>BLBF01000058.1:21541975-21594116 GCA_015471245.1 Laticauda colubrina
TCCCAAATTCAGAAGAGGATTGCCATTAGCCCCATTTGATAATCTCCTCCCAGCTGGGTTGGAAGGGAAATAGAGGAAAACCTCTCAGGAAACTCAACAGACACAGGTGCCCTCGAAACCACATCCTACCTTGTCTCATATGCCTGTTCTCCAGGGCTGATTAAACCCCTTTTAAAACTCAATTTCCAGGGCAGTCCAACTTTTATTTGCTTTATTATGAGATAACCAGGATAAATGTCTATGTCTTTAAAAGTGGTGAAGTTCTGCTGTATTATGTATGAGCTTTGCCCACAGAGGCTTGCCAGGAGTCTTTGATGTAGAGGTTAATTTTGCTTTCTTTGTTTTATTGCATGTATTTTTATTGGTCGATGAGTGAAATGAAGTTCCTATGAGTCAATGAATCTATGTTGGGCACTTAGACCTTCAGAAAAAAGAGCTGGAAGGAAAAAGAGGTTGAACAAGCAAAGGTCTCTGTTAAAGAATCCTCAGGGGAGTTCAGATAGCCTGTAATGTGCTTCTCAGTCGCTGATTAGCTGCAACACTAAGCCAAGATGCCCAACCGCCACCTGCCTGGCTCAGGAGAAATCTGGTTGGGAAAGAACTGGTGGGATTCCAGCCCTTCCTTGGATAGAGTGCAGAGGAGGGGGAGGAGGGGAGGCATCTGGGGTCTGAAATGACTTCTAACCCTGGTGTTATGGCTGCCAAATAGCTCCAACTAGCTTATTAATTGATGGTATTTTAATGTGTTGTGAGGACGTGCCATGCCCACCACGCTGGCTGTGGCTGCAGTCTGTATCCATGGGCCAGGGGGTGGATGGGCTACAAAAGATCTGAACCTTCTACATCCTATAAAGCAAGACTCACAAACAAGATTTTTAATAAAAACAGCAGCCTACAATGACATGGAGCCTTTGATCTCAAGAGGATTCTTGCTGTCTTATGATTAGACTTCTGCCTACAAACTGCAGGTCTAATGCATGCTGTGGTGGCTTCATTTACTCTTATTAAAACATATTTCTGTCTTCCAGGAAAAGGAGCAGAAAGGTGAAATTAAGTAAGTAATCTTTAAATGTGTTTATATAATTGCCGCTTTACATTTCCTGCTAGCCACTCCCATATAGGCTGAACAATAGGATTATTTGAAGATTGTATGCCAGTATGAAAGTCATTTTAAACAATACCACCTATTGATCGTCACTGTTTTTCCTGGAAAATGGTGTTCGGTTATTAAACATTGCAATAGTTAGTTTAGAATAGCTCCAATGATTAAATTATTTTATGTACAGTATTATTCATTTTTATTGTTTAAAATCAAGATTAGTGGCATGCTCCAGGAGGAATGGTTTGAGGAGCCTATTCCTGCCCTTGTGGCTACCCCCACGCTTGGGGTTCTTCCCCAACATGAAATCCCAGATGATGAGACTCAGCGGCTGTGAGAATGGGGTGGCCTTTTGAGCGTTTCTTCTCCTCGACTGCTGCTGTTCTGGGCTCTTGCTGTGAGTGGCATCCAGGAGCCCAAGAGAGTTTTCAAACCAGGTTCAAAAAGATGTTGGTGACTCACTTTATGAAAGTGCAGAAGACTCATTTGTTTATTTTATGTAAAGCAGAGATACATTTTTAAAAAAAGATTGTCTCTGTAGATGGACTGATAGTATGATTGTAGAACTGATATTGTGTAACATTAATAAAAGATTCCAAGCAAAATAATTTGAGTTTTTGTTTTATTAAAAAAATGAATAAATATGAATTTCTGAATTTATTAACCAAGTCTCAACTATAGGTAGTCCTCAACTTACAACAGTTCATTTAGTGACTGTTCAAAGTTACAATGCACTGAAAAAAGTGACTTATGGCCATTTTTCACTTATGGCCATTTTTTATGACCTTTGCAGCATCCCCATGGTCACATCATCAAAATTTACACTTGTGGCAACTGGTTCATATTTATGACTGTTGCAGTGTTCCAAAGTCATGTGATCACCTTTTGTGACCATCTGAATCACAAAAAGTCAATGGGGACATGTGGAGGCCAATAACAGGAGTGTGTCTTATGGTCAGGTGCGTCTTACAGTGCGAAAAATATGGTAGTTAACGGGAACAATAATAATATTAAAACAGAATTAAAGTTTCAAAACTCTCTGTTAACACACTGTTGTTGTAATCTACTCACAGAAAGTTTACACTGGCATCTTACCTATTGTGGACAGCACCCCAGATCCACCTGCCAGGATCAGGACGAAAATGTTGAAGAAGGTAGTTCCCCCCCTGCCCAACTCTGCCCTCCCGTCCCCCGCCCAGGCTAAATATGTGGATGAGATCAGTATCCTGACCTGGAATTCTGGAAGTTTTATTAACAGCACAACTTCGTTGTTGGTGGTTTGGAGTTGTCCTTCACCAGGATAGCCCAGATACACTGATGGCTTGACACATCTTACATCTCTGAGTGCTTTTCATTGTAGCGTAGAAACAGTTCCTCTGAGCTTGGGCACAGCAAAGGGATGTTAGGAAGAGAGTATCTCTCTGGTGAAGCTTTATGATATCAAAGGTCCCCTCCCTTCCTCCAGCCCTCCTCCTCCTCCTCCTTATTATTATTGTTATTGATATTAATTATTATTGATTGTGGTTTGAAGTGACTCTGAGCACATGCTGCTAATTCAGGATCCTGTCTCTTATACTCAGCTTTCTGCCCTGCACAGAGGTGGATTTGAAGCTGTACAGATGCAGATAGCTAACTCAACAAGACTTCCATAAGAAATTACATTTACTGGTATCCTCATAACTCACGTTTGTGATGAAGTTCTTCTTTAATGACCAATCCTTTGTATATCTGCCTCGTAGTAAAAGATGGTTATCTCCTAACGCACCCCGTAACTATAGAAAGAAACTGCCATGAGTTTGTGAGTTCAGGCAAGAATGAAGAAAACTCCCCCAACCCCTTGAGGGTCAATTTAGTGGCCAATCAGGAATACAGATATGGCCACATGACATGAACTACATTTCCCAGGATACTGTTAACTATATTTACCATGATGATTCCTTTAAGGGGACAGCTCATAATTCCTAAGTAACTATCCAATTCCCATAGACTGGCTGGGACAATACACTTAGTCACACTGAAGGAAAGTCTGGAACCATTTGCTGTTATCCCCCTTTATGGTTTCCAGCATCTGCTTAAAAAACCCTCCGAAAGGGAGGCCCCCACATCTTTGGCAGTGCATTGACCTGCATGCAACTGTTGTTTTATATTGATCTCTCTTTATATTCCTTTGGAATCTGCCGTCTTGTAACTGGACTCCCTTATTTCTGGCCTTATTCCCTGGACTTCCAAAGTGCAGCAGCTTCACCTCCTTCTGTGTTGCCCTTTCCTACCTTCTCCCCACTCCTCATCCATGGTCTTCTCAACCAACGGCACCTTTCCCAGGATCTAGGACAACTCAGTGCAGCCAAACTGGTGTGGCCAACTCTCCCCATAGACATCTTGCCACAGCCAACTCACTGAAGCCAACTCATGGGACAAGTCATTGTGGGACAAGAGTTACACTAATATTAAAGAAATGGCAAAATAGAATCATTAAAAAAGGGATGGAAAAGGAGGAACAAAAGGAAAAGTAAATGACAGAAATTACAATAATTTTTAAATCGCTTTAAATACTTGAATTGTTGAATTGTCCCGCAGAGAGTTTTCCCACAGTGAGTTGGCCATGACGAGTTGCTGCACCCAGTTGTCCCATTCTGCCTTTTCCAGGTCCTTCAGGTTCTCTCCATAAGACCCAATTTCTCATTCTTGAATCAGTTCCAGTTGCTCTGAATTCTTCCTAAAATATTTAAATTCCCAGAACATGCTTCAATATAGAATGAAGTATAAATTTTGTCCCCTAGTTAGGAAATCATCTTTCCATAGTTGAAGCTTATCGTTGCTTTTCTTTTTCTTTTTTGACACAGACATATTACATTTCTGACTCATATAAACTTATAACTTCATAACCAAATTCTATTCCTGCATCTTTTTCCAAACATTTCAAACCAGGTGCTTTGTCATCTTGCATTCATTTCATTTTTATTCCTTAAGTGAATTGTCTTGACTAAGTTTCAGATTTCAGGCCATTTCTGTTACCTATTAAGATAATCTTGGATTTTATTTATCTAGAGTATTACAGCTGTCCCACCAGAGTTTTTCATCTGGGCACAGATCTGACAAATGTTTCCTTCAGCTCTGGATCCAAACCCTTCACAGGAGTTTTGAGAGTTCAGGAGCCAGGAATGAGCCTATGGAGCAGGTGTGAATTCTTGTAACCCAGGGAATTCTGCCTCTGACTGGGAAAAGCTCAGAGAGAAACATGGCTGGCAGGCCGGAGTAAAATGCCTGGGGTTTTCTGAACCTTCTTAGTAAATTCCAATTTTTCCAAGGCCTACTAAGCAGTCTCAGTTATACTTATTAAATGATGTTTATTCTTCTGTAACAATAATTCAGATTCCTCTTATTTATTTTCCCATGCTCTGAACTTATGCATGCAGGCAGCAATAGCCACAAATATTGCAGGTTCATGTTTTCTTCCCTGATTTCTTTTTAATGTCATTTAATAGGTCCCATTTCTACAATGTTTACATTTCTTTCTGTTTATAAGTTCTTATGTCAGGATTTTCATCTCTAACCATCACAGAATTCAGCTTAAATTCAGCTTCATGAATCCAACTCACCATCATGCTTTGGCAAAATATATCTATCAGTCTTTGTGGGGTGCAGCCTATCCCAGACCAGGGTGCTCATGCTCAAATCTTTCCCTCATTGGCATACAGAACATAGAGTAATAGAGTTGGAAGGGACCTTGGAGGTCTTATGTCCAAACCACTGTTCAAGCAGGGGACCCTATATAATTTCAGACAAATACTTGATCAGTCTCTTCTTGAAAGCCTCCAGTGATGGAGCATCCATAAGTTCTGAAGGAAGCTATTCCATTGGTTGATTGCTCAGAAATTTCTCCTTAGTTCTAGGTTGCTTCTCTCCTTGGTTAGTTCCCATCCATTGTTTCTTGCCTTTTGGTGCTTTGCAAAATAGTTTGACAACCCTCCCATCTTTGTAGGAGCCCCACAAATATTGCAACACTGCTTTCAGGGGCCATTCCCTTGTTGTTCTTCTTTGCCTTTCTGGGCCTTTCTTATAGACTGGAAGGTTGAATGATGAGAGATCCCTTCAAATCTTGATCTTCTTTTCTCCATCATCAGAGTCCATGGGAATGTGCTGGTCTGTGCTCTTGGCACTGTTGTTCCTCTCGGCATGAACTGACAGGAAAGGAGCTTGTCAGTGGAGCTGAGAAGTCAATCCCATCATCAGTTTGCATGTCTGGCAGGCGATGGACCCGATCAGCCAAGAAATGTGTCCAGCAGATGTTCAGCTCATAATAGTGATTGGTTGGCTATCATGGCTCTTCATGCACCCTCCCCATTCTTCTGGAATCCCTCTTTTTTTCCTTTGTGGGACACTTTTCTTTCCACTAAAGTTGCACTTTCTTCTTTAAGAACCTGGAGCCGTTTCTGAATTTCAGTGGTGCCCTGGAACTCCTGCATCTCTGGTTGTCCCTCTTGATCCCCTGGGCCTTGCTTTAGTGGAGTTCCAGGGGACTTGCTTCCTCTGTTAGTTACTCATTAGCAGCTTCTTTGCTTGTTATAATAAATCTTTGTCCTATGATAGAGGCTGAAGTGTGGATAATCACTGCTTCAAGGTGCACCTTTTCTCCAAGGGCCATTACAAATATATGCTAGATAGTTTTTGAAGAATAACATAAATATATACAAAATACATCCGTGTATATTCATCTCTGTTGGTTATGTTGATGTCAAAAGTAGGAAAAGCTTTTATTTCTTCTTGTTCAGGTTTATACTTCATGCTGACTTTAGAGAAATACTACTAGGGATTTCTCTAAAACCATCCTGATGAATGTGCTTAAAACTCAAAGCATTGTTATCCCACACCTCTACTTCACAGTTTGTTTCTGTTGCTCCCCTCTGGGAGGAGGTTTCAAAGTATTTCTAGTAGGACTACCTGATTCTGTAACAGTTCTGTTCCCTATCCGTCTGGTAAAACTCACAAGATTGGTTTTTCTTGCCATGTACATTTATACATCCAAACTAGACTGTTGGTTCTCCATGTCATATAATATATGTGGGGATATGCATAATTTTGTATTTATTTATTTAGTCATATTATGTAGTGTATATTACAGGTGGAGACCTTTTGAGATCTGTATGCAACACAATTTCATTTTAATGTATGCCGATTGGTGTACATTCAAAGTGACAATAAAGTTATTCCAAGTTTCTAAGAATTCTCTCACTAAACTCTGAGCTGTCCCTACTCAAGAAAAAATTCCTTCTTAATTACTACCAAAGTAACATTAAAAGAGAGAAGAAGAAGAATTGTTGTCCCTGATAAAAGTTTGTTTTAACTAATTCAATTATTCATAAAGAGACAGGACAATGAACTAATGATTTGGACTGGACAGAACTGTGGGAAGGGGGCCTTTGTTTTGCCAAAGCTGCTTAAAAAAATTGACACGAAGTTGCCATATTGTGTTGCCATGTTTTTGCAACCCAAGTTGGTGAGGTGATGCCAAGCATGATGCTTAGGCCAGTCACGTTCCTTTTCTATGTCCTCTCCATGATGCATCCGCTGAAATGAAGGAAGCTAGTCTCATGTAAGAGAAGCAAAGCAGGGGAGCGGGGGAGAGTGAACTTTCTCAACCTACCTGGATAGCTTCAGGGGGAAAGTGAGAGAAAGGTATTCACAAGAAACATTATAGTTTGTTTTTATCATGCTGGAAATGGCTTGTTACAAGATTTGCTCTCTCTCTCTCTCTCTCTCTCTCAGACATCTGCAGAGGTTTCACATTTGACTTTCATCAAGAATGTGAAGTCTAAACACTATTTCTCATGCCTGTTGATGGTTGATGAAGAGATAGGCTGAGGGGCAAAGCAGGAACAAAGGCTTCAAGCAATCAGCAATTTGGAGGTCTGCAATGGAACAAACAAATAAGCGAGAGGCCCTAGGAAGCCCCAGCTGAAGGGTCTCCCATAGCTGGCAGTCCAGATTTTGTCAATGAGGGAACCTGGGTGGGGGGAGTGTGTTATTGAGAGCCATTCACTTCAGGCTTCTTGGTTGGGTGAGGTGCCATTTTGTCCCATGACTCTCTTCCTGTCACAAAACACTCCATTGGACCAGCCCAGAACATCCTTTGAAGTTTACCTTCCTGTCTTGACAGTCTCCAAAGAGTTTTCCTCTGGTTCTTTTTCCCCCTTGATTCCTATTTCTTTCTTTTGCACTTCACTTGACAGTCTTGAGGTTGTAATTTCCTAAAACATTTTTATTTTTTAATCTAAAGCACCTTTTACATATTTCATGTGCTAAACCAAAGTGCACTCCAACAACATTATCTTTACTTTTTCATAGACCTGATATCTCAACTTCCTTCCAAGCACCAGACCTAAAACAGTCATTTGTTCTAATTCCCTGGTGATGATAATTTTGCCCTCCGAGTCTCAGACTAAATCACCTTGTCTTTGCATGAAAGTTTTCCCATGTCTTGTGGAGACACCGAAGCAGGGATGTCTATGAAGGTGTCATCAAAGTCAGGATACTCTCTTGTGACTGAAGCTCCACTGCCTTGTGTGTCCCACAAGTGGGGTTTTGGTTACACATTTTGCCTTTGGTGACATCATCTTGCTGGCTGATTCCTGTGATGGCAAGCCCTCTCATTGCAGCCTTTCAGCCAGGAATGGCTGCTCAAAGATCCAGCCTTGCCATGCAGGTCTCAGCCAGATGCCACCCAGGAAGGACTCTTCCCAGATAACACTCTTCCAACCTCTTTAAGCATTGGTAAAAAAACACCTCCTCACTAAGATGATGATGATGATGATGATGATTTCACACATTTATTTATCAAACATATTTTTCTTTTTACATTCCTTTAATCTCTTTTTATTGTGGTGTGTTCAATCTCTCTTTCCTTCCAGTTCTTTTTTATGAAGGTCTAAGTGCCCAACAGATTCACTGACTTATAGAAACTTCATTTCACTCATTGACCAATAAAAATACATGCAGTAGTTAACCTCTACATCAAAGATTCCTGGCAAGCCTCAGTGGGCTACATAAATACAGCAGAACTTCACCACTTTTAAAGACATAGACATTTATCCTGGTTATCTCATAATAAAGCAAATAAATGTTGGACTGCCCTGGAAATTGAGTTTTAAAAGGGGTTTAATCAGCCCTGGAGAACAGGCATATGAGACAAGGTGGGATGTGGTTTCGAGGGCACCTGTGTCTGTTGAGTTTCCTGAGAGGTTTTCCTCTATTTCCCTTCCAACCCAGCTGGGGGGAGATTATCAAATGGGGCTAATGGCAATCCTCTTCTGAATTTGGGAACTGTGATGTGCCATGAAACTCATATAGGAGTTAAAATGTTTTTATTTGCAATTCTATCATGAGAAAAAGCAATCATTTCTCTTTGGACTTAAACCTTTCCCTTAATATTGATCTAGCTTGACCTGAGCCACAGATACCTGATCCTGTATTGTTTTATATTACTAGTTTTCCAGGACAGTCACCCCCAGTTGATTCTCCCTTTTTAATTCAATTCCTAGGGCACTCCAATAATGCTTTCAAAACACAATTTCAAATTGATAAAAGAGCTTATTTCTAAACATAGAGCTGCCATCCATTTTTAAACTACAATTCAGCTGAAATTATTGAAGTTTGAAGTCACTCCTGAAAACTAAAGAATGCCAAGAAATGGAAAATCAGATGTCATCCTAGTCAAAGGAATGCTTTTTGAAAAGTAATTTAGCAAAACTGGTTTTGCAATATTTATTTCTTCGGTAAGCAAATAATGTTGCAATTAGAATGCATTTACTTTTGCTGCTACTGATAATGCATTGAAATATAAGGCATTCTGCTATCTCATTTTGTCAGCAGAGAAAAAAAGACTTACAGCTGAAACATAAGCAATGAAAACATTTTTCTCATGGCTTTCTTTCTTCAAAAGCCAGTTAAGAAAGAGTATTCTCCCTCCAAAAGTATGAATTGTTTAACTTAATCTGTGTTACTTATTTTGAATGGATGGTACAAAAACTATCCTCCAGGAGTAGGAGTCAGAATCATAGAGAATCATACCATCACAGGGCTGGAAGAGACCTTGGAGGTTTTGTAATCCAATCCCCTATCCAAGGCAGGAGATTACTGATTAGATTACAGATTGCAGATTAACAGAGTTGGAAAGAGCCTTGTAAGCCATCTAGTCCAACCCTCTGCCCAAGCAAGAGACTCTACACACTTTCTGGCATATGGCAGTCCAGTCTTCTTGAAAACTTCCAGGGATGAAGCTCCCACATCTTCTGAAGGCAACTTCTGTTCCATTGGACAGAAAATTTCTTCTTATTTCTAGGTTGAATCTCTCCTTGATCAGTTTCCATCTATTCTTCCTTGTCTGGCCTTTGGGTGCTTTGGAAAATAGCTTGACCCCCCTCCTCTCTGTGGCATTCCCTCAAATATTGGAAGATGCTCTCCTGTCTCCCCTGGTCCTTCTCTTCACTAGACTAGCCAAGCCCAGTTCCTGTAACTGTTCTTCATATGTTTTAGCCTCCAGTCCCCTAATCATCCTGGTTGCTCTTCTCTGCACTTCTTCTAGAGCCTCAATATCTTTTTTTATAGTGTGGTACCAAAACTGGATACAGTACTCTAGGTGTGGTCTTACTAAGGCTTTATAGAGTGGTGTTAGTGGTATCACATGATCTTGATTGTATTCCTCGGTCATCTAGTCCAACCCCCAAATCTTACAGTTGGGGTAAAATGCAGAGGCAGTGTCTTTGTGAAATAAGTACCATCTGAATGAATAGCCTTTCCTTTTCCCTTTCCATGCCTGGAAGGCACTCTTCCTCTGATGCAGCCAGCAAACTACCTGGTCTTGGGCCCACTGCAGCCTCGTGGTGGCTCCATCTCAGCACAACATCCCTGCTCTGCTGCACTCTGCAGGAGGACCTGGATGCATCCCAGCATTGACACAGACCTTGAGGGAGCCTAGCCTTCAGGATTCTCTCAGCCACAATTGAACTGGGATCCCAGAACTGCCTCTGGCACCAGAAACATGCTGGTGTGTTGCCCTGTCGTGTTGGGTGGAGGCTGGGTGTTCTTCCAAGTGCTGATCTGCTTCCTTGCCCACTTTTTAGAAAGTCCTCTTTTGCATTTCTGGAATCCAAATTAGATGCTTGGGCAGAACAAGATGGAGATGGAATGGCCACTTTGTGAAACCAGCCGGTTCGGATCTCTCCAGAGCCATTAAAAACTCAGGGAAAGGACCGGAGCAAGGAGTCACCATGAAGGAGAAACTGTTTCCGAAGGAACCAGTGAGCTCGCTTCCGACTGAACATGTTTTAGCAACTCCTTCCCCAACTAGAAAATCTACCTCCCTCCATTCTGATGACCTCATGGACAAGTTCATGGACTCTATTTAGCAATACAACAGAACGGTTTCTCCTTGCCTACTTTTGGGCTGCTGGAGTCTTCCCAATCCAGTCCACTCTTCTGAAATTTCCCGTTGGTGTCCCATCCCAGAAATCACTGGACCACAAGTCCTGTTTAGTGCCACAATATCTAATTATTTATCTAAGAAAACACCTCTTGCCAGTGACATCTACCCGACCCATTAGAGCGAGGAGGCAGGGAATGTTGTGGGTTCCACCCCTGAGGGAGATACACCTGGTGGGATGCAGAAGAAGAGCCTTCTCCATGGTGGTTCCCTCTCTCTGGAACGTTATTTCCCCAGAGATTAGAATGGCCCCCTCACTAATACTCTTCTGGAAGGCACTGAAGGTCTGGTTTTGCCAGTGGGTCTGGGGAACCCATGGCTAGTGTGATCTGCTGTCGTCAGGGAGAGGGGTGGGAGTTGGTTTTTGATTTTTTTGTTTTGTTTTTCGTTTTCCCAAATTTTGTTCTATTGTACTTTACTAATTTATTTGATTCTTTTTGTTAGTTTTTCTTGTTTTTTTTTACTTTTATTTTATTTTTTTGTTTGAAATATGGTTTTACATTGTGTAAGCCGCCTCGAGTCGCCATGGGCGAATAGGCAGCAATGTAAATTAAATTACTAAATAAATAAATATTGACCAACCTTTGTCATCTTGTGAACTTGCCTTGAAAGGGCACCCTGTGCTATTATCTGGCCAGGAACATAAGGTCTCAGCCTCATGATTAATCAACCATCTCTGTGCATTGTACAAAAGGGCTGAAAGTTTGGCTTTAAGGAAAGCTTCCTTGATCAGCTGAGGGAATCATCTACAGCAGGGGTCTCCAACCTTGGCCACTTTAAGCCTGGAGGACTTCAACTCCCAGAAATCCCCAGCCAGCAAAGATGGCTGGTTTAAAGTGGCCAAGGTTGGAGACCCCTGATCTACAGTCCATCTTGAAATGAACTCTAAAAGAGGCAGGAAAATTTATCAGTCTTCTGCTCTCCTTTGGCCTCCCACTGGAAGTCAAAACGAATAGCTACTGGGTGACCCTTACTTAGCCTCATCATAGGGCAGTCTCCAGCCAGCCTTGCTGGTGGGATGGCCTTCTGGCCTTGCTCCCTGTTCTTCACTAGTTTTCCCATCTCATACAGACGTGGCCCCATTGATTCAGCTGTTCCCTTTCTTCCTCACTTCTTCCTCCTTGTTTGCGAGCCTATTCTGTCTTAACACCTCAGAGGCAGCCTCACCTGGCCTCCATTCTCTACCCCATCTTTCCATGCATGGTATGACCTTGTCTTTCTACCAATCTCTTCACTTGAATCAATCACATGAGGGGTTGTGTTATATATTTGCATACTCGCCTAGGATAGGTTGGCCCGGATGGCGGGAGATTTGAAGAGCTGTCATTGGCCATGAGCCGCGAGCAGCCCGCTATAAAAAGGCTGCTGCGGTTTCACCGGCAAGCAGTTACTGGAGAGAAAATAAAAAGAATAGCAGATCAACTGGGTCTCGAGTCTTTTTTCCCACAGCTGCAAAATCTGAACCGCTATGAAAATGGGTCAGAGGGAGGGACCTTTGTGCTATTAAAACAAAGGCTCCTGATTTTGACAAGATATATTTACTCCTTAACCTGTCAAGGGCAGGGAAGGAAAGGGAAGGAGAAGGGAAGGAAGGGGAGGACAGAGAAGGGGAATGGAAGGGCAGGGAGGAGAGGTGAGCAGGGAATGGGACGGCAGGGGAGGAGAAAGGAGAAGAGGAGAGGGCTAGGGAGAGGAAGGGAGGAGAGGAGAGGAAGAATGGGGAGGAGAGAAGAAAAGGAAAATCTCTTAGCCAGAGAGAGTCCCTCAACTGCTACCAGTGTGAAGACCATCCAAATCCTTGATCACAAAGCTGTCACATGTGCTCTTTTTTTCTGTGTTTCAGGATGGACAAATAATTTTTACTGATTTATTCTAGTTTTGCTCAAGTCTTTCTATTCTGTTTTCTTATTCACTGGCAATGGGAAAGAAGCTTTTGTGAAACTTCAAACATACATTTCCATAGAAATATTATTTGAATGTATTTTGCAATAGAACCTGCAAAACAGACAGGTAAGTTCTAATCCACTCATTCCTTTCTGAAGGGCAGGAGTGGAACAAATTAGTTTGCATCCGAATGAACAAAAGCTGAATTATTCAAGGAGGCCTTGGGCAGGAAATTACAAAACTGTACCCTGTTCGGCAAGCTCAATTAGCCACATTACACCGTAAATGTACATGGTTTTGTGTTCTACCTCCCCTTTCTCAGTTTGTTAATTGCAAGAATATTCCCAGGAGTAGAATCTCCCAGGGAGCTGGGTCAGCTAATGTTGCTTTGCTGTATCATCAGCTCCATGCAATTTCTCATTAATCCCTAGGAAATGTTCTGAATTAGGTGATTAACAATTCCCAAAGTACCAGCTCGGTTCTGTTTCCTGCCACTCTGCCTTCATCGTCGCTCATTGCCAGATAGAATTAAGAGGTTTGCCTGCTATCCAGATGATGCTGAAGCATGCTAGGACAGCATGAAGGGAGCAACTTCTTTTTCTCTTTTGTTCCCTTTATGTCATCCAGAACATCCTTTCCCTACCTCTGATGGTGCTCAGATATCAGGTCGAATAACTAAGTTCCAATTCATTTTAGCATCTGCTCTCCTGGGCTTGTATTCGGGGATAATGCTTTTCATATGGGTGAAAATGATAGAAAACATTTTCAGGGCCTCATATCATGCAAAAGCTTTGTGGACATTTTCTTTTCTTTTCTTTCTTGAGGTACTTCTGGTGGAATTTTAATAGAAGAAAAGGCCATGGAACCTGAATCCACATTCAAAGGATTTCCCCCCCCCCCCCCAAAAAAAAATAAAAATCTGGGGATGAAGCAGCCTGATTGGTCGTGAGTGTTGGACAGAAGGTGGGCTTCAGAGAGCAAAATGCATCTCCCTTGATTTTCTACCAGGGTTTGCACTTGGTGTCTTCAGAAAGCATCCTCAGGTGCTCTTTAAGCTTTATGGAAAGATTGGTGGTTCGTTAGGGGTTGAGGAATTAAGTCCTGGATTGCCAGCCCAGTTGATCTCTCCTAGTTGTTATTTCTTTCTCAAGGGTCAGGGTTTGGGATTCAAAAACAAGCCACACAGGGGGGCAAGGACAGCCAAGCCTGGGTCAAACTATACACAAGGTCAGATCCAAATAACATCTGTGTCCCTGTGACAAAATGTGTGAATGGCCTTGGGTGTGTGTGTGTGTGAAAGAAGCAGGAAACAATCCAAGAAGAGAAGATGAACTGCTTCCCCCCCCCCCCTTGCTTGAGGGTCAGAGAAAGGAAGGACCTGCCCTAATGGATCAATTAGTGAAGAGTGGAGGTGAGAATTTGTGCCTTCAAACTTGCAGGATTGATGTCAGCTCTGTCAGTTCTGTCAGTAGAGATGAAGTTAAGGATAAATTGTGGG
Organism: Laticauda colubrina; assembly: GCA_015471245.1. Taxonomy (NCBI): domain Eukaryota; kingdom Metazoa; phylum Chordata; class Lepidosauria; order Squamata; family Elapidae; genus Laticauda; species Laticauda colubrina. Next base: position 21,555,935 of record BLBF01000058.1, read on the forward strand.
AACAGGGCATTTCAGGCTAATACTGTTTTTTGCTAATTCAGGATTGCTGGATAGCTTTGAGGAAAGGGTCTAAAACTACTATGATGAAGGAAGGAAGGAAGGAAGGAAGGAAGGAAGGGAGGGAGGGAGGGAGGGAGGGAGGGAGGGAGGGAGGGAAGGGAGAAAGGAAGGATAGTCAATTTCTGTTGCTCCCCTCTGGAAGGGGTTTTGAAGGATTTCTAGCAGGACTACTGGATTTTGTAACAGGGGTTTTGTTCCTTGTGCCATCCATCTGGTAAACTCACAAGAATCATTTTTCTTGCCATGTACATGTACACGTCTGAACTAGACTGCGTTGTTTCTCTGGGTCATAGAATGTATGTGGGTATATGGGTATATGGTTATTTATTTATTTATTCTGTCATGTTTATGTAGTGTATAATGGTGGCGTGCTGTATGCAATGAAATTTCATTTTAATATATGCTGATTAGTGTAAATTTAAAGTGACAATAACATTATTCTATTCTCTATTCCTATTTGTTTTCTAATTCTATTTTATTCTATAGAAGGAAGGAAGAAGAGAGAAAGGGAGGGAGGGAAGAAAGCAGGAAGGAAAATGGATGGAGAGAAAGGAAGGAGAAGAGAAAAAGGAAGGGAGGAAGAAGAAAAAGAGAGGGAGGAAGAAAAGAAGGAAAGAGAACAGGGATGGAGATGAAGGAAGGAAAATACATTAATTGCAACATGATGCTTCTAATATGAGACAGAGATTTTTTTTCATTTCGTTCATTTGCAATTTGTTCTGTTACTTGGGTATTCCATTGCTTTTCTAGGCATTCTCCTTAAATGTCTATTTCCAACTGGAACCAAAAAGCTGGATCTCTGCATAAAATATTTCTCCCTTTGTGTTTTGCAAACAGTTGCCTGTAAATAAAATGGATCTAAAAACAGGAAGATCAGGGACTTGATAAACTTTCTTCCTGAATTGGATACTGCTTAGAAAATCATTCTATCTTACTTTGTTCTTGGCTGATTTTAGAGTTTGGTTCACAGCAATGGCTCCAGCATACTGAGGAATAAGAACATGCAGAGAGATAGCTAAGTAAATATGCTGGCATTTGCTGAAAAGAGCATTCAGTCAGAGTTAAGATCTGGCCAAATATAAATTCTTCCAGTGGCATGCCAGGCTGAAACTGGTTTGCATTTATGCAAGAATTCAGCCTGCATTCAATTATCCAAATGTTTTGGGGCAGCTGTCCTGGTGTGTGGAAGAATAAAAACAGACAAGGGAGGATTTCCCAAGAAGCACATCTCCTCTCTCATAGGAGACCTATAGCAGTCTTCCAATATTTGAGGAGCTGCCATAGAGAGGAGGGGGTCATGCTATTCTCCAATGCACCCGAAGGCCAGACAAGGAATAATGGGTGGAAACTGATCAAGGAGAGATTCAACCTGGAAATAAGGAGACATTTTCAGATAGGCAGAACAATCAACCAATGGAACAGAAGTTGCATCCAGAAGTTGTGGGAGCGTCATCATTGGGAGCTTTCAAGAAGAGACTGGACTGCCATTTGTCAGAAACAGTGTAGGGTCTCCTGCTTGAGCAGGGGCTTGGACTAGATGACTTACAAGGTCCCTTCCAATTCTGTTAATCTGTAAGAGTTGATGGGTGCTTCTCCTCTTGCTGCCAGCCAGCCCTTCCACACAGCCCTTCCCAAAGGGCCTGAGCCTTAACTTCTGAATGCCCCGAACTCAGTTCCCTCCCTGGCTTGCAATTCTTAGGAGAAGATGCCTCCCTCAGAGTTGGCATTTTTACACCTGGGATGTCTTTTGCCCAGAATTCCACTGCCTAGATGAGATTCTCTCTTGAGGGAAGAGAGAGCAGGCATCTTTTTTCTGAGGGCAGATCAGAGGTTCAGTGCCCATCTCATCTGTCATCCTCTACCCTGTTGGTCTCTTTCAGGTAAATCTGAAAATTTATGGAGCTCTTTGGAATGAAACACTAATTTTTCCAATGCAAAATGGAGTTATTAAGACTATAAATCAGTTAAAAGTATTTGCAGTGGTTCAGTCTTCATCTCTTCTAACCTTGATCCAAGAAGAAGCAACTTCTCAGGTAAATGTAAGTAAGTTTTCATATTAGCACAACTGCACTTAAGCAGCATGAACTATGTGTGGCATGCAGAGGACCCCGCATTTATCCATTAAAGGCTGGGAGCGGGGAAATCTTTCCTGGAATCCTGCAAAATTATTGCCATTCAGCATTTGACGAGACTCACCAAGAGAGGTAAATAATCTGCCTCAATTTGCTAAACTCCCTTTTTTGAAAGAAAAAAAAAAATGTCATAGTGGACAAATGCATTCATAAGCACAGAAATATCAAGCATGACCTCAGCATCACCACAGAAGATTCTGGTCCTGGGAAAGAAGGAGGCAAGAAAAGCCTTGACTAAAAGAACTCCAAGGTCCCTTCCAACCCTCAAATTCTATCAGGATGACTGAAAGCCAGTGTCATGCCGTGTTTGGAATCTGATTCCAAGGGGGATGTCGAACAGCTGACAGGGAGTGGGACTGTGGCTCTGATGGCTGTGGAGGAAACTGGAGAAAGGCATAGACTGGCTGGGCATTCAGAGGAAGACCCAAACCCACCTCCTCTTCATCCTAGGACATGCAGAGAGGAACAGATAAGGGAGCAACGTGGGTTATGGAGGAGAAAAGGGCCCTGATTTCCTTCATTCCCAGCTGCAGCTGGGAAAACAGGATTTAAAAAGGGTGTGTGCGCACAGCACCTTTCTGGAAGCAAAGCGTGAATTATCTTTGTTTGTCAAGTCCTATCTCAGTTCTGGCATCCTTCCAACCTTGTGTTTCATTATCTGCAATTCCTTATGCTGCCCTGTCTTGTCAATTGCTGTAGCATGGTTTGTGTTGGTTTTTATTTATAATCTATTTGTACTTTGGGTTAGGATTGAAGTTCTTCCCTTTAAAGGCCCGGTCCCACTGGCCAACGGATGCAAAACATATGCATAAAGGACATAGCAGACGAGCAAAATTTCAGGAGTGGCTCCATCCATTGTCATCTGCTCCAAAAAGTGGTGAAAATTTACATAAACAGAACGGAAAAGAATGGAAAAGAACAGACGTGGGTAGTATGAAGCGGGGATGTTAAACGGATGTTCATAGGAAGCCTAGTGGATGAAAGCAGATGGAAGCGGATGATACCTCCGAAGGGGTTCCGGGGGAGAATTTCGAAGCGGATGCATAGCGGAAGGGACGGATGCATAGCGGATGAAGCGGATGCATCACGGATGCCTATAGGAAACAAAGGGGATGTCACGCGGATGTATATTGGATACAAAGGATTCACTGCGCATGCGGGGAGTATGAATTGCATCAGCTCCATGGATATAAAAGAATGCAGCATGCACGCAGTCATCATACAGGGCAAAGACGTGCTGCCGCATACATCTTGCAGGATCACCATGGTTCGTCAGTCAGGCAAGAAGAGGAAGCCCGTGCCTACTTGTTTAAGCCCTGGCAAGGTGAAGAAGGGCAGAACCAGCATCCCATCCCCTGGCACAGACTCTGAAGCTGCTGCTACTGCTGTGGTGAACCAGCCCCAAGGCCCTCAAAGCCCTGCTGCTGAAGGCCCTGCTGCTGAAGCCCCTGAAGGCTCTGCTACTGAAGCCCCTGAAGGCCCTGCTGAAGCCCCTACCAGAGGGAGGAAGAGGCAAGGGAAGGAGAAGGGAGAGAGGAAACAGTACACCATTTCCGAGGAGCATGAGGATGAGGTGCTGGAATGGTTGAGGGAGAACGAGTACCTGTGGAGAAAAGGCCACAGACTGTATCGGGACACCAAGAAGAAGCAGGCAGCTTGGAGAGACAAGGCAGAGAGCCTGGGGTACACTGCAGAAGTACTCCTTGGATGGTGGAAGCACATGCACACCTGGTATGGCAAGCTACACCTCAAGAAATCCGGGCAGGCCGCTGTCAAGTTCACTGACCGGGAGATGTACGTCATGGCCAAGAGCAGTTTCCTGGAGGATGAGCTCCGCCACTGAAGAGCAGCCCCTCTGAGACCCCTCTCCCTCAGACAGCCCACAGAAAGCCAGTCCTCTTCCAGTCAGGAGACAGCTACCCTGTCCAGGCAGGTGTCTTTAGAGGGCCCCATGGCAGAGACCCCCCCGACAGCTGCACTCCCCATGCTGGCAGAATTGGAGGATCCTGTGGAGGATGACGCCCTGCTGTCACAAATGGAGGAAGAAGCAGTAGCCACCAGAGGCTAACCCGCCCCCACCCCCACCCCCAGCTCCAGAGGATGCAGGCAGAGAGGCAGACGGGAGGGCCAGCACCACAGTGTGCTGTTGAAGACCAGCACAGAACTTCTCTCTCAGCTGGTCCACAGTGACATACCATCCTCGGACCGGAAGCCCTTCATCACCTACGTGAACCAGACCTTGAGGGACTTGCCCGAGGCCCAGTACCAGGTGATGAAACAGAAGATCACAGCACTTCTGCACAATCCTCAAGGCCCAGCTGAAGCTGCTCCTACCCATTCCAGGTCTGCTTCTCCACCCCAGGCGATGTCACAGCCCTTCCACGGCTTTCAACAGCCCCTCACCTACCAAGCCTACGACTACCAGGACTTCCCACAGAAGAAGCAGAACTTCCCAGTCCAGGCCCAGGTTCATCAGATGCCACAGATGCCAGTCCTCACCCAGCTGCATACCAGACAGCCCCCTATGCTCCTCCTTCCTGCACCCCACAGCCAAGCCTGTCAATGGACAATCTGTCATCAGTCTTGTGCCTGACATCCCAGGTACTTGATGAAGGGCCTCTCAACCTCACGGGAGAGTCAACTCTCGGATAGCTTCCTGAGCACACCACCACCTGTTGTACCCTCGGGGCCAAGCACCCCAATGGTGCCTCAGACCAGCACTCAAGCCACAGCCACCTCCACAGTCCCTGCCCGCTTAACAGCTGAGACCATGGACATGACTCAGAGTGACTGAGATTAGTGTCAGAGACTGAGTTGTTTACTTGTTAAGTTTATCTTTGCTTAAGACACTTTCCTTGGTTCATTTTTCTTATTTAATAAAGTCATAAAGTTTACCTAAGAAAGTTAATAAAGGTTATCTTTGCTTAAGATACTTAAGACACTTTACTTGGTTCCTTTTTTTTTACTTAATAAAGTGTTGGTGAAAACTTTGAAAAAATGGTTAAGCCTTTGCATGCTTGTGGGATAGATAAGGATAGTTGTGGGATAGAGAAACCTCCAGTGCAACCATAGTGGGACTGTATGGTCCACCATCCCAGTGATCCAGATGATTTTCTCCCCCTTTTTATAGAAAATATCGGTTGTCCTCTAGGTATCCTTCTATATATTCTAGACATACTCCAGACAACCTAAATATACGAGATACATCCCAGATACAAATGTTTTGTCCATTTTGAATACTTTATATACGAGATGCATATGCTTACATCCTTTCTATTTCTGTGCTACTAATGCTGTGTAGACGTTCCGTGTACCTTTTGTTTCCTCCCTCTTTCCGTTTTCAGCTGCAGCGGATGTGAGTTGAGGGGATAGCCAGAGGTTGCAGAGAGGATACAGCGGACGTTTAACGGATGATAACGGACATAGAACATTTGTTGCCTGTATATGTCGCGGATGTACATCGTACACGGCAGAAAGTTCATCCGTTCACAAAGTTATATGCAGCTCAAAACATCTTGCATGGATGAAATTGCAGTGGACAGATGCTCGACGGATAGAGCGTATGAAACACGTATGCAGTGAGTACACAACGGATGCATAGCGTTTTCCAATGGATGGCAAGCTTTTTAAAAAACATTTTACATACTCTTTGTAACGGTAAGTGCAGTGGGACCGGGCCTTGAAGGCTGTTCCTGGGAAAGTTTTTTCTCCAGATGATGATAACTGGACATTGGGTGCCAAGTTGGAGGCATTCAAGGGATTTTACCTACTTTTGTGACTTTGTTGCTTTTGTGCCACGCCCCGGGTTATAACAGCCAAGGGGATGGACTTGGCTGCAGGGACAATGAAGTGCTTAAGGACCAGGTTAGGGAAGGACCATCATGAAGGGCCATCTCTACATTGTCACAAAGAATCAACACCACCTTATGGCACACAAGCAACCCAGGTTTGACCAGCACAGGGACAGATTGTCTCTGGAATTGGAAGACCTTCTTTGGCTGAAGGTATTTTGGAGATGGCTATCTCTAGGGCATGCTATAAAAGTAAATTCGAGTACTGGAATCTGTGAATCTGGAAGACTAGATCAGGGGTGTCAAATTCAAGGCCTATGGGCCAGATCCGGCCCACAATATGGTCAGATCTGGGTCGCAGGGCCATCCTGGAAAAGGTAAGAGCTGGCCAGCCTCACTTCAGCTCAGTCTACCCAATGCAAAGAGGAAACATGCCAGCAGTTTGGGGAGTGTTGTTAAGCTGGCCATGCCCACCCAATGAGAGGTGTCTAGTGGATAGCCTCAAGCTGGCCATGCCTGCCTGCCGCCCCCCCCCCCCCAGGTCAACCACAGTCCTGATGTGGTTCTCAATGAAATTGAGTTTGACACTCTTGAGCTAGATGGTCTCCAAGATTCCTCTCCAGGGTAAAAGCCATTGTCTGGGTACTGGCTACCTTGGTTGCCGTCTGGAAGTGAACAAGAAGTAGTATACCATGATACAGTCACCTTTTTCTGGTGACTCCATATTGGGAGTATTGATGCTGGCTTTTTAAAATTTGTCTATGGGGTTATAATGATGTTTTGAATTAATGGGGAAAATGTTTGTTTGGTCCCTCTCTCTCTTTCATATCTAGTTCCCTTATCCACTATTAATCCTTAACTGTTATTTATCCTATTTATTTTCTGCCTTTGAGTCAGAACAGTGAAGCGGACACGTAGCAGAAGGAGCGGATGCATAGCAGATGATGCGGATGCATCATGGATGCCTATAGGATGCATACTGGATGCATAGCAGATGCAAAGCGTTCACTGCGAATGCGGGGAGGATGAATTGTGTAAGCTCCGTGAATATAAAAGGATGCAGCTTGCAAGCAGTCAGCATTCAGAGGAAAGACCTGCTGCCAGAGACATCTTGAGAGAACACCATGGGGAAGAAGAGGAAGCCTGTGCCTATTCCTGCCAGCCCTGGCAAGAAGGACAGAACCACCATCCCACCTCCTGGTGCTGATTCTAAAGCTGCTGGTGCTTCTGCTGCTTCTGCTGGTGCTGCTGGTGCTGCTGGTGTAGCTACTGCTAGTGCTTCTACTGCTGGTGCTGCTGGTGCTTCTCCTGCTGGTGCTGCTGGTGCTTCTCCTGCTGCTGCTGGTGCTTCTCCTGCTGCTGCTGCTGTGATGGACCAGCCCCAAGGCCCTCAAAGCCCTGCTGCTGAAGGCCCTGAAGTCCCTGCCAGATGGAGGAAGAGGCAAGGCAAGGAGAAGGGAGAGAGGAAACAGTACTCCATTTCCGAAGACCATGAGGAGGAGGTGCTGGAATGGCTGAGGGAGAACGAGTACCTGTGAAGGAAGGGCCACAGGCTCTATCGCGACACCAAAAGGAAGCAGGCAGCGTGGAGAGAGAAGGTGGAGAGCCTGGGCTACACTTCAGATGTACTCCTTGGGTGGTGGAAGCACATGCACACCTGGTATGGCAAGCTGCACCTGAAAAGATCCGGGCAGGCCGCTGTCAAGATCACTGACAGGGAGACCTATGTCATGGCCAGGTGCAACTTCCTGGAGGGTGAGATCTGCCACCGAGGAGCAGCCCCTCTGTCAACCCTCTCCCTCAGACAGCCCACAGAGAGCTACTCCTCTTCCAGCCAGGAGCCAGCTACCATGTCCAGGCAAGTGTCTTTAGAGGGCCCCATGACAGAGACCCCTCCAACAGCTGCACTCCCCGTGCCAGAGGACATGAAGGATCCCCTGTCTCAGATGGAGCAAGAAGAGGCAACCACCAGAGACCAACCCACACCCACATCCAGCACCTCCACAGAAAGCAGGCAGAGAGGCAGACCGGAGGGACAGAGCCACACTGTCCTCTTGGAGATCAGGGACACAAAAAAAGCCAGCACAGATCTCCTCTCCCAGCTGGTCCACTTCGACATACTATCCTCTAACCGCAAGCCCTTCATCACCTACATGAGCCAGACCCTCATGGATATGCATGAGGCCCAGTACCAGATGATGAAGGAGAGGATCACAGGTCTTCTGCACCACCCTCCAGGCCCAACTGAACCTGCTCCTACCCACTCCAGGTCTGTTCCTCCACCCCAGGCGATGTCACAGCCCTTCCACGGATTTCAACAGCCCCTCGCCTACCAAGCCCACCACTACCAGGACTTCCCACAGCAGAGGCAGCCCTTCCCAGTCCAGGCCCAGGTTCATCGGACGCCACAGATGCCACAGATGCCACAGATGCCTCAGCTTACCCAGCTACAGACCAGACAGCCCCAATACACTCCTCCTTCCCCAGAACATCTGTCATCAGTCTTGGGCCTCACATCCCAGGTACTTGATGAAAGGCCTCTCAACCTCACGGGACTGAGTCAACTCTGTGAGAGCTTCCTGCACACACTATCTCCTGTTGTACTCTTGGGGCCAGGCACCCCAATGTCGCCTCAGACCAGCACTCTAGCAACAGCCACCTCCACAGTCCCTGGCCTCTTTACATCTGAGACCATGGGCATGACTCAAAGTGACTGAGAAGAGTGCCAGATACTGAGTTGTTACCTGTTCACTTTATCTTTGCTTACTTGGGTCATTTTGCTTTTTAATAAAGTCATACAGTTTGTTATTAATAAAAGTTATCTTTGCTTCACACACTTGGTTCATTTTTTTACTTAATAAAGTGTTGGGGAAAACTTTGAAAAAAGGGTTAAACCTTTGCATGCTTGTGGGATTGGTAAGGATAGCTGTGGGATTGGTAAGGATAGCTGTGGGATAAGGATAGTTGTGGGATGGGTAAGGATAGCTGTGGGATAAGGATAGCTGTGGGATGGGTAAGGATAGCTGTGGGATTGGTAAGGATAGCTGTGGGATAAGGATAGTTTTGGGATGGGTAAGGATAGTTGTGGGATAGATAAACCTCCAGTGCAAGCATAGCGGGACTGTATGGTCCACCCTCCCAGCTGCCCCACATATGGCCCTTTATTATCAATAACAATTTAATCATTGATCAGCACATTTCAACATAAACAAAACTCTTTATTAATGCCCTGTTCATTGTAGGGCCACTCAACATACATGGCACAATCTCATCAGTGTGATGAGACAGGCTGAAGGAAGCAGCCATTAACCATCTATCATCCTGTCTTGCCACTCCACTGCTCCAGCTGGGGAGTTGCACCAGTGTTTCAGGAGGTTGCACTGCTTCTTCCCTCCACGTGAACCTCTGTTGGGGCCTTGCACATCCACAGTGTTTTGTCCTTGCCTCCATTCCCCAGGCTCCATGTCCCCATTCCCTTGTTGACAGTCCATAAGCCTGTTCTGCAACACTGGGTAGCGGGTGCGCATGAGATTGTGCAGGATGCAGCAAGCTTCCATGATGCTCCTCACAGTCTGTGGGCGATGCTGCATGGTGGTGAGAAGTACCTGGAACCTGTTGGCCAGGATGCCAAAGGCGTTCTCCACCACCCGCCTTGCCCTGGACAGCCTGTACTTGAAGATCCTCTCTTCATGGGTGAGGAGTCTGGAAGTGTAGGGCTTCATGAGGTAGGTTCTGAGGGAGAAGGTGTCATCACCCACGATGAAGTAGGGCACATCTTGTGTGTCATTGGGTAGGAGGTCTGGATCTGGAAAACCCATGATGAGGTTGCGTTCTAGGCCATCCTTGAGGTGACTGGTGTTGTATATCTGGGCATTTGAAGCTGACTCATTGCCTGAAGCATCGATGTACATGAACTTGTAGTCAGCATCAACCATGGCAAAGAGGATGATGCTGAAGAAGCCCTTGTAGTTGAAATAATTGGATCCTGAGTAGGGTGGAGCTTTGCAGGCCACGTGCTTCCAATCTATGGCTCCAACGGTGTGGGGAAAGTTCCACCTCTGATACCACTGCTCTGCAACTTTCCTCCAGCCTTCTTCAGTGATGGGACACTGGAGGAGCTCCTCCAGGTATTCTTCAATGATGGCCTGCACCACTTCTCTGACCACAATGCTGATGGTGTTGTGTGGCACCCTCCAGGCATACTGCATGTTTCTGTATGTAGTCCCAGAGGCCAGGTGGCACAGAGTCAGTGCCACCTTCAGTCCAGGGTTCAGGCTGGGACGGAAGTTGGTGCTTGGCTTGGTCAACCTGGGTCTCAGACGCTCCACAACTTCGTCAAACATAGCTGGTGGCATCCTCATGAAGTGCTGGAATGCACGAGGGTCTTCATCCTCAGTTCCACCATTAGCTTGTCATAGAATCCAAAATCCACTCTTCTCCCGATCCATCTTCGGACTCAGACAGCTCTTGGATGTCTCCTTCTCCTTGCGTAGAAAAGGTGAAACAGTCTGAAGAGGGCTTGGTTCTGGTGTTGAATGATGGCAGCTACCAAAAGGAGTGTGCGATGATCCATGGTGGACATCAGTGGATGATGTGGAAGAGCAAGAGCAAGTCTGAAGAGGTCTGCACACCAGGGCTGCTGGACTGATAGTGAGATCCAGGTGATTTCTTCCTCCTTTTTATAGGAAATGTCGGTTTTCCACTAGGTGTCCTTCCACATACTCCAGACATCCTCCAGACATCCTAAATATCTGAGATACGTCCCATATACAAACATTTTGTCCGTTTTAATGCTTTATATCCAAGCTGCATCCGCTTTCATCCTTTCTATGTCCGTGCTACTAACGCTGTGTGGATGTTCCACGTACCTTTCACTTCCTCCCTCTTTCTGCTGGAGCGGATGTGAGTTTTGCGTGTGGCCAGATGATGCCGAGAGGATACATCAGATGTGTAACAGATGACAATGGATGTAGAATGTTTGTTGCCCATATGTGTTGTGGATATAGATTATACGTGGCGGAAAGTTCATCTGCTCAAAAAGTTTTGTGCAACTCAAAACTTTTTGAGTGGATGAAATAGCAGTAGACGGATATTTGACGGATAGAGCGTATGAAACACGTACGCAGTGAGTACACAACGGATGCATCACGTTTTCCAATGGATGGCAAGCTTTTTTGTCTCTTTTACATCCTCTTTGCATCTGTTGGTGCAGTGTGACATGGGCTTAAGGATGGGGAGGGAGGGGGAGGGAGGGAGGGAGAGAGAGAGAGAGATTGTCCAGAAGTCACCTAGTTGGCTTCCTGCCCAAATCAGGACTAGAACTCACCATCTCCTTGTTTCTAGCCTGGTGCCTTAACTGCTACACTGACCTGCCTTCCTCCTACCTTCCTCAAATATACCCGAAAGCCTCGTGGGAGGAGAGCCATGGTAGACTTTGGTAGCAAATCCCCAAAAGGAGGAGTTTCTTTTCCAGATGATTTTATTAAGAGGTGGAAACTTTTCAGCATCTGATGAAGCTTTTGCCTTTTAATAAAATTGGTTAATCAGAAAAGGCACTTGCAGCCTTCTGATTTGATGCAACCTGAAGGCAGTTATAGAGTGATAACTATATTTCCCTGGAAGCAGATTACATCTCAAAAGTGTACACAAAGTTAACTCTGTTTGGGGAAGGTGTGTCTTAAAGAGAGCATATTATGGGAAATATCCACAAAAACCATGCATTTCACAGGGAACACACTTATAAAAATAGGTGCATTCTGAGATAGCATGGAAAACTGTATATATCAGGGCTAATGGGAATAAAAATATGTATAACAGAAAAAATATCTACAAGCATTTAGGCACATTTTTTCTCCTAACTGCAAACAGATATGAAAAAGTGAGTAAAATTAGATTTGACCAATTCTTTGCATTTCACTAGTTTCACCCACTGAAAGATATTTTTTGGGGGGGAGGGGAGTCCAGTCAGCCAGTCCAGGCCCCAAAGCCCCCCCATTCTTGCAGAACAACTGGAGAGGACCCTTTGTGGATGTGAAACATTTGGAGACCCATCAGAACCTGCGGATTCTTCCTTGGAAGGAGAGAAGACTCAGGTGGGGGAAGCGAAGCCCAAACCGGCTGAAAGGATGGCGGATGGCAGGACATTCATTTCGCCCCCTCCATGCAGAGCATCTGGGAAGGAGAGGATGGTGCTGGGGAAGGTCTGCCAGAGCTGTGGCTGCCTCTGGCGTCTTTGCGCCCAATGTGCTATGACAGCCACAATGCAGAGGAGAACTTCTGGCACAGGCGATGCTCAAAGCGACTTATCTCTGCTGAAGTTCAATGATTATGGATGGAGCTTTGGGAAAGAAAGCGCTCTCTCTCTCTCTCTCTCTCTCTCTCTCTCTCTCTCTCTCTCTCTCTCACACACACACACACACACACACACACACACACACACAAAAACACCATCCCTGACCTATCAAGGCTGGTAAGGAGCTATATGAAAAGGCCAGTGTGTGGTTCAAGTGCCAAAGGATGTCTCAGGAGCAGTTTGCCATTCCCTGCTTCCTGGGGCTGAGAGAGAGTGACTGGCTCAAGTCAACAAGCTGTCTTTGTGTCTAAAGAGGGACTAGAACTCATGGTCTTCCGCTTTCTTGCCTGGTGCTTTAACTACTGCACAAAACTGCCTCTTCACTTGTGCTTCTTGTATTGGATTAATATAAATTCTTTCTGGTACTCAGTCATTTAATCAAAGGTTCATTTCAATCTTTTTGAAATCTTTAATCTTTAATCAAAGACTCATTTCAGCAGAGACTGTGCCTCTTCACTGGTGCTACTTGTAATGGTCCTCCTGCAAGGGCAGCATTGAGCTGAACACCATTGCAGAATGCCTGGCAGAGGCATTCTGCTACTACTGAAAGACCATCTCCCAGTGGTCATCCAAAAGTGTGCCCAAGACCATTTCCATCCCGTACTCAGATCTGAATCCGACTGATCCAGATAATTCACTTCCTTGGGGATCTTCTGAAGCTCCTGTGCACAGCCAGTTTCCTTTAAATGAGGAGATTAGATCCTGGATGAAAAATGTGAGGTCCAGGAGGGGCTTCTTGAGGAGGCAGCAAACCAAAGCCTTCTCAAGAGGTGAAGGAACAATCCTCTCATTCATTGGCCTTTGTGTGTGTGGGGCTTTTAGCTGTTGGATAATTTGTGTATGCATTTGTGGTTTGCCTGTAAGTTTGTCTGCAGTTTTGTGGTTTCTTTCCCTGGGATATTTCATAATACATTTCATTTACTCATCATTTGCTTTGTAAGTATTTTTGAAAAGGGTTTTGCCTGTGTGTTTTTGGTTTTCTTTGTGTGCTACATGTTTCATTTATACCCGTCCTTTCTGTTTCATTGAGTACTCAAGGAAGCTCATACAATTTAAATATATATTGCTAAAAATCCATCTGGATTATGATGTCAAAAGAGATTTCTGAATTATCCAAAAATGAAACACTCTGGTCACTACAGGCATCAACTCAACTGGTTCTTCCCAGTTTCTTTCTGTTCCCGTCCTGGGCAAATGAACATTCCCCATCATCAAACATCAGTTCAGCTGCCGGGGGCTCCCTATGAATCCCAGAAACATTGAGGCTTCAAAGGTCTTTTTGCAGGGGTGGGATTCAAACTTTTAACAACTGGTTCTGTGGGCATGGCTTAAGTGGTGGGTGTGGTTTGGTAGTCATGTGACTGGGTGGACATGGCCAACTCAATATCACTCACATCGAGGCACGCATCTCCTCACCTGGCCTCTCATGACACTGATGTTGCTACAGTCGTAAGTGTGAAAAATGGTCATAAGTCACTTTTTTCAGTGCCATTGTAACTTTGAATGGTCACTCCACACAAGCAAAGTACCAGCAAAGGAGGGGAAAAAACCTCCAGAGAAGTTCCTGAGACAGGAAGTCTTAGTCCTGCCAAGAATGTAATCAGGGTTAACGGAGAGGCAGTTTCTGGAGGCAACACCAATTCCTGACAGGATTAGGACAGGAATTTCTTCTAACAACCGGGTCTCCAAACTGCTTGGAATGTTAACAGCCGGTTCTAGCGAATAGGTGCAAACAGGTAGAATCCCACCCCTGTCTTTTTGTCTCTTTACTGTCAAGTTTACACATGTTTAATTTGTTGTTTTCTAGTTTTATCAGCTCCCTGTTATTTTATTGCTTCCCATGGACCAGTTATATTGAGCTTCCATGTTCCATCAGCCTTCTTCCTTTAATGGTTACCCGATTATGGAGGACCCAAGCAGCCTTCGAGGGTTTTCAGGGTAACTGCTCGAATCAGTTCCCTGTCGAGTGCAGAGGTCATGTCCTGATTTTAGACTTGTCCATAATTTAAATAGCCAGCAGATAACATAAGTAACATCTGTAAGTGAATTGCTGGTCATCAGAGGAAAAATACCTCTCTCCCAAGCTTTCTCCTTGAGTTGCTAGCAGAACAGGCCATAATTAGGAGGGCTGCAACTGAGGAACTTCAAAGAAGTCTATTAAACTCCTGTCTCATTTTAAAGTGCTTGTAAGCTTAAAAGCTCTTTCTTGTGATTTAAATGATTACAGAGTTGCAGCAATTAAAATGGTTGGGCTGCTTTAGAAACAGCTGTTGAAGACTAATGTGCAAAAAGAATAAATCAGCCTCAATGCTCGAATAAATAATGCGCTAAGGATTCAGATTGGCTGCTGAAAGGGAACAAAGAAGTTCCAGATGAAATGATCCTGGTTTTACACAGAGAAGTAACAGGTGGGTCATGCTGAGCTCGGTGGGTTTTGGTGCTGCGTAAGCAAAACTTCCTGCGTGAGATTCTCTCCTGATAGCCTGAATAGAAAGAAGCTGGATGTAGAAGCGGGGTCCTCTCTGAACTTCCCCCTTCATTCTGATTCAAAGTTATAACATTAACTCCTATCTGGATGCACCAGTGCATCGACTCCAAAACAGGCCATCTCCCCTGGCAGGGCTGTTTCCATCAGGAATTGCTCTGATACTTTTTGTGCCAGCTGTGGCTTTTGGGAGGCCTCCAAAGGCGGCCCCACCCAGTTGTGTATTAACCATTAAGCAGACTAAGCACGTGCATAGGGCACCAGGCCCAAAGGGGGCACCATAAAAACTTTTATGTAGCCTAAGCTTGGCTTCATTTCTACAGTACGTACAAGGGAGGGGGACACAAAGATTTGTCAGTGCTTAGGGCACCAGTGAGCCTTAATCCGCTACTGGCCCCACCTGAAGTGTGTTCCCAAGCATCCATCTGGGCATGCCTCACCATCCCCAGAGCATCCTGAGCTGGCCGGCCACAATTTCTAGCTGACTCAGCAGAATTCTGGCTCTAGAATGATCACCTTATAGGCCTCATAAAACAATAAATGACGGGGAGACTTAATATGTTTCTCTGGGAATCAGAAGCCAAGTGTTCATTTTGTTCTGTCTGAGTGGGAACTTTCCCATATTTCATAAACTAATTGCATCAAATATCTCCTGCAATATTAAAAAGGGAAATAAATCCACCCAATGAGCTTGAGAAATCATATTTTCAAAACTAAAATAAAACCCAGACAATAAAAGATCTTATAAAGTGCAAATATATGACTTTTGAGTCATCATATTCTTTGCCCATGGAAGCCAATGATGTTTTCTACAGTCTCAAGTTGAGAAGCCAGCAATTTTGCTCGCTTGTCACCTGACTCCCATCGAATCTGCTTAAGGTGCTCGAATGCAGCTTCCAATCTGAAGGAGACAAATGCTGGCCTAGATAAATGAGAGGCACAAAGCTTCCTTGTCCAGCCTTTCCAAGTTGCTGTCTCCTGAGATTTTCTTTTCTTTTCCAGAGCAAATGTAATAGTCCTTCCCCTTACAGATACCTTAAACAAGCCCAGAAATCAATCCTCAGATCTGCTTTGTTTCCAGATTTTAGCTGATGACTCGGGTGGCTTAGTGAATTCATGAATAGTGAAAAATAATGTTCTTCTACATTTCCTCCCAGTAAGGATCTCCAGGATGGTACTCGGTCACAGGTCTGTTTAGCAGAGAACCAGCCTGGAACAGGCAGTTTTCCATCAGGGCTGATAGGAAATAGAGCATCCTTGGGGACCTCAAGCAATTGCCCCTCAGAAGCAACATGTCCTTCACAGAGCAGGAATGTGAAGGGGAGAGTTTCATGCCTACCGATGTATATTTTCCCTTTATGTACTCTGAGAGCATATGCACCAAGACAAATTCCCTGTGTGTCTAGTCACACTTGGCTAATAAAGAATCCATCCATCCATCCATCCATTTGGGTCTCCAAGAGCAGAGAATGACAAATTTAATGTCACACATTCTTGTTTAGGCTGCTATCCCATCACACCTCCTATCCCACCACTGAAAACTGGGGTACAATTTGTGCATGCAATTGGGCACCAGGTGTCAGTATGAACATCCCAACTTGTACTGAATACAATAGATTTGATGCTCTGTGGAATACAAGGAGGGCAAGAAAGAAGCATATTTGTTCAAGATGGCATTCATAGCACACACACACAGCATTCACAGCTACTGAAGGTTTCTGGCATTTAATTGTGCAGGAGGCTGCCAAGGAAAGCCAAGAAATATTACAGGTCTCTTTCCTGAAAAAATGGAATAGGATGTTTTTTTTCCTTAAAACAAAAATCAGGACTCGAAATATCTGTTAATCCATTGATAAAGACGTTCATTTGTATAATAAAATGGTTACAGTGTTTATTTATCCCCATTCTGATAGTTCTTGGCATAATGCAGTAGAAAAAAAAACCCCTCCAAACTAAATTTCCAAATAATTTAAGACAGTTGAAGTTTGGAATTTTTAACCTATATGAATTCTTACATTCACATAAATCTTTATAATGATCCAGTTTAGATAAATGTACCTTAAAATTTTAAATTGCTCAATATTTATTGAAATAAGTGGCTTGTGGTTTTTTTTTTGGGGGGGGGGGGGGCTAAAAGAACCCAGACTTAAGATTCTTCTATTTATTCCCCTCATTCTTATTATACAGATATACATTTAAGTCAAGGAATAAAATTCTTTGATTTCAGTTGTATTTTCTGGGTCTCTGGCAGCCAAATTTGAGCTTGCAAAAATCTTGATGACCACAAGATGACAGGAAAAAGATACAGAATAGCCTCAATCATAGTTTGCTACTTAGACAGTCTAAGTAATCACTTTTAAAATGTTTTTGCAAGAAATGTGTGCAAATGTTCATGCAGATTTTTAAGGAAAAATGCAATATTGTAAGAAACATGATATAATAATTTGTGTTTAAAAATGCACAGTATTTACACCAAGAAAAATTTCTTGTGTGTCCAATCACACTTGGCCAATAAAGTATTCTTTCTATCTGTCGGTCTGTCGGTCTGTCTGTCTGTCTTTCTGTCTATCTATCTATCTATTTATCTATCTATCTATCTATCTATCTATCTATCTATCTATCTATCCATCTATCCATCTATTATCGATCTATCTATCTATCTATCTATCTATCTATCTATCTATCTATCTATCATCTAGCTATCTAGCTATCTAAAATGGAACAGATAGCTTTACAGAATGGTTGTGTGCAACTAGACAATCCCTTATTTTATTGTTTCTTAAATTTGTTATAATATAGTTAATATATAATATAGTTAAGTACCATAACTACGTATATAAATGGAGTTCCCTCTGTGTGCATGTGTGCATATGTGTGTGCCTGTGTGAGTGTTCCTTGACCACAATGCCCTTTGCCTTGAGAGGCTGTGTGTCCCTTGCACCCTCACACTTTTAAGAGCTGGACAGGTTTCTGAAAACAGCGTAGCTGTACCGTTTGTGTGCAAAAGGTCTTTATGTTGGAAAATTCCTGTGGGTAATTTCCAGATTAGTTTTCTTGCAGCCCCTCTCAGACTATCCCCGTATCCAGGACAGAGCCAGCACCCTCCACACTTGGTTAAGTTAACAAAAATAGAGCTGGAGGTTTATGTATTAAATATCAGCAAAACCAGAGGGCAGAAATAAGAAAAAAGGGCCAGCTCAAACAGGGAGAGAAAGACACGTACAACTGGCAGGAATGCAAGTATCTCTCTCTCTATGCTTAAAGTTAAACTGCCAAAACTCCCGAGGAGGGCTGGGATAGTCCATGGGAGCTGAAACTCAGAAGAGGTCTGGAACAACCTTTGGGAGTAGCACATTTTATCAAAAACCAAAAGCTTTTGTGAATTGCAGGCCCTCCAGTGCAGGGAGGGCAACTGGAATTGGCGTGGTAGGAGGTGTGGGAGAAAGGAGGACCAGAGAGAAGACAGGCCAGTTGGTTCTGCACATGCAGCTCTCATAGAAAGAATCAAAGGTGATCTTTTTTCAAAAGGCAACTGGACTCCCTTGGTTTTTTCTTTGAAAAAAGAAAACCCTAACCCTAACATCAAACACATCATCAAAAAAGCACAACATAGAATGTTCTTTCTGCATCAACTCAGAAAGCTCAGACTGCCCAAGGAGCTGCTGATTCAGCTCTACAGAGGAATGATTGACTTTGTCATCTGCACCTCTATAATTGTCTGGTTTGGTTCTGCAACCCCACAGGACAGACATAGACTTCAGAGGATAATTAGGGCTGCAGAAAAAACCATGGCGACTGTTCTGTATAAAGAATAGTAGACTCCTAAATAGAGGTTTCTGATTGGCTAAAGAACTTGAATGGGGATTGGTTCAAAAGGAACCAATCCACATAGCTGCTCAAAGGCGGCAAATATTAAATACCTGTCATTGGCTACAAGCCGGCAGAGAAAAACCTATAAAAGGCTGCCGCAGCTTGAGCCAATGTTCTGTTTTTCAACTGTGTTATAAAATAAAGACTTTGTTGTTGGAACCCGGTCTACCTCGCGTTTTTCTGGATGGAACACTGGCGATGAGGGTGGGATCATCCTAAACGCGAGACTGAGCACGCGGTGACAGATAAAACCAGATGAAGAACAATGGCTGGAAACAACGCGCCGCCCGCACCCTTCAATCCCAATGAAGAGGATTGGGAATCCTACGTAGACCGTTTCCAGATGTACCTGGAGAGCAATGAGATGGAGGAAATCTCAGACCAGTGCAAGAGAGCTGTTTTCTTGACACACTGTGGGCCTGCAATCTTCAAAATGCCAAGGCTTTGGCGAAGCCCCGAGATGTAAAACAATTGACTTGGACAGAGCTCCAAAGAACATTAAAGGTCCACTATGCACTGGTGGTGTCAAATTTAATAAAGCGGCATGAGTTTTATCAGAGAGACCAGAAAGAAGGCGAAACCATCACTGATTTTGTGGCAGCCCTCCGACAAATAGGGGGAGCGTGCGAGTTTCTGAACTTAGATGAAGCGATGCGGGATTGAGTAATATTGGGGTTAAGAGACTCTAATACACAGAGAAAGCTACTGAATAAACCCAACTTATCAGTAGCCGAAGCTATCGCAGAAGCCTTGGCCGCTGAAGCCGCGAAAAAATTGGCGGATAAAATGAAATAAATGAACGCGAACAAGGACGAAACAAGCCTGGCCAGAGGGAAAAAAACAATCTCCCACCACCACTCATTACGAAGAATTCGACGAGACGTCAGAATCCGGGAAGGAAGACAACAAAATCCACCGCCTATATGCCAACAAGAAATGGCTCGAAAACAGAAATCGGCGGGAATGCGCTGGCTGTGGGGGAAACCATCCTCGAGCCGATTTCAGATTCCTCTATGCCATTTGCAGAGCATGCAAGAAAAGGGGGCATATCGAGAGAGTCTGCAGGAACAAAAAGAATTACAGCCCAAAAAGACGCAGCAACTCCCCAACAAAGACTGAGCCAAAACTATCTGAGAGAAAGTGGCAGTGAAACAAGCAAGCCACTAACCGAGAGAAAGCATACCAGACTTTCACTATCGGAAGCGCTCAGACGGAAAGCGGGAAGAAGGTAAAAATAATTGTAAAAATTGAAGACAATCCCTGCGAAATGGAGGTTGACTCTGGATCTTTCCTATCAATGATGTCATGGGACACCATTAAAAAACTGGTCCCAGACATCAAGATCAAGGAACTCCAGAGACAAAAACTAACCCTCAAGGACTATCAAGGAAACCAAATTCCTGTAGTAGGCTTAGGACATTTCCGAGTCGCCTACAGACAACATATCACAGTACTACCATTAACGATAGTCGACCGAGATCAACCAAGCCTCCTGGGCATCGAATGGTTCACACCATTGGGCATCGGAATGACCGGAGTAGACCGGGTGGCTGCAACCGACTGGGAAGAAGACCTGATCCAAGAATTCCAGGACGTTTTCGATGGCTCCCTAGGCAGGTATCGGGGAACCCCAATTTCTCTTAGTCTAGACCCCCAGGTAGCACCTAAAAGACTAAAGGCCAGATGAGTTTCTTTTGCTCTAAAAGCAAAAATAGAAGAACAACTAAATAAATTAATAGAGCAAGGGGTTTTAGAACCGGTCGACCATGCCAAATGGGAAACACCAATTGTAATGCCGATTAAATCAGACGGGTCGGTTCGAATCTGTGGCGACTACAAGGCTACCCTGAACCACGCGCTGCAACAAAGCGCATACCCGGTGCCAGTCATGCAACACCTATTATACTCTCTTGGGGGAGGAAAAGTTTTCGCCAAACTAAACCTAGCACAAGCTTACCAACAGCTCCCAGTAGACCTCTTAACGGCTGAAGCACAAACAATAGTGACTCACAAAGGGGCATTCAAATGCAACAGACTCCAATTTGGAGTAAGCGTAGCCCCAGGCGTTTTCCAGAGTCTCATGGAATGCCTGTTAAATGGTATAAAAGGGGTCGTACCATACTTCGACGACGTCCTAATTTCGGCCAAAGATGCAACCCAACTTAAGAAAAGACTTAAAGATGTCCTAAATAAATTCAGAGAATCTGGCCTTAAAGTAAAGAAAGAAAAATGCTGTCTAATAACTGATCGCGTCGAATTTTTGGGATATTTGATAGATGGAGAGGGCATACACCCTACCGAAAAAAAAGTCAGAGCTATTAAAGACGCACCAGAACCAAGGAATAAAACTGAACTGCAGGCATTTTTGGGACTAATAAATTTTTATAACGTGTTCCTACCCCACAAAGCAACAATAGCGGAACCATTACACCGATTACTGGATAAGAAAACAATTTGGACTTGGGGGTATAGAGAAAAGAAAGCTTTCCAAAGAATAAAAAACTTATTAACATCAAACACTGTTCTCATCCAGTTTAGCAACACACTACCATTGACGGTAACCTGCGACGCCTCACCATTTGGAGTCGGTGTCATCCTGAGTCACCAATTGCCAGACGGAAGAGAGGCACCTGTCGCATACTATTCAAAGACTCTGTCTAAAGCCGAGCGAAATTATAGTCAATTGGACAGGGAAGCCCTGGCAATCGTCGCCGGAGTAAAACGCTTCCACGAATATCTATATGGAAGAACATTTGTAATAGTAACGGACCATAAACCGCTACTTGGAATTTTGGTGGGAAACAAACCAACACCGAACATTTTATCCCCGCGAATGACTAGATGGTCAGAATTCCTAGCAGCCTACTCGTATACTCTAACACATCTCCCTGGGAAATAAATCTCCCATGCAGACGCTTTGAGCAGAACTCCGCTACCAATTATAGAGGAAAACCCGGCACCAACGATGACTACCTTGCAGATAGAGACATGCCCAAATCTGCCCATATCTGCAAATGATGTCGCCAGAGCCACCGCAAAGGACCCACTGACTGCCCGTGTACTGAACTGGATAGGTAAAAGCTGGCCGGAAAACCAAAAAACTGAGAACTTTAAGCCTTTCCGGACCAGACAAACTGAACTTTCAATTCAAAAGGGTTGTTTGTTATGAGGTGATCGGGTTGTTATCCCCTCCAAATTACAAACGAGGGTACTCAATATGCTTCACGAAGGCTACCCGGGAATTGTTAAAATGAAAAGCCTTGCTAGAAGCTATGTCTGGTGGCCGGGTATAGATAGGGACATCAAATACTGGGTAAATTCGTGGAACAAATGCCAAAGAAATAGGCCTTCCCCGCCACAAGCACCCATAAGGTACTGGGAAACCCCACAAGGCCCCTGGTCACGAATCCACATCGACTTTGCGGGTCCGACTAAGGGACATACTTTCCTCATTGTCGTAGATGCATACTCAAATTGGCTAGAGGTTAAAATTATGCCATCTACGACAACTGAAACCCTTATTAAACAACTGGACAAACTCTTTGTGACCCATGGCCTGCTGGACATCCTAGTGTCCGACAACAGGCCACAGTTAATGAGCATTCAATTCGAACAATACCTAGCCTCCCTAGGTATCAGACATGCCCTAACCGTGCCGGCCCATCTGGCTGCAAATGGCAGGGCAGAGAGAATGGTTAGATTTACAAAAGAAGGGTTAGAAAGAATGGACATTGGGGATGTCCAAGATAAAATAAATCATCTGCTCACCCTCCAGCATATCACACCCAGTACCATAACAAATAAAAATCCGGCGGAACTACTAATGGGGAGAAAACTAAGGTTGCAACTAGACAGATTGCACCCAAACTATACACCAGAAACCCCCCCCCTCCGACTCCTCCACCCATTTCAGGACATTTGAAATAGGCGACCTAGTCTATGCAAAAAATTTTACCGGGGACCCATTATGGCTACCAGGAACAATCACGCAAATTACAGGCCCCCGGTCCTACCGACTAACCATAAACGACGGCAGGGAATGGAAGTGGCACGTAGACCAGCTTCGTTCCCGAAACATTGAAAAAAGTACAAACACAAAACCACAAATATTAAAAAACGACGGAAACCAAACCAAAGAGGGGGGGGGAAATACGAGAAAATAATAAAGAACCATTAAAATTAAATACAGAATACAATAGCAATCAAAAAGAGCATAAAAGAGACTTACAGTTAGAAGACAATCGTGGGGAAAGTCCAGACAAAGGGGCCAGCCAGGCCAGCTTGACCTGCCTGGAGAGACCAGGAGGGAGCAGCAACACCACCGGCCTAAGAGATCTAGGCGGCAGTAAAATGGCTGACTCACCCTTCCAGGCGGTTCCATGGGAAAGAACAAGAGAGACAGCAACCCCATCCGAACCGGTCGAAGTCTTCAACAGGAATGAACAGCGCAAGTCCAGTCGAGTCAAAAGAAGCCCCACCTACCTGCGCGACTACGTCACCACGTAGGACTAAGCCAAGAGGGGAGGGGTGTTCTGTATAAAGAATAGTAGACTCCTAAATACAGGTTTCTGATTGGCTAAAGAACTTGAATGGGGATTGGTTCAAAAGGAACCAATCCACATAGCTGCTCAAAGGTGGCAAATATTAAATACCTGTCATTGGCTACAAGCCGGCAGAGAAAAACCTATAAAAGGCTGCCGCAGCTTGAGCCAATGTTCCGTTTTTCAACTGTGTTATAAAATAAAGACTTTGTTGTTGGAACCCGGTCTACCTCGCGTTTTTCCGGAGGGAACAGCTACCAATCTCCCTTCCATCGAGGACCTGTATCCGCATGAGCTGTGAAAATATCTACAAACCTCTCACATCCCAGACATAAATTGTTTCAACTCCTTCCCTCAAAACGATGCTATAGACTGCACACCAAAACAACTAGACACAAGGACAGTTTTTTCTCAAACGCCATCACTCTGCTAAACAACTAATCCCCTCAACTGTCCAACTATTTACAAAGTCTGCACTACTATTACGATTAATCTTCTCATCATTCCTTATCACCCATCTCCTCCCACTTGTGATTGTATGACTGTAACTTTGTCGCTTGTATTCTTACAATTTCTATTGACTGTTTCCGAGTATGATTTGATTGCTGATTGTACCCTATTTTATTAAATTATATCCCATGACTATCATTAAGCATTGTACCTGATGATTCTTGATTCTCGACAAATGTCTCTTTTCTTTGATGTACACTGAAACATTTGCACCAAGACAAATTCCTTGTGTGTCCAACCACACTTGGTCAATAAAATAATTTTTCTATTCTATTCTATTCTGTTCTGTTCTGTTCTGTTCTGTTCTGTTCTGTTCTGTTCTACTCTACTCTACTCTACTCTACTCTACTCTACTCTACTCTACTCTACTCTACTCTATTCCACTTCTCATCCAAGAAGCTTCTTTAGTTCTAACTGGTAGGGAGTAGGCACTAAAGAAGCTTCTTGCATGAAAAGCAAAACATTTTCAAAGAAAAAAAGCAAGAAAGCCCAGTTGCTTTATTATAAAAGCACCTTGAGACAACCAAGGCCTAGATGATTGAGAATTTCCATAAACCTCCCATAGAACAATGGTCCCCAACTTTTATGATTTGGTGGCCTGGTTGGAGAGGGGAACTGGGAATGCCACTCATGTGAGTGGAGTTGTACAAGTGTACTGGCCTGCCTCTCTCACAGCTCAGTTCCAAATAGGCCATGGCCCAGGAGTTGTCCATGATTTGGGGGTTGGGGACCCCTGCCATAGCGTGGCAAGAGTAAATGACTCAAGACTCAAACCTTGTCAGTTAACAACTGGAATATGGTAAAAATCTAATGTGTTTATTAAGGAGTTGGCTAAGGAAGTCTGCAGTCTTTGATTAATCTCTTCATCAATTCAGCAATCTCTTGATCAATTATGCAAGGAAAGTATCCTTCTTCCAGGATGGCTAATTTTAGATCTGTATGTAATGAAGTAGCCTGCAAGGTTGTAATGTTCTAATACAGCTTTGTCCTTTCTTTAGTGCTTGAAGTCAAATTAGTGGCCATCCATTATTTTGCACAAATTCTGCTTGTCCTATGCAGGATCATGAGAGGCTTTGCTGGCAGAGGATGGCCAGGAGAACATCACTGGAAGAGCCTCTAACTGAGTTTCTGGGCAGAACCACTGGAAGCAACACTGAACTGTGGACAACTGCCCGGGACAGTCAGTCTTATAGAGAAGGGCTGTGTTGGCCATTTTAGCTTGAGCCCTTCATGTGCAGAACAGCAGCAGAAGAGATGCAGCAAGTGGGACACCCAATCCAGTCAGCCTCCTCTGTTTTGCACCACAAACAGAACAATTGGAGGATAGGAAGATGCACCATCTATGTTAAGCCTGGGTTCCCCAACCAGGGTTAGGTAGACAAGCTAAACAGAATGTGCAGCGTTAGTCAGATAGGCACACAGATAAATGAGTGAGCTAAGCTTGTATGTTTATTAACATACAGTAAAAATAACAGATACGCTTGTGCTATCAAGAATATATTTTATTCCAGTATAAGTTTATAGCATAGTCAAAAACAGTCCAATATTCAGTTACCATATAGTCAGTCCATTCAGGGATATTCAGTTAGCAAAGTCCATGTAGAATATCCTATTGTCAGTTCACATAAATCAGTCCGTTGTTGTCTCTCCCGTTCGAGCAATGCAGTCTTGCTTCCAAGCAGTAATCAGGGATCATCAAAGCCAGAGAGAGAGAGAGAGCAAGCTGTAGCCTTGCTACTTTTATAGTATTTACATAACCACTCCCACAGTTGCTCTTTCACAGTTAAAGCTGCATACACAAACTATGATTCATAGTTATGATTTCACCTAAACCAGTTAGGGTGAACAATGTTGTCCCTAACAGGTACAAGTACAGATTAGGGGAAACCTGGCTCAAAATCAGTAATTGTGAGAGAGACCTTGGAGTCCTTGTGGACGATCACTTAAAGAGCCAGCCATGTGAGGCAGCAGTTGTAAAATGGCGATGGTTCCTCAATATCTGCTTCCACATCAGATGTTGAGGAAGTGTCGCCATTTTACAGTGTCATTGTGGGGAACATCTGTGAGGAACACTCTGG
Organism: Laticauda colubrina; assembly: GCA_015471245.1. NCBI lineage: Eukaryota > Metazoa > Chordata > Lepidosauria > Squamata > Elapidae > Laticauda > Laticauda colubrina. Next base: position 21,581,754 of record BLBF01000058.1, read on the forward strand.
GGGATCCCAAGTCTTCTCTTTCCTCCACAGAGAACTTTGGAGAGCTGACTCCTTCACCAGCATCACTTTCTACCATGATCATCAGCTCCATGAGAAGCGAATCACTCTCTACTCCTTTCCCTGAAGAGGTTGCTTGGAAGATGACTGGTCTGTCGGATGAGATCCACCAGCCTTTCCTAACTTGCTCTTTTTGACAAGGAGATGATCACAAAAACCTCATCTAAACAAGCCTTATTCGTTAGAAGACTAGACCCTGAAGGTGAAACTTAAACACTTTGGCCACCTAATGAGAAGGAAGGACTCACTGTAGAAGAGCCGAATGCTAGGAATGATTGAGGGCAAAAGAAGAAGGAGATGGCAGAGAATGAGGTGGCTGGATGGAGTCACTGAAGCAGTTGGCATGAGCTTAAATGGACTCCAGGGGATGGTGGAGGACAGGAAGGCCTGGAGGAACATTGTCCATGGGGTCGCAATGGGTCGGACATGACTTTGCAATTAACAACAGCAACAACAAAAGACTGTCAAGCTTAAACAAATAACTCCAGTTGGCTAAGAAAACAATATATTAAAATAGATGAATAAAAAAATAAAAAAGTAGATGAATCCAATATAAAACAGTGCAAAATTGAATTATTGGCCCTTGTCCTGCTCATTTCATTTTGTGCCACAGATCTTTCTATTTTGTGAGGGGAGGGAGGAAGAGGAGGAAGTCTGGCTTCTTTTCCTGCTGGCAATACATCAAGCCACCTATCCTTACTTTACCACTCAAATCCTCCTTCTCCCCCTCCTCCCCAGGGAACACTGCAGCCATGAGGAATGAAAGGAGTCAATCAACCATTGAGAACAATCAGCCAATGGAACAGAAGTTGAATTCATATGTTGTGGGAGCTTTATCACTGGATGCATTGAAATTCCATCTGTCTGAAATGGTGTAGAGTCTCCTGCTTAGTCAGGGGATTGGACTAGATGACCTACAAGGTCCCTTCTGACTCTGTTATTCTGTTCTGTTCTGAGTCAAGGAGTGGAATGATCTCATTACACAGTGACCTTTCAATTCAAAAGAGGGACTCTCAATTTTCAATAAACCTTAGGAGACGCATCCTAGGACAGGGGAAAGCACCTACCCAGGGCATGATTTGATTCCTGGGTATCAAATCAATCATCCCTGTTGGATATGGTCTCAGATGCAGAGAAGGTCACCTGATAAGGTTATTCAGAAAAGAGATGCATTGGGCAAAGTCATGGCTTTGGGGCTTGATGGAGTAGACTGGGAAGAATTCCAGAAAAGATCCAAAGGTAATACTTGTCCATGTATGCTTGGAAGAATGCCAAAATAAGCCTGTGCCTCTTGAGGTGTAATACAGCTATTAAGTAGATTGCAAATATCCAATTGTCTCCATCTGCTTACTCTATGAAGTCAATGCTTTGTCCTCTCTTGTCTAGACATTAACCTCTCCTGGATGGCTGAGCAGATCCTAGGCACTCAGAAGATAATTGCTGCAGCATCCACTGAGAATGTCGACCTGTCCATTAATATTTTTTTGTATAGTCTTCATTGCTTGGTGTCATATTCCATGAAAGAAACATAGAAGCACAAACTTAAGAGTGCACTCAGTTTTTAAAGCAACTCTCCCTCCCTCCTTCCTTCCTTCCTTCCTTCCTTTCTTTCTTTCTTTCTTTCCTTCTTTCTTTCTTCCTTCCTTCCACATGAGTTGCCAGAACCACATGATCGAGAATATGGTCAAAATGAAGAGGCAACCCTTCTCTCTTTTCAGACAAATGAATGCACTATGTGCATTTGGCAAAGATGATGTTCCACTAATGTCTCATAAATATAAGAGGCATAGAGATGTTTAAGCAAATAGTCGACTCTTCATCCCAAAGAACAGCAGTGAGTGTTAAATTGGCAACAGTTACAGAGCTAAGCAAGAGCAGTTTAGAATTCTTCTCCAAAGCACTTTGTAGAAGCCCAGGGTGGGGTTTTCCCCAAGGTGGGGAAGCTGAAGCTCTTCTCTTCCAGAAGGAGGGCTGTCAGAACCTCTTGTTATTTCCTGGCGGCTGTTCGCATTTCAAAATAACCGTCCTTCCATCTTTACTGGGATGAAGAATGAGGAACTGCTGCTGTTCAGTTTTCTTGGAAATCAAAGGGAGGCAAGCAAAAGAGGAGGTTCTTAATGCTATTAGTACAGGTGACCTACATGCTACACACTTGCAATTCAGAGCGGGTGACAAGCATTTATGATTCATAAGCAAGAATCATAGAGTCATAAGGCTGGAAGGGACCTTGTAGGTCTTCTAGTCTAACCCCCTGCCAAGGCAGGAGTCCTGATTCCATCCTCGACAAATGGTTGCCTGGTCTTTCCTTGAAAACCTCCAGCGATGGAGCTTCGCCAGCCCCAGGAAGCAAGCTGTTCCATTGATCAATTGCTCTTGCCATCAGGAAATTCCTATTTTCTTTGCCACTGCGTTGCTAAGTAGATCTGAGTCTGAACAATGATACAGCTGCCTGCAGGATCTGAAAAGAAGGGGAAATCACCAAGGGCTGGTAAGAAACATTGAGTTGTGGGGAGCGGAACCCCCAGAGTTTTTCACCCTCTCCTCTCACCTCTGCTTTCCAAGACAGAACCAAGTGGTGTAAGTGCTAGGTGGTATAAGGGAAACATCCATGGCCTTGTGGTTCCCAATCATTACTGATTAGTGAACTCCTTTATAAGTAATGAATCCACATTGATTTCTTTTGCCAGTAAACAGAGAGTGACCTTTATGAAAAAATATATCAAAAATGCACTTAGGGCAATGCACCGTCTTTCCTCCTCAGACAGATCTACCATCACGGCAGATTTCTCCTGCAGCAACTGGAAAGAGAAACAGTGGAGAAAAGTACTCCCCGCCTTCTTGAGACAGAGGTTTGGCTCTGTCAACTGCAGGGAATTTGTAGGGCAGGAATCTGGAGGGTTCTTGCCATTCCAGCAGTTGCAACTCCACCAAGCGCCCACCTCCTGCGCTGCTTTCAATCGTCACCCAGCCCATGCTGCTTTTTCAGTTGAGCATGATTGAAATATCTGAAGATGCTGGCATGCATGTAGGCATTGACCTGCCTGTTGTCTCCCTCTTGTCTAACCTCAGGAATCCCCATCACGGGAATTGCTCTCTCTCTGCCACTCAATAAACAGCGAGCATTTTTCTGGCCTAATGTCAACAAACTCAGCAATCAACTTATCTATCAATCTTGGAATAAACCATGCATTTTCTCAAAGAACAGGGGTTTTTTTTCTTTCAATTTAATTATATAGTTAATTGAGTCATTAATTGAGATGGGTGACTATAGAATTTGAGTAAATAAATAAATATTTTAGGGATGGCTTTTTATTGTCTCAGATAACAGATAAGAAGAACCTTGTTTCTGCTGACTAGTTTCTGCTGACTATTTTGTCTGTTTCAATAGGCAATCCATGCATTCAGCAAAGCAATCAGAGTTATTATGGCACTGAACCACAACCCCTCCAATTACTGGACATTTCCAAGATGAGACTGGACAGCCCTTTGTCCAGAATGGCATAGGATGCTCTGCTTGAGCAGGGAGTTGGACTAGAAGACCTCTAAGGTCCCTTACAGTCTTATGATTCTATTGTTCTATGATCTTCGATAACAGCTTTCTGTTGGTTGCGCTGAAATGAGTTGAGTGGTCAGGCACTTTTTGGTAAAGTTGCATGGGTATCCATTTTGTTAGAAGATTTTGTATAATGATCTGTTTCCTTTTGCTGTTGTTCAGGGTTGCTGTCGTGTCTTTGTGCTCATCTGAATAGTGTTCTTAGACAGCTCCTCTCCTGGTTGGGTTGTCACTTTGGTATGGAACACTTGGTTAGCGGGTGCCACAGTGGGGAAGGTCACATCTTGGGACCCATCAGGTGCAACTCCCCAGCAGATGGGGCCCATAGCATGCACCCCTTTGCCAAAACTAATGGAGCAGGCTGATGTAATTGGGGGAAATGCCATCCCTTAGGTAATCCAGCCCTGTCACCTGTCCTGAAGATGTTGAAACCTTGGACCCGGAAACAAATTGGGAATCAATGCAACTCATGGAGCGGAGGTGTGGCAAATGCTGATCCTGGGCGCAAGAACTGCCTGCACAACTCTATTCTGCACCGGTTGAAGTTTCTGGATACTTTTCAAGGACGGCCCCATGTAAAAAGTGTATGCTATGCAGCTAGTCCTCACTTAATAGCCAGTTATTTCAACAGGTCTTCCCAGAGTTACTTTGAACCAGGGGTGGGATTATGCCAGTTTGGACCATTTCAGGTGAACCCCTAGCTCTGAAGATCAGCTAGGAAAGCTAAGATCTCTCAGAAAATCAAGTGGGCCCACCTGCCTGCCCCTGTGCTATACTGACCTTTATCGTCCCAGTTGATCAGCATGGAAGAGCGGATTGCCACTCCTCAGCTGTGTTACTCCCCTGAAGTAACATAGCAGGTAAGGATTTTTGCATAGTTCATGCATGCACAGCATGTGTCAGGCATCAGTGTGCGCAAAGCATGTGATCATCAAACCAGTTGTTATGGGGTGACAGCATCTCACCCCTGCTTAGAACACATTTTCAGCACACACACACACATATTCTCACATAATTGCATGGCAGGCACTTGGCAACTGGCTTGCATTTATTACCATTCACATCATCCTTCAATCATCATGCAAATATGATTTGGGGTGTATACCTCCAATTTCCAGCAAATCTTCCATTGGGGAAAATGGATTCATCTAATGACTGCAATGTTTGTTTAACCACCACTCTAAAAACAGGTAATAAAGATCAGGTGCACATGATGATCTGCTTACCAACCTCCATGACTTATGGCCATAATTTTGGGGTCAATTACAACCGAGGACTAGACAAGGGATGACACAGCTCTTTTCTCTTTGATAGTATTTATGCACAACATTAATGTTTGTGAGCAAATTCCTGTCTGGCTATTAAAATACCACTTTATTCCAAAAGTGCATTGTGAAGCAGCTAGGACTATTGAATGGCCTTTTACCTTCTGCTGGCTCCTATTCTCCTCTCAACTCTTCTTTCTCCAGTTGTTCTTCTTTTTACAATTGTTCTCCTTCTGAGAGTCTGGAAAGACCCTCTCACATTTCTGCCCAATGCAGGGTAAGAAGGTGTTGGAAGAATTATCCATCTGGTTCAGTTCCAAGGGGGGAGAAAGACACTGGAAACATGGAAGCTGATTGGAAAGATGCTTTAATGAAGCAGAACCACCAAGCACATGGTTCTGGTGCAGCTGACCACATGGAGTTGAGAGTGGAGGAATTTATACCTTCTCTTGGGCTTTCTATTCCTGAGCAAGCTCTTGGCTGCTGTAGGGGTCATAGCTAACCTTGTAGGTTTTCTGAGTCAAGCTTGGTTGAAGCTTGCTGGGTGATGCAATGAAGAGGCTTGTGTTCTGAAAGGGTGTTGGGCAATTCCTACTGTGTCTTGCCCTGGTTTGGATCTTGAGTGAGGGCTGTTCCCATCACCATGAGGCTGAAGGTCTGTTGTCTTGTAGATAGGTTGCTCCAGTCCTTCTCAATGGGCACCAAATATCAGCTAGGGGGCAGGGAGCCAGAGCTCTGAGTTTCTGTCTCCCTTGGGATTTTTATTTCTCTTCTTGGGGAAATATTTTATTCTGCCTTTTTAATATTTCTCATAATATTTCATTCTTCTAGGAGGGGTGACTTTCCTCAATGGGTAAGGAATGAGAGTAAGGAACTCATGGCGGTTACTCATTTATTCCACAGGAATAAAGATGGCACCACTCATTTCAAGTGGGCTCAAAGAACAGGACACAGGGAGAACCGAGGCTGCCAAATCACTGCCAATACTTCCCCACTTCTCGGGTGCCATTGCTTCCCTGGCAGCTGCCTCTTTCCTTTTCCTGCCAGAAAATCTGCCATGCTAATGGCAATGAGAGGGGCCACTTCCTAAACCCCCAATTTGGCTCTGGTTCTGTGGCCATCTGCCTGACCTGAACCAATGTAATTGTGCTTTAGTGGATGCTCTGTCTAAGCCACATCTGCCTTCCTTCTCCTGAGTGTTCAGAGGATGGAGGATGCCGTAAGCATTCTGCCATTGACATGGTATCTCACTAACACCAACTCTAATGGTTCTTTGGTAGGTTTTTGTTATTACTATTTTAAAGGCCCATTTGTGTTCTGTTATAGCCCTGATCTTAAATGTTTCCCAGTTGTCTTCTCCATTCTATATTATTGTTTTAATTACTTTTTCAGTAATTTCTTGGTTGAAATTCCACAGATGCAAATATAGAGGTATTTGCAAGAAATGGAATGCACTAAGCATCTTAGCACAAGGAAACTCTACCAAGCTGAGTCAAACAGCTGGGACACATCGGGAGAAATGTAGAGAGCCAGAGAAGGCTTGATCCTGAAGGTCTCACATGGATCTGTAAAGAGGAAAATGGAAGTTGTGTTAATTTGAGAGTCTGCAGAGAAGCTCCATTGAGTCAAAGGAAATCCATTACTTAGGGCTTTTGAGTAAATGTGTCTGCAATCTCTTTGGCCAGCTATCTAACTTCTTTTCTCCCATCCCCACTCACCCCTGTAGCCTACATTAAGGAGAAATATGGATTTGGCACATAAAATCAAATCTCTTCTGCTAAATGCCAAGATAAAGCACACATTCCTTCTCCCGCTAGTCCATTTAAGAACTAGGAAACCCCAGAAGCCCAAGACCCTAAGCTAAGCACTGCCCTCCCCTCCCAGCTCCTTTGCTTAAAAGGCTGTTGGGTTTCTCCAAATGCTCCACAGCCCCCACCCTTCTCTGCTTTTGGTTTCTGAGCATAGAAACCCTTGGGGTGCTTGGCTGAGAATTGCCCTCTTTTATCTCTGGGCATGCTACCCTCAACCTGCACTTTGAGACCCAAATAGTATTGAGAAGCAGCTTGTGTGACATGGGTTCCTGTGACTGGCAAGTCCACCAATCCTCCGACTCATGCCGAGACTTGGTCATCAGCAATGGTGGGATTCAAATAATTGAAAGTTCACCCAGGGTCAGGTTGGCTGTCGTGGGAGGCACGGCCCATCCCTATCCTCCACCTCCACTGCGCATGTAGGACAAGCCTCCCATGATGGCCAACCTGACCTTGGGTGAAATGGTTGTTAAAGGCCCTGTCACACTGCCCAACGGATGCAAAACGTTAGTAAAAAGGACACAGTGGACGAGAAAAATGTTCCATCTGTTGTTATCCGCTCTCAGAAGGGGCGAAAATTTGCATAACCGGAGCGGATAACACGGAAAGGAACAGATGCGGGGAGGACGCAGAGCGGATGGAAAGCGGATGCGGAATGGAAGCCCAGCAGATGGAAGCGGATGGGAGCAGATGGCACATCCGCTAGGCTTCTGGAGGACCTCAGCAAAGCGGACGCGGAACGGATACAGCGGATGCACAGTGGACGCCGAGCGGATGAAGCGGATGCAGAGCGGAAGCCTAACAGATGCCTAGTGTTAATTGCACATGCGGGGAGGATGCATTGCGTAAGCCCCGCGGATATAAGGGAAGCAGCTCGGAAGCAGGTCACCATTCAGAGGAAAGACCTGCTGCCGGATGGATTGACAGCTTTGCTTGCCCTGCCTGCATGCCTGCCTGCAAGCCTTGCTGCCAGCCTCCCTGCCAGCCTTGCTGTCTGCCTGCCTGCAAGCCTTGCTGCCAGCCTCCCTGCCAGCCTTGCTGGCTGTCTGCCTGCCAGCCTTGCTGCCAGCCAGTCTGCCTGCCTGCCTGCCTGCCAGCCTTGGTGCCTGCCTGCCTGCCAGCCTTGGTGCCTGCCTGTCTGCCAGCCTTCCTGCCAGCCTTCCTGCCAGCCTTGGTTCCTGCCAGCCTCCCTGCCAGACAGCAACCCCACAACCATGCGGAAGCACAGCAAGCCTCAGCCATCTGCTGCCAGCCCTGGCAAGAGGGACAGGGCTACCATCCCGCCCCCTGGCCCTCACTCTGGTTCTGCTGGGGCTTCTGCAGCACGGGCTCGCTCTTCTGGGGCTGGCGCTTCTGCTGCTTCTGCTTCTGGAGGAGCTGATGACAAGCACTCCAGCACCAGCCACCTCCACAGCACCTGCACCCTTCACCCCTGGGATTGAGCGACCAAGAGGAGTGGCAGAGACTCATTTTTATTTTATAGCTTGTTGTTTATAAAGTCTATTTTTGATTCACACACTTGCTTCATTTCTTTTTTTTCATAAAGTCTTGGTGGAAACATTTAGAAATGGTTTAAGCCTTTGCATGCTTGTGGGATGGGTTGAGAAAGCAATGGGATGGGCAGGGATACCTTTGGGGTGGGTAATAGCTGTGGGAAAGATAAACCTCCTGTGCAAGCAAAGTGGGACTGGATGGTCCACCCTCCCAGGTGCCACACCTATGGCCCTTTATTATCGATAACAATGTAATCAATCATCCACACATGTCAACATAAACACAACTCTTTATTAAATGCCCTGTTCATTGTAGGCCCACCCAACATACATGGCCCAATCTCATCCATGTGATGAGACAGGCTGAAGGAAGCATCCATTAAGCATCTATCATCCTGTCTTGCCACTCCATTGCTCCAACTGGAGAGTTGCACCAGTGTTTCAGGAGGTTGTGCTGCTTCTTCCCTTCACGTGAGGCTCTGTTAGGGCCTTGCACATCCTCAGTGTCCATCAGGTTTCGCCCTTGCCTCCATTCCCCAGGCTTCATGTCCCCATTGCCTTGTTGGCGGTCCACGAGCCTGTTCTGCAACACTGGGTAGCGGGTGCGCATGAGATTGTGCAGGATGCAGCAAGCTTCCACGATGTTCCTCATGGTCTCTGGGCGATGCTGCATGGTGGTGAGAAGTACCTGGAACCTGTTGGCCAGGATGCCAAAGGCGTTCTCCACCACCCACCATGCCCTGGACAGCCTGTAGTTGAAGATCCTCTCTTCACGTATGAGGAGTCTGGAAGTGTAGGGCTTCATGAGGTAGGTTGTGAGGGAGAAGGCGTCATCCCCCACGATGAAGTAGGGCACATCTTGCGTGTTGTTGGGCACGGGGTCTGGATCTGGGAAGCCCACGATGAGGTTGCGTTCCAGCCCCTCCTTGAGGTGACTGGCGTTGTATACCTGGGCATCTGAAGATGAGCCGTTGCCTGAAGCATCGATGTACATGAACTTGTAGTCAGCATCGACCATGGCGAAGAGGATGATGCTGAAGAAGCCCTTGTAGTTGTGATAAGAAGACCCTGAGTTGGCTGGAGCTTTGCAGGCCACGTGCTTCCCATCTATGGCTCCAACGGTGTGGGGGAAGTTCCACTTCTGATACCACTGCTCTGCAACTTTCTTCCATCCTTCTTCAGTGGAGGGGCACTAGAGGAGCTCCTCCTTGTATTCTTCGATGATGGCCTGCACCACTTCTCTGACCACAATGCTAATGGTGTTGTGTGGCACCCTCCAGCAGTACTGCATGCTCCTGTAGGTGGTCCCTTCGGCCAGGTGGCGCAGAGTGAGTGCCACCTTGAGCCCAGGTTCCAGGCTGGGCCGGAAGTTGGTGTTTGCCTTGGTCAACCTGTGTGTCAGCCGCTGCACAACTTCATCAAACATGGCTGGAGGCATCCTCATGAAGTTCTGGAATGCACGAGTGTATTCGTTCCTCAGCTCCACCATCAGCTTGTTGTACAGTCCGTCCTCTGCTCTTCTGGCGAACCATCTTCATACTCAGACACTTCTTGGGTGCCTCTTTTTCTTCCCGTAGTAGAGTTCACAGAGCCTGTAGATGGCTTCGCACTGTTGCAGAATGATGGTGGCTGCCAAAAGTACTTTGTTACGATCCACGGTGGAGATGACTGGATGCTGTGGAAGAGGAAGAGTCAGATGAAGGCTGCAGAGGTCTGCACCGCAGGGCTGCTGTTCTGAAAGTGAGATCCAGATGAGTTGCTCCCCCTTTTTAATAGGCAGTATAGGTGTCCCTTTGCATCCTCTAGGCATCCTGTAGACATCATTAATATCCAAGATAGGTCCCCTCTGCAAAGGTTTTTTCCGTTTTAAATGCTTTGTTTCCATGCTGCATCCGCTAGGCATCCATTCTGCATCCGTTCCACGTCCGTTCTGCTTCCTCCCTGCGTCCGAGCAGATGCGAGTTGCGCGGATGCGGAACAGATGCCTAGCGGATATAGCGGATGCATAACAGATGCAGAACGGATGCCTAGCGGATGCCTAGCGGATGCAGAACGGACGAATTGGATACATTTTCCGTGCAAAAGTTTTGAGCAGCTCAAAGTTTCTGAGCAGATGAAACATCCATAAATGGATGCTGGACGGATAGAGAGGAAGCAAAATGGAGGCAATGAGTACAGAACGGGTACATCGCGTTAACCAACGGATGGCAAGCTTTTTTGTCCGTTTTACATCCTCTTTGCATCCGTTGGTGCAGTGTGACAGGGGCTTAAATTAAAACAAACACCCCACGCTATCCAAGTGGATCCTGAGTGCTGTGCTGCAATGAAGAAATGGGAAATGGAGTGGCCAACACAACGGGAGGAGGAAGAGCAGGGAGAAGAAAGAGTGAAAAAGCCTTCTTCCCTCGCACTGGCTGCTCCATTGCCATTTCTCCATTGTAACACAGCTCAGCTCCCATGATCCATTTTGATAGTGGGAGGGGGGGTAATTTAACAACTAGTTCAACTGCACTTGTGTGAACCGGCTGAATCCTACCACTGGTCATTAGGCTACATTTTCCTTCCTTTGACTCCACATCAGAGATCTTTAAACTTGACAGTTAAGACTTGTGGACTTCAACTCCCAGAATTCCTCCTCCAGTCATGTTAGCTCAGGAATTCTGGGAGTTGAAATTCACAAGTCTTAAACTTGCCAAGTTTGAAGACCCTTCCTTCAGACCATATTCCACTTCAACTCCTTTAATTACCCAAAGCACTTTTGCATTTTGATTCTTTCATCCCCCATACTCCTAACCCGGTAACGAAACTTTCAGCAACCAATCCACAAGCTTGGAGAATGAACCATCACCCTCATTTTTCTTCTTTCTTTCTAACAGAGACAGGTGTCCCCCCTCTAGGCAGAAAAGCTGAAGGAAACCTTAGTCTCACCAGTCATTCGGAGCCCAAGTGTTATCCCAGCTTTCTGGGAAGAAAATCCAAGCAAAAGGAGAACCGGACTCTTCCGTTTCAGCTCTGAGTTGCCCTGGCAATTGATTTGCAGTCATCTTCAGAGGCTTGAAGGCTGTGAATAATGGGTGTTTTGCCACACGAGAAGAGGTTTTTTTTACACAAAACCAGTGGTGGTATTCAGCCGTTTCTCCCCACATTGGGCAAACTGGTAGCAAGGATTTGGCATGGGTTGCCGAACCGGTAGTAAATTCTGGCTGGCCACGCCCCCAACCTGGTTGCCCGGTCACCGCTGGCTCGCTCACCCCACCCACCTGCCTGACACTCCTTAAGATATTTCCTTCTTTTTTACCCCTCCCAACAATCAGCTGTTCATAGAATCAGCCGTGACGGGATTCCCCTTGCTGAAGCCCAGGAAGGCTAAAAATGGAGGGAGGAGTTCAGACTTCTGGGAGCAGAAATGCCCCCCTAGAGGCTCATCTGAGGCCCAGAAAGCCCAAAAAATGGGGGGGGGGTGGCTGCAAAAAAGCAAAAAAGCAAAAAAAAGCCATCCAGTCACATGGCCACATCCACCAAGCCACATCCACCAAGCCACACCCACAGAACCAATAGTAAAAAAAATTGAATCCCACCACTGCACAAAACATAGAATCATAAGGCTGACAGGGACCCCAGAGGTCTTCTAGTCCAACTCTTTGCTCAAGGCTAGAGACTTGATACCATCCCAGTCAAGGGTGAAATTCAACCACCTCAGCCCAGCTCGATTTGAACTGGTAAAAAATTGCCCCGGTTGCTATTACAGTTATACCAAGCCACGCCCATAGCCACATCCACAGAGCCAGTAGGGGAAAAAATGAATTTCACCCCTGATCTCGGTCAAATGGTTCTCCAGTCTATTTTTGAAAACCTCCAGTGATGTAGCACCCACAATTCCAGGAGGCAAACTATCCCAGTGGTTAATTGTTCTCATTGTCTGGAAATTTATCCTTATTTCTAGATTGTATATCTCCTTTAAAAGCTTTCACCCATTACTTCTTGTCCTCCCTCTGGTGCTTTGGAAAAAATCAACTCTTTCTTCCCTGTGAAAGCCCCTCTACTGGAAAACAGTTATCATGTCATCCTTCTCTTCAGTAGGCCAGACATACTTAGCTCCCTCAACAGTTCATCATATGATTTAGTTTCATCTTTGTTTTCCTTCCTTCCTTCCTTCCTTCCTTCCTTCCTTCCTTCCTTCCTTC
>BLBF01000058.1:21594126-21626353 GCA_015471245.1 Laticauda colubrina
TTCCTTCCTTCCTTCCTTCCTTCCTTCCTTCCTTCCTTCCTTCCTTCCTTCCTTCCTTCCTTCTTTCCTTCCTTCCTTCCTTCCTTCTTTCCTTCCTTCCAACTCTCAGCATCCTGTATAGAAAAAATATAATATAATATAATGCAAACCTCATACCGAAATAGAACAACCACACTCTGAGAGTCCTTCAGTCCAAAGGCAGGGTATAACATAACTAACTCTAAGTGATAAATCTTTGACTAGCTGAGCTTCTCCCTCTATAAATATCCCTAAGCTTTTCATTAAAATATCTAACCTGATTACAAAGATCATATTTTCCAGGATTTTTTCTCTCTTTGAAAGTAGTTGAAGGTCTTTAGCATAGGCCATCCTACAATGCACAAGGGAGAAGAGGCTGGTCTCTTTTATGTGCTACGAGAGATGGCAACATTCCTCTCCCATCCCACCATCACCTTCCTGCCTGCCATTCAATCTCTGGGGCTTGGACTGGACAGACAAGCAGATTGGAGACCTTCCCTCCTTCCCTCCCTCTCTAAACCACTTTCCATACAAAGACAGGAAGGACTTAGGGAGTGGGGGATGGCTTTCCTTTTCTTTATTTTGACTGCTGGGAGAGGGCTGGAGGAACAATTGTTGTATACTAAAATCCACTTTATCTGGAATCCTTAGAGAGAACAAAGTTGGTTCTCCAAGAGGAAGTGGCTCAAACATGGCAAAAGCCCTTGGAAAGGATTAGCAAGGGTACCTTAATTTACATTAGCAAGAAGATTCTGCCCTGTTAGATGCATTGTCTGTTTTATGCCATAAGGATTTCTTTAATCATAGCAGCATAAGAGGCCTAGTCTGTCAAATGCTTAGGGAGTAGTGTACGTTATTACGGTTCTGAGACAAGCTCACAACCTGGAAAGAAAAACTAAAAAAGGCTAGGAGCTAAAAGACAAATTACTCTACCTTCAACCTTGGGAAATCTTGTTCAGTGCAAAGTTCTGGCTTCCTAAAGCTCTTCCTAGCTAGAGAGTGCATGGTATTGGGAAATAGTAACCCAAGGTTTGCATATGGAGATCATTATTATTTGTAATTCAATTTATTATTTCAAGGCCCACTCTGGTTATCTCACAATACGACCAAATATAAAAACACAATACAAAACAGATAATCAGATAGGGAACCCACCCAAAGACACATTTCAAACACCTCTAGCATCTCCACAAGAGGCTCCATCCACCCTACCCAAGGCATTGGAGAACAGCCTGGACTCTAACACTTTAACAAGAGTTTGAGCCCCACAGATCTCAGGAGGAATGTCATTTCTGGCAGAGAATTTCCTGGGTTTCTAAAGACAGTTGCCTGTAGAGCACATTGCAGTAGTCAAGACACAAGGCACAAGGGCATGAGTGACTATAGGAAGTCTGATCCAGAAAGGAGCACCAGTGCAGCTGGGCAAATGGCTTCTCGGCCACAGTTGCTACTTGCTCTTTGAGCAAGAGCTGTGAATCCAAGAAGACCCCCAGATTGTTCATCAGTCTTAAATGGGAAAGCATTATCTCATCCATACCACCCCAGTCTTGATAAGATTGAGTCAGAGCCACTTCCATCCTATCCAGGCAGTGAGGCCTCCAGGCACTGGGACAGAACCTTGCTGGATTCAGTTGGCCCACTTGGGATCAAGAGATACAACACCAAAGCTCAAACTGGCAGATGACCTCACTTAGGAGTTCCAAATAGATATTGAAAAAAAGGGGAGAGAATATTGAGCCCTGTGGTATTCCAGAAAAAAATGAACCTAGAGACAAGCCTTCCCCCTCTTTCCCCACCAACAATGACTTGCCCCAAAGAAGGAAGAGAAAACCACTGCAAGATGCCTCTCACTTCAGAGTGGTCCAGAAGGATATAGTGGTGGGCAGTATTGAGAGCCATGAAGCATCAAGGATCAGAAGGATCGATATATCTCCTTCATTCTGGCTCCACCATAGGTCATAAGCAAGCACGCCCAAGGTCATTTCCATCGAGAACCTTGGTCTGAAATCTAGTTGGGATCTCAGCAACTTTTTATAAGTAAAACAATTTATAAGTTGTAAGTAAGAATAATTATAAGGAGACATGTAAGATCTAAACATGTTCTTTAATTGAAAGCTGGAACTTGAAATTCTCAAAATGTTGCTTGATGTTTTGAGGAAGAATGATTATGAGTCAGAAAATAGTAGGCTATTTATTGCTTCTCCATTTCCTCTTTCCTACAAAAATTGATTTTTCTAAGGTACCCAATCTATGTGATGGAAGACAATGCCTACTTAGAGATGATAGCTTATTGTTCTCTGCCTCCTGAGGGAAGCCAGCCCTATATTTCTATAAAATCTCCTCATTTAATGGAAGGGAGATGGATTTTTAAGCTATGGACCTTGGGCTTCTCTGATACAGACATGATGGAGGATCAAAGTCCTGGATATTTTTTCTCTGTCCTGAGGTTGAGATCATGTTCAAAAGGAAGATGTGATTTGCTGAGGACAGTCAGAAGAAGAAAGAAGAATGGGTGTGAGAGAAAGAGGGAATGCTTTTCTGTGGGCAGGGTCAATTTTCAACTTGGAGCTCCTCTGAAAGTTGAACATTCTTATTTCTTAGAAATAGTAATAAACTCATACTTGCATTTTCCCAGGAGTCATTCAAGACTAACGAATTCAAAGTACTTTTGTCACTTTGAAAAATACTTTTTGCCTCGGCATAACTTTTTATGAGCCATAGCTCCCAACCTACTGGAGGCAGCCATTAATGTAGAATACTTGGGCGCAGATGAGGAAAAAGGGCTGTTCTTCTCATAGAGTTCCTGCCAAAGAAACTGCTTCAAAGAGAGAGCATGTGCCCTGTTCAACTATGGATCCTCTGATGCTCATGCTCATGCTGTTTTATAGCATCCTTTGATCCAGTCCCCACAGTTAGTTATGTGGATGAATCATGTGAAGCAGCAATGATTCCACACTTCTGTTACACACCCTGGAGGAGGCAGGAAAATAATTCAAGGAAAAGGGCTTCTTATGAACTTGTTTTATATGCTGAAAAACTGGGTAAGAGCCTCAGTTTGCGAATGAAAGATCCACATTTTAGATTCAGATTAGTGAAACCAGAACTCTTCCTCTTTAATATTTGTCTAGCTCTTTCACAAGAAGAATAATTCTATTGTGATAAACCAATGGGTGGTAGGAATGACAGAGACTAAGACTGAGAGGTGTGACTTGTATAAACCAAATTAAGTTCGTGGCAGAAGCAATTTCTGAACCAGATAGTTCCTGATATGTATATTGGTCTCTTTGCTTTTATACAGCACCATCGGTCTCTTATCTCTCTTATCCAGCATCTGGCAAGATATACATAGATAACAAAGAAACAACTGCTGGTGCAGACAATTGCCAGGGATTTCCATTGACAACCATTTCTCTTTCCCAGTGATATGATAAGAAAATGTGGACACTTCCTGATCCCTGTTCATCCTTCTAGCATGGGCATGATCACAAGGGAAATCTTGGCTGGAATGGAAAGGATTCCAATGTGTGTTGAGATTGCTCAGTGCAGCACAAAGCTCAGCATCAGGTAACTTTGTTTGGATCAATGGCCAGCTTGTCCTCGGAATAGTCCACAGGTCACATGTGACTACTCCGATTACTCTTCAGACAATAGTCTCCTCTGTCATGTTGACTCTGGTGATGCTGATGTTGTGCTGCATCAAATCGTAGCAACGCCTGGTCATTCTATGGATAAAAGCTCTCCTAGCATCCTGCCTCTCTCTATATCACATGATCTTTGGAAGTCCACTTCTGTGGTTTCCAGTGCTGCTTCCACTTCTGCAGCTTCATGCATTTCAGATGCTCTTGGCCTTTACTTCTTCCATCACCTTCTCCAGCATTACCATCTTTTCCATAGATGCACCATCCCTCCTGTTGTGTCAGAGTATGGTGGTTCCTGTTTTATGATCCCTGTTTCCGATGATCCCTTTGCTTTGAATGGCTGTTCCCCTTGGTTGTCCAAAGAATGTGAAATGGCCTCCTCCAGCACCAGGACTCCAAGGAGTCAATCTTCCTCCTCTGTTCTTGCTCAGAGAGCATCCCTCACATTTCTACATCATAGCAGAGAATACATTGAGTTTGCCCATTCAACCTTTTGCCTTGACTGAAATGCCCCAGCCCTTTCTTGAGTATGGCCCTTCAGTGCTTTTGATCTATTGTCATTTTCCTGAATCTCTTTTGCACTTCAACTTTATCAGTTCTGGAGTCTACAAAATGTCAACTTCTTCTGTCATCTTATGGTTTTGTGTGAAATTCTTTTAGAAGATATAATCTTAGAAGATACAATCTTAGAAGTTATAATCTTAGTTTTTTTTTTTTGATGTTCAAGAAAAACCTTGCCTTTTAACTCTCCTGTTTTATGTTTTATAATGATCATTCTTAGGTCTTCAGTTTCTAACATTGAGATCGTGCTGTCTGACTATGTCAGGTGATTGGCATTCCTTCCATTCATTTGGACTTCAGGTTTTCCAGTACATATGAAGTATTCAATGTAAAGGCTGAGCCAGGAGAGCAACAAAATGCAGCTGGTCTAACTGCTTTTCCAATGGGAAGCACTGGGTGTTATTGAATTCCGATCTCACCAGGGCTGGTTAATCTTTCCAAAAGAATCAAATGCTGAGGTCCATCTTTTGCTTTGAGAGACTTCCAAAGGCTTGATTGATCAACACGATCCAAAGTTCTGGAATAGTTCACAAAACAGAAGTAGAGTCCCTTGTTATGTTCTTTTCATATAAAATCATAGTCCTCATCTATTTATATTACCACCCAGCCTACAAAGTAGTATTCCCTTGGGGTTTTTCCATGGTCACTATCAGTCTTCAGAACAAGATCAAAACGCAACTCTTTCCTCAGGCCTTCAATTTGGGTGGCTGAGAGGGATTTTTCTCCATTATTTTAAAATCTCCATTAGCTGTTGTCCCTCCAATTGATGTTATCTTTTTGAAATTTATTTCAAATTGTTATTATTTTTAAAGGTTATTGCCCAGAATCATTGGATTTGGACAGCCCAGGTTAATTAAATATAAATGAATAAATGGTCTCATGTTTCCTGATTCCATGTGAGATTTGTTCATTTGCCACTTTGGTCTCCAAGGAGGACACTAATGTCTTTTGCAGTTCCTTGTTGACATGAGATATGAAGATTATTGCCCTGTAATTAAATGACAGAACAATGAAAAAAAAAAAAACAATGCATTTTATACATCGCAATTCTGACTATTCCATTTATTTCTGGTGTGTATGAAACTGGAATGCTTGATGATGTTGCTTTAGCCTATTGATGACAGTGGAAATGTATACTGATGAACTTTTTTTACAGAGGACTTTTATTTTGAAAACTATGCAAGAATTCAGTTAAAATAATCCTGATATGTGATTGCCAAGCTTGTTTGATTGGATACACCAGTATTAGGAGTTACTGATTCTGCTGTCAAACTATTCTTTCTTATAATTCCATCAGTGAAACTTTGCACCATAGTCCCTGAACCATATTTTTATTCAATCTGTTAGTGTTCCAGAAAAACTCAACTCCAACAGATAAGTCCGAACAATCATTCAGACTTGCTCTTTCATCTTGATTTTCATAATTTCCTAGTAGAAATCCTTCCTTCCTTCCTCCTTCCTTCCTTGCTTCCTTCCACCCTCTTTTCTTCTTTTTTCTCTTTCTTTCTTTCTTTCTTTCTTTCTTTATTTATTTATTTATTTCTTTCTTTCTTTCTTTCTTTCATTAACTATTATCATTTTGCTCTCCCCATTGAGAAGTTGGTGAAGGAGTTATTTTCTTATGCTTTTGTTCTGAATCTATATCTAAGAATGACCTTTTTGTTATTTTCTTCATGGGCTCCTTCTGAGCTTTCCTGTTGCCAAGAGCAGCTCCATGGTTCCAATTTGTCCGTCGGTCGTCTTCTTTATTGGCCACCCGTTTTTCCAGCCTGGATGTACATGTGTCCTTTCTGATTTGAAGGTCAAGGAGGGGCAAAACGTTTCTTAGGCTGACAAACATTTTCACTCAGACCCCACAAAGCAGATTTTACGTTGAATGACAGTTTCAAATGAATTCACTAAAAGCTCCTTGCTGGATAAAGCTGCAGAGGAATTTCAGAGAAGCTGAAGTGTTTTAGAAATACATTTTTGGAGGCACAGCTTAAGTATCTGTAAGCTCTGAGGCTTAATGTAACTGAAAATCTGCTGCAAATTCTTTCCTTAGATCTCAGAAATACCATTTTGTGTGTACACAAAGTGGGTTCACTGGAAAAGTCACTCAGCATTTATTCTTTCCATCATCTTCTCTCCCTGCCTGAGGGTTGGCCAGATCCCAAGGGACTCCTAGACATGACGGATGGTCTGAAGAAATCCTCCTATGATGAGAGAGAGGATCTGGTTTCAATAAAATTATTGGACTTTTTTATGGATGGATGGAAAAGCTGCAAACTATCAGGATGGGCTCTCTTCACAGCTGGATTATGTTTCCCCAACCAAGACTTTATTATTATTATAGGGTAATCTACAGTTAGTTTCACAGTCAAAAACTGGTGAAAACTTAATAATTCAAGTCCTGACCAAAGACCTGAGAATTATGAAGGTAGCATCTGAGGCTGAGAGAGTCATTATTATTATTATATACACAAAAATGTGAAAAAGTCTTTAGAATCCCAGCTTGCCCCATCTTTAGCTGGTTGTGGCTTTCATACACACTGAGCTTTTCCCAAGAATCCAGGGATCGATTTTTCCCACTAAGATTGTCTATACATTTTTAAGAGTACATTTATGTTTCATGAAAGGTGGATCTTATCATATATTTTTATATAATCTTAGAACATTAATTTTAGATGCTCCAATGAGGTATTTGCAGAGAACAAACGTCTTCTCAAGCAATCCCCAAAGTTGGAGATTTGGGGGTTTTTTGTTTCTAAAGCCCACACTTTGTAAACATCACATTAATCAATTGCTGAAATGAACTCAATAGAGATGAAAAAGGCAATCACAGCCACCCGATGTTTATGAAACAGCAGATTTAGAGGAAAAATGATCGGATCTCTTCCCTGTCCCTTCTGTAATGTTTGCATTGTTTTGGCACAATTCCCTCAAACCCCATTCTTGCATTGAGTTGTGAGTCTTTCCCTGTATGGCTGTCTCTATATAATAAGCAACTCTCTGTAAAAGGATTGGTGAGTTGAGTTAGCTCCTAGAACTAGAACTAAGGAGAAACTTCCAAACAGTGAGGACAAAAACCAGTGGAACTGTTTGCCTTCAGAAGTTGTGGGTGCTTCACAGTGGTGGGATTCAAAATTTTTTACTATCAATTCTGTGGGTGTAGCCTGGTGGGTGTGACAGGGGAAGGATATGTAAAAATCTCCAGTCAGGGGTGGCATTTGATGGTTCTCTGAACTACTCAAAATTTCCACTACCAGTTTTCCAGAACTGGTCAGAACCTGCTGAATGCCACCTCTGGTGCTTCAACACTGGAGGCTTTTAAGGAGAGACTGGACAGTCACTTGTCTGGAATGTTATAGGGTCTGTTGCTTGAACAGGGGGTTGGAATAGAAGACCTCTAAGGTCCCTTCCAACTCTATAATTCTATGTTCTGTGAGTTTAAAAAAATGCCAGGAAGTGTAAAGAATGGGGAAACTGTTGATTTCCTACTTAAACATTTGGGTAGGTAGGGCAAATTTGTGTCACAATCTGAACCGACCAGAATTCACCCCTGTTCTCAGCTCAGAATAATGCTGAGAAGATAACTGGTATGATGTGGGGGCAAGAAAGTCTCCCCAGGATTGTAGACCCTGTGAATGTTCCTGGAGATGCTCAAAGGCTCCAACAGGAATCCTGCAAGAAGGACAGGCCAATGACCCAACTCCCTCAAGCCCAGAAAGCTGGAAGGAGATAGCCTTCAAGGCTTCTTCCAATTTCTTCTCTTCTGCCAGAAGCTGTGAGATGAGTGCAGATCTGCCTAGGAAGAATTGCTGACTCAGCCATTGACCTGGGACATTTAACATTTATTTACCGCATTCAGCAGTGAATGCCATTTTTCTTATGTATGGCAAGACATACATGTTTTGTTTTCCTAGGATACTGGTGCTGTCTTGCCCTTGGAGGAGTGGGAAATGATGGCTTGCAGTCAAAAATAATGCATGACTTCTTGCCAAATTCCTGAATCCTGCAGAAATGCATTGGCATTCTGCCTCACTCCTGGCTCTCAGTGCAATTAAGCCTTATCTTCCAAAGACTTCATCCTCTTTGCACTTTGACAGACGATGACAGGTCTGAGCTAAGAATCTGACTTTCCCATCCTGAAGACTCTGTGCTCCCCCCAGTAGACTTCTTTTGCTACAGGATCTTCCTGGTGCTGGGTGTTGGGGCTGCAAGCTGAGAAGAGCATGGAAAAGAGTTTGTCTGCCCAAAGAGGGCCAAGAAGACTTAGGAAGACATCCTAAGTGGTGCTTCCTTTCTCTCTGGTCCTCCATCAAGGAATCTTATCTTCATACTTCTCTACCACTTCCTGCAGGCTATCATGCCTTTTTCTCCCCTCTTTCTAAGCCATCAATGTTTGGGGAAGGTGATGCCATCTCTGGGTTCCATTCTTGGACCAGCCTGGCTCTGAAATTCACTGGGCCACCTTATCCTTCCTCTGCACCTTCCACTTCCACCAGTCCAGAGTTTTCTCACCTTTCCATGGCCTCCTGCTGCTGGGTTAGTCCTGCCTGGGTCTAAAGAAGCTTTGGTTGTCCCACTTCAGCCTTGGAGAAAGGCCACTATGCTGAACTCTGATTTCATCACAGGCAGCCCCTTTTGGGCCTTGAATGGACCATTATCAGTTGCCAAGACACAGCTTTAAAATATTCTCTTGCTTGCCTCTTTCTGTCCTCCAGGGTGTATGGAAAAATTGCAGTTTAAAATTATATATTTTTTATAATTCTCTAATAATAGTTAGGCCTCTGTTTGGTCTCCATTTATTCTGACTGCATGATCCTCATTAATTCCCTCTAGCTTCCTCAGTCCTTTTTCAGAACTAGAGATTTGGTTCATGGTTATTGACACAAAGTCCTCAGCCCAAGACAAGTTGGTAATGATTTGTTAAATTTGTGATTTAATTTGTGGTTTTGAGGTTGTTTTCTCCCATTTCAAACAGTTTTCTCTCCAGTGGGTTGACATACTGCACTTTCGCATCTCTAAAAAGGTCATTTTACTGCTTCCTTGTTGGTAGAGTGTCTATCAACGCACATTTGGGCCTGCATATAAAATAAGGAGAAAATATCAATCCATGGCATTTGAGCCCCTGTGGATTTTACTCTGCGAGTCATTACCAACTGCAGGGGGTGCTGCTTATCTCTGTTTCAATCAGCCATTGAGCTAGGCTGTCAGAAGACGGTTCTGCAATCATGTGGCCAACATGAGCACAGTTACCTTCCCACTGAAGTTGTACTTGCATTTGCATGCTTTTGAACCACTAGATTGAGGCAAAGACTGCAGTTCACCCCATCACGTGGCCCTCAGGTCTCAAACCTGAAGAGTGCAGGCTTTGCAGCCAATAACCCCAGTGTCTTAACCACTGAGCCACCACATCACCCATCTCATGGTAGAGGGCAGCTGAAACTGGAAAACTGCAGATTTAGGAATTCATGGTTTATAGGGAAGAGATGAGGCAATTCTGAATCATGAATATTTAGCAGGGGATCTGCATCATCAACTTCCTTTCATCCTGGAGCTCCCCTTTGTCGTGCCCCTGGTGGAGACTGAGGGAGAGGAGGAACACAGCCGACAGGGAGTGGAAGTGGGGCTCCGGAGGTTGTGGAGGAGGCTGGGGAAGGGCAGAGACCAGCTGGGCAGTCAGAGGAGGATCCAGGCCCATCCCCTCTCCATCCTCGGGCACACAGGGAGGAGAGGATAAGGGAGAGATGTGGTCTATGAGAGAGGAGAGGGCCTTGATCCTCTTCATGGGCTGCAGCTGTGACAACTGGATAAGAGGATGGACATGCATATGGGCCAGTGCTGGAAACAAAATGTGGAAATATCTCTAGTTTATTGTTCCTCTCTGAGTTTGGTATCCTTCCCAGTGTGTGTTCTGATATCTGTGGATGTCTTCAAGCCCTTATCTTGCCTGGTTTGTGTTGTTTTTTACTATTTATAATTTAAACAGCATTTCCTCCTTCTTGTAACTCTTTGTTTGGGAGTTTTTTTGTCTCCAGTCAAGGATATTTGGAGCTTGGAAGCAAAATGAAGGAATAAAAGGGGCTTCACCTGCTTTTTGTGACTGTGTTTATTTTGTATCCCACCCTGGGTCATCACACTTGTTTATTTATGTGGCAAACTGATATGGCCACCCATTTTACACAAAGTAACCCTGGGCAGCATACAATAAAAAAAAACCCACCATTAAAACATTTTACAAAAGCCATTTAAAACAATTTTTAAGGTGACAAAAGGGAACACATCAGAACTCTATACATGATGCAGAGATCCCCAGACTTCCTGGAAAAGATCGAAATCCCCCAGGATCCAAAGCCTGAAAAATTCCAAAGAACCACCCAAAGATCTGAGGATCTCAGGCGACCCAGCAGGGACGCTGGGATGACAGTCCCACTCTTTCTTTTCTCAGGTTGGTTTGGAAGCAAAAAAAGGAAGGACACTTTTGTATTAGAGGACTTCAAATGGAGATTTCTCCAAGATTTTTAAAAATTAGAAAACAAATATCCTGAAAGTGCATACAATGTTCCAGAGCAGCAGGAATTGCTCAAGTTTCCCCACCTCCCTCTTTCCCAGTATGCAACCGACCAGCTTTGCAAGGGGATCTCCTCCTTTCTGAGTGAAAAACAAAGCCCTGATCAGATTTGGGTGGACAAAACTGGAGAAGGTAGGTACAGCCTTGAGGTACCCATCACCCACCCCACTCTTCTGCACACAGATCTGGCCAGGGCTTTGAAGGGAGAGCCAAAGCTGGCTGCTCTTAGGAGTCTTGGGAGAGTGGTCAGCTGAGTGTGTGGTCAGCCCTTCACCTCTTGACCCTTAACATCCCCCTCCAGCTGCTGGCTTGGCCCTCCTGCACAAAGGATACCTGGAGAAGACTGCACCCCAATCAGTGCTGCTCCTCTTCTTCCCAACATTTCTCAGGACCATTCAAAGCCTCTTTACTGGACTTGAGAACTGGGTTTGGCCCTTAGAGAGGCTCAGCTTTAGCTGTGGTGGAGCCGTGGTTAGAATGCAGAATTGCAGGTTGACTCTGCCCACAGCCAAAAGTTCAATCCTGATAGGCACAAGATTGTCTCAGCCTCCCATCCTTCCAAGGTGAGGAAAATGAGGGCCCAGATTGTTGAGGGGCAATATGCAATATTCTACATTGTAAACTGCTCAGAGAGTCTATAAAGCGCTTTGGGTTGGTATCGGCATTTCCTAAGAGCACTTGGCATCGAGATGTGTTTCCATGTGCTTGATGTTTAAAGAATTGTTCAAAGCAAAAATGATTTCCCATTCTCCAGTGTTGCCTGGTGCCAAATACAAAGACTAAAATATTGCTATGAAAAATCTTAGATAAATCAGAGCAGGATGGCCCATCTGCAATAAATGTGCTCAGGAGCCTCAATTTCAATGAAGCATTTTGATGAGTTATTAGAAGGGGGAGGAGCTGCTAATTGTACATTTGCTGTTAACTAATTGCCTCCTTTCCCCCCCCCATGTTCTGAATCTGTGTTCAATGTCCCTGGTGGTATCTAAGAAGAAAAGAATTGCTGGAGGGGGGTGGCTGGTAGGGGAGAGGGGGGGCTGCAGTTCAGACCAAAGCTTCAGCTAAGAGTGAAAAACAGGGAGCATCTTAAGACTGGCAGCCCTCCCGAGAAAACCAAGCAGGAAACAGGACTACATCCGCTAATTCTACTTGGTTGTAAGGCAAAAGAATCTTGCAAGTCTGAAGGCACAAACTCCTCCTGTCCATTTTCCACTCCTTGATCCATTAGGACAGGTCCTTCCTTCCTCTGACCATTAAGCCACTGAGTGCTCCTGCCTCTCTTCTCTGGTTGTTTCCCCTCGTTCCGCCCCCTCACAAGGCCATTCACACATTCCATTACAGGAACCAGCATGTAGAGAACTCACAGCTGAAGACCTGGGGCTGCTTTATAGTAAGCAGGCATTTCTTAATTTGGCACAGCCATTAAGAGAAATGTCCACAGCATGTTGTCTGGGCGTCCACCACCCAAGTTCCATATTTTACTCTCAAAGGTGGTGAATTCCTATTCAAAAATGTATCTAAAGGTTTTCAGTTGGTGTCGCATAGCACTTTCCTCTGCACTATTATTGTCATTGTTAGGTCTTTTATTTTTAAAGAACTCAAGATGACAAACAAGGTCACACATCCATTTTTGTCACCATCTTTGAATTTCAATATTAAATGAACCTAGCTTTCAAGGGGAAGCCATTGGGGTCCGCCATATCGAGGCAAAAGGGGAGCCTCAGGTGAGGAAGCCAGATCTGAAGTCCAGGAAATGTTTTTTAAGCCAGCTGGTATATGCATATGAGAGGAATTTGAGGCTATGGACCTATTTATTTATTTAATCAATTTTTGAAGGCATCCAACTCGAGAGGTGACCCTAGATAACAAAGAATTACAAAATAAAAACAATTCCATCATAAATACAGAAAGATGTACAGAAAATACAGTAATTTATACACTTAGTAGCTGAGAAAACTAACCCAGCCAACAGTGCTAATACAGCCCGGAAAGAAGTCCTTTCTTAGGCCCGGAACTGCCAGTCCATCACCTCCACCCTGGAGCCAACTTGATGCCACCCACAGAGATCTCCCTCCAGCCCTAGATGGGCTCTGGTAACACATGCCAGGTCAGCCTTTTAATCCATGATCAAGTCATGGATGAGGGTTGCCTGTTTGACAGGAATGTTTCTGTCCAGTTATGCAGTTGTCCAGAGATACCATAAGATTTTAGTTTTAGGAGTAGTTTGTCGTGTACCACTGAATCAAAGGCTTTACAGAAGTCTATGTAGATTGTGTCTATTGCTTTGCCCTGATCGAGTTGTGTCGTCCATGTGTTTTTGCAGTGTAAGAGTTGCAGATTTCAGAATAGTTTTTTCCTAAAACCAAATTGTTTATTAGAGAGTAGGTTGTTTGTCACTAAGTGGAGGATAATGGATTGCTTAATAATTGATTCCATGACTTTACAGGTGACGCAGCATAAAGAGATTGGTCTGTAATTTTCAACTAGGCTGGAGTCTTCCTTTTTGAAGATGGGGATGACCGTGGCTTGTGACCATAGATTTGGCAAGGAGCTGGCCCTGAATGATGTTTCAAAGATTATGCTTAGAGGTTCTGCTGTGGCAGTGGGTAGCTTTTTTAAGAAGTATGCACATATTCCGTCCAATCCGATAGATAGACATGGTTTTAGATTGCATCGTCCTTTTGTAACATTGTCTTCTGTAAAATCGATGTATTAGATCATTGTAGTTGTCTGTGGCTTGACTAGGAAATACTGGGCATGATCCATTGCTGTTTACAAATACTGAGCCAAATAATGTGTTCAAGAGGTTGGCTTTGATGGTGTCTTCATTGCAGTCTTTACCATTAGGTCCTATCAGGGGTGGGATGGACCTTGAGTCTTTTAGTTTGTTGTTTACAAAATTGTAGAAAGTGTGGGTGGAATTGGTGTGTAGAAGGTTTTCCTCTTGCTTAATGTGATAATTGGTGCATTCAGTCTTTATCTGGTGGAATAAATTTTTGTATTTGCTTTTGAAGTTAGCAACGTGACCAAATTTGTTTTTCCACCAAAGTGATTTCTTTTTGGATTGAAGCTTCCTTATTGTTATGGGTAATTTGTTTTTTTTCTGGTTTTGGGAGTTGTTATTGGTACATATAGTTTGATGACTCTTTTGACTTCAAGTAAAAATATGTTGCAATGGTCTTCAACAGTATTGCATCCAGTGAATAGAGGTTGCCAATCAAGAGATGAGAGATCTCTTATAGAGTTGTCTATAAGTTCATAGTTGCCTTTTTTGAAGTTATAATTGGGAATCCCGTCATGATGATTTTCGTGTGGATGTATATTGAGACAAAAATCAATCATGTTGTGGTCACTGTTGGAAAAGGGTTCTTTAATTTATATTCTGTAAATTGAATTCAAACTGTTGCAGAAGATGAGATTAAGGCAGTTGTTAAGTGTAGTATTGTTTTTTTCCCAATTGTTCCAGTCCCAGGTTTGTTACAAAAGGTTGTAGAAGGTTGCATGTATGGGTTCATTTTTACACTCATTTAGGGTCCAGTTAATATGAGGTTACCAAGAAAGATAAAAGCGTGTGGGCAGGATGTTGCCCATGTTAGTAGTGAATTTAGCTTATTTACGTGTTTGATGTCATAATCAGGGACCCTGTAACATAGTAAGAATCAAAATGTGATATGTAAGGACAGTTCACAGACGATGGTCTCAGGAAGAGCAAGCTCCTGGGTAACTTGGATGTATTTTAGATGTAGGGACTTTTTATAGAAGATAGCAACACCACCTCCTCTACGAATTTCACAATCTGATTGGTAAACATGATAGTCTCTTACTGTGGCAATGGAGTCAGGGAGAGATGCATTGAGCCATGTTTCACAGACAAATATGATGCTGAATTTAGCCGTATTTAGTAAGAGGAGAAATTCAGGTATTTTATTTACAAAGCTTCTTGCATTGAGTAGCTTGCATTTAAGGCCAGTTGCAGTTGGAATTGAGGTAGTTAGGGGCATGCGTGCCTGGTTTTGAGTGATGATGGTTTGGATGAGGTAGGGTTAGATGCTTTGTTGCGGGTTGTGTGACTTTCTTTTGATGCAATCCGTACGATAGTCAATGTACAGGTCCTTTTCTCTATTGTCTAGACATTGTTTGAGTTCTGTGCAGAGTTCATGGGAGCAGATTCTTTGCAGTATGGAGAAGTCTGGTCTTGAGAGAAGTTTTTTATGGGTGG
Source organism: Laticauda colubrina (assembly GCA_015471245.1). Lineage (NCBI taxonomy): Eukaryota > Metazoa > Chordata > Lepidosauria > Squamata > Elapidae > Laticauda > Laticauda colubrina. Next base: position 21,609,119 of record BLBF01000058.1, read on the forward strand.
GATTGGTGCCCTACTATAGATTAACTTGGCATTCAGCAGCAGCAGAAGAAGAAGGCCTTGAAGGTCTGCCAAATTGAACTCAAGAATGAGACCAGGGTCTGGAATGGACCATAGGTACAATAAGCCTGTGGCACAGCACCTGAGAATGGCCTGTCCCCTGTTTCCTGCTATACCCCCCCCCCTTCCCCTTCCCCATCACTACTGAGATGCTATGGAGAACAATTGCTGGGTATGTTTAGTCTAGTGAAAAGAAAGACTAGAGGGGTGAGATGAAACCAGTTTTCCGGTATTTGAGGAGCTGTCACAAAGAAGAGGAGGGCAACTTATTTTCCAAAGCAGCAGAAGGCAAGACAAAAAACAAAGGATGGAAACTAAACAAGGAAAGAAGCAACCTAGAACTAAGGAGAAATTTATTGACAGAACAATCAACCAGTGGAACAGCTTGCCTCTAGAAGTTGTGGGTGTTCCATCACTAGAGGCTTTCAAGAAGAGACTGGACAACCATTCAACCAAAATGGTATTGGGTCTCCTGCTCAAGCAGGGCATTGGACCTCCATGACCTGTTATTGTCCACCTCCATCTCTTCTTGCACTCCCTTGTGCAAATTAGTCCATGCTCAGACCTAGTCCTCACCTATACTACCAACTACCCCAAAGACCCAGAAGTACTTCTGCCAACTTCTACTATCATGGATTGGAATGAAAGTGATCTGGCATGGGGTCACATCTGCTTTTTTTTCCCCAAATTGAATCACTGACTTCCATGTCAGGAACATATTTGCCATGTTTGCTCAGAGAAACAAGGAATGAATATAGAACATAGAATAATAGGGTTGGAAGGGTTGGAATGAGATGAGAACTTGCTTAGGAAGGCTTCCGTGGTGAGGCTGATCTTATCCTGGATCAGGATTCTAAGCGTGTTGACTTGTATGCAGCTGTCAGCATCACATCTTTTGCTATAGGGAGAGAAGATCAATGCCTGCTCAGATGTCTCTCAGGCATCCAGAGGGAAAAGCTTCATTTGGGAATTGAGGAGGAAGGGCATGAGCAAGAGTTGCTTTGCCACATGTACAGGGATCCTGACTCAAAAGAACTGACCAGCAACATTTGGTCTACATTAATGAGTGTTTGTTTTGAAATACAGATAGCTTTAAGGAACAGTGGAAACAGGCACTTCTTCTGGCTCCATCTTTAATAACTTTAATGAAGACATATATCCTTTTCTTCATTTCAAGCAAAATGTTGCTGTAGCTTAAACTGACTCTAAATAAAAGCAAACAAGTCATAATTTAAAAAGGGTTTTCCCCCACCCTCCTCCTTTCTCTCTCCGCTCTCTTTTAGCAATATAACATTAATAAGGATGAGGGACAACTGAAGACATCTCCAAGTACTTTTAAGTTCTCTCCTTTGGAAGAAGATTGTTCTGAAAAGGGCTGAAATAATGGCATTCAGAACACATGGCAGTGAGATTTCATTTATAGTGGACCAGGGTACCCAAGAAGGCATTTCTACCAGTTGAGGTCAAAAAATTCCTATTTTATTCCTCAACTTCCAAATGATACAGTGATGGATATTCAGCAGTGCTGTTGGCATAGAACATAGAATAACAGCAGGTCATCTAGTCCAACCCCCTACTCAAGCAGGAGACCGTATACCATTTCAGACAAATGGCTGTCCAATCTCTTCTTAACAGCCTCCAGTGATGGAGCACCCATAACTTCTGAAGTTCCACTGATTGATTGCTCTCACCATTAAGAAATTTCTCCTCAGTTCTAGTTAGGCAAATTGAAACATTTCCCAAATAAAATTGCTATGTGGCAGACTGACTGACTGACTGACATAGATAGATAGATGATAGATAGATAGATAGATAGATAGATAGATAGATAGATAGATAGATAGATGATAGATAGATAGATAGATAGATAGATAGATAGATAGATAGATAGATAGATAGATAGATGAGAGAGAGACAGAGACAGAGAGAGAGAGACAGAGACAGACAGATACAGACAGACAGACAGACAGACAGACAGACAGACAGATATCAGTGATTATCCATGGTCATCACCAAAGCCTACACTATTATTACTGTTAACCTTCTCATCACTCCTTATCACCCATCTCCTCCCATTTGTCACAGTATGACTGTAACTTTGTCGCTTGTGTCCTTACAATTTGTACTGACTGTTTCCTAGTATGATTTGATTGCTTATTGTAACCTATGACTATCATTAAGTGATACAATTCTCGATTCTTGATGAATGTATCCTTTCTTTTATGTATACCGAGAGCATTTGCACCAAGACAAATTCCTTGTGTGTCCAATTACACTTGGCTAATAAAGAAATCTATTTCTTTATTATAATAATAATAATAATAATAAATAAAGGCTAATAATAAATCTATTCTATCACAAGAGGATTGCTTTTTACCATCTCAAGGTGCTTGTAACAGCCACTAGTGTGTCCCTTTGTGTTCACCAAATGCAGACACACAGGTCCAAACCAGTGCCTTTAAGCAGCCCACTGCAAACACACAGGTCCAAACCAGTAGCATATCACCACTGGGTATAGAATGGAATGAAAGTATGATAATGATAAAAAGGAAAACATGGAAAAGACATGTGAGAGAATTATATGAACCAATACTGTACTACAATGGGCAGCTTAAACAATTCTTTCTTGATTAGACTTAGACCTATATATTGCTTCACAATGCCTTATAGAGCAGTTTTTCCAGAGTCATCATATTGCTCCCAACAATCTGGGTCCTCAGAAATAATAGAAAGCATAGCAATGTGACTGGTAATGGCCAGAATCATATCAGTCATAAGAAGCATCTGGAGTCTACAGTGTTTTCATTGTGTTTGATTTCATTGTGACATAGTAAAAGATAATGGATCCTTTTGGCCAGGTCCTGCTCCATTGGACATTTACCAGCCCTCCCTTCAAGGCCAGTGTGGACAAGGTCAGAGAGCAGAGAGGTATAAAAGCCTCCTGGGTGAAGAAGCATCAAACATATTGACCAGATCCTGGGAGATTCTTGGCACCAAGATGAACGTTTTGAAGACTGTATTCATGGCCACAGCATATCCACAGGCATCTTGTTCATAATGATTATCTTGGATGTTTTCAGTGTTACAAGAACTTGGGAAGAACATGGGCCAGTTCTGGAGTTTGGGGAAGGCTGTGAAGAGTGCTCTGCATCGGAGGCAGAGATGGGGCCAGGGCTGTTTGATAGTTATCAGCTGCCTTCGGAGTCAGACATCGGTGAGGCAGAAGAACAGCTGGAGCCTGTTCCTAATGTGCACATGTGCAGAGTTGCCAGATGAAGGGAACAGCTAAGGAATAATTGTTGACTTGGGAGTAAAGCCACAGGATGGTGAATGGCCCCTCTCATAGGAATAAAAGAGGAGTGAAAGGAGAGCGGGGTTTTGCAGGAGACAATTAATCCATTCTTGCCAAGTTTTGTGGCATCTGGAAGATATCAGCCTGGCCACTCTCCAAGCCTGATAAAGATCTGTAATTGTGAACTATCTTGAAAGACTGTTGGCCAGGACTTTGCTGGAGAGGAATTCACTGTAAATTAAATAAGAGGTTTATTGGGACGAGGAGTTGGCTTCATGCTGTTGAGGAATCCTAGGTCAGAATAGAATCCCCAGTTATCCCTGGCAAAGGACTCTCCATCTCTTCTTGAAAATCTCCAGTGATGGCAACATGGAGCTAGAGGAGCCAATTCAGTCTGTCCTCTGGTTTTTTTTTTAATATATATTTTGGAAGGTTTCAGGACTGACTTACTTCTGGTGAACTTCTGTAACATCATTAACCTGTGCAGATTTATTTATTTTTCTATGACATCCTTTCCTTTCCTCTTTGCCACAGAGACCAGGGAGGTCCACGTGTGAGTGGACCTCTGGCTGCCTTCTGAACTCTGACTGATGCAACCAGTGGAGTTTGCTCAGTTCTAGCAGGATCTCACAAGGAAAGTTAATCTTCCAGGTATGGCAGAAATAAAGTGGGCCCAACAACTACATTTCAAGACTTAATTTTGCTGTTGAAATGAAAATCTTTACTATATGAACAAAGGAAACATAAAATGATTATTACTGTAAAAACTCAAAAGGGCAGGTGCTGGCATGAAAATCAATTCACCCTAAACATAGAAAATGAAGAATTTCGAGAACTTAACAAATTTGCTCAAATGCAGCCTTAAATCTAAATCAGATTGATTAAAACTGGAAGCTGATTGAAGTTTCTCCTCCTTGGAAAAACTCAAATACAGGAGCTGTGGGAGCTGCACTTTCCATAAGTGATGTCTTCTATACCTTGGTTGTCCCTGTCATTTCTGACAATATGTTCCAAGTCTTCTTTACATGGAGGTGGACTCCTGAGGACTTCATAGTCCATGCAGTTTCCTGGCTGCAGGACATGTGGTTTGCCAAAGTCAGCAGGAAACTGTACCTCATCACTTTCTCTGGAATTGGAAGCTAAATAGGGTTAGACAATTGAGGGCAGGACAAGAAGTAACAGATGGAAACTTATCAAGGAGACATCCAACTTAGAACTGAGAAAAAATTTCCTGTTTGTGAGAACAATTAACCTGTGGAATGACTGGCCTCCAGAAGTTGCGAGTGCTCCATCACTGGAGGTTTTTAAGAAGAGACTGAACAGCCACTTGTCCAGAATGGTATGGGGTCTCCTGCTTGAGCAGGGGGTTGGACTAGAGGACCTCCAAGGACCCTTCTGTTATTCTGTAGGCCTGGTTAATACTTGGGAAGAAAATCTAAGGAATCCCACAGCTCAAGGCTACATTATGAGGTGGAAGAAGCACCCCAGAAGACAGCAACCAATTTCTGTTTTGTTATCCAAAAAATCCAACTGTAATGTGTCTGTGAGATTACCTGGATGCAAGTTAGACTCATAGAGTTGGAAGGGACATTGGAAGTCTTCTAGTGGCCAAGGTAAGAGACCTCATTCCCTTCCAGACAAATGGTTGTCCCATCTTTTCTTGAACACCTCTAGTGATGGAACACCCAAAACATCAGAGGGCACGCTGTTCCACTTATTAATTATTCTCACTGTCAGAAAATTAATCTTGATTTCCAGGTTGGATTTCCTTCTGAGCAGCTTCTTGACAACTAGCTCTTGGAGGAGGTTTTGAAACCATTTTCCTTTACACAAAAATCTTCTACATGTTTTGATCATTAAAACTGGGGTCCTTGCCTTTATTGCAAGTAATTGGAGCATACATATCTATAAAAAGAGTGTGGAACTATCAACACTTGGGGTATTTCCATGTCATATTTTGGGATTCCCAAATTGGAGCATTGTAATCCTCAAGTTGTGTTGTTTTGATCCTTCCATCTCTTATGGGAGACTCCAAAAGTGTTTTGCAGTTCCCTAAAACTGCCAACTCAATTGCTGAACAAAGAAAAGTAATTTAAAAAGCACATTAAAGAGAACACTGCAGAGCAAATGGCTGGAACATGCCTGGGATGCATTTCATGAAGCCTGTGGTTTTTTTCAGTCACTCTTCCTTTAATTACATCCACAAAAACCCAACATTCCAGCCTCCAGCATGTCGGAGGCACATGCAAGCGTGGGCAGCTAAGGGAGAGATGACCAAAATCAACAGCAGCCATCTCTAAAACATTCACCCGTTTGTTTTTCCTATTATTGTATGTTCTGATTTTTAATCATTTATCTTATATGTTGCAAGCATCCTATTAATAATTCTCCCTATTCAAATGACTGAAAGAAAAGCTGTAGGACAACAGATTTAGAGGCGTGACCAAGAACTCAAAAGATGACAACTGTTAACAACAATGAATGGGTAATTCTTGTAAACATACAAAGCCCAGATAAGACTTCTGGCAGGGAGAATTGCTCTGTGCTTCAGTGCTGCTATTTGTATTGGGGTAGAGGGGTCACGGTGGCACAGTGGCATAATGACCCTGGAAGTGCCAGCCAGATATGGTCTGCACTCCAGCAGTTCAAGTCTGGCTCCATGGCTCCTGCTTCACCCAGCAGCTTGAAAGCATGCGATATTGCAAGTAGATAAATGGGTATCACTTTGGTGGGGAAAACCTAGCTGCGTTTGTGTGTGTGGAGTGCAGACACTGGTTCTGGACCTGGCTGGACACGAGGCAATGCAACATGATGCGAGGTGAGACTGGCAGAGGAGCCTGGAAGAACCAGCAACTGATGTAAGTTAGTTTGCCCCCTGCAGTGCACCAAGGATAGGCATATAAGTGCCAAGCATAATAAACTAGCAATTTAGGCTGCTGGGACTGCATTGTGTGTCTAGTGTTTGTAGATTTCCCTGAGATTGTATGCCATGTGTTAAATAACAACAACAGGGCAAAAGGTTTAGTAACCTTCTCTCACTTTTATGACCTACAGGTGTGCATTCCTGATTTCAGAATTTTACAAAAAATGAAGATATTTCTACTCTGGGAGAGCAATTAATGAATCATCTCTCTCCTTACCCCTCTCCATAAAAGTAGCTTGGGCAATGTAATCAGTGGTATCGTGACACACAGTGGCACCATACGAAAGTATATGAAAAAGCCTTTTTTTCAGATAACAACTGTTATTTTTGTTATGGTCCAGTTCTGTTCAAGGTTTTTCTAAATGAAGTTTAAGTATTATGCAAGGGGGTAGGCACCAGAGATTTCTCTTTATCAACTTTTCCCACAGTATGCATAGTTCAACGGGTTCAAAGAAAAGAACAGATTTTTTAAAATTATGTATTTATCCAATAGGAAAAAGATATTTTCTCCCCTGTATTTACAGGAAAATGGCTAGAGAGGGAGGGGGAGATGCCACATGCTCTTGAAAGCTCTTGAAAGCCAGGGGTGGGATTCTACTGGTTCCGTCCACCTCTGTAGAACCGGTTGCTATGAAAAGCAGCAAACAGAAAACATACATAGAACCGGTTCTATGTTTGCTGCTGTTTTGGCCCACCCGCTTGCCCAGGCTCTTACCTGACTTTTATTTCCTGCGTTTTCAACCGCAGCTGCTTTGTGCGGCACAGCTGCAGTTGAAAAAGCAGGAAAACAGGGATTTTCCAACCGCTGCGCACTTGCACGCAGCACTGCTCAACTGTCCGGGCACACAGCAGGTCGTAAATTGCACTCCCGTGCAACGCACAGCAACAGAACCAGTAGTTATACTGGTTGGATCCCATCCAGGGGTGGGATTCAATAGGTTCTCACCTATTCTCTAGAACCGGTTGTTAACTTTCTAAGCAGTTTGGAGAACCGGTTGTTGGAATAAATCTCCTTTTGTTTTTCTCTCCCCTTCTTACATTCTCGGCAATATGCTTAGACTTAGGATCTCGGAAGGATGTTTGGTTTTTTTTTTCCTTTGCTGGTACTTTCTTAAAGGGGAAGGGTTGTTCTAAGCTTTTTACACTGCTGTTGGGAGGAAATACTCCCCTGTTGGAGTTAGCACTTTGAAAAAATAATTGAATAACGAAGCAGAGCTGACTGAAAGAAGCTTTTAATGACAAGGAACCAAGATGAGGGACATTCAGCAAGGCTTCTTCGCTAGCTAAAAAGATTGACATTCAAACGAGAGTTTACACACCCTTTTTGAGTTTTAGTCTAAAACTGGTGACCATTCAAAGTTACAATGGCACGGAAAAAAGTGACTTATGACCATTTTTCACACTTACAACCATTGCAGCATCCCCACTGTCATGAGAGGCCAGGCGAGGAGAAGCACCCCTTGATGTGAGTGACATCGAGTTGGCCATGCCCACCCAGTCACATGACCAGCAAGCCACACCCACCATCTTCCCTCTTTCTTTTGTCTCACCAACATCTTTTTTGAGGGGAGGGGGAAACTGTTAGGAGGAAAGGGCACGTGTGGGGGAAGATGTGTGTGTGAGAGAGAAGGGGGCATGGGAAACGGATGGTTTGTGCAATAGCGCTTCATTTTATAATTTAAATATTGGAGAAGGGGGACTATTGACCAGAATGGGTGCACAAACCCAAATATGTCACAGGTCCTGTGGTGGCAGGAAGAAGTCTCCAGTGCCCGTCACAGCTGGAGAAGGCCTCTGTAGGCTCGTTGGGTGAGGAAAGCGGCATCTGTCCAGCTGTCTCCTTTTTGTCCCCTCTGCCAGATCCAAGAATGTGAATTCTTCTTCCTGCAGGTAGAGATGCTCAGAGAAGGCCAGGAGGCACTTTCTGCAGGCATGCAAAGCAACAAAGCAAAAGGAGGAGTGGAGACTCCCAGCTGAGACCCACCTGGGTTCTGCTGGGTTCAGGAATGTGCGAATGACCTGCTTCATGAGCCGTGCAGGATGAGGCTGTTCCTCAGAATAGTTGAAGTGGACATCCAGGCAAAGTTTTCTCCTTGTGTCCTCCTAACACTGGTCAGCAGCAGTGGTGGGATTCAAAACATTTTACGACCGGTTCTGTGGTCTGCTTGGTGGGCATGGCAGGGGAAGGAGACTGTGAAATTTCCATTGCCCACCCCACTCCAGGGGGAAGGTTACTCAAAATTTCTGCTACTGGTTCTGCAGAACTAGTCAGAACCTGCTGAATACCACCTCTGGTCAACAGCCTCTGTTGGTCTCCCTTTAGGGACTTCTTGCCAGCCATAAAAGTACAGAATGTTAATTTACAGCACACAGTTTGGAAAGGCCAGGAGACATTCTTAAAAGAGACAGGCCAAACCACAAGCCTGCATGTTGGAATGTCTTTATTAGCACCATCCTCACATGCTTCTGACTCTACATTGTCTCGTGTGGTTTGCTAAATCCTGAACTTGGAGGGAGGGCAGAGATTGGTTTATTGTAATTTTTTGATCTAAAATCTGCCCAGAATGGGGGATATTTGAGAAGGGAGAAAGGAGGGGAAAAGAAGTCATTTCCCGAAAGGACTACAAAAATCCAGCTTTTGTAGTGCTGCTGGACATAAATGGTGGAGATAGGGCCAGCACCAAGGGCCAATCCAGCAGCCAAATACCCCAAACAGGCAGGCCAGCCCTTATAAGGCAAAGGAAGGCAAGAGACCAGCCAGTGAGCCAGAAGCGGCCACCTCAAAAGTGAAGCTAAACAAGTGCCCAGAAGGAGACAGGCAGGGACTGGTGAGGCTTTGCTGATATGAACAGAACAGAACAAAATAACAGAGTTGAAAGGGACCTTGCAGGTCATCTAGTCCAACACCTCTACCCAAGCAGGAGACCCCACACCATTTCTGACAGGTGTCAATCCAGTCTCTTCTTGAAAGCCTCCAGGGATGAAGCTCCCACAACTTCCAAAGTCAACTTCTGTTCCATTGGCTGATTGTTCTCACTGTCAGAAAATTCTTCCTTATTTCCAGGTTGAATCTCTTCCTGATCAGTTTCCATCCATTATTCCTTGTCTGGCCTTCAGGTGCCTCATAAGATAGCTTGACCCCTTCCTCCTCTCTGTGGCAGCCTCTCAAATATGGGAAGACTGCTCTCATGTCTCCCCTGGTCCTTCTCTTCACTAGACCTGCCGTGCCCAGTTCCTGCAACTGTACAGGAGCAGCTGGGGAAGGTCTTTTTGGCCTTTGGGCAATAAGAACCAAAGCTGCAGAAGGTCCCTAGCCAGGTCACTGTCACCAGCACCACAAGTACCACAGCCTCAAGTATCACAGCTTCTCCCAGGCACAGGGCATTGGCCCCCTTGAGAGCAAGGGCATTGGGCAGTGGTGAGTTTGGCTTCATCTTAATTTAAGTAATCAAAAGTAAATTTATTATGGCAGTGGCTCTCCCCAGATTTAAGAAGCTCTGTTTCCTCAGAGCCATGACAAGCACCAAAGAAATCAGACGGTTCAAGGATTTATTGCAAGCTTAAGCTCTCTATGAGAATCTGACCTGGCCAAAACAAACTGGAGGTAAATAAGAGTAAGGGGAATTCAAGGAGGGCTGGATTTAGATCTCTTGTGGGCGCAAAGGGACTCAAGACTGATGCTGCACTTGACCCCTTCCTTGTGGTTCATCTCCCACAAGCCACACTCAAGTGTCAGGATTTGTGTCTGGAGGGCTGCCCCCCCCCCCAATTTTGGTGCTTCTGTCTGAGGCAGTCCAAAAGTCATGGCCAGCTGTGGGGCATCTGAGGCAAATTCCTTTTCTGGGCTCCTCTTCTGATTTTGTTAGGAATTCAGAAAGCGGCCCACTTGTTTCTTCATTCTATTTAGCCCTCAAGCAGGTGAGCTGTCTCACTGTTCTGACTCAAACCTTGTTCCAAGGAAACAAACACGAAACAGAGGTGACAGGAAAACCTTTTAATGATTCTTTACAAATTCCGTTCCTTCACAGTTGAAAGGCTGTTTCAAACTCATTGTCTCTGATAAGAACGAGCCTTGCCAAGGTTGTGCAAGGCTGCCAAGAACACTAGATAAAGTTGCCAAGAAAGATTTCAAACACCAAGAGTCTCCAAACACAAACCAAGATATTCCAAACATCCGCAAGACTTTTGTGCAAAAACTTCTTTGCTTCCTGCAAAGATCTCTGGTTTCTCAGGCTGGCTTTTATCTCTTAAGGGAGGGGACATCACCTTGCACCCTTACTCCCGAGTCGCCCATGCTGCTGCAGCTGCTCTTTCCTTCGAGCAGCCCTGGGCACAGGCTCCTCAGGGTCTTCTTCCTCACTGCTGCCAGCCTCCACAATCTCCAAAGGCAGCACTCCACTCCCTGATGGTCCTGGCCCCATGCCTGCATCACACGCAGGCCTCTCGTCCAAGTCCTCGCTCTCCGAGACCTCAGCCATCTGCACCTGCTGCCGGCGAATCACAACACTCACAGAGGGTGTTTTTACTGCTTTTTGCTTTTTTTGTTGCATTATTTCAAGGTCTTCAGTTCTGGCATACCCAAGTCATGGTGCCCCCAAGCTATGCCAACTCAGTTGTAGCCTGAAGCCGGCCTTGATGAAAGCTTCTCTGTAGCCCAGGGGCTGAGGAGGCCAGGGCTGTGATGGTGCGAGGGCTGCAGTGGGGAGGGGGAGGGTGCTCCCCCACAGACCTCTAGTATAAACCCAGAAGGAGCTGTGTTTGGGCAGGCCCAAAGGTCCTGTTTGCAGCACCCTGACTCTTCTTCCTGCAAAAGAATTTCTACACAGCTGTTTGCCATGTGCAAGCTCCATGTGATCAGATGCATCTGAATGTTTGTTAGCACTTTGGCCTCAGTTCCAGGCTCAGAGATTGCCAAAGGGCACCCCTTTTCTGAAATTCAGCTTGTTTGGAAGCTGAGAATACCAGATCTGGCACACCTACTGCCTCAGGTCAGGTGCAGAAGGGAGAATAAAGTGCAAATGTGCTTCTTTGCCAGATGCTCCCATTTTTGTAGCTCTACATTTTCAGATAGTTTAGGTTGCTTTCCAAAAGGCCAGAGGCTCCTTTTTATTCCTATTCTGCACATATATGTATAAATGAATTCATCCAGCTGCAAGATTGAACCAACAGCTCAGAAAGTTACTTGGGCTGTAAGATGCCCACCATAAACCTTGCCACTTCAAAGCAGCAGCAGCAGCAGCAGCCAAGGGGGTGAGGACAGGCCAGGAGTTACCAGCAGGAGGTATCATCCTGCAAGAGGCACAGAGCAGCTGGGCCCTGATGCCCTGAAGCCCTGATGATGACTTCCATCACCACTTTAACTTTTGTGATCCCTCCTCCTCCTCCTCCTCCTCCTCCTCCGCAAGAAAAACTAAATGTACAGATTCTGAATAGGTGAAACTTGGCTCAATAGCAGTAACTGTGAGAAGAGCTTGAAGCAAATGCAAACCTTGCCTGTGTTAACAGGATAAAATCAAGATTGTGTGAAGTATTAGTACCACTTTCAAAGCTTTGGTAAGATGCCACTTGGAATACTGCATCCAGTTTTGATCACCACACTATAAAAAAGATGTTGAGGCACTTGAAAGAGGGCAGAGAAGAGCAACCAGGATGATGAGGGGACTGGAGGCTAAAACATATGAATGGTTGCAGGAACAGGGTATGGCTAGTCTAATGAAGAGAAGGACCAGGGGAGACATGAGAGCAGTCTTCCAATATTTGAGGGGCTGCCACAGAGAGGAGGAAGGGGTCAAGCTATTTTCCAAAGCACCTGTAGGTCAGACAAGGAGTAATGGAGGGAAACTGATCAAGGAGAGATTCAACCTGGAAATAAGGAGGAATTTTCTGACAGGGAGAACACTCAACCTGTGGAACAGAAGTTGCCTTCAGAAGTTGTGGGAGCTTCATCACTGGAGCTTTCAAAAGAGGCTGGACTGCCATTTGTCTAGAATGGTACAAGGTCTCCTGCTTAAGCAGGGGGTTGGATGAGATGACCTTCAAGGTCCCTTCTAACTCTGTTATTCTCTTGTCCTGCTCTCCTCCCACCCCCCTCTCCTTTTTTGTGGACCTTTTCTGTAAAACTTGCAAAACAGTGAACTTCATAAATCCCAGTGTCATGCTGAAGATATTTCCTGCTTGGAGGCTTTCACAGCATCTGCTGGTTTGAAGTTGAGTTTTTATTGGTCCTGCGGGCCTCATTTCTTTCTAGCCTGAGCAGTTTATCCCTGCCCTGTGGCCTCCAGGAGGCTTTATCTCTCAAAAAAGGTACTGGTGAAAGAATAATAATTATGATTGGTACAAATATAGCTTTCCCATTTCTCAGGCAAGAGATTGCACTGATGAGGGAGAGAGGCAGGACTGAGCTAGTTAAGTTTGTCTTCATCAGGATCTTCTGGTGCTCCACAACCTCGTTGGTAGGTAAAGAAGAAATCCAGAATTTGTAGCAAATCTTTGAAAATGCATGCCTGGGGAAAGTCAGGCAGGATCCATCATGATCCCCCAGTCCTTCTAGAAACAGAAATCTAAGAAGCCAAGGAAAAGGGGTAATTTCAGACAGACTAGCTTTTATGAATACCTTTCAAACCTGGAATTCTACAGGAAGGTCCAGAACTTCCAATTATAATTTCCCAACATTTTCCCAAGGCATCTTCTTCCTTTTTCTCTCCAGGAGAAAGTAATAAGAGAGGAAACGTGGTTCTGGGGGTAAATATAGATAGCCCCCTTGTCTGAGACCACTGTCGGCATTTGCTAAGCTAGGAAACTTTTAGCTAAGTCCAGCATTAAATCTGTGGAAACACATTTTACAGCTGCTGATTTTAGGGTGGCATCTCTGTAAACTCTGACTTAGCTCTAATGCTACCCCATTTTTTCCACATGCAAGTGGAATCCAGGCTTCTCACAGAGCTTCAAAGGACAGCTGCAGCCCAAAATTTATGAGTATTCTGGTTCACCAGCAGCAGGTGCAGACAGCTGAGGTCTCAGAGAGCGAGGACTCGGATGAGGGCCCTGCGTGGGATGCAGGGATGGGGCCAGGACCATCAGGGAGTGGAGTGCTGCCTTCAGAGATGGTGGAGGCTGGCAGCAGTGAGGAAGAGGTTCCCGAGGAGCCTGTGCCCAGGGCTACTCGAAGGAAAGAGCAGCTGCAGCAGCATGGGCGACTCGGGAGTAAGGCTGCAAGGTGATGGCCCCTCCCTTAAGAGATAAAAGCCAGCCTGAGAGACTGGTATTCCTTGAAGGAGGCAAAGAAATTCTTGCACTTCAAGCCTTGTGGAAGTTCTTGGTTTGTGTTTGAAGACTTTTTTGGGTGGGGAATATTTCTTGGCAACTTAATCTAGTGCTTTTGTCAGCTTTGCACAACCTTGACAGAGTTTGCTCTTATCTGGGACAATTAGATTCAATAGCGCTTTGCTGTGAATGAATAGAATTTACAGAGACACATTAAAAAGGTTTGAGGCTGTGTTGACTTTGGGTCAACCTTTTCTAGGTTGGCTGCACTCAGTTCTTAATGTAAGAGGTTGGATACCCATCTAGGGATAAGGGGTAGATTTTGGCAGCATCAACATATTTCGCTCCAGGTGATGGAAACATGAAGTCCCTGATCTTTCTTCCAAATGAAATCTTCCCTCATTCCACTTGATATCCAAGTTCAGGTAAATTGCTTCTCTCAGTCCTCCATCCACTGGTATTCCCCAGTCGCCTGCATGCGTGTGGAGGCATGTTGCCTATCATCCAGAGTGCTTCTGGGAAGCAGGTACAAGTTGCATTAGACAAATATTGCAGTAGCCTGAATGTCAGGCACAAAGAAGCAGGACCACAGCAAATGTTGGTCAAAGTTTACTTCTTTATTGTTGCAACGCCTATTTGCAAGAGTATTCTCAGTCTGCCTTAATTCCCTTGGGAACAATAAGATACCTGGCTCATATTACCACATGTGGTGGACGTGCATGGATGCCAAAAAATATTGGACTAAAATCCACACATGGTTGGAAAAAATGACAAAAAAACATATAGACTTGAAACCAGAGATATTTTTATTGGGAATTTTACCTGAAATATATAGTAAAGAACTGAAATATTTGATTGAAAACGTATCAACAGCGGCTAGGATCGTATTTGGTAAAAACTGGAAAAATGAGAAAATACCAACACAGGAGGAAGTTATGAAGAAAATAATGGAATGGGCTGAAATGAGTAGATTGACATTTGAAATCAGAGAACAAGAAGATAAACAATTTTATAAAATTTGGGATCGACTCTATCAGTGGTGAGACAATAAACCATGGCAATGAAATATGTAGATTTTTAGAACATAATGAATATATAAAGATGTATTTTTATTATATCTACAAAATGATTGTAGGATAGATTTGAGATGGAAATATGAACTGACATAAAATAAATTAAGCAAAATATGGATTATTTTGTGAAACATGAATGAATAATAGTATAGTCAAATGATTGGTTAACAATGATATTAATGTACTTAGGAATATTTGATTGACAATATGAGAACATATACAATGTAATTCTAATTGAAGACTACAAAGTTTACAATTTGTAAACCAACCGACACATTGTGTGTGTGTGTGTGTGTGTGTGTGTGTGTGTGTGTGTGTATGTTTTCTTAGGCTTTCGCGGGTACTTACATGTGTGCTGTTTAGCTTCCTTCGGGTATTATCCCACGTCATTGTAGTGCTTTTAAAGTTGTAGCAACATTTCGGCAGAATCTCATCTGCCATCATCAGGCTTCTGTATGGAGTTTGTATGTGGGTCAGGGTCTCACAGCCGTTGGTTTTAAATTTGAGGCTAGCCTATCCTGATTGGTTGGGAGTCTTGGTCTGTGTTTCTTGGACTTGGAGTTTGATTGATTGGTGTTCCTGGTTTCTTCTGTCTGTTTTGTGGCTTTGATTGGCTGGCAACAGTCTGTTCTTGTGTTGGAGGCTTTTAGTGCAGCTTGGCTCCGTGTGAAAGGACGGCTGTTATCTCTCAGGAAGTCAGGTTTCATCTGGGTGCCTGGTGGGGGGGTGTTCGAGTTGGAGGCATCAGAGGGAGTCTGTTTGTGCTCAGGTGTTTGTCTGTTTTGTGGTGGGGAGATCTTTCTATTTGAGAGTGCAGGCTTCCAAATGATTGACAGTCTGGTGGAATCATCTCTTCTATTCATGCTTTCAGGTCTTTTTTCAATCTCTATGGCTTCTCTGATGATTCTGTGGCTGGGGTTTTCTATAGTGGCCAGGGTTTTGGTGCCATTGAAGTTGATGTTGTGACCTGTGGTTTTCATGTATTGGACAAGTGAGGAGGTGTGTTCCAGCTTTTTTACTGCATTTTTGTGTTCATCCAGGCGGATACTTATTCTTCTATTGGTCTGTCCAATGTATGTGGCCGGGCATGATGCACAGGGAATTTCGTATATGCCTTAGTTTTCCAGGTCAATTTTGTCTTTGGGGTTTCTAAGGATGGCTGCTATTTTTTTGTCTGTTTTGAAGGCAGTCTTGATGTGATGCCTGTGTAGTATCTTACTGATTTTGTCTGTAGTACCTCTTATGTAGGGCAGGACAGCTGTTCCATAGGTCTGTTGGTCTTCTAGGTCTCTGTTATGTCTTGGTGTGTTTTTGTGGATCAAGCTGGTGATTTTGTTTTTGTGGAAGCCATTGGCTGTCAATACTTCAGTCAGGGTGCATAGTTCAGTCTTTATATGTGTCTTGTCTGACAGGCGTTTGGTTCTGGTAATTAGTGTTTGGGCCACGGAATTTATCTGTGCTGGGTGGTGGTGGGATTGGGCATTGAGGTAGCGGTTGGTGTGTGTTTTCTTCTGGTATATGGTGTGTCCCAGTGTGCCATCTGTTCTTTTGTAGATTAGTACATCTAGGAATGGTAGTTGTTTGTTTATTTCTGTTTCCATGGTGAACTTGATTTTGGGGTGTGTGTTGTTTAGGTGTGTTAGGAAATCGTTTCGGTTTTCTTTTCCATGGGGCCAAATCACAAATGTGTCGTTGATGTATCTTAGTCCTAATTTGGGCTTGTGGCTGGCATTAGCCAGGGCTTTGGATTCGAATTCTTCCATGAACAGGTTTGCAATGATGGGTGACAGTGGTGATCCCATAGGGGCTCCTTCAATTTGCTTGTATCTTTGTCCTTTGTATATGAAATATGTGTTGGTTAGGCAGTGTTCTGTTAGTTCCATGAGGTCTTTAGCTGGTTGGTATTTATTTTTGATGATTTCAAGAGTTTCTTTTATTGGGACTTGAGTGAAAAGTGAAACCACGTTGAAACTTACAAGCAGATCTTCTTGTTCTATGTGTAGATCTTTGATAATTTCTCAGAAGTGGTATGAGTTTTGTACATATGAAGCTGCGGTTTCAGCATGGGGCTGTAGTTGTTTTGCTAAGTATTTAGCTAGGTTTTGTAATGGTGCTCCTATGGAGCTGACTATGGGTCTGAGAGGTATGCCTTCTTTGTGTATTTTTGGGAGGCCGTATAATTTGGGGCATCTAGAAGATTTTTCTCTTGGGATGATTGTCTGTTGGATTTCTTTGCTTATGTGGCTGGTTATAATTTTCTTCTTGGTTGATTTTTCTAGATATGTGGTTGGGTCTGTGTTTATAGGTTTGTATATGGAGTCTTGGAGTAGGTCTGTCAATTTTGTTTCATATTCTTTTCTGTCCATTACTACTGTGGCATTTCCTTTGTCTGCTGGGAGTATTATTATGCTGTTATCATTTTTCAGGGTTTGTAATGCTCTGAATTCATCTTTTTGCAAATTATTTTTTGGTGGTTTCGTTGTGCATAAGATGTGAGTAACCTGGTGTCTTATTCTGTCAGCTTCATCTGTATTTAATTTGGTTAGGCTGGATTCTACTGCACATATGATGGATTCTGTTGGGATTTTTTTGGGTGCTATGGCATAATTGAATCCTTTGGATAGGAC
>BLBF01000058.1:21626753-21671433 GCA_015471245.1 Laticauda colubrina
TACAATGACGTGGGATAATACCCGAAGGAAGCTGAACAGCACACATGTAAGTACCCGCGAAAACTTAAGAAAACATATATATATATATATATATATATATATATATATATATATATATATATATATGATTTGATGTTTTTATGTTGTGCTTGTTTATGTTTGTCTTAAAAAAAAAATAAAACTTTTTTTTAAAAAAGGTAAGGCTTGGGGGATTCTGGGGAAGGTCATGCCTGCTACTGTTTTCTGCCATGCAAAGACTCTAAACTCCACCCCTTCCTCACACTTCCACCCACTCTACCTGGAGACTCCACCACACCGACTTCCATTAAGTGTATGATGTATGACAAACATAGGCGTGCCGATCACCTGTTAAAACAAATCACAGTGCTAATCTTATTGCAGCCTCTAATATAATGTCAAGATTAGAGTTGCTTTCTTGTCAATGTTAAGAAAAGGTCATAAATGCATTGGAAAAGCAGGATAAGAAAACTCATGAAACCATCAGAAGAAAAACCAGCTCTAGCAAACGTCCAGGGCTATCAATATTCAATTAATGTTATGGGTCATTTTAGCCTAGCCAGAGTCAGTATGAAGCAATCTCAGCGCAGAGTGAACCACAATAGTGGGGTGAAACTGGAGAGTTCTAGCCTCTGTTGGTCGCCCAGAGCTTGGCCTGGCATTTAGTTCCCTGAAGATGGAGGGGAAATCTAATTGAGGCACCCAAAATGGATGGCAGGCATTTTGAGGGCCACCAGCCCAAACCCACAATCCCATCAACAGCTCTTGGGACAATTGGAAGCTGTCCGTGGCTCCCACTTTCATCTTTGCTCCTTTCCCTTCCAGCTACTCTGGATTTCTCAGTCTCAGAGTGCTACAAGGGCCCAGGAAAAGGCAGGCATCTCCAGATGGAGGGAGGCAAGTGGCAAGAATTCAGCTCAGGAAGTCTGGGTGAGATGAGCCAATCAAATTAAACTGTGGCCCTGCAGTTTCACTGAATGATACAGATAATACAGATAATCAGAGTTGGAAGGGACCTTGTAGGTCACCTAGTCCACCACCACCCCACCACAGTGGGAGGCCCTACACTATTTCTGACAGATGGCAGTCCAGTCTCTTCTTGAAAGTCTCAAGTGATGGCACTTCCACAACTTCCGAGGGCAACTTCTGTTCCACTGGTTGATTGTTCTCACCGTCAGAAAGTTTCTCCTTATTTCCAGGTTGAATCTCTCCTAGATCAGTTTCCATCCATTATTCCTTGTCTGGCCTTTGGGTGCCTTGGAAAATAGCTTGACCCCTCCCTCCTCTCTGGGCCAGCCCCTGAAATATTGGAAGACCGCTATCCTGTCTCCCCTGGTCCTTCTCTTCACTAGACTAGCCAGGCCCAGTTCCTGCAACCGTTCTTCATATGTTTTAGTCTCCAGTCCCCTCATCATTCTGGTTGCTCTTTTCTGCATTATTTCTAAAGTCTCAACATCCTTTTTATAGTGTGGTGACCAAAACTGGATGCAGTACTCCAGGTGTGGCCTTACTAAGGCTTTATAGAGTGGTATTAGTACCTCCCTTGATCTTGATTGTATCCCTCTCTTAATACAACTTAGGATTGCATTGCCTTTTTTGGCTGCTGCTGCACACTGCTGGCTCCTGTTTAGTTGGTTGTCCACTAAGACTCCAAGATCCCTCTCACAGTTATTGCTATTGAGCCTGGTTTCACCCAGTCTATATGTGTACTTTTGGTTTCTCTTGCCTAAGTGTAGGACTTTACTTTTCTCTACATTGAATTTCATTTTGTTAGATATGGCCCAGTGTTCTAGCCTGTCAAGATCCATCTGGACCTTGAGCCTATCTTCTTAGGTGTTAGCTATTCCTGCCAGCTTAGTATCATCTGCAAATTTGGTAAGTTCCCCTTCTATTCCCTCATCATTGGAAAAGCCCCTGGAGGCCTAACCCCTTGAAGACCCAGCTCTCTGCTCAGCACCCAGAGGCATGTGAGGTCGTAGGGCTGACAACACAGAAGTCTTGGGCAGTCTCCCAACCGTCACTTTGATCCTGAGTGAAGAAAGGGAGCTGAGCTAGCCAGGAAGATTAACCCAGGCTTCCATCACTTGACCAAGCACCTTTTCTTCCAGGGTGGCCAGAAGTCCAGGATGATATGACCTTGAGGTTTATTCTCATGTCAGGAATCCATTTTCATCCTTCTCAACTACAGGACTTCCTGGGGTAAATTTGTGCTGGTTCCTCCCTTCCCGTATCTGAGTTGTGCCCATGGAAAAACTCCAATGGAGGAAAAGCTCTGTGCCTCAGCAATCTTCAGACCTTCCTCCCCTCCTCCCACTTCTAGGAGGGGGAGCTGCTGCCCTCCCCACCTTCCTTTTCCAGTGTGCAGATGTGAAGAATTAGAAGCCATAAAATCAAGGGCAGAAAGTGAGCCAAGCTTGTCTGCTGGAGAATTGATGCAAACCTCCTGCTAGACACAGGCAGCATACTCTATTTCTGAAAAATGCAAATATTACAAAATACCTCTAAGCCTCCAGTGACCTCATTCCAAAGGAAACCAAAACCATCCACACCCCTGGAACTCCACTGGGAGAGATGTAAAACTATGTTCCTACTTCAAAGATGATCTTCCAAACTGTCTTGTCATTGCTGATGATACTTTATGGGTAAACGTCAGATGCACCACTCTTTGAGTTCATCAAAGCAGGGTTGTGGCAGTGGAGAGAGTTGTTTCTTCATCATCCCCTTCCATACCCAATATGCACATGAGTCCAGTCCATATCCAACTGCTGATCTGTTCTGGTGCATTGAAAAAATTATCTATTGAGCTGATGCTGGAAAAAGCCCATTGGAGCCATTTCATAGAGTTCATTCCACCATCCCCAAAAGATGAATGTCCAGTCCCAGTTTAAAAACCTCCAGTGAGTTTTCCACTGACCAACAACTCTGACTGTCCAAAAGTTCTTCCTCATGTCTAACATGTATTTACAATCTGGAATTCTAGCCTTCCTGAGAAGAAGTCCAAGTCCTCTACAATGTTGACATTCCAATGGATATCTGAAGATGCATCCTTTATTGACCTTCTATTCTGCAAGCTGAATATCCCTTCTGGTTTCTTCTGGCTCCCACTCTTTTCACCATTTTGGTAGTCCTTCTCTGGACTTGCTATAGATTGCCAAAGACACAAGACAGGGAGATTAGCAGCTGATGCCAACCAGTAGGGATTGCATTAATGCTTGCCAGAACACTAATAGGGCCATGACTGGCCATAACATTTTTCATCTGAGGTGAATGTCAAACAGACAAAAACGATTTTGCTTGGAATTCTTTCTGTCTTACTATCAGGCCCTCAACTACAGAAAGGGTGTTTGCATCCCTCGGCCACCCTTCTGCTCCCATATGTCTTCCCTCACCCTCAGATCGTCTCTTGCCTGATTTGGGCCAGAATACAATGTCCCCACCCACCCCCCTCTCCCTCTTAAAAAATTCATTTCTGAGTTTTCTCTGCAAATGAGGCCATTATTCTCTCATGATACACAAAATATCTCCGAGAAGGGGGGAGGAACCAGGGCAAAGTCTGCGGTTCTGCTCTTCCCTCACTTTCACACATCCCTTCTGCTGAACTGCAAAATAGGTTATTTCAAGATTCCCCAGAGGTTCCTTCTTGCCAGGGTCTGCCTGACTTCTGCGAAGGGGTGGGAAAGCCTCTGCTGCCATCTAGCGCCCACATCAGGCACTCCCAGACACAGCAAGGGCTGTGAGAGTCCACTGGAGAATTGGGAAGGGGGAAGAGGAGCTCCTTGGGGTGTCAGGTCTGCTTGGTTTGGCCTTAAAAGAACTAATACCAAGGGCCCCTCCTTGGACTGCTAAGTGCCCAGGAAGGGCAGTCTGTTGGCCAACTTCCTCATTAGCTCTGTCATGGGATGCCTTCCCAGGGCCACTGGCTGCTTTATCCATCCTAGAAAGACTTCAGAAAGGCTCCTGGAGTGGGCAGTTGCAAAGGATGAATGTAAAGCCCAAGTCACACTGCACCAACAGATGGAAAGAGGATGTAAAACAAAGAGAAACACTTTCCATCCGTTGGTTAACGCGATTCATCCGTTCTGTACTCACTGCCTCCATTTTTCATCCTCTCTATCCGTCCAGCATCCGTCGAATGAGGTTCCATTCGTTCAAAAAGTTTTGAGCTGCTCAAAACATTTTGAGCGGAAAATGTATCCAATACGTCCGTTCTGCATCCGCAACGCATACGGGGAACATCCGTTCTACATCCGTTACGCATCTGCTACATCCGCTAGGCATCCGCTGCGCATCCGCGCACCTCAAATCCGCTCCAGCGGAAAACGGACACAGGGAGGAAGTGAAACAGACGTGGAACGGACGCACAGCGTTAGTAGCACGGATGGAGAAAGGATGAAAGCGGATGCAGCTCGCAAAGAAAGCATTTAAAACAGAAAAAACGTTCGCAGAGGGAACGTATCTCGGATATTAAGGATGTCTGCAGAATGCCTAGAGGATGCAAAGGGACACCGAGCGGAAAACCTATATTTCCTATAAAAAGGGTGAGGAACTCACCTGGATCTCACTTTCAGACCAGTAGCCCTGCTGTGCAGACCTCTGCAGCCTTCATCTGGCTCTTGATCTACCACAGCATCCATTGATGTCCACCATGGATCATAACACACTCCTTTTGGTAGCCACCATCATTTTGCAACAGTGCAAAGCCATCTACAGGCTATTTCAACTGTTCTACGCAAAGAAAAGGAGGCGGCCAAGAAGTGTCTGGGTCTGAAGATGGATCGGGAGAAGAGCAGAGTACGGACTGTACAACAAGCTGATGGTGGAGCTGAGGAACGAAGACCCTCGTGCATTCCAGAACGTCATGAGGATGCCTCCAGCCATGTTTGATGAAGTTGTGGAGCAGCTGAGATCCAGGTTGACCAAGGCAAACACCAACCTCCGGCCCAGCCTGGACCCTGGGCTCAAGGTGGCACTGACTCTGTGCCACCTGGCCTCAGGGACCGCCTACAGGAGCATGCAGTACGGCTGGAGGGTGCCACACAACACCATCAGCATTGTGGTCAGAGAAGTGGTGCAAGCCATCATCGAAGAATACCTGGAGGAGCTCCTCCAGTGCCCCTCCACTGAAGAAGGCTGGAAGAAAGTTGCAGAGCAGTGGTATCAGAGGTGGAACTTCCCCCACACCGTTGGAGCCATAGATGGCAAGCACGTGGTCTGCAAAGCTCCAGCCAACTCAGGGTCCACTTATTTCAACTACAAGGGCTTCTTCAGCATCATCCTCTTCGCCATGGTCGATGCTGACTACAAGTTCATGTACATCGATGCTTCAGGCAACGCCTCATCTTCAGATGCCCAGGTATACAATGCCAGTGACCCCAAGGAGGGGCTGGAACGCAACCTCATCATGGGCTTCCCAGATCCAGACCCCCTGCCCAATGACACACAAGATGTGCCCTACTTCATCATGGGGGATGATGCCTTCTCCCTCCCTCCAGGTGCTGTGGAGGTGGCTGCTGCTGGAGGACTGGTCTGAAGCGCCACTGGGGTGCCCGGCCCCGAGAGGGCAACAGGGGATGGTGTGTTGAGGAAGACAGCTGGCTCAGCCCCGTGATGTTGAGATCCCCTTCCTCCATGACATGGGGTGTCAGCCCCAATACCGATGACAAATGTACTGAGGCCGGGCTTGGCTGTGGGGTGGAGGAAGGAGCAGTGTTGTGGGGCTGTCTGGTCTGCAGCTGGGTGAAGACTGGCGTTGGTGGCATTGGTGGCGTTGGTGGCATCTGTGGCATGGCTGGCATCAGTGGCGTGGGTGGCATTGGTGGCATCAGTGGCACTGGTGGCATCCGATGTACCTATGCCTGGACTGGGAAGAGCTGCCTGTGCTGCTGGACCTCCTGGTAGCCATAGCCTTGGTAGGGGAGGGCCTGTGGAAAGCCTTGGAAGGGCAGTGACATCACCTGGGGTGGAGGAGCAGGCCTGGACTGGGTGGAAGCAGGTTCATCTTGGTCTGGTGGGTTGTGAAGAAGATCGGTGATCCTGTCCTTCACCACCTGGTACTGGGGTTCAGACAAGTTCATGAGGGTCTGCTTGACGTAGGTGAGGAAGCACTTGCGGTTGGAAGATGGGGCGTCGGTGTGTACCAGCTGAGAGAGGAGATCTACGCTGCTCCTGATGGTGTCTCTTATCTCCAGCAGGACAGTGTGGCTCTGCCCCTCCGGTCTGCCTCTCTGCCTTTCTGTGGAGGTGGAGCTGGGGGTGGATGCGGGTTGCGCTGTGGTGGAAGTGCCGTCTCCTTTCTCCCACTGCATCAGGGGGTCCTCCACGCGCTCCGCCAGTGGTAGTACAGCTGTCGGGGGCGTCTCCATCGTGGCACGCTCCACAGATACCTGCCTGGACACAGGAGCTGACTCTTGGCCAGAAGAGGACTGGCTCTCAGCAGGCTGCCTGAGAGAGGATTGTGAGAGGGGCTGCTCCTCGGTGGCGGATCTCACCCTCCAAGAAGCTGCACTTGGCCATCACGTAGGTCTCCCAGTCCGTCAGCTTGACCGCGGCCTGGCCAGATTTCTTGAGGTGCAGCTTCCCATACCAGGTATGCATATGCTTCCACCAGCCGAGGAGCACCTCCTAAGTGTAGCCCAGGCTCTCCGCCTTCTCTCTCCAAGCAGTCTGCTTCCTTTTGGTGTCTCGATAGAGCCTGTGTCCCTTCCGCCAAAGATATTCATTCTCCCTCAGCCACTCCAGCACCTCCTCTTCATGTTCCTCTTTGATTGTGTATTGCCTCCTCTCCCGTTCACGCGTCTGCCTCTTCCCCCCTTTGGCAGGGCCATATGGGCCCTCATCAGAAGGGCTTCGAGGTTGTAGGGGCTACTCCTCCACACCACCAGCAGCAGCAGCAGCAGCAACAACAGTAGCAGCAAAAGCAGGACCAGCAGGACCAGGAGCACCAGCAGGAACAGGAGCACCAGCAGGAACAGCAGGACCAGGAGCAGTGCCAGTAGAGTAAGCACCAGCAGAAGCACCAGCACCAGGAGCAGTGCCAGCAGAGTAAGCACCAGCAGAAGCACCAGCACCATGAGCAGTGCCAGCAGAGTAAGCACCAGCAGAAGCACCAGCACCAGAAGCAGCATCAGCAGAAGCACCAGCACCAGCGCCAGCACCAGAAGATCGAGCCCGGGCAGCAGAAGCCCCAGCAGAAGCAGAGTCAAGGCCAGGGGGTGGGAGGGTGGCCCTGTCCCTCTTGCCAGGGCTGGCAGCAGATGGCAGAGGCTTCCGTTTCTTCCCCATGGTTGTTGGGTTGCTGGCCGGCCGGCTGGCCGGCCGGCTGGCTGGCTGGCTAGTTAGCAAGCTGTGTTTGGAAGCAGGTCTTTCCTCTGAATGGTGACCTGCTGGCGAGCTGCTTCCCTTTATATCCATGGGGCTGACGCAATGCATCCTCCCCGCATGCACAGTGAATGCTAGGCATCCGCTAGGCTTCCGCTAGGCTTCCACTCTGCATCCGCTTCATCCGCTCTTTCTGTTCCACGTCCGCTTTGCTGTGCTCCCCCGGAAGCCTTGCGGATGTGCCATCCGCTTCCATCCGCTTCCATCCGCTAGGCTTCCGTGGAGCATCTGCTTTCCATCCAGCCTATGTCCTCCCCCTGTCCGTTCCTTTCCGTGTTGTCCGCTCTGGTTATACAAATTCGGGGCACTTTTGAGAGCGGATAACAACAGATGGAACATTTTGCTCATCCGCTGTGTCCTTTTTACAAACCTTTTGCATCCCTCGGCCAGTGACACAGGGCCTTAACACAGAATGCTTCCTTGAGCACTGTGCTGAGAGCTCATTGAAACTCATAAATTGCAATTCGAATTTGTTTCTCAGCAGCAGCAACATCCCAGCCTGACATGGCCTATTTTTTTTTTTTTTTGGTCCCTTTGAGAATAGCTTGAGGCAAAGAGATCCACAAGTTAAGCTTTTAAACAGCAACAGAAGAAACATCACTTATTAGTGTCTATAGAAGCTCTGCGGGAAGATCCCTGACAAATGTAGATAAATCTCGTAAAGCTCCTGACACAATTGTGAAAACAGGCAATTTCATCTAGGAGCTGGACTGTTCCTCCCCAAACTGACTTGTAATTTTATGATTTGAATGGGGAGACTTATTTTAAGGACAGGGGAGCCAGGTATGTGCTACTGACTCCAATTGGATTCCCCCAGCTCCAGATACAGAAGAGCAGCTTCTGCTTTGCTGGACCCCAAAGTCTGCTCAATACCGAAATTTTGCAGCTCTTTGTGGACCAAGTTGTAGCTGGGGAAGGAGAATCAGCAGGCATCTCTCCTTCCCACCAGCACAGCAGCAAAGGATTTCCTCACTCACCCCCAAAGCAGAAAGGAGGGCAGTGCTGAGGCCAGGTGCACTGGTAGAGTCTGTGGTCTCATCTTCCCTTCAGTCAAAGACAGCTCAGGTACACAGGTATACCAGCCACCACAGGCACTCTGAATACATTTCTAAGAGTTATTTTAAGTCAAAAGAGTAATTTGGGGCTGTGTATTCAGGGTTTTTCTTTTCTTTCTTGTCCTCCTGAAGGTTCAACAAGCAAGACTATTCCAAGTTGGGAAATCTTAGGGCTCAGCATTACAGTAGCATTGAAGAGACCACTTGGTGAGATGCTCAGAGAACTTCAAGGATCAGCCAATGGAAGGGCAAGTAAGATGGTCTTTATTTTAGCTTCAGAAGCTTCAGGAGTCAATTGCCGGCATTGCCAAGGAACTGCCCCTCCCTATCTCCAGCCAGAGCTGCTGTAGGTACCAGGGGCATCCTCTCCTGAAGGAGGCTGCCACCTCCCAAGTCATTGGTGCACAAACTTCAGGGAGGCCTGAACTCAACAAAGGCTCGGACAAGTCAACCTCGAAGCAGACGGGTTCTCCTTTCCAGCCATCCATAGAGCTCCTGCCTGAAGAGGAACAGAACCACACAAGGTTCTCCTCTGACCTTTCTTTTCCCACATTCCCTAATTGAGATTCTTCAAACAGACAGACATGGTCATGTTTCACAGACTTCATAGTAGATTAGCAGAAACAGAAGGAAAAACATGTGGGAACGTCAGAAACTTGTTCATGAGCTATTCTTATATGTCTAGTGCTCATTTCAGGTCCACAGTGGCATCTTGTCAAAGCTGGGTTCAACAGTCTGTCATCCCCCAAACAAATCAGCATCCCTTTGTGGATGGAGTCAGCCACTATTGAATAAGTTTTCAGAGAAGAGAGGCAATAATTCTTCAACTGAAAATGGCAAAGGAGGATCATTTTTATGGCAGGAAGAGCCAGACTGGCAGGGAATTATAGGGACTATAGTCCAGGACTTGGAGAGCATTCTGTTTGGGGAAAACCATGTAGAAACTCCCTGTTTGTTGTAAATGGTTAAATTCTGCTTTTCATTATACCTAGAAGGAAAAGGCTGTAAGAGTCACATAAAGCCCCTGTCCCACTGCACTTACGGATGCAAAGAGGATGTAAAACATTAAAAAACGCTTGCCATCTGTTGGAAAATGCAATGCATCCGTTGTGTACTCATTGCATACGTGTTTCATACGCTCTATCCATCAAGCATCCATCCACTGAGATTTCATCCACGCAAGAAGTTTTGAGCTGAACAAAACTTTGTGAATTGATGAACTTTCCGCTGTATATGATGTAAATCCATGACATCCGAGCAACAAACATTCTATGTCCGTTTATCATCTGTTAAATGTCCGCTGTATCCTCTCAGCATCCTCTGGGCATCCCCTCAACTCACATCCGCTGCAGCTGAAAACGGAAAGAGGGAGGAAACAAAAGGTACACGGAACGTCTACACAGCGTTAGTAGCACGGAAATAGAAAGGATGTAGCATATGCATCTCGTATATAAAGGATTAAAATGGACAAAACGTTTGTATCTGGGATGTATCTTGTATATTTAGGATGTCTGGAGTATGTCTAGAGTATGTAGAAGGACACCTAGCGGACAACCGATATTTTTTTTAAAAAGGGGGAGAAAATCATCTGGATCTCAGTATGAGTCCAGCAGCTGTGGTGTACAGACCTCTTCACCCTTGGTCTTGGTCTTCCACATCATCAATTGTTCTGCACCATGGATCATGACACAGTCTGTATGGTAGCTGCGATCATTCATTACCAGAACCAAAACCTGTTCAGACTGTTTCACCTTTTATACAGAAGGAAAAGAAGGAGACGTCCAAGAGCTGTGTGGGTCCAAG
This sequence comes from Laticauda colubrina, assembly GCA_015471245.1. Lineage (NCBI taxonomy): Eukaryota > Metazoa > Chordata > Lepidosauria > Squamata > Elapidae > Laticauda > Laticauda colubrina. The sequence continues at coordinate 21,637,007 of BLBF01000058.1, forward strand.
GATGGATCGTGAGAAGAATGGAGTTTGGACTGTATGACCAGTTGATGGTGGACCTGAGGAATGAAGACCCTCGTGCATTATATCACTTCATGAGGATGCCACCAGCCATGTTTGACGGACTTGTATAGCATCTGAGACCCAGGTTGACCAAGCCTAGCACCAACTTCCATCCCAACCTGCCCCCTGGACTGAAGGTGGCACTGACTCTGTGCCACCTGGCCTCTGGAACCACATACAGAAACAGTTCTGGAAACTCTAGAACCACATACAGAGGCAGTATGTGTGGAGGGTGCCACACAACAGCATCAGCAAAGTGGTCAGAGAAGTGGTGCGGGCCATCATCAAAGAATACGTGGAGGAGCTCCTCCAGTGCCCCACCACTGAAGAAGGCTGGAGGAAAGTTGCAGAAGAGTGGTATCAGAGGTGGAACTTTCCCCACACCGTTGGAGCCATAGATTGGAAGCACGTGGCCTGCAAAGCTCCAGCCAACTCAGGGTCCACTTATTACAACTACAAGGGCTTCTTCAGTATCATCCTCTTTGCCATGGTTGATGCTGACTACAAGTTCATGTACATTGATGCTTCAGGCAATGGGTCAGCTTCAGATGGCCAGGTATACAACGCTAGTGACCTCAAAGATGGGCTGGAATGCAACCTCATGATGGGTTTTCCAGATCCAGACCCCCTACCCAATGACACACAGATGTGCCCTACTTCATCATTGGTGATGACACCTTCTTCCTCAGAACCTACCTCATGAAGCCGTACAGTTCAAGATACCTCACCCGTGAAGAGAGGATCTTCAACTACAGGCTGTCCAGGGCAAGACGGGTGGTGGAGAACGCCTTTGGCATCCTGGCCAACAGGTTCCAGATATTTCTCACCACCATGCAGCATCACCCACAGACCGTGAGGAGGATCGTGGAAGCTTGCTGCATCCTGCACAATCTCATGCTCACCCGCTACCCAGTGTTGCAGAACAGACTTATGGACCGTCAACAAGGGAATGGGGACATGGAGCCTGGTGAATGGAGGCAAGGACAAAACCTGATAGACACTGTGGATGTATAAGGCCCCAACAGAGCTTCACGTGAAGGGAAGAAGCAGCGCAACCTCCTGAGACATTGGTACAAGTCCCCAGCTGGAGCAGTGGAGTGGCAAGACAGGATGATAGATGATTAATGGATGCTTCCTTGATCCTGTCTCATCACACTGATGAGATTGTGCCAGGTATGTTGAGTGGCCCTACAATGAATCGGGCATTAATAAAGAGCTTTGTTTGATTTAAAATGTGTTGATCACTGAATAAATTGTTATTGATAATAAAGGTCCATGTGTGTGGCAGCTGGGATGGGGGACCACACAGTCCCACTATGCTTGCACTGGAGGTTTATCTATCCCACAACTATCCTTATCTATCCCACAAGCATGCAAAGGCTTAACCATTTTTTCAAAGTTTTCACCAATACTTTATTAAGTAATAAAAAAATGAACCAAGGGTCTTAAGCAAAGATAACCTTTATTAACTGTCTTAGGTAAACTTTATGACTTTATTAAAAATGCAAAATGAACCAAGTAAACTGAATTAAGTGTGTTAAGCAAAGATAACCTTTATTAACTGTCTTAGGTAAACTTTATAACTTTATTTAAAAAGCAAAATGAACCAAGTAAAGTGTCTTAAGCAAAGATAAATTTAACAAGTAAACAACTCAGTCTCTGACACTATTCTCAGTCACTCTGAGTCATGTCCATGGTCTCAGCTGTTAAGCGGGCAAGGACTGTGGTGGTGGCTGTGGCTTGTGTGCTGGTCTGAGGCACCATTGGGGTGCTTGGCCCCGAGAGTACAATAGGTGATGGTGTGTTTAGGAAGCTCTCAGAGAGCTGACTCAGTCCCGTGAGGTTGAGAGGCCCCTCATCAAGGACCTGAGATGTGAGGCCCAAGACTGATGACAGATTCTCCGTTGACGGGCTTGGCTGTTGGGTGGAGGAAGGAGGAGTGTAGTGGGGCTGTCTGGTCTGCAGTTGGGTAAGGTGAGGCATCTGTGGCATGCAATGAACCTGGGCCTGGACTGGGAAGGTCTGTTTTTGCTGTGGGAAGTCCTGGTAGTCGTAGCCTTGGTTGGTGAGGGGCTGTTGAAAGCTGTGGAAGGGCTTTGATATCGCCTGGGGTGGAGGAGCAGACCTGGACTGGGTAGGAGCAGTTTCAGCTGGGCCTTGAGGGTTGTGCAGAAATGCTGTTATCTTCTCCTTCATCACATGGTACTGGGCCTCGGGCAGGTCCCTGAGGGTGTGGTTCATCACGTAGGTGATGAAGGTGTGGTGGCCTGAGGATCCTCTGTCCAAGTGGACCAGCTGAGAGAGAAGTTCTGTGCTGGTCTTCATTGTGTCCGTGATCTCCAACAGCACACTGTAGTGCTGGCCCTCCAGTCTGCCTCTCTGCCTGCATCCTGTGGAGCTGGGGTTAGGGTGGGGGGTGGGTTGGCCTCTGGTGGCTGCTGCTTCTTCTTCCATTTGTGACAAGGGATCCTTCTTGTCCACCGGCATGGGGCATGCAGCTGTCGGGGGGGTCTCTGCCGTGGGGCCCTCTGAAGACACCTGCCTGGACAGGCTCGCTGGCTCCTGGCTGGAAGAGGACTGGCTGTCTGTGGGCTGTCTGAGGGAGAGGGGTGTCAGAGGGGCTGCTCCTCGGTGGCAGACCTCACCCTCCAGGAAGCTGCACTTGGCCATGACGTACATCTCCCGGTCAGTGAGCTTGACAGTGGCCTGGCCAGATTTCTTCAGGTGTAACTTGCTATACCAGGTGTGAATGTGCTACCACCATCCCAGGAGTACATCTGCAGTGTAGCCCAGGCTCTCTGCCTTGTCTCTCCAAGTTGCCTGCTTCTTCTTGGTGTCATGATAGAGTCTGTGGCCCTTTCTCCAGAGGTACTCGTTCTCCCTCAGCCATTCCAGGACCTCATCCTCATGATCCTCGGAAATGGTGTACTGTTTCCTCTCTCCCTTCTCCTTCCCTTGCCTCTTCCTCCCTCTGGCAGGGGCTTCAGCAGGGCCTTCAGGGGATGGAGCAGCAGGGCCTTCAGGGGATGGAGCAGCAGGGCCTTCAGCAGCAGGGCTTTGAGGGCCTTGGGGCTGGTCCACCGCAGCAGCAGCAGCAGCAGCAGCAGCAGCAGGAGGAGGTTCAGAGTCAGTGCCAGGGGGTGGGATGCTGGTTCTGTCCTTCTTGCCAGGGCTGGAACGAGTAGGCACAGGCTTCCTCTTTTTCCCTGACTGACGAACCATGGTGTTCCTCCTAGATGTATGTGGCAGCACATCTCTCCCCTGAATGCTGACTGCATGCATGCTGCATCCTTTTATATCCACGGAGCTGATGCAATTCATCCTCCCCGCATGCGCAGTGAACGCTTTGCATCCGATATACATCCGTGCGGCATCCACTTTGCTTCCTATAGGCGTCTGTGATGCATCCACTTCATCCGCTATGTATCCGCCCCTTCCACTATGCGTCCGCTTCGCAATTCTCCCCCGGAACCCCTTCGGAGGTGTCATCCGCTTCCATCCGCTGTCATCTGCTAGGCTTCCTGTGAACATCCGCTTAACATCCCCACTACGTACTACCCACGTCCGTTCTTTTCCGTTCTTTTCTGTTCTGTTTATGCAAATTTTCACCACTTTTTGGAGCGGATGACAATGGATGGAGCCACCCCCGAAATTTTGCTCGTCCGCTGTGTCCTTTATGCATATGTTTTGCGTCCATCAGCCAGTGGGACCTAGCCTTTATTTGGAGCTCTTGCTGAAAATTGGATTGCCTCAGGCCCTAGCATGGAAGACCCTCTGACAAGAGACATATTCCACTACTGCCTCCTCAGGAACAGTTCCCGGTCCTTGGCTGAGCCAGGTGGAGGGTCTCTTCTCCAATCTGGGCCTCAGTCGGTGCCTGAGTAACCTGGTGTCCTTATGCTTGTCCTCCTGTTGCGATCTTCCTCTGCAAATATCTTGGCCAGCAAAGAGGCCTGGTGGCAACCACAGGTCATCTTGGACATCAGGGATTCCGGCTCAACCCCCGTCACAGAAGGAAAAGCAGTCGGAGCTTCAGAAACACCATTTCCAACTTTCCACCATTCCTTCATAGAATCATAAGGTTTAAAAGGACCTTGGAGATCTTCTAGTCCAATCCCTTGCCCAAGGAAGAAGTCCTTATGTCATCTCAGAGAAATGGTTGTCCAATCTTTTTTTGGAAACCTCCAGCGAGGGAGCATCCACAACACCAGGGGAAGGCTGGAGATTGAACCAGAGAACCGGTTGTTAACATAAGTGCAGCCCATCTCTGATCCAACCTTCTAGGGTAGATCTGCCCCTCATCCTCCTCTCCTTTCATGAGAAACTGAAGACCTGGCTCTGCCAGTTGGCCTGGGATCCAAACAGGGCAGATCCATGCTAGAGGTAGCTGCTGGATTAAGGGCAGACTCCATCTCTCCACCCCCAGCTCTCTGTTCTCCACCTGTCCATCTTTCTGGTTATCAAATTGATGCATTCTCAATTTTTATTGCTTATTTTATTGTTCTATTATTTTACTACTGTTCCATTTACACTCTTTCCATTTCTTCCTTTTGACTGTTGAAAGCTGCCTAGAATAGCCCCACAGTGAGATAGGTGACAAATAAGAAAGAAAGAGAAAGAGAAGGAGGGAGGGAGGGAAGGAGGGATGGGAAGGAGGGATGGGAAGGAGAAGGAAAAGAAGAAGAGGAGGATGGGTGAGGGGAGAGGGAGGAGGGGAGGGAAAGGAGGAAGGAAAGAGGAAGAGAAGAAGAGGAGGAGGAGGGGAGGAATGGGAAAGAAAGAAAGAAAGAAAGAAAGAAAGAAAGAAAGAAAGAAAGAAAGAAAGAAAGAAAGAAAGAAAGAAAGAAAGAAAGAAGCAGAGTCAGTGATATTCAGATGACTTCTGCTTGCTGCCTGCCCCTCAATTGGCTCACCTGCACCCAAAGATGGAGTCATCCAGACAGAAGACCATCCTGCTTATCAAGGTTTGCCTCTCACGACTCCCCTGGGCTGAAATTTTCAGCATGTTATCCCCATCCTTTTGCAACCTGCACCAATGGCACAAAGAGATGGTTCCTGATGATGCAGTTGAGCCATTTGTAAGTGGGCAACTTTTTAAAGTCTGCCCACTCATGGATATCCCTTCCATGTGGGAAGATCAGGAGGAAGGTGGGTGAGGGCCTCTTATCCATGTAAGCATATTGTACAGAGAGAGGGAGGGAGAGAGAGAGAGAGAGAGGCCATTTTACACCAAGTTGTGGAGCCAGCATCCCATAACAGTCCCATTGTATAACTCATGTTCTAAACAAGTGTGTGTTTGCACCATGCTGCCTGCTGATCACAGCTGATAATGCTACAGGTAATCCTTGACTTACAACAATTCATTTAGTAACCGTTCAAAGTTACAACAGCACTGAAAAAAGTGACTTATGACCAATTTTCACAGTTACCAACCTTTGTGGCATCCTCAGGATCATGTGATCAAAATTCAGATGCTTGGCCACTAATTCATACTTATGACCGTGGCTGTATCCCAGGGACATGTGATCCCCTTTTGCAATCTTTTGACAAGTCAAGTCAACCTAGGAAGCCAGCTTCACTTAGCAACTGAGTTACTCGCTTATCAGCTGCAGTGATTCACTTAACAACTGTGGCAAGCAAGGTTGTAAAATGGGGCAAAAGTTGCTTAACAAATGTCTCACTGAACAACATAAATTTTGGGCTCATGTATGGTCATAATTTGAAGACTACCTGCAATGTTATCATGAGGTTGGACACTGTTTCCAATCTCCCTGGAGCCCAAGCAGGTTGACCTGCCTGAATTCGTGCATTTCCGTGTTTATTTACTGAGATGCAGCTCATCAAAACACTTGTACAGCAAATTGATTAAGTGTCTCCAATTCAAAGATTCGCACTACTTACAGAGTGCCCCAATCACAATTCGGACACAACTGATCTTGTTGCAGCCACAGAAAGGAGTCCACTGATAAGTTCAAGGCAGGAGGAGTTTGAGGGGCTTAATTTTATTCCTGGAAAGCCAATACTGGTGAAGGAAATGGCTCCCATGGGCCATCTCATGCCCTCAGCTTCTTTCAGGCGTTTAAGCCACCTGAGCTGGCCTGGATTTAACTCTGGTCTAGGAAGAGAATAAAAAGAGAATTCTACAGCATGGAGAGAAAGGAAGAGCCAGAGGTTCTGGGAAAATCGAAGATCATGGATGGATTATCTAGAAACACACACAGGCTCACAAAATCATTTATAATTATGGCTGACAAGTGCATGTGCTGCTGAACAGTATTGAAAGAAGAAGGGAAATGATATAAGGAGGAGGCAAAACAGGAAAAGCAAAACAGGAAAATGGCGGATGCTCTCTCTAGACTACCTCAATATAATAGTATGCGTCAGGAGGTGATAAGCCCAATTGTCTCAGCCAAACACCTAGCTGCCCCAATGGTCACCAGAGCCCAAAGGAAGAACCAAGAAGTGGTTTTATCGAATGACCTTACCGAACAATTAAAAGAAGCTTTAAAACTGGACAAATGGTTCCTGGCTCATTCAAGTGACTATATGGTTTGGCTTGGGTGGGGGCCAAGTTGTATGTGCCACAGGTGCTGAGGAACCAAATACTACAACAGGCTCATGATTCTAAAGCAGCTGGCCATTTCGGATTTGTGAAGACCTTACATCTGGTTAAGCGGCAATTCTGGTGGCCTACTTTAAAGAAGGACATTGAAGCTTATGTAGCTAGCTGTCCAATTTGTGCTTCGGCAAAGAGACCTCCTGGTAAACCAGTAGGATTGTTGCAAAATGTTGCAAAATGTTGCAAAACCAACGACTCCTTGGAAGGAAATCTCTATGGACTTTATAGTAGAATTACCCGAAAGTGGTGGAAACACGGTCATCTGGGTAGTGACTGATTTGTTTTCCAAACAAGTACACTGCATACCTTGTTCCAAGATTCCCTCTGCTAAGACACTGGCTAAACTATTTATATCACATATCTATAGGTTACATGGCGTCCCGGAACGCATAATCTCTGATAGAGGGGTCCAATTTACCTCAAATTTTTGGAAAGAGTTCCTGAAGTTAATAGGCTCCGCCCAGGGGCTAAGCTCTGCCCACCACCCCCAAACCAATGGGGCCTGTGAGAGGACTAACTCAGTGTTAGAACAATATCTCAGATGTTACATAAATTATCAACAAGATAACTGGTCCGAATTACTACCATTTGCCGAAGTGGCATACAACAACTCCGTACACAGCAGTACTGGATTTACTCCATTTAAAGTGGCTTCGGGACAAGATTTCGTTCCCATACCTGAACTTCCTCGTGAAAAGCCCAACATCCATTCGTTGGATGAATGGATAACTCAACTCCAACTTAACTGGCCAGTAACACTCAAAGCATTAGATGAGGCCCATCAAGCTCATAAGAAATTTGCAGACAAGAAAAGATCCCCACAGAAAGAATATAAAGTGGGCGACAAGGTTTTCCTGTCCACCAGATACCTGCAGACCACTCAAAAGTCAAAGAAGCTTGGTCCTAAATACGTTGGTCCATTCACAATTGAACGGATTATAAATCCTGTAACGGTCCAGCTGAACTTACCCAAAACTCTTCAACGAATTCATCCGGTTTTCCATGTTAGTTTGCCAAAACCTGAATGTACTTCTGACCTAAGACCCATCCAGACTGACTCTCCCATACCAATACTGATTGAAGGCGAACAACATTTTGAAGTTAAAGAAATTCTGGACTCTCGCAAATGGAGGGGTCGACTCCAGTATCTTGTAGCCTGGAAACATTTCCCTTCTTCACAAGCCGAATGGGTTAATGAAACCGATGTTAAAGCCCCTAAGTTGATCAAAGCATTTCGTTCCAAGTATCCTGATAAGCCTTAGGAGTGTATTGTTTTGAAATTGTTTAATGATTAATAATTGTCTTTATATTTTCTCCTCTCTCTCTCCTAGGACTTCTAGGACTGATGATTTCCCTTTTTCTAGGAGGGCCGAATGTCAGTCTTCAAGATCTTCTGCTATTGCTTTGCATCTTTTCGACTTCCATAAGTAACGGGGGGTGGAAAAGGGAGGTAGGAATAGTTGGGGAAGTGAGCTGGAGGTGTTACATTCGTCTGTTGTATAAATGGCAGGGGGGAGCATAAAATAGAGTTAGGTTTCTATTTCTTGCTTAGCTTTCTTCTCTCTGCGCAACTGCAACCCGTTATCAAATTATGCCAAGGTCAACGGACAGAGGCCTCATCATCACCTGAAGATGCCCACATGATCATATCCACAACTTCTAATTGGAAGTGTCATTTGAACTATTGGGGGTGGGAACATTTCCATCACTTTCTATATGTGAATTGCGCGCCTAAATTCTCAGATTCAGAATTCTTTGGTTGCTACCACTTCACTTTCAGTAAAAGATATCTTTTCTCTAAACTAAAGAGTCTAAGTATTTCTTTCCTGGATTTTGAATGGAGCTCTGCCTGACAGCATGTCTCTCTCACACACAGGCATAAAATCATAGCATCCTAGGGCTGGAGGGGACATGGGAAGTTTTATGCCATCCCAACCTTTTCTGCTTCCCCCATAGGTCCTACTCAGGTCCTTTTTCTGCTACTCAAGGGCCACATCATTTTTTTCTCATTCTGGATGCAACTAAACTGGAAACCAGTGAATGGGGACATGGGACGTCTTTCTGACTGGCAGTGGGGCCAACTGCTCTTTTAAGCTCACTAGAGGTGGCAGGCCAAGGCCCTTTTGGTGGAGGGGACAAACAGGAGCTGCCAAATGATTGGGTCAGCATGTTGACACCCAAGCAAGCCTAACTTTAGTGCACGTCATTCACATCTGTGCCTATATGCTATGTTTGAATACACATGGAGTATGAGCCATGTGGCGCGGTGGTTAGAATGCAGTATTGCAGGTTAATTCTGCCCACTTGCCAGGAGTTCGATCCTGACCGGCTCAGCCTTCCATCCTTCCAAGGTCAGTAAAATGAGGACCCAGATGGTTGGGGGCAAGGCGCTGACTCTGTAAACTACTTAGAGAGGTTAATAGGGAAGCACTATGAAGCGGTATAAGTCTAAATGCTAGTGACTCACAAGACGTGTATTAAATCTATCTGAATCACTTCAATAGAATGGGAGCTGGATTCCAACTGGAGAGAATTTGGAACACCACAAGTAAATACAAGTATGGATATGGGTGTAATTTCAGATTTGGCACCCTTTGAAATACTTACCATTCAAGCTGGATAATATATAATCATTTATTCAGGTCACTGCTTGCAGTACTAAAAACAGATCAATGAAGTTGCAAAAGACAAATGAGGACATTGCAATAGGGAATCCAGACTCAGAGTGAACCAACCGTTTTCTCATCTACAGATTTTGTTCTTACACCAGCAGTAACATTGGGCTGATGAACCTGTGTGTCCCTACAATGCATATGTTGGTTTGAAATATCATATCTAATAACATATCTAGTTGGCGATATGTTGGTTTGAAAAGTATTTCTAGGTTAGAGATCCAAGCCTGCATGAAATGGTGTTAGCGTACCTGGGAGTAAAACAACTTTTCTTATGCCCATGGATATTGCCCAAAATATAACGAAATGTGATGGATGCTGAGATCAATATCTATGGCCCATCTGGGCTCTTGCTGCTGCTTCTGAATGCCAGGTCAGTTTATAATACAACTTCCTGATCCTGGACCTTATTGTGGTTGAGGGTGCCAACCTGGCATACATAATCAAGACCTAGGTGGGCTCAGAGGGGTGTTCCCCTCTCAAGCATGAAACTACCCAAGGCTTTGCACCAGCAGTGATCTCAGGGGAGGGGAGGGTAAGATAGTTGGAAACTGCATTACTTGCAGGGACTTCTCAGTGTGTTTGTGTGTCATCACTGCTGTGTGAGTTGCATGGGGCCTAATGGAAACTAATATAGCCTTGAAACTAAACAAGGAGAGAAGCAACCTGGAATTAAGGAAAAAATTCTTAACAGTGAGAACAATTAACCTGTGCCTCCAGAAATTGTGGGTGCTCCATCATTGGAGGTTTTTAAGAAGAGACTGGACAGTCACTTGTCTGAAATAGTAGAAAGTCTCTTGCTAGAGCAAGGGGTTGGACTACAAGGCCTTCAAGGTCCCTTCCAATTCAATTCTGATTCTAATTTTGGTATTAATTTTAATATTTAATAACTGAAAAAGGCCTTTCCAAAATTTGGGTGTAAATTGTGTTCCTCAGTCTGAAATGACATAATTAGCTAATTCCGTGTATCTAATTTAGGGGGTGCGATTGCTTTGCAGTTAAAGATGTTGAGCCTGTCAGCTGGAAAGCCTGGGTTCAAGATCTGAGTGCTGCATCACAGTTCTTTGCCCAGCCCCTGCCCATCTAGCAGTTGGAAAGCATGCAAATGTGAGTAGATAATTAGGTACCACTTTGGCAGGAAGATAACAATGTTCCCTGTGCCTCTGCATATAGTCATGTCTTCAGACGACACTGGCTCCCTTGGCTAGAAATAGAGATGAGCCCCATCCCCTGGAGTCGGATATGACTGGATAGGGGAAACCTTGATCTATCTAAACGTATTCAGTTGGTAACAGGTTATTGTTTTCTAAATGTTCTTTTACTACTATACCAGTCAAAACAGGAAAGATTTTAAAATTATTTCTGCTCTAGGGCCCACTTTCCAGCCTAAGGTCCTGTGGTCCAAAGATGTCAGATGACAATTCCATCATTCTCAGTCAACAGAGACTGCTATAAATCATGACACTAATTTGAACAAATTGTTTCAGCAATAAATAGATAAAGCAGCTGATGAAAGCTAGAGCCAGGCGCCAGTCCTGGGAAATTAAGATGCACTAAACCAGTGATAATCATAACTGACTTCTGTGGAAAACCTGCAGGAGATAACTCTAGAATGTAAACCACTGTCAACAATTCAGGAATTTTCTTTTATTAATCACTGATATGTACGATAGAAGATAATAAGTTTGCTAGTGAAACACTAGTAAAATCATTGTTGCTTTAACAATCCACAGTGCAACCCTGGGAAACCTTTGTTTGCATAGACAAAGCCTGCCACCTTGTGAATAAGTCAGATCTTGGCAGGATTAAATGAAAAAAGAGTTTCCAAAACGTCTAGCAATTACTTTCCTAGAGTTGGAGCAGTAAAATCATGCATGTTGCCAGCTTTTTCTCAGCCTTCCCACTTTCCATCTTTGAGAGCTAGCTTGTGTTCGGTGAGGAAAACTTTGATTTCCTTTCTTGGAAAAGTTGGCTGCTCTAGGAAGATTCAAGGAAACCTGAACGAAGTGAGTTTGGTTATCGTATATTGTCCGGTGAAAAGGCAAGAGTGTGGCCACTTAACTGAGGTCTCCAACTGGCCATTGTGCCCACCCAACTCTGTACGCTAGGTTTTTTTCCTTTGTCCAGGTAAGATTATTGGATCCTCCCTTGGCAACAATTGACTAGGGGGTGACAGAGATCTATATCCCAAAAGGCACCTCCTGGGAGCTCCTAGTTCTAGCTGAGTGTTTTCTAAAGTCCATGTGTGAAGTGCCTTAGATTCCTATCAGGATGAATCTAAGTGCCTTAGATTCCTATCATTTTGATGAAGAGGAGGCCCTTGGATGCTCCTTTACAATATTTTTCCTGTTTCTGGTCTTCCTGTCACTTTGATATACTTGCTTGAGAAAGGGAGGGGAAGGGATAGGCCTGGGACCATCTATTTTGTCTTAGCTCCGAAGGAAGGACGGGGCAGAGCAGCACCTGAGAACAACTTCTTATCACCTTCTCAGCTCAAGAGAAGGGAAAGGGAGCAGGATGGGTTTGCCAATTCCCTTAGAGGCCTCTCCTCTCCTCCTTTTAAGAGTATCCACCTGGAGCCAGGTGTGGGTTAAATGGGTGAGGTTTATTATTTGTTTTCTCCTTGGCACTTAGCAACTATGACCATAAGGCATGAGGTGCTTTGTAGCGAGCATTAAAATACTCTCCGGCTAGAATAAATGATGCAAATTATGCTCATGTATGTTTTGCCAAGTCAGTTCTGCTTCCAACGTTCAATACAATTGGGAACCATGACAAATACCTTGCTGGCCAAGAATCATGGGTGTGTAACCCTCTGGAAGGTTAAGAAAAATACCTTAAATAGAAGTATGCAAAGTGCTCCCCACCCTTGCCTTTGGGTGGTGCATCAAAGATCTCATTCCATAAATGTTGACCACGTCAGGATACAACTGAAATCAATCTTAGCCACATTTAAATTTAATTTGAATTAGGTAGGTTTCAAATAATTACTATATCAAGCTTCATTTTCATAATTGCCCCTTCATTTATGCCTTATTACTAGATATGTGCCAAACCCTGAGTTAATTCAGACTGGATTCTTACCCTTTCTAGAGCAAAAAAGTTAAACCCATATCCTGTTGGAGAACAACCATCCCTTGAGAGAAGGGTTTGAGCGAGGAATCAGTCTGGACTTGCTATGCAACACCCCCTCCCCCAATGCCTTTCAACTTTATCTAGTTTTCCCAGATAAAACTTCCAATCTGGAAATAATAGCAATGGCACTTAGACTTATATACCACTTCATGGTGCTTTATGGCCCTCTCTAAGCCATTTACAGAGTCAGCCCATTGCCCCCAACAATCTGGATCCTCATTTTACCCACCATGGAAGGCTGTGTCAACCTGGAGCTGGTGAGAATTGAACTGCCGAAATGCTGGCAGCCGGCAATTAGCAGAAGTAATCCTGCGGAATAGGTGAAGAACAATAAAGTAGCTAGTGTGAACATTAGACATATGGGTCTGATTATTTGTGCCTGACTCAGTGGTGATATTTGACTAGTTCTGCCCGGTTCTGGAGAGCCGGTAGCGGCGATGAGCAGTGGAGACTGAACCGGATCTATTTGCTGCTCTGTGTTTGGCCCACCCGTCCGCCTGGGCTCCCATGCTCATTTTTATGGCCAGAATTCAAAGCACAGCTGCTTTGCGCGGCGCAGAATAGCATCGCGCGGCAGCTACTGCAGCGACCAGCATCGTGCAGGCTTGCAGGAGGCAAGTTAGAATGCCTCTGTGCCCATGCAATGTGCATGTTTGGCATGTGCATGCACACAAAGTGTGCATGTGCGCAAAGCGCGGCCACCAAGCCACGCCCACTGAACCGATGGCAACTTTATTTGAATACCACCACTGGCCTTAGCTATCCATTTGGATTTTGGTCCTGCTCTATTTCTCCAAAATTTCAGTGTGCTATGATGAATGGCGCGCGCACACACATACACACACACACACACATGGTGGGAGGGAGGGAGAGGGGAGAGAGAGAGAGAGAGAGAGAGAGAGAGAGAGAGAGAGAGAGAAGGGTGAGGCCCTTTGTCATTTGCATTTTTTATCATACCAGTGTATGATTATGAGACAAGAGAAAGGCTTGGATATATTGACTACCCTCAAATTAGAGAGACCACTTTTCTAGAGTTTTGGAGAGGACAAAGTGTGGCTACAATTTACATTTTTAAATTTCTTCATTCTAGACCTGCCTCCTCTTTGGAAGCAGCCCTACCTTCTTCTGTTTTGTTCTCATGGCTCCCCAACATTGGGTGCTATTTAATTCCAAAACTCTAAAGAGATTATCGCTTATCATCTTCATAAGACCACTTCCAGGAGGGAGGAACAACCAGTGATCACCGTATTTCTAGCTTGTCCTGAAACAGGTCAGCCCCACTAAAACCAGAAAGAGACATAATCTGGAAACTCTCAGGTGGGGAAAATGCCATACCAACTTACCCCCTTAGGACTAGAGTGCTGAGAACCCATGAAAGAACCCCCCCCCCAAACTCTCAGCCTGAAAACTCAGTTTTCTAAAGGACCTTGTCGTTGCTCCACCTTCATGTTTAGAAGAGAAAAATCCTAAAAATCTTCTAAGAAGCAGAGCACCTACACTCCCTGTGCATGTTGGTTCATTCCGTGAATTTCAGGATTTCAATAAAAAAAATAATTTTAAAAAGTATGTGGACTTTAAGGGAGTCTAAAGCAAAAGCCTGCACAAGGCTGTGAACTACAAACGTTTAAGATGGATTAAGGGGACAGCTGAATTTGGATTATTGTTAACTTTAAAGTACTTTGGATGTCAACCCTGAAGCTGACCTGGCCAACGCCATCTTGGAGTTTCAGTGCTGAGGGATAGAGGTATATCATATCTGAATAGAGGTATTCAGTGCTGAGGGATAGAGGGGAGGGAAGAGATAGCTGGAGTTGTATAGTCAAAATAAAATACTTTCTCTTGGGAACCAAGGACCTTCTCACACCTGGCCGAGGGAAGGAGGAGTGATGTCACAAAACCAGCAGGAGTTGCATATGATTGATTGTTTGGGGTTGGGGGGAAAACTTTTAGGTGAAAACCAAGTGGCCCCTCAGAGTTGGTTTTCACCAGTTATGTGCCGATATATTTCCAATACGGCTATTCTTTGAGGATGTCGCCTGCCTCGGAGTTCTTGACATTGGAATTCATTACATAAATAATACAGTATGGAAAGCACTTTTTTAAAAAGTGAAAAAAATGGAAAGTGCTTTTTAAAAGAGTGAAAAGTACAACAGAGAAAAAAAATGCAGCATATCATTTTAACTGTAAAGTGTTACAGTACTACATATATACTTAACTAATGTAAGTATTATTTGCGTATGTGTATATTAATTTCTAACATATAACAATAATTATTTTTAATCAGCTGAATTCTGTACAAATGAGTTCCATATTTTTTTCCTTATGTATGTCCATTCAAAATCTGGGGCTCGAGGCAATCTGCTCCTAGGAGGCTGGTGGTGCAATCAGCTCTTCAGTCCCGTGAGTGATTCACCTTGATCTTCCCAGGGTTGCAAGTGTCAGAACTGCACCTGCTACCCTTTGCCACATGCCAGTGTCTGCCATGAGTAATGGGGAGGTGGTTGCATGGGGGGTAGATTCAAGGGAATCAGAAGTACTCATTGTGCCGTCTCGTGACAGCCGCCAGCCCTTCCAAGGTCACATCATGGAATGCAACAACAATGTGCCTGCCAAATCAGGGACCGTTATCAAAACAATTAGCATGAATGTAATTGGACAACTATTCTATATATATTCAAGGTGGGAGGGGGAGAAAGGGGAAAAGTTAACCATATGCTTCGGGCCAGGGGTGGGATTCTACCAGTTCGCACCTATTCTCTGGAACCGGCTGTTAACATTCCAAGCAGTTCGGAGAATCGGTTGTTAGAAGAAATTCCTGGCCTAATCCTGTAAGGAAGGCAGGAAGGAAACATTCTGGTGTTGCTTACAGAAACTGCCTCTCCGTTGACCCTGATTACATTCTTGGCAGGGCTAGACTTCCTGTCTCAGGAACTTCTCTGGAGTTTTTTTCCCCTCCTTTGCTGGTACTTTGCTTGTGTGGAGTCACCATTCAAAGTTATAATGGCACTGAAAAAAGTGACTTTTGACCATTTTTCACACTTATGACTGTTGCAGAATCCTCACAGTCATGAGAGGCCAGGCGAGGAGATGCGTGCTTTGATGTGAGTGATATTGAGTTGGCCACACCCAGTCAATAACATGACCACCAAGCCATGTCCACCAACTAAGCCACGCGCACAGAACCAGTAGTTAAAATTTTGAATCCCACCCCTGCACAGGAGCCCAAAAAGGTTAGGCACCACTGGTATAGGGTCTCCTGCTTGGGCAGAGGGTTGGACTAGATGACCTACAAGGTCCTTTCCAACTCTGTTATTCTGTTTCTGAGCCTCCAAGATCTCCAAGGAAGAACCAGGGACATCTGAACCTCTTCTGGCTGGTTGGGCAACCTATACAATGGGTGCCTCACAGGCTGCCCACAAGGGCATGATTCTGTCATAGGCTGTCAACAGTATCATTTTCCCCACAAGGGGTCACTTCCATTCATTGCAAAGGATCCCCTCTAGCAGATAGAAAGTGCCCAAGTTCTCCCACATCCATGTTCCTGGGCAAGAATGTAGTTTGGTTTCCTCGCCTTTGCAAGACTGGAATTTTGGCAGAAACGGAGAATCATAGAGCTGGAAGGGAACTTGGAGTTCTTATACCAACCTGGACAAGTGGTTGTCCAATCTTGAATAACCTCTGAGAGGGAGATTAGTTAATCCATTGGTTAATCATTCTCACGATCAGGAAGTTTCTTCTTAGTTCTAATTTGGATCTATCATTAATGATCATTCACCCATTTCTTCTTGTTCTGCCCTCTGATGCTTTGCAGAAGATATTGACCCCTTCTTCTCTGTTAAAGCCTCTCAAATACTGGAAGGCAGTTGTCATGTGCCCTCTAATTCTTCTCTTTTGACAAACCTAAATATACCTAGTTCCCTCAACAGTTCATCCTTAGCTTTCAGACCCTTGATCATCTTTGTTGCCCTTCTCTGCATACTTTCTAGGGTCCCAGGATATTATTTGTATCATGGGGACCAGAACTGGATGTAGTATTCCAAATGTGGCTTCTTTTATTCATCTTTTTATTTATTTCACTCACTGTTTATCAGGCCACTAAAACCTGTGCTGAGCAAAAAGGTTTGAAGTATAGAACCTTTTTGATAACATCAGGTGTGGGGGGGTGCGTGTGTGTGTGTGTGTGTGTTTAGGAAAAACAACAATTCCGTTTTGGGGGTAGAGAACTACAATTCAGATGCTTAGCAATGAAGGTTTCCTTCCAAGGATGCTTGGTTGTCATGGTAACGGGGGCCGCTGCTCTTCCCAGAGGCACAAAGGCATAAGATGGCGCTGCTCCAGAGGCACTTGTGAGCTGTGTGGAGGGGAAGTATTGTGGCTCGGAAGAACATATGGCCAGGGATAGAAATGGCTCTCAACGGAGACCCCAGGGCCACATAAGGATTTGCAAAAAGAAAGTTGCAGCATCTATGTGGCGGAGGCGAGAAATAATTAAATACTTGTGTTGGAAGTCATGATTGTGACTATATTTGATTATAATAGAATCTAAATGGAAGCAAAATCAGATTTAAATTTTGTCCCAACCCATTCCCTGCTTTTTTCAAGCATAACCATGTTGTTCAAATGTCATGCGTGCCCTTGGCCCAGAAAATCTCTAGCCTAATTTGTTCCACCTTTATGTTGGGAATAAATGACCTTTAAGATCTCACCACCACTTTTGTTTCTTAAAAAAAGAAGAAGATAAATATAGAAAAGCCCACCAGCGTAAAACTTGCTGTTCTGATGGCCAAGCCCAGCTCTGTCTCCACATCCAGGCTGTTCCTTGCTATTCCCACACAGGAGAAGAAAAGGCAAGGCTGGCTGGATTCTCCATCTCTCCATTTTCATCCCACCAAGTGCCACCCACAAGCTGTCAGGAAAACCACCACTGCCCCCCCCCCATGGTGTGGTGGTGGCTTCTTCTTTACAAGAAGGAAAATGTGGTGTCCTGTGGCTGGAGAAATGGTGTGTCACATCTACTGAGGCACAGGAGATGATCAAATATCCTGCAGAGATGGATGAAGATATCCTACTTTTTCCCTTCTGGTTTTTCCTGCCTTTATCTCCTTTTTCAGTTAAATGTTTTTGTTGCTGGCTGATCTTTAACAAATAAACATCTTTTTCCCCAGCTGATCTGAAAGGGATGCATGCTTGTTGTGATCTGGATATGGGATTGACTGGAATGGGTGCAAACTAAACTGGAAATCACAGAAATTTCCTCTGTATGCTAAAAAAAAATACTGTTAATCCAAGTGTGCAGCTACTCAGGCTGTTAATTTCATGGTTACAAAGCCGCTGAAAGAAAGCTGATTAGGGTAAGATATTCTAATGATCCAGCTGACATCAAGTGGGATTGAGCCACAAATTTAAATCATATATTTGGTAAGAAATGTAGCTTTCTTATTTATTTACTGGTGATCCTCACTTAATGACAGGAATTGGGACCAGTTGTTTTGTTGCTAAGTGTGAGGTTATAAAGCAAGATGTCGTGTGACTGCATTGCTTAGCAACGGCAATCCCCAGTTATTATCATTAAGCAACCACAGAGGTCCCGTCTTCACTGGCTGGTTTTCTCCAGCCTCAAAGTGGGTCCTGTTAGAAGCATCGAAACAATGGATCTCTATGTCTTTCTAGGAAATCTCCATCCTCTTGCTACAAAGAACATCCAGCTATGCCAGGGAAAGACAAGTACCATGTCATTGTCTTGATATTGGGGGCGGGGGGGGCGGGCAGTGGCTTATGTGGTTAGGGTGCTGAGTCAGAAGGCCATTGAGTGGTCGACAGTTTGGCAGCTTGAACCTTGAGTCCATGAGCCGAGTGACCAAATGGGCTCCCATCAATTTGTGCCAGCTTCTGCCAACCTAGCAGTTCTAAAGCATGCAAATGTGAATAGGTAAGTAGGTACCATTTCATTGGGAAAGTATTGGGGATGTTAAAGGACCGCCCTCTGATGCCCCCTGGGCAGCTAATCGTTTCAACCTGGAAGCACTTTGGTAATGGTGCTTCCAAAACAAAAGGAGTAATATCTGGTTTCCCTGAAAATAAAACCCCACTGGAAAATAAGCCCTAGCATGTGTTTTCAGGATGCTTGTAATGTAAGCCCTACCCCAAAATAAGTTCATTAAGATTGTCAGCCAGATGTCTCTCACTTAGTACTGTATTTCCCCTAAAATAAGACCTAACCAGAAAATAAGCCCTCATGCATCTTTTGGAGCAAAAATTAGTATAAAACCTGGTCTTTATTTTTGGGAAAGCATAGGTAGTACTCTTGATATGGAATTGGCTGCTAGCATTTCTTCTCATTTTATTGTTGTGTTTTGCTATTGCTGTTTGTGCCACATATTTCCCTCTCAGAGGCACTTCTGTTTCTAGCACAAAGTAACATTTTAAATCATCATATAATTTATAGTTTACCTTCTGATCTTTTTCCAACTGAGATAATCTCCCAGAATGCAGGGCCAGATCCCCTCCCACTCAGGGCACAGGATCTGATTCTTTCTTCTGCGATGATTCTCCACCACTTTGGGCAGGATGCCAGTTCTCCTGGAAGAGCAGGGAGAATTCTTGTCTTCCAAGCTTTGTGAACCAACATTTCCATTTGATCCATTCCCCCCCCCCCCTTTAAGAATGTGGTGCATGTGAATTTTTGGAGGAGTCACAGAGGCTGTGATGGAGGAGGAGACCTCGGTGGCCACCATTTGCAGTCCACTTGCAGAATCCAAATGCTTCCTTGCTCATGGCCTCTGCATAAATTCCTCTAGTGAATTTCTGCCCGGCATGAATTCCATGGTCTTCTACTCTTATTGTTAGGATTTTTCCTCCTAATCTTCAACCACAGTGATAATGCTGGACCATTATTCTTTTTAAATTAATTCCATGTCACCATAGCAACATTTTCTGAAAAGGTAGCTGCCACTGGACACCCCCCCTCCCCAAAGCCCCAACATATTCACTAAATTAAAAAATTGTCCACTGTAGACTCCTGGAAGAGATGGAGGCTGTTGGACAAAAGAAAAGCAAAAGGACAAAAGACGTCTGGCCTTTTGGAGAAAGGGCAAGAAAAGGTGATGTCCATCTGCAGTTCAACTACACTGAAATAACCACAGGCGGAATTCATCATTAGGAGTGTTTTCAAAAGGCACATTCTGGAGAAAAAACAGAGATGAAATAGAGTTTGGTAGCTCCAGGCAGGGCTGGGAAACGGCACTGTGCCACTGAGTAGTACAGGCAGTGCAAAGCCCCCAAGGTATTGCCTTTGTGCTAGGAACAAGGATGAATCTCTTTGGAAGACTCTTCAGAAGTTGCTTGCATCCATTGTGTTTTCTTGAGGGTCCCTGTGCGCTTCCAAAGGCTGACACTGTAGTGCAGTCATGGAAACAAGTGACTGGGCAGAAGGAAGCTCATTCCTGCCCACTTCTAATCACTTGCAGAACAAGCTGAATCCAGCCACAGACTGCAAATGGGGATATGATCACCGTCATAAAATGTCTTAGCCAGGATGTAAAAACTAAAAGCAATTTTTCCTAATGCAAATGGTCTTGGAGCAATTTATTTTCTTGATTCACATGTTCTATTCAAGCATGCCAAAACGTGGATGGAACAAATCAAAGTATGTTAAACGGAGCAGCTGCCCATTTAATAGTTTGTCCTAACATGCAATGTGAAATGTGGAAGCTTTCAGAAAGGAAGGGGAACAATGGAACTCCCACTATAACATCCTTTGTCAAGATTCAATTTGTCACTGGTTGTTCATCGTGATTAAACAGAATATCTGACTTTGTGGCAAATACAGAATATACAAATACAGAGTTGGAAGGGATCTTAGAGGTCTTCTACTCCATCCCAATGCTTAAACAGGAGGCCCTATACTATTTCAGACAAGTGGCTGTCCAGTCTCTTCTGCAAAACCTCCAATGATAAAGCATCCACAAATTCTGGTGGCAAGACATTCCACTGGTTAATTGTCCTCACTGTTAGGAAATTTCTCCATCGTTCTAGGTTGCTTCTCTCCTTTTTCAGTTTCCATCCATTGCTTCTTGTCTTACCTCGTGATGCTTTGGAGAATAGGTTGACCCCCTCTTCTTTGTGGCAGCCCCTCAAATTGGAACACTGCTATCCTGTCAACCCCAACTCCTTCTTTTCGCTAAACTAGACATTCCCAGTTCCCACAACTATATATGAAATATATGAATTATTGCACTCTTTCTTGATTAGTTTCCATCTCACACTGGTATTCAAACAGGACAGTTTTGAATCCATTCTTTGCATGTTCTGCACAAACAAATTTCTGAACCAGAAAACAAAGTCCAGGGAGGGATCCATTTTTAATAGAGGCCAAGAATAAAACACCCTGTGGGACAAACTGGGGCAAACCATGTCCTTGAGTTCCCACCCTGTGGCAGCCCTCAGGAGAAGCTTCTAGGCTAGTCCATGGAATTGAGGGAAAATGGGAATGGGAAACCATGAGGCTGACGTCTGTGATTTGATGTCAATCTCCAGAAAGTATCCTTGAAGTCATGAAGAGAAATCACTTCTTGGAACTTCCGGTTTGCAGGGCTTCGGCGGCAGGCAGGAATCTGCGATCGTGCGCAGTTTCTGCCTGGGCTCACCGCTGGAGTGCCCCGAGCCAGCTGGCTTCAGGGCTAAGCCATCCTGTAGAGGTGGTGAAGATGGGGGAGTCCCAGCAAGGTTAAGGGGAGCCGCATCTCTCTTCCTCAGCTGGCTAAATTCCCTTTCCCAAAGGCGGTAAGAGTGGCGGTCAGAAATGGCCGCCTCAAAGAAGCAGTCAGCCAGAAAAGAAAGTGCAGGAGGAAGTTAAGAAGTGAAAGTTTTGGCTGACTGGGACAAAAAGTAACAACCAAGGTATCTTGGAATTTAAATTTTATAAAAGATACATCGCTCCCAAAGAAGAGTCTGAAGCAGCGAATGAAAGTGAAAAGACAAAGTTTTTTTTTTCTTCACTCTCCTTCCCTACATTGACAGTGAAGAGAGCTGAATGAGAAATCGGAAAAATCCACTTTGGCACCAATAGGTAATTAAACTGGAAATATAATTAAATGCCAAGGGGATAAGAAAGATTTCTGAACACGAAAAAAATTATCTTTTTTTGTTATAAGAGGGAAGGGAGAGGAAAAGAATAAGGGCAGGATTTAGAAGGAGGAGTCTGCCTGGAATTGAAAAGAACTAAAAGTTGAATTTAAATAAAACTTCTAAAAGATACATTTTAACTGGAACTCTGCAACTGAACAGTAACCCCAGGAAGAGAAAGTGAAAAAAAGAAGAAAGTATTGAAAGGAACAGCTTGTGTGTATTTAGACTGTTTGGTGACATTGGAATCTTTGGAAATTATATTTGAATGACTAAAAAACAATTCGGGTGATTGTTTAAGAAAACTCTACAATGGCATCACTTCTGGATGAACTGAAAATGGAATCTACAAAATATAAAGAAGAGGCACAAGAAGGGAAGGACTGTTTTGGCTCCATTTTTCAATTTTTAGAAACGGCAATCTGCATCTATGAGAAACAACAAGAAAAGATTGCACAACTAGAAGAGTGGAATAAAGAAGAAGCCATCTTTAATGAACAAGTAACTCTATCCGGGGAAGAAAGGGGGAAGGGGGAGAATGTAAGACTTTAAAAAACAGCCAAAAAAGGGGAAAATAATGTAAAAAGTGGATGTAATGTTGGAAAGCAACAGAAAAGGGAACACAGAAGAGGGAACTGGTGGTGGAGAGACAAGGGGGTAAAAAGAGGAGAGAAAAGAAGAAAGGGAAGAAGGAAGGGAAGAGAAGTTACAAAGGTTTGGAGCAGGATGTAAA
Organism: Laticauda colubrina; assembly: GCA_015471245.1. Taxonomy (NCBI): domain Eukaryota; kingdom Metazoa; phylum Chordata; class Lepidosauria; order Squamata; family Elapidae; genus Laticauda; species Laticauda colubrina. The sequence continues at coordinate 21,659,346 of BLBF01000058.1, forward strand.
GAAACAGGACTTATTCAGAGATAATGGGTGAAAAATTAACTGAAAAAGGGATTCTGTAAAGGTACATAAGATTGTATTGTTATATTTGTATTAGAAATAATGTTAGAAAATTGGAAATAACATATGATTAAAAAGTGGGTTAAAACAGTCAGTGTAATTCAGTGAAACTTTTGTGAATTAAAAAAAAAGAAATAAATGAGAGAATTGAATTAGGAACGAATGGGAACATTTTAACTATTCAATGTTTTATAAAATATAAGTGAAGTGGGGGGGGAAGCAACTATGGAAAGTTTATAAGTGTTCCCATAGAAGTATGATATCTATTTAAAAAGTAATGTGTAAAATGTCTAAGATTTAAATGAATATTATTAATGATAGAATTGAATTGGTCTCGATTGTTGTTTTAATTATATTACATATTTATAATTTTTTCTTTTTAAAAAATGTACTGTGTAGTTTTAGAATGTACCAAGCAGAATCCAAACCGAAGTTATGTATTATATTCAGTGTTATAACTTTAGGGGAAAGATATAAAGGCGTCATACTCCAATTAGTGATTACAGGAGAAATTTTGTTTAATGAGAGAAGATAATAGACAGTTGAAACAAGACAGACAAAGAATATAAGTACAATGATTTGAATTGAGACGAAATAAATAAAATAAAATAAAGAAAATTAAAAGTGGAGAGAAGCTAAATAGAAAATGTAGAATGGTAACAAGATATGGAATGGTATATAAAAATGAGCATGAACTTGTATCTGTACAAAGAGATGTAACCTGGGATTAGGCTGTTTCAAAAAAGATGTTTTATGTTTTTTATGTTCTATGTTTTGTTTGTTTATGTTTGTTCTTTTAATGAGAGAAGTTAATAGACAGTTGAAAAAGGACCAACAAAGAATATAAGTACAATGATTTGAATTGAGATGAAATAAATAAAATAAGAAGATAATAGACAGCTGAAACAGGACAGACAAAGAATATAAGTACAATTATTTGAATTGAGACAAAATAAATAAAATAAAATTAAGAAAATTAAAAGAGGAAAGAAGCTAGATAGAAAATGTAGAATGGTATCAAGATATGGAATGGCATATAAAAATGAGCATGAACTTGAATTTGTGTCTGTACGAAGAGATGTAACCCGGAATCAGGCTGCTTTCAAAAAAGATGTTTTAGGTTTTTATGTTCTAAGTTTTCTTTGTTTATGTTTGTTTTTAAAAATCAATAAAATTTTCAAAAAAAAAAAAAGAGAGAGAGAAATCATTTCTTTATCTTCTGGTTGCTCCCTAGCCCCAATCTAGAGCATGCCAGGCCCAAAAGAGGATGAATTTTGTGCTCATACTGATGTTTAAAAAGTTCCTTCAGCCAGATCAGCTACTCAAATCTTATATCATATCCTTCCAACACTGAAAAACTCATGTTTTTCAAAGTCAGCCAGCCTTTCATCCATACTAAGCAGGAAGCAACAAAGTACAGTTTTAGAACAGGTTATGCTAACCCATCTCTTTCTTTAGCATCTTGCAGCAATTTGTCTTTCATTCTTGTTTTCTTCCTTTTCCATGCAAATTTGAAATACCTTTTGCCATAGTTTAAATGATACATCAGATGATAATATTGTTTCTGCCTGAATAAAAATAACATCCCAGGTAAAACATTAATGTTTATCACTGAAATTATACCCAATAATTACAGTTGTCATTTAGCCCACTTTGAAAAGTCTTTTTTTGATAATGTATAATATCTTAACATAGTTGTTTTGAAACAACATACACTTAATATTAATCAGTGTTTAATCTTCTTTTCAGTTTGGGAGCCAGTCTTTTTCTCAACATTTCTTGATCTTCTGTGCTCATATTTTCAACCATCATCTTTCTTTCTTTTTTTTTATTTACTTAAAATCGGGTCACACACCAAAGTCCTTCAGTTCTTCATTCAGTATTCAATGCCATATTCACTTCTTGTAAGATCAAAACTGGCTCATCGGCAAAGGCGTTCAATTTATAGCTCTTTTTAAAAAAAAAAAAAAAAAATCAAAGCCATTATTTTTTTCAACTTGTCTGATGTGTTTTCTCAACAAGTATAAAATGAAACTAAAAATCAAATTTAGTTTCTATAGATTGAATCACTTTAGTTGTAAATCTTCAAACATATCTCAGGACATTTCATTTCATTTCATTTGATCCCGGAGGGAATTGTCTTTTCACAGCCATGTTCAGCTGCATACACTTTATCAGGCATAAATGCTCAAGAATCAGCACAAACTAGTCAGTAGTGCCCTCTAGTGTTTGCAAAAATGAATTGCAGCGGGCCATTCCACTTTCCCCCCCCAAAAAAGGGGGGGGGGACAGGGAACTTCTTCCATTATTTTAGCGCAAAGGCCTCATCCAGGAATTCCAAACTCCCAACTCCACAGCAGCAGATTCGCAAAAAAGTGAGTTTTTTTCCACAAAAAAGCGCTCTCATTTCTTTAAAAAATAGCCAGTAATCCAGCTTTCAGCCCTTTTTGCTAGATGTGCAGTTCACAAAAATCTACATCCAGTTTATAGCAGATATAACAGATTAACAGAGTTGGAAGGGACCTTGTAGATTATCTAATCCAACTCCCCGCCCAAGCAGGAGACCCTATACCATTTCTGACAAATGGCAGTCCAGTCCCTTCTTGAAAGCCTCCGGGGATGAAGCTCCCACAACTTCTGAAGGCAACTTTTGTTCCACAGGTTGATTGTTCTATCAGAAAATTCCTCCTAATTTCCAGGTTGAAACTCTCCTTGATCAGTTTCCATCCATTATTCTTTGTCTGGCCTTCAGGTGCTTTGGAAAATAGCCTCCTCTCTGTGGCAGCCCCTCAAATATTGGAAGACTGCTATCATGTCTCCCTTGGTCCTTCTCTTCCCTAGATTAGCCATGTAGAATTTCTGCAGCCGTTCTTCATATGTTTTAACAGTCCCCTAATCATCTTCCCTGCACTCTTTCTCGGGTCTCACCATCATTTTAAAAGTATGGTGACCAAAACTGGATGCAATACTCTAGGTGTGGTCTTACTATTATTACCTCCCTTGATCTTGATTGTATCCCTCTGTTAATGCAACTTAGGACTGCATTAGCTTTTTTGGCTGCTGCTGCACACTGCTGGCTCATATTTAATTGGTTGTAAACTAAAGGCCGTGTCACATCGGCCGACGGATGCAAAAAGAATGAAAAAAGGACACAGTGGACGAGAAAATGTTCCCTCCGTTGTTATCTGCTCTCAAAAGTGCCCCAAATTTGCATAAACAGAGCGGACAACAACGGAAAGGAACGGACGGGGAGAGGACATAGCGAGGATGTAAAGCGGATGCTCCACGGAAGCCTAGCGGATGGAAGTGGATGGAAGCGGATGACACATCCGCAGGGCTTCCGGGGGAGCACAGCGAAGCGGACACGCAGCGGAAGGAGCGGATGCAGAGCGGATGCCGAGCGGATACAGCGGATGCATCACGGACACCTAGCGGATGCCTAGCAGATGCCTAGAGGATGCAAAGCATTCATTGCGCATGCGGAGAGGATGCATTGCGTCAGCCCCACAGATATAAAAGGATGCAGCTCGCAAGCAGGTCACCATTCAGAGGAAAGACCTGCTGCCAGACACATCTCCATCCAAAAACCATGGGGAAGAAGAGGAAGCCTGTGCCTACTCCTGCCAGCCCTGGCAAGAAGGACAGGGCCACTATCCCACCCCCTGGCGCTGACTCTGCTTCTGCTGGGGCTTCTGCTGGTGCTGCTCCTGGTGCTGGTGCTTCTGCTGGGGCTTACTCTGCTGGTGCTGCTCCTGGTGCTGGTGCTGGTGCTTCTGCTGGTGCTTACTCTGCTGATGCTGCTCCTGGTGCTGGTGCTTCTGCTGGTGCTTACTCTGCTGGTGCTGCTCCTGGTGCTGGTGCTTCTGTTGGTCATTACTCTACTGGTGCTGCTCCTGGTGCTGGTGCTTCTGCTGGTCCTTACTCTACTGGTGCTGGTGCTTCTGCTGGTGCTTACTCTGCTGGTGCTGCTCCTGGTGCTGGTGCTTCTGCTGGTGCTTACTCTGCTGGTGCTGCTCCTGGTGCTTCTGCTGGTGCTTACTCTGCTGGTGCTGCTGGTCCTGCTGGTGCTGCTTTTGCTGCTGCTGTTGTTGCTGCTGCTGGTGGTGGTGGTGTGGTGGACCAGCCCTTACAACCTCAAAGCCCTTCTGATGAGGGCCCAGAAGGCCCTGCCAGAGGGAGGAAGAGGCAATCATGCAATAGGGAGAGGAGACAGTACTCCATCGAAGAGGAACATGAGGATGAAGTGCTCGAATGGCTGAGGGAGAACGAGTACCTCTGGCGGAAGGGACACAGGCTCTATCGAGACACCAAGCGGAAGCAGACGGCTTGGAGAGAGAAGGCAGAGAGCCTGGGCTACACTTCGGAGGTCCTCCTCGGGTGGTGGAAGCACATGCACACCTGGTACGGGAAGCTGCACCTCAAGAAGTCTGGCCAGACCGCGGTCAAGCTCACCAACCGGGAGACCAATGTTATGGCCAAGTGCAGCTTCTTGGAGGGTGAGGTCCGCCACCGAGGAGCAGCCCCTCTCACAACCCTCTCTCTCAGGCAGCCTGCTGAGACCCAGTCCTCTTCTGGCCAAAAGTCAGCTCCTGTGTCCAGGCAGGTATCTGTGGAGCGCCCCACGATAGAAACCCTCCCGACAGCTGCACTCCCTGTGGCAGAGCGCGTGGAGGACTCCCTGATGCAGTTGGAGCAAGGAGAGGCTGCTGACACCAGAGACCAATCCACCTCCACCCCCAGCTCCACCTCCACAGAAAGCAGGCAGAGAGGCAGACCAGAGGGACAGAGCCACACTGTCCTGCTGGAGATCAGGGACACCATTAAAAACAGTGTAGATCTCCTCTCTCAGTTGGTACACAACAACATACCATCCTCAAACCGCAAGCCCTTCCTCACCTACGTCAACCAGACCCTCATGGACATGTCCGAATCCCAGTACCAGGTTATCAAGGAGAGGATCACAAGTCTTCTGCACAACCCTCCAGGCCCAGTTGAACCTGCTCCAACCCAGTCCAGGTCTGCTCCTCCACCCCACGTGATGTCACAGCCCTTCTAGGGCTTTCCACAGGCCCTCACCTACCAAGGCTATGGCTACCAGGAGGTCCAGCAGCACAGGCAGCCCTTCCCAGTCCAGGCACAGGTTCATCATACACCACCGATGTCACCGATGCCACTGACGCCACAGATGCCACTGACACCACAGATGCCACCCACGCCTCACCTCGCTCACCTGAAGACCAGACAGCCCCACTACACTCCTCCTTCCTCCACCCCACAGCCAAGCCCGGCCTCAGAACATCTGTCATCGGTCTTGGGACTGACACCCCATGTCATGGAGGAATGGGCTCTCAACATCACGGGACTGAGCGAGCTCTCTGAGAGCTTCCTCCACACACAATCCCCTGTTGTCCTCTCGGGGCCAGGCACCCCAATGGCGCCTCAGACCAGCACTCCAGCAGCAGACATCTCCACAGCACCTGGATCCTTCACCCCTGAGACGATGGGCACACCTCAGAGTGACTGAGAAGAGTGCCAGAGACTGGGTTGCTACCTGTTGACTTTATCTTTGCTTGGGGCAGTTTACTTGGGTCATTTTGCTTTTACAGTTTGTTATTAATAAAGGTTATCTTTGCTTCACACACTTGGTTCAGTTCTTTTAGTGAATAAATCTTGGTGGAAACTTTTAGAAATGGTTTAAGCCTTTGCATGCTTGTGGGATGGGTAAGGATAGCAGTGGCATGGGCAGGGATACCTGTGGGATGGGTAAGGATAGCTGTGGGATAGATAAAACTCCAGTGCAAGCATAGTGGGACTGTATGGTCCACCCTCCCAGTTACCATACCTATGGCCCTTTATTATCAATAACAATTTAATCATTCATCAACACATTTCAACATAAACACAACTCTTTATTATGCCCTGTTCATTGTAGGGCCACTCAACATACATGGCACAATCTCATCAGTGTGATGAGACAGGCTGAAGGAAGCATCCATTCAGCATCTATCATCCTGTCTTGCCACTCCATTGCTCCAGCTGGAGAGTTGCACCAGTGTTTCAGGGGGTTGCGCTGCTTCTTCCCTTCACATGAAGCTCTGTTGGGGCCTTGCACATCCACAGTATCTATCAGGTTTCGCCCTTGCCTCCATTCACCAGGCTCCATGTCTCCATTGCCTTGTTGGAGGTCCACGAGCCTGTTCTGCAACACTGGGTAGCGGGTGCGCATGAGATTGTGCAGGATGCAGCAAGCTTCCACGATGTTCCTCACGGTCTCTGGGCGATGCTGCATGGTGGTGAGAAGTACCTGGAACCTGTTGGCCAGGATGCCAAAGGCGTTCTCCACCACCCGCCTTGCCCTGGACAGCCTGTAGTTGAAGATCCTCTCTTCACGGGTGAGGCATCTGGAAGTGTAGGGCTTCATGAGGTAGGTTCTGAGAGAGAAGGCGTCATCACCCATGATGAAGTAGGGCACATCTTGTGTGTCGTTGGGCAGGGGGTCTAGATCTGGGAAGCCCATGATGAGGTTGCGTTCCAGCCCCTCCTTGAGGTCACTGGCGTTGTATACCTGGGCATCTGAAGTTGACCCATTGCCTGAAGCATCGATGTACATGAACTTGTAGTCAGCATCGACCATGGCAAAGAGGATGATGTTGAAGAAGCCCTTGTAGTTGTGATAAGTGGACCCTGAGTTGGCTGGAGCTTTGCAGGCCACGTGCTTCCCATCTATGGCTCCAATGGTGTGGGGAAAGTTCCACTTCTGATACCACTGCTCTGCAACTTTCTTCCAGCCTTCTTCAGTGGAGGGGCACTGGAGGAGCTCCTCCAGGTATTCTTCGATGATGGCCTGCACCACTTCTCTGACCACAATGCTGATGGTGTTCTGTGGCACCCTCCAGGCGTACTGCATGCTCCCTGAACGTGGTCCCTGAGGCCAGGTGGTGCAGAGTCAGTGCCACCTTGAGCCCAGGGTCCAGGCTGGAATGGAAGTTGGTGTTTGCCTTGGTCAACCTGGGTCTCAGCCGCTCCACAACTTCGTCAAACATGGCTGGCAGCATCCTCATGAAGTGCTGGAATGCACGAGGGTCTTCGTTCCTCAGCTTCACCATCAGCTTATTTTACGGTCCGTACTCGGCTCTTCTCCTGATCCATCTTCGGACCCAGACACTTCTTGGACGCCTCCTTTTCTTTGCGTAGAACAGGTGAAAGAGCCTGTAGATGGCTTCGCACTGTTGTAGAACGATGATGGCTACCAAAAGGAGTGTGTGACGATCCATGGTGGAGATGACTGGATGCTGTGGAAGAGCAAGAGCAAGATGAAGGCTGAAGAGGTCTGCACAGCAGGGCTGCTGGACTGAAAGTGAGATCCAGGTGATTTCTCCCCCTTTTTATAGGAAATATAGGTTTTCCGCTTGGTGTCCTTCTGCATCCTCTAGACATCCTGCAGACATCCTAAATATCTGGGATACGTCCCCTATACGAACGTTTTTTCCTTTTTCATGCTTTTTTTGCGAGCTGCATCCGCTTTCATCCTTTCTACATCCATGCTACTAACGCTGCGTGTCCGTTCCGCGTCCATTTCGCTTCCTCCCTATGTCCGTTTTCTGCTGGAGCGGATGCAAGTTGCGTGGATGCGCAGTGGATGCCTAGCAGATATAGCAGACACGTAACGGATGACAACGGACGTATAACGGATGTTCCCCGTATGCGTAGTGGATGTATAACGGACGCGTTGGATACTTTATCCGTTCAAAAAGTTTTGTGCAGCTCAAAACTTTTTGAGTGGATGAAATGTCAGTAGATGGATGCTGGACGGATAGAGAGTATGAAAAATGGACGCATTGAGTACAGAACGGATGCATCACGTTAACCAACGGATGGCAAGTGTTTCTCTCCATTTTACATCCTCTTTCCATCCGTTGGTGCTATGTGACAGAGCCTTTAAACTCTTAAGATCTCTCTCACAGTTCCTGCTGTTGAGCCTGGTTTCACCCAGTCTATATGTGTACTTTTGTTTTTTCTTGCCTAAGTGTAGGACTTTACTTTTCTCTACATTGAATTGCATTTTGTTAGATAGGGCCCAGAGTTCTAGTCTGTCAAGATCCATTTGGATCTTCAGCCTATCATCTCAGGTGTTGGCTATTCCTGCCAGCTTAGAATCATCTGCAAAATTTTATTACATTCCCTTAAATTCCAAAATCCACAATTCTTAAAGTTCCAAGATTGGTTACCTCTGGTATAGGGTCTTCTGCTTAAGAGTGGGTTGATCTACAAAACTACCAGATCCCTACCAACTCTGTTATTCTATGTTCTAAGAGAGGGATCACCAGAAATGCAGATTTTATTTTTTTATTTATTTATTTTGTCAAGCGATTTTTAGATAACAGGTATAAATATAAACATGGTTATGAATACATGAAATGGATATGAATAAGAAAAAAAGAAACAATAGGACAGGGACGGTAGGCATGTTGGTGCGCTTATGCACGCCCCCTGTAGACCTCTTAGGAAGGGGGTGAGGTCAATAGTAGGCAGTCTAAAGTTTGTGGGGTTTGGGGAAGAAACCACAGTCAGGTAGAATATTCCAGACATTGACCACTCTGTTGCTGAAGTCGTATTTCCTGCAATCGAGTTTGGTGAGATTAACCTTGAGTTTGTATCTATTGTTTGCTCTTCTGTTGTTATGATTGAAAGTGAAGTATTCATTGACAGGTAGGACATTGCAATATATAATTTTATGTACTATACTTAGATCGGACCGAAGGCGGAGTAGTTCTAGATTTTCTAGGTCTAGAATTTCAAATCTGGTGGTATAAGGTATTCTACAAAAAGTAGAGGAGTGGAGAACTCTTCTTGGGAAATATTTCTGGACTTTCTCAACTGTGTTAATATCAGATACGTAATGTGGGTTCCAGACTGATGAGCTGTATTCAAGTATTGGTCTAGCAAATATGCTGATGGATAGCACGTTAATTCATCCCTAAGAAATGCCTGAGGAAAAAGGCTGCATACTGGACATATTTGTGCTTTGTTCTGTCTCGAGTTAACACCGGGAGTGAGCTTCAAGGGGTTTGGGAGAGCCCCTAGCTAAGATTCTGTGCTGTTCGGAGAAGCCCCAAATCCCACTCCTGGGTGGCCCCACCCATCCCACCCTGCCCTCCCCTTCTAGGAGTCCCCACGCAGCTCATCTTGGATGCAGGTAAGTGCAGGGTGTGACAGAGGCTCGGGGAGGGCGAAAAACAGGCCTGCTGGAAGCTCAAGAAGGCTGGAAATGGGCCCATTTCCAGCTTCCAGAGAACCTCTGGAGCTTGGGGAGGCTGTTTTTACTCTCCCAGAGGCTTGAGGAAACCCTCCTGAACCCGGGGAGGACAAAAAGTCCCGCCCCACCACCATGGTGCAGGAGGCTGACTAGGCCACGCCCACCATTGCCACGCCTACCCAGCCACCTTGCAGAGAACCTGTTGCTAAAATTTTTGAAGCTCACCCCTGCTTAACACTGAGACAAATGCATTTAGTTCTCCCCAACATGACACACATCTTTACGCATATTCCTTTCTAAAAAGTATTAGATATGGGTTTTCTATTGAGCTGCTTTTGAAATTTAAGGCTAGGTCACACTGGCCGACGGATGCAAAATGTATGCAAAAAGGACACAGCGGACGAGCAAAATTTCCATCTGTTGTTATCCGCTCTCAAAAGTGCCCCAAATTTGCATAAACAGAGCGGACAACAACGGAAAGGAACGGACGTGGGGAGGATGTAGTGGGGATGTAAAGCGGATGTTCGTAGGAAGCCTAGCAAATGGAAGCGGATGGAAGCGGATGACATATCCGCAGGGCTTCCATGGGAGAACAGCGAAGCGGACGCATAGCGGAAGGAGCGGGTGCATAGCAGATGTGTAGCGGATGACGCGGATGCATCACGGACCCCTATAGGATGCATAGCGGATGCAAAGCATTCACTGCGCATGCGGGAAGGATGAATTGCATAAGCTCCGCAGATATAAAAGGAGGCAGCTCGCAAGCAGTCAGCATTCAGAGGAAAGACCTGCTGCCAGAGACATCTTGAGAGAACACCATGGGGAAGAAGAGGAAGCCTGTGCCTACTCCTGCCAGCCCTGGCAAGAAGGACAGAACCACCATCCCACCCCCTGGCGCTGACTCTGCTCCTGGTGTTGCTGCTGCTGGTACTTCTCCTGCTGCTGCTGCTGCTTCTCCTGCTGCTGCTGGTCCTGGTGCTTCTCCTGCTGCTGCTGGTGCTGGTGCTTCTCCTGCTGGTGTTGCTTGTGCTGCTGGTGCTTCTCCTGCTGGTGCTTCTGCTGCTGCTGCTGCTGCTTTTCCTGCTGCTGCTGCTGCTGCTGTGGTGGACCAGCCCCAAGGCCCTCAAAGCCCTGCTGCTGAAGGCCCTGCTGCTCAAGCCCCTGCCAGAGGGAGGAAGAGGCAAGGCAAGGAGAAGGGGGAGAGGAAACAGGACTCCATTTCCGAAGACCATGAGGAGGAGGTGCTGGAATGGCTGAGGGAGAAGAGTACCTGTGGAGGAAGGGCCACAGGCTCTATCGTGACACCAAGAGGAAGCAGGCAGCGTGGAGAGAGAAGGCGGAGAGCCTGGGCTACACACTTCAGATGTACTCCTTGGATGGTGGAAGCACATGCACACCTGGTATGGCAAGCTGTACCTGAAGAAATCTGGGCAGGATGCTGTCAAGCTCACTGACCGGGAGACCTATGTCATGGCCAGGTGCAGCTTCCTGGAGGGTGAGATCCACCACCGAGGAGCAGCCTCTCTGTCAACCCTCTCCCTCAGACAGCCCACAGAGAGCCACTCCTCTTCCAGCCAGGAGACAGCTACCATGTCCAGGCAGGTGTCTTTGGAGGGCCCCACGACAGAGACCCCCCCCGACAGCTGCACTCCCCATGCCAGAGGACGTGGAGGATCCCCTGCCTCAGATGGAGCAAGAAGAAGCAGCCACCAGAGACCAACCCACCCCCACCCCCAGCTCCACCTCCACAGAAAGCAGGCAGAGAGGCAGACCGGAGGGACAGAGCCACACTGTCCTCTTGGAGATCAGGGACACAATAAAAGCCAGCACAGATCTCCTCTCCCAGCTGGTCCACTTCGACATACCATCCTCTAACCACAAGCCCTTCATCACGTACGTGAGCCAGACCCTCATGGACATGCCTGAGGCCCAGTACCAGGCGATGAAGGAGAGGATCACAGCTCTTCTGCACCACCCTCCAGGCCCAGCTGAACTTGCTCCTACCCACTCCAGGTCTGCTCCTCCACCCTTCCATGTCACAGCCCTTCCACGGCTTTCAACAGCCCCTCGCCTACCAAGCCTACCACTACCAGGACTTCCCACAGCAGAGGCAGCCCTTCCCAGTCCACTCAGGTTCCTTGGATGCCACAGACGCCACAGACGCCTCACCTGACCCAGCTGCAGACCAGACAGCCCCACTACACTCCTCTTTCCTCCACCCCACAGCCAAGCCCTTCATCAGAACATCTGTCATCAGTCTTGGGCCTCACATCCCAGGTACTTGATGAAGGGCCTCTCAACCTCAGGGGACTGAGTCAGCTCTCTGAGAGCTTCCTGCACACACCATCTCCTGTTGTACTCTCGGGGCCAGGCACCCCAATGGTGCCTCAGACCAGCACTCCAGCAGCAGACACCTCCACAGCACCTGGATCCTTCACCCCTGAGATGATGGGCACACCTCAGAGTAACTGAGAAGAGTGCCAGAGACTGGGTTGCTACCTGTTGACTTTATCTTTGCTTGGGGCACTTTACTTGGGTCATTTTGCTTTTACAGTTTGTTATTAATAAAGGTGCAGTGCATCCCTTGGTGCAGTGCGACATGGGCTTTAAACAAAAACTACAATTTGTAATTGAAAAACAGCTACTTAAAATAACGCTGCCTCATATTCTTATCTTTCAGAAGTCTTGATGCCTCTGATAATCGTATGCAAATAATGCTAGTGTGGTAGGAATTGAATGAAAAAGTCCACCCCTCTCAGGAGAAAACCTGCCTCA
>BLBF01000058.1:21679962-21694063 GCA_015471245.1 Laticauda colubrina
ATTCTATTCTATTCTATTCTATTCTATTCTATTCTATTCTATTCTATGAAGACGTTTCGCTTCTCATCCAAGATGCTTCTTCAGCTCTGACTGGGTAATATAAACATAATATATATATTGATAAAAAATATAAATCCTTCCATTCTCCACCATCCAGTCAGAGCTGAAGAAGCTTCTTGGATGAGAAGCGAAACGTCTTCAAAGAAAGACCAGAAAGTCCAGCCGCCTCTTGGCCGGGGGGGGGGGGGGGGGGGGGGGGGGGGGAAGCGCCTTTGGGGCGAGAGGGTTCAGGGCAGTTCGGTGCCGAATTAGGAAGCAAGGCTGCCTGCAATCTCAGAGCTTTGCTTTGCGTCCTTTTGCGAGGCGGTATCCAAGCAAACGCTTTGCTGAGGATTCGGGGGCGCCCGCTTGCTTCTTCTTTCCTTCCCCCCCGCCCCGAGACCTGCGTGGGGAGGCGCCAGTCCGAGGAGTCCCTGAACGGCTCGGTCTCTCCGGGAGCCCCGAGCGAGGAAGGCGAGTCCCGCTGTGGGAGACGCGCCTGGCCCAGGGGCCGCACGGCTTCCACCGGGGAGGCCCGGAACCTCTGCCCGGCGAAGTCTGCGGCTGGGCCCGCCTGGGATTCCACGCAGGGATGCCCGCCTGCGCTCGGTCACCCACCGGAAAGCCGGTCCAGCCCGCCGGCCGATCCTCTGCCCCGAGGAGCCGCCCGGCCCGGCAGGAGCCGCGTCCGCTCCGTTGGCCGAGCAGCGCCGGGCGCGGGTCCCGGGCCTCCCCCGAGGAGCCCGCGGAGGGGTCGCGTCAGCCGGCCCTCCCTCCTTCTTCCCCTCCCGGCTGGGCAGGGCGAGCGGCGGCGGGCAAGTCCCGACACGTCCCGGGCTCCGCGTCGGCTGGTGCCGGCGGGGCGAGAAGCGGAGTTGCCACCGCGCGTTGCCTTCCCGGACCCGGCGGTGATTCGGCGGAGGCGGCGGGGGATCGGCCGGTGAGTGGGTCGCCCTTTCTTCCTTTTTCCGGGGTTCTCGTCGGGGTTCATTTCAAGAAAGGCAAATGGAAGTGGGGAAATCGGGGAGGGAAAAGGGAAAGGCAGCCTGCGCTTCGCCCTCCTTTGGCCGGAGTCGAAGAAGGCGGAAGAATCTCCGCCTCAAGGTTTGGCTTGCGCTGTGATAAATTAATCGTCCCTGTGATAAATTCGCCTTTTCGACAACGTGAAGCCGACCGAATCAGCAAAACCCTCAGTCAGAATTTCGGGGTTTTTTTTCCCCCTACCTCAAGCCCAAAGTCCAAAAGTGGTTTCCAAGTCAAAACAAAATTATTTCTGTCCTTTTCTTTAATTATAAGTCAATCTCCGCTCATGCCTCACTTTTGCCGCCTTTTGTCTCCTGGAAACCGAAGTTCCCTTCCGTTTTGGGGCGTCGAGTATTCTTGCTGCTGTCAGCATATATTATCAAAGCTCTAAGCTTTTTCCCAAGCTGTTTGTCAATTAAATCCAAAAGAAAACTCTCTGGTTTTTTAGCCATCTATGCACTTTAAGAAACTTCTCTATTAAGATGTGAATCCTACTCCAGTTATTTGTTTGTTTTATCGGAAGTCCGCCATAAATGGTAAAAAGTTCCTTCTTTGTACATTTCCAACATTCATTTGAAGCATTTTTATACATTCTTGACCATTTGTCCAACAGGTACGTTATCTTATAGAAAGTTTCTTTTAAATCATAGTTAAATGTAAACTTTACATGTAAATTTGACATGTAAATGTAAAATTTTAATTTTTTCCCCATGTTTTCCTAATGTTCAAACATTATATTATATCCAAAACTCTTTGCCCACTGAATCATACTAAGTTTACATACTCAATCTCCAAGTTCATTTTCAATAGCAATTTATAAACCTGACCAGCAATGTGTTCATTACCACACGATAGAATTTCCAATTCATTTTTACAAAATAAAATCCATATTTTTTAATCTAATTTAAATGTTTCTTTCAATTGTAAATATGTAAACCAATGAAAAATTCAACCTTCTAATTCCAACTCCTCTTTAGATTTGAGGATAAGGTCACCATAATTGAAAAAGGACTCACAAGAGCTTTTGTTTATATTTATCAATATTTTCCTTATTAAAATTATAATGGACCAATTTGTAGAACTTCATTGAAGTGCAAAAATAACAATATCAAACTATTAGATCTTAATATAAAAATTTCATGAAAAAGTTTTTAACTTTTAAAAGGCTAATGAGAAGAGTGGCATTATTTTTGCAAATAATAAAAGACAATTGGATTCTCATCTCTGGTTCTACATTTAATCTGCATTTAATCATTTAATCTGCAAGATGTAGTTTTTGTTGCACTATATGAAGAAAATCCAGCTTCACCTATATATGACCTTGGAAAAAGGGGCAAGTATGCATGTTGACAGCCTTCTCAGATAATTACGAATCGTCTTTTTTGATACCTCACCAAAACTCAACAAGTGGTAGTTTCTCACTGTTGCGATGTGGAATCTGACATTTGAATGACCCTCCAAATGCATCTTTTGCCAGGCATGCTTTGATTATTTAGAAAATATTAAGTTTCATGGAATTTCACTGTAGATTTTCAAATGTGGGGTTAATTTGGAGGCCACACTGCCACAAAAACCATCGAAGACCCACAAAATCCTTGCCATTTCTGCCCTTCCCTTCCGGCCATCAGGCACTCAGTTCAAAGCAGTTCAAAACAGGCCAAGTCCTGCATCCCACAAAGAGGGTAAGCAGAGAGGAAGAAGATGGCTGCTGGACCAGGTCAGCTTTCTTTTCCTCACCTGCTCCTGCTGCTGCCATCCCCCAAGTCCTCCCATCAGCCACGACTCCTCTTCCCACAGCCGTGTCTCCCACAAATGGGTGGCTCAGCCAGCAGCCCCCCCTGTTTCCAGAGTGGCCAAGTTCCAGCCGGCCACCTGGCTGCATCTCCAGAGACTGGCCGGGCTCTGCCACCAGCACCAAACCCAGCCAGTCCACGACATCAGCCCAGTCCCGGCTTCTGAGCCCGAAGGCTGCCGTCTGCCACTTGCCACGTGCGGCTGAATCGGCCACTTGTGCTCGCCATTCATTCCTCTGCTGCTTACCTGGCAGTTTGGTGGGATTTTAATGGCATGTTATTTTCAACATAGGCTGGCAAATCATTTCAGTTTCAGGGGCTCCTGAGAGGTCTTGGGTGAAGATCCTTGAATCACTCTTGGGAGAAATAGCGATCTAGTATAATAGGCACCATCTCATTCAGATTTAGATTCTTCAGATTTAGTCAAGGTCAACAGGACAGGTTCTGCCTGAATGAGCTTAATGTAGGTAACCCTGAACTTAACAACCCTTCATTTAGTGACTATTCAAAGTTACAACGGCACTGGGGGGAAAAAAGGTTCACAACACAGTCCTCGCACTTAGAACCATCACATCATTTCCCCGTCACGTGGTCAAAATTTGGGTGCTTGGCCACTGTCAGGCATTTATAACGGTTGCAGCTTCCCAGGGTCAAATGATTCCCCTTTGAAACCTTCCTGCTGGCTTCCAACAAGCAGAGTGAAGGGGGGAAGCCGAATTCATTCAACAGCTGCATGACTCACTGAACGACTGTCGTCATTTGCTTTAACAACCATGGGGAAAGATGTCATAAAATTGAGCGTGACTCAGTTAATAACTGCCTTGCTTAATAATGCAAATTCTGATTTCAGTTGTTGTAAGTCAAGGATAACCCGTGACTCAATCCTGAGGAAGGATGATTAACATAACCCCCCCTCTTTGTATCTAAGTTTTCTTTTTAAGTCTGCTATAAATGGTGAGCTAGTTGTCTTTTTATTTCTAGTTTCTTTATTAAATTTATTTGCCACCCAACTCACTGTCCCTTGATTCTGGGTGGCTCACTTTGTCCTTGCTGTTCAGGTTTGCTTCAGTCTTGATCAGGAAGGTCCCCTTTGAGCGACACCTGACTCTGGGCAACCAACTGAATCTTCCCTGGTCTGTGTGGCCCAACAGCTTTGTTGTGGCTGCTGCCTTCTGCCCAGCTCAGCTCAGCCTGAAGCCTGGGGATTTCCTGCTTGCCCCCCACCCAATTCCTTAGCAGGGCTCAGGGCCGTCTCTCTGACCCCTTATGAGGAAGTCAATCACTGTCTTGAAACGGAAGAGATTTATTGGAGGGGAAGAAATGGAGTTTTGAGGAGAGACTCATGTTTTCCTTTCTGCACAGTTTGCTTCCCAAGGAGCTGCGAACGGAGGGGTTTAGCATGGAGAAGGGAGCTGCACTGTGTCTCACGCTGATCATCGCGACCCAGGTAAGAGTCCTCCCTGCGGATAAGAAAAGTCCCCGACAGAAGCTGTGGAAAGGCGGGATCTATGGGAAACGATGCTCCCAGCGATGTTACCCTGCCAATGCCGCTGTTGGGACTTGTGTCCCCCCATCTGATGCAGGCAAGGAAACCGCAGCCATTGCGTAATGATGTGTTACACCCGGGTTGCTCTGGGCTTGTCCACAGCTGCCTGGGTGAGGGTTGAGCACTGCACCTTGGCAACACCCCGGCCTACTTTGCCCCATTTTGGCCATCCCCGGGCAAGGCAGAAGCACAGCAGCATTGCAAGGGTACTGAAGCCTCGCTGTTCCATTCAACTTCAGAGAGACTCAATGCAAATCCTGTTGAAAAGTGCACAGATGTTGGTCAGCAAGCAGAACTGGGACTTGAGGCCCATCTGGCTTTTCCTGAGGAGGTCACTGTACTGAAACCAGTGGCTGTTTTAATGGATCCTTTGGGTTCAGGTGCCAGTTTCGGCAGCTGCTTCCTGAACAAGGAACCTCCATTGTCTGTGAGGGTCTCTCAGGGTCTCCTTTGGCTGGTTGAGACTTTGTGTTCTCCTTCCACCACCAGGAATCACCTGCCTTTTATTTAAAACTGCTTTTAGGAACAACTACTTTTTTCCCCTATAAGGTAGAATTATCTATGTTGTTCCCCATTATTATCTGAAAGGACTTATCACTTAGCATGTTATTAATTAGTCGGTAGAGATTTTTGCAGGGGATAATATGGCACAGTTTGTACAACAACCCATCCTTCCAAACTGTCGTATCTTGCCCTTAGGTCTATGAACATGGCCATGATTTTAAGGCCTCATTGGAATCCTGCTTCAATTAGTTAGGCTTATCCCCTGATCTACAGAGGTCCAGTCTTCTTGGAAGGCAGCTTGTTCCACGGATAGATGTACATCTATTATAGGACCTATCCTGTTTATAATGAATTTTTCCAGGAGTTTGAAGCAGGAGCTTAAAAGGGCAATTGGGGTAGTAGCTTTCAACTCTGTCTTGTGGTTTACCAGGTTTTAGAAGTGTGTTGACCGGGGCATGGCATAAAGGTAACACAGTCAGATAATCAATAAGAGTCCCTTTATTATCCCCAACTTTGTCCCCAGTGTCCAGGTTACCTTCTGGTTGGAGAAAAACTCTCCCAGGAGTTTCAGCTTGCATCTCTTTTAAACTCTCTTCCCAGGTGTGCCCAATGAAGGGAATCGGGGCCCTTTCTTCCCCCATAAGCCACCCAACCCACATTGCTCTCTTTATCCGTTCCTCCCTGCGTGCCCTAGGATGAAGAGGGGGTGGACCTGGGTCTTCCTCTGAATTCCCTCTCCCTTGTTCTACCTCTTCCCTGCTCTGCCCAGCTGGACTTTGCCCTTTCCCAGTTTCCTCCACAGCCAACGAAGCCACTCCCTATCAGTTGTTCGGCTTCCTCCTCAGATTCAGCCTCCAACAGGGCATGACAAGGAGTGATGTCTTGTTTTTTGAAGTCTGATGGCAGGCAGCCATTGGAAAGTACGTCTGAAAGGAATTTACTGATCCAATTCTGTGTGCACCTCCTAGATTTTATCAGGAATCCTGGATGAACACCAGGGAAGCCTTTAAAAAAAAACCCCGAGTAATTCTGCTTTACTCAGTCTCTTGCATTGTGGAAGGGTTCTTGGGGAGATGGTGCTCCCAGTCTCTGCCGAATGAGTTGAGAAGTCATGTCATGCTGGCTCTTATGGTGTTTTTTCCACCAGGCTCTTGTGTCCCCCTCCATTGCAAACCCTGAGGAATGCCGAGAGGGCGAATACCTGGATGACCATGGCGAATGCAACCCCTGCAAGGAGTGTGGCCCTGGATTCGAACTCTCCAAGGTAATCTGAAGATCTGCTTATTGTGCCTTCTCAGACGTTTGCACCCCAATGGAATCTGCACAGGAAACTCTTTGAGTCTGGCACAGCAGTTTATGACTGTAGACTTCAACTTTTATTTCAAATTAAATCAGGCAGGCATTTTAAAAATTGTTTTGCTCTGCTTTGTTCTTTTTTTGTGCAAATTAGCATGCAAACATTTTTCTCTGACATTTTTAGTCTGTGGAATAAGCCACAATCCGGTCTTTCCATAATCTCCCCCTTCAGAAGTATATATATTGTATTTCCCTGAAAAAAGACCATTTATCCCCCTCCCCAAATTCCTCAGTTTTAAAGCTGGTGTAGATGTTGTATTTGCTGAAAATATATTAAGAGTGGCAGATGGTGTTGGTGGGCTTCTTTTAGCCAAGTAAAAAGACAGCAGTGACGAGTGTGCTAGATGGATTGTCATAATGAATGTATTTTGTGACAATTTGGGTACTAAATTACCCTTCTTGGAATAGGTGGAAGATCGTCACCCCTGCAAAGTAATTCATAGCATTTCCTCTGTAAAACAGAAATCCCACCCACCCCTCTCCCTCTCCCTCCTTCTCTCTCTGCCATGATTTTTCTGCATGCACAGGCAGAATTACGGGATGCGTCTCTCTTGCAGGAGTGTGGCTATGGGGAAGGGAGGGAGGCTGAGTGCACCCCATGCCAGCCCAGGAGGTTCAAAGACAGCTGGGGACCTCATGGCTGCAAGTCCTGCCTCTCCTGCGCACTGATCAACCGGGCCCAGAAGTCCAACTGCAGCACAACCTCCGATGCCACCTGTGGAGGCTGCTTCCCCGGGTAAGGAAGGCTATCCAGCTCCACAGGGAGCCTTTGATCAAAACAGGACCTCAAATGGTAAATGTAGAACTGGGCAGCTCTTGAGGGTCCATTTGTGGTTGTGACAGGGTGCTCGAGTAAGCTATCCTGTAAAATTACCTTTTTTAAGAGCATCATCAAGAAAATCACATCCTAGGAGGGAGAGGTGGATTGGGTTAAAGGACTCCCAGAGTATTACACCCCTTGTGTTTAGTGCGATCATGGTTGCTGTTCACGATGGTGTCGAATTGCTCTCGTTTGTACACAATCTGCCTGCAGTTGACCAAGAGAGTCCAAACTTTGGAAATCCCTTGGTAAACTTTTTTAACCTGATGAGCATCCAGCAACCTGATGTCCCAGGGCTTTATGACAGGGGTCTTCAAATTTGACAGCTGTAAGACTTGTGGACTTCAACTCCCAGAATTCCTCCTCCAATCATGTTAACAGAGGAATTCTGGGAGTTGAAGTCCACAAGTCTTAAATTTGCCAAGTTTGAAGACCCTTGCTTTAATATAACAACAACAACAATAATAATAGCAGCAGCAGCAGCAGCATGATCATTGCTCCAAAGGCTCCTTAGCTCATTTTCAGTAGCATATTGAGTTCCTTCTGATAAAAGGGGCCTGACACAATATTGTCAATCGCTTTATATCATTTGACCATATGGTTTTCTTGGCAAACTTTTCTTGGAGTGGTTTGTCATTATCTTTCTTCTCCTTTACACTTGAAAAGGGATGCTTGGCAGTTGTCAAGCCACTTTTGCCTCCATCTCTTGCCTCTCAGCTGGAATCATCTCCACAACTGGGAGCTCTTGCTAGGAATGGATACTCTTGGCTCTCCTGCTGGTGCTCCTTCCTCATCCCTCACAGGAACCCCCGCTGCCCAGCAGGGATTGAGTGGTTCAGAAGTGTAGCATTATGACTCTTCTTTCTTTCTGAGAGTCTAGACTGGTTAAGGGGGACTCAAGTTCCAGTTCAGCCTCAGCAACTTCTTGAGTGACATTGAGCCAGTCACTCTCTCTCAGCCAGAACCAAATGTGTTTTTTTTTTTTTTTGGGGGGGGGGGGGGGGGGGAAACAAGAGGAAAGGACTATTACATCCTGAAAGAAAGTTGGGGGGTGTAGATTTGAAGAATGAATAAACAAAATAGTCAGGTTTGTAGGGCAGCAACATCAAATCAGGGAATCCATGCCATGTTCAGAAAGTGGTTAGTGTACAAAGTGGGCTGCTCATAACCCTGGTTTTCCACATGCCTAGATATCCTTGCACCAAGGAGTAACACTGGCATGATGAGGACTGGTTGAGCTCAGGAAAAGCAGATGAACATGGGAGCAGGGATGAAGCCAATTATTCACTTATTTACTTTGCACTGTGATTACATATTAAGTGTACTGGAAATGATTTTGGTGTATGAATCAGTCCTCAGCACGGCAGGGGAGCAAGGAAGTAGTTTATTAAGAGTAATGGGTTTTGCAGCCTTTGGGAAGCCTCCGGTGCCCTCTGCCCATGTTCAGATGGTAAGTAGCCGTCTGCAGCTCCTCCATATTAAACATTGGTCCATTTTTCTTCCTTTTTACAGCTTCTACAGTAAAACTCAGATTGGTGGATTCCAGGACCTTGAATGTGTGCCCTGCACAAAGCAGACCCCATCTTCTGAACAACAGTGTATGTACTAACTAGGCTTCTAGGAGCTCCTTGTCCTCATGATGCTTCAGGCCTCATCCTCCTGACAAAGACCAAGGGGTCCCCAAACTTGGCAACTTTAAGACTTGTGGACTTCAACTCCCCAAATTCCATGGCTGGCTGAGAAATTATGGGAATTGAAATCCACAAGTCTTTAAGTTGTCAAGTTTGGAGACCCCTGTTCTACCCTGCAGCAAGATTGAGGCTTGCTGAATATTTGGGTTCCCTGCCCACATAGAGGTAAAGGTGAAGGTTTCCCCTGCCCAGTTGTGTCCGATGCTCAGGGGTGGTGCTCAGATCCATTTCTTATGCAAGGGAGCCAGTGTTGTCCAAAGACACTTCTGTGGTCATGTGGCCAGCAGGAGTGAACCCTAAGGGTCTCAGAATATTATTATCTTCCCACTGAAGTGGTATCTATTTGTCTACTCACATTTGCATGCTTTTGAACTGCTAGGTGGGCAGGAGCTGGAGCAAGGAATAGGAGCTTGCCCCATCACATGGCGCTCGGGTTTCAAACCCAGACTGTCAGCTTTCTCGCTGAGAAGCTCAGCATCTTTAAGTCCTGAGCTATTGTACCTCTGGCCTCCACATATGAAATTGCATGTCAGGGAAGTTTGATTCTGCAAATGGTCATTGGCATATGAGGTGGAGAGCAAATTGATAACCACTGGCTTTTATTAGTTGTGCCTCTGGATACACGATGGGTAAATAATATGTTCTGCTTTATATTCAATAATGCCCTGCTCCTATTAGCCTTGTGAGATATTGTGGAAATTCTGCAGAGCCTATCAGTGCTGACTCCTGATCAATAGGAAGAAAACCCAGCCATATCTGCCTGACTTCATGGCCAATAAAACTCTTGAGACTGGGTGGCATTTTGAGATGTTGTTCCGGTCAAGAACAACCTCTATTCCTTAAGAGGTTTTGCAATGGTGATTTCAGGTTCCAAGCACACATTTTCTGTCAGAACAGAATCTGCATTGCCCTGCTGAAAATGCTTTTATTTATTTATTTTTAATTTCCAATATATTCCAGTTCAACTGCAAGGCATGCTAGATCTCACTTTATGCTGTCGTCTTAAATAGGAAGGCTCGAAAGTTTTTAGCAGCTGTGCACTCACAAGAGCAACGCAGGCCTGCCTGATCAACAAGATAGGAAGAGGGAACTTCCACAGTTGCTAAGTACTGGGGAATTGGAACATCCAGTTGGGCTGGCAGCAAAACCCATTTTGCACTTGGGAGATGGAAATATTCCATTCTGCATTACAGAGCACACACACGTCCTGTCCAGCCACAGGCAGGTTCCTAAATGGGATTTGTTGCCTGCCAAACACATCAGACGGGACCCTGTTCCTTCCTGCTTTGAATGATGTTTCTGATCTTGGCAGGCCTTTCTAGAATTGGCTTAGAAGAAAGTTCCACGGATCCTGCCCAAGACCCGGCTCTGGTGGTGCTCACAAGCAGCGCCCTGGCACTCCTGGCGCTGGTCCTCCTGACGGTCGCCATTCTCTACTGCCAGCAATTCTGGAAGAGCCAGTGCCAACATGGTGAGTGGGTCCTGGATGTGGTTGCCCCTCCTTTCCCCACTCTTGCTGAGGGAAGTGGGTTTCTCTTCCAACAGGGTTTTCTCTGCCTCAGCAATATGCTTTTTAGTCTCATATGGAGTTGTTCTGACCAAGACTTCCAGAGACCGTAATTAAGCTTAGTTAAAACAACTCTTTTATTTCAGCGCTGGGAACCATGTGCATTCCCGGCCTGTAATGAGTCCCAAACAGTCCCTCGAGATAAGCATCCACTTTTTTCTCCTTTGAATAGCTGCCAACAAAGAGAGTGCCAAATGAATTATAAAAAAACAACCAAAGCCAACACAGAGGTTCAAGGATTAATCCGAACAGAGCGAATGAATTTGCTTCCTGCAAAGGTTTCTCTACCTTTGCCTGACCTTTATATCTTATGGGAGGGGCAGTCACCTCCAAGCCTTACTCCCGAGTTGCCCCTTTTGTTTCATCTGCTCTGGCCTCCTAGCAGCTCTGCACACACACGCTCTGGGAACAGGCTCCCCGGGTCCTCTGTCTCGCTGCTGCCAGACTCTGGAGGCTCCGGAGTCAGCACCCCACTTCCCAATGGTCCTGGCCCCATCTCTGCATTGGACGCAGGACCCTCATCCGAGTCCTCTCCAGACTCCTGGACTGGTTTCCGTTCTTCCCCACTGTCTGACTCCACTGCTGTCTACACAGGCAGCCGGCGAACCACAACGAGAGTAAGGAAGATGATGTGAGGGAAATATGCATGGATGTTACCAACGCAAAAGGGGCAGAAATGCATTTTTAAATCCTGACAAATGAGATAATATTCGGAAGCAGTTCAAGCAAATGGTTCACTGGAATATAACAAGAGGGTAGGAGATACCTCATCAAACAGACTGGCAGCTTCCTGACAAGCAGTCTCTACAAAACTCTGGTCTACTAATTTTACAAATCTCATACAGGTAGTGCTCAACTTTCACCATTCTCTTAGTGACCGTTCAAAATTACAGTGGCACTGAAAAAAGCGAAAAAACCCTTATGAGAATAGGCCAGCCTCGAATTTGAAACCAAAAGCTGTGAGACACACATCCATACAGAAGCCTGATGATGGCAGATGAAATTCTGCTGAAACGTTGCTACAACTTTAAAAGCACTACAATGACGTGGGATAATACCCAAGGGAAGCTGAACAGCACACATGTAAGTACCCGCGAAAGCTTAAAAAAAAAAAAAACATACATACACACATATAAGTTTTCACGGGTACTTACACGTGTGCTGTTCAGCTTCCTTCGGGTATTATCCCATGTCAGTGTAGTGCTTTTAAAGTTGTAGCAACGTTTCAGCAGAATCTCATCTGCCATCATCAGGCTTCTGTATAGAGTTTGTATGTGGGTCAGGGTCTCACAGCCGTTGGTTTTAAATTTGAGGCTAGCCTATTATTGTGGCAGAATGTTTTTTTCTACATCCTGATTGGTTGGGAGTCTTGGTCTGTGTTTATTGGACTTGGAGTTTGTTTGATTGGTGTTTCTGGTTTCTTCTGTCTGTTTTGTGGCTTTGATTGACTGGCAACACTCTGCTCCTGCACTGGAGGCTTTCAGTGCAGCTTGGCTTTGTGTGAAAGGACGGCTATTATCTATTAGGAAGCCAGGTTTCATCTGGGTGCCTGGTGGGGGTGTGTTTGAGCTGGAGCTATCAGAGGGAGTCTGTTTTTGCCCAGGTGTTTGCCTGGCTTGTGGTGTGGAAATCTTTCTGTTTGAGAGTGCAGGCTTCCAAATGATTGACAGTCTGGTGGAATCATCTCTTCTGTTCATGCTGTCAGGTCTTTTTTCAATCTCTATGGCTTCTCTGATGATTCTGTGGCTGGGGTTTTCTATAGTGGCCAGGGTTTTAGTGCCATTGAAGTTGATGTTGTGACCTGTGGTTTTCATGTGTTGGACGAGTGAGGAGGTGTGTTCCAGCTTTTTTACTGCATTTTTGTGTTCATCCAGGCGGGTACTTATTCTTCTATTGGTCTGTCCAATGTATGTGGCCGGGCATGATGGACAGGGAATTTCGTATATGCCTTGGTTTTCCAGGTCAATTTTGTCTTTGGGGTTTTTAAGGATGGCTGCTATTTTTTTGTCTGTTTTGAAGGCAGTCTTGATGTGATGCCTGTGTAGTATCTTACTGAATTTGTCTGTAGTACCTCTTATGTAGGGCAGGACAGCTGTTCCATAGGTCTGTTGGTCTTCTAGGTCTCTGTTATGTCTTGGTGTGTTTTTGTGGATCAAGCTGGTGATTTTGTTTTTGTGGAAGCCATTGGCTGTCAATACTTCAGTCAGGGTGCATAGTTCAGTCTTTATATGTGTCTTATCTGCCAGGCGTTTGGTTCTGGTAATTAGTGTTTGGGCCACGGAATTTATCTGTGCTGGGTGGTGGTGGGATTGGGCGTTGAGGTAGCGGTTGGTGTGTATTTTCTTCTGGTATATGGTGTGTCCCAGTGTGCCATCTGTTCTTTTGTAGATTAGTACATCTAGGAATGGTAGTTGTTTGTTTATTTCCGTTTCCATGGTGAACTTGATTTTGGGGTGTCTGTTGTTTAGGTGTGTTAGGAAATTGTTTAGGTTTTCTTTTCCATGGGGCCAAATCACAAATGTGTCATCGATGTATCTTAGCCATAGTTTGGGTTTGTGGGTGGCATTAGCCAGGGCTCTGGATTCTAATTCTTCCATGAACAGGTTTGCAATGACGGGTGACAGTGGTGATCCCATAAGGGCTCCTTCAATTTGCTTGTATCTTTGTCCTTTGTATATGAAATATGTGTTGGTTAGGCAGTGTTCTGTTAGTTCCATGAGGTCTTTGGCTGGTTGGTATTTATTTTTGATGATTTCAAGAGTTTCTTTTATCGGGACTTGAGTGAATAGTGAATAGTGAAACCACGTCGAAACTTACAAGCAGATCTTCTTGTTCTACGTGTAGATCTTTGATCATTTCTAAGAAGTGGTATGAGTTTTGTACATATGAAGCTGCGGTTTCAGCATGGGGCTGTAGTTGTTTTGCTAAGTATTTAGCTAGGTTTTGTAATGGTGCTCCTATGGAGCTGACTATGGGTCTGAGAGGTATGCCTTCTTTGTGTATTTTTGGGAGGCCGTATAATTTGGGGCATCTAGAAGATTTTTCTCTTGGGATGATCGTCTGTTGGATTTCTTTGCTTATGTGGCTGGTTATAATTTTCTTCTTGGTTGATTTTTCTAGATATGTGGTTGGGTCTGTATTTATAGGTTTGTATGTGGAGTCTTGGAGTAGGTCTGTCAGTTTTGTTTCATAGTCTTTTCTGTCCATTACTACTGTGGCATTTCCTTTGTCTGTTGGGAGTATTATGATATTATTATCATTTTTCAGGGTTTGTAACGCTCTGAATTCATCTTTTTGCAAATTATTTTTGGGTGGTTTCGTTGTGCATAAGATGTGAGTAACCTGGTTTCTTATTCTGTCAGCTTCATCTGTATTTAATTTGGTTAGGCTGGATTCTACTGCACATATGATGGATTCTGTTGGGATTTTTTTTGGGTGCTATGGCATAATTGAATCCTTTGGATAGGACATCTGTTTCTGTTTTGTTGAGTTCTCTGTTGGAAATGTTGTATACTAGTTGTTTCAGGTGTTGTGGTGGGTTATTGGGAATTTTCTTGTCATTTTCTAATTTTTTCAGTTTTTTTGAGAGTTTATCATTTTTATAAGTATTTTCAGTTTCAGCTCTCCAAGTTGTAAGTTGTTTGATCTTATCCCAAAGTAGAGGGTGGATTTTGCTGCTCAATTCCAGGTGTAGTGCTAGCAAATCTTTGTTTAACTGATCTAATTGGAATCTTTTACTGTGAACTTCATTTCTGAGTAGAG
>BLBF01000058.1:21694927-21754515 GCA_015471245.1 Laticauda colubrina
TGTATGTGCTGTTTAGCTTCCTTCGGGTATTATCCCACGTCATTGTAGTTCTGTTAAAGTTGTAGCAACGTTTCAGCAGAATCTCATCTGCCATCTTCAGGCTTCTGTATGGATATGGGTCTTACAGCTCCTGGTTTTAAATTTGAGGCTGGTCCATTCTGATTGGTTGGGAGCCTGGACCTGTTTCATTGGACTTGGAGTTTGATTGATTGGTGTTCCTGGTTTCTTCTGTCTGTTTTGTGGCTTTGATTGGCTGGCAACAGTCTGTTCTTGTGTTGGAGGCTTTTAGTGCAGCTTGGCTCCGTGTGAAGGGACGGCTGCTCTTCCTTAGCAAGCTGCTATTCATTAGCAAGCTGGGTTTCACCTGGGTGCCTGGTGGGGGGGTTAGGTTGGAGCTATCAGAGGGAATCTGTTTTTGCCCAGGTGTTTGCCTGGCTTGTGGCATGGAGATCTTTCTATTTGAGAGTGCAGGCTTCCAAATGATTGACAGTCTGGTGGAATCATCTCTTCTATTCATGCTGTCAGGTCTTTTTTCAATCTCTATGGCTTCTCTGATGATTCTGTGGCTGGGGTTTTGGTGCCATTGAAGTTGATGTTGTGACCTGTGGTTTTCATGTGTTGGACTAGTGAGGAGGTGTGTTCCAGCTTTTTTACTGCATTTTTGTGTTCATCCAGGCGGATACTTATTCTTCTATTGGTCTGTCCAATGTATGTGGCCGGGCATGATGCACAGGGAATTTCGTATATGCCTTGGTTTTCCAGGTCAATTTTGTCTTTGGGGTTCCTCAGGATGGCTGCTATTTTTTTGTCTGTTTTGAAGGCAGTCTTGATGTGATGCCTGCATAGTATCTTACTGATTTTATCTGTGGTACCTCTTATGTAGGGCAGGACAGCTGTTCCATGGATCTGTTGATCTTCTAGGTCTCTGTTATGTCTTGGTGTGTTTTTGTGGATCAAGCTGGTGATTTTGTTTTTGTGGAAGCCATTGGCTGTCAATACTTCAGTCAGGGTGCATAGTTCAGTCTTTATATGTGTCTTGTCTGCCAGGCGTTTGGTTCTGGTAATTAGTGTTTGGGCCACGGAATTTATCTGTGCTGGGTGGTGGTGGGATTGGGCGTTGAGGTAGCGGTTGGTGTGTGTTTTCTTTTGGTATATGGTGTGTCCCAGTGTGCCATCTGTTCTTTTGTAGATTAGTACATCTAGGAATGGTAGTTGTTTGTTTATTTCCGTTTCCATGGTGAACTTGATTTTGGGGTGTGTGTTGTTTAGGTGTGTTAGGAAATTGTTTAGGTTTTCTTTTCCATGGGGCCAAATCACAAATGTGTCATCGATGTATCTTAGCCATAGTTTGGGTTTGTGGGTGGCATTAGCCAGGGCTCTGGATTCGAATTCTTCCATGAACAGGTTTGCAATGACGGGTGACAGTGGTGATCCCATAGGGGCTCCTTCAATTTGCTTGTATCTTTGTCCTTTGTATATGAAATATGTGTTGGTTAGGCAGTGTTCTGTTAGTTCCATGAGGTCTTTGGCTGGTTGGTATTTATTTTTGATGATTTCAAGAGTTTCTTTTATTGGGACTTGAGTGAATAGTGAAACCACGTCGAAACTTACAAGCAGATCTTCTTGTTTTACGTGTAGATCTTTGATCATTTCTAAGAAGTGGTATGAGTTTTGTACATATGAAGCTGCGGTTTCAGCATGGGGCTGTAGTTGTTTTGCTAAGTATTTCGCTAGGTTTTGTAATGGTGCTCCTAGGGAGCTGACTATGGGTCTGAGAGGTATGCCTTCTTTGTGTATTTTTGGGAGGCCGTATAATTTGGGGCATCTAGAAGATTTTTCTCTTGGGATGATCGTCTGTTGGATTTCTTTGCTTATGTGGCTGGTTATAATTTTCTTCTTGGTTAATTTTTCCAGATATGTGGTTGGGTCTGTGTTTATAGGTTTCTATGTGGAGTCTTGGAGTAGGTCTGTCAATTTTGTTTCATAGTCTTTTCTTTCCATTACTACTGTGGCATTTCCTTTGTCTGCTGGGAGTATTATTATGCTGTTATCATTTGGAAGCCTGCACTCTCAAATAGAAAGATTTCCACACCACAAGCCAGGCAAACACCTGGGCACAAACAGACTCCCTCTGATACCTCCAGCTCAAACACACCCCACCAGGCACCCAGATGAAACCCAGCTTCCTAATAGATAATAGCCGTCCTTTCACACAAAGCCAAGCTGCACTGAAAGCCTCCAACGCAGAAACAGAGTGTTGCCAGTCAATCAAAGCCACAAAACAGACAGAAGAAACCAGAAACACCAATCAAACAAACTCCAAGTCCAATAAACACAGACCAAGACTCCCAACCAATCAGGATGTAGAAAAAAACATTCTGCCACAATAATAGGCTAGCCTCAAATTTAAAACCAACGGCTGTGAGACCCTGACCCACATACAAACTCTATACAGAAGCCTGATGATGGCAGATGAGATTCTGCTGAAACGTTGCTACAACTTTAAAAGCACTACACTGACATGGGATAATACCCGAAGGAAGCTGAACAGCACACGTGTAAGTACCCGTGAAAACTTATATGTGTGTGTATATGTATGTTTTTTTTTTTTAAGCTTTCGCGGGTACTTACATGTGTGCTGTTCAGCTTCCTTCGGGTATTATCCCACGTCATTGTAGTGCTTTTAAAGTTGTAGCAACGTTTCAGCAGAATCTCATCTGCCATCATCAGGCTTCTGTATGGATGTGGGTCTCACAGCTTTTGGTTTCAAATTCGAGGCTGGCCTATTCTGATTGGCTGGGAGTTTTGGTCTGTGTTCACTGGACTTGGAGTTTGATTGATTGGTGTTTCTGGTTTCTTCTGTCTGTTTTGTGGCTTTGATTGGCTGGCAACAGTCTGTTCTTGTGTTGGAGGCTTTCAGTGCAGTTTGGCTTCGTGTGAACTTTACACGAAGCTTAAAAAAACAAATATATATAGATATATATATGGATGATATTGGATACACTCTCATAAGGATTTTTTCGCTTTTTTCAGTGCCACTGTAATTTTGAACGGTCACAAAGAGAATGGTGAAAGTTGAGCACTACCTGTATGAGATTTGCAAAATTAGTAGACCAGAGTTTTGTAGAGACTGCTTGTCAGGAGACTGCTTGTCAGTGCAGCTTGGCTTCGTGTGAAAGGACGGACGCTATCCATTTGGAAGCCAGGTTTCACTTGGGTGCCTGGTGGGGGGGTGTTTGAGTTGGAGGCATCAGAGGGAGTCTGTTTGTGCCCAGGTGTTTGTCTGTTTTGTGGTGTGGAGATCTTTCTATTTGAGAGTGCAGGCTTCCAAATGATTGACAGTCTGCTGGAATCATCTCTTCTATTCATGCTTTCAGGTCTTTTTTCAATCTCTATGGCCTGAAAAAGACCACATACACACACACACACACACACACACACACACACACAAACACCTATACAGTATATGCATTCAGTGGACAGATGAAAATTATGAGCACATTCATAAAATGTGATTCAATTATGAAGAATCCCAAAAAGTTCTCCAGCATATGAGCCTTCCCTCATTGTGGAGACTGTCTTTCAAGGTATGTAAACTCCTGTTTCTTCTTTTTCTATGCATGTTCCTAAAGTGTTTGAGAAGTCAGAATGTCCCTGGGCAGAGAGTGACATTTCAGACATCTGCTGAGCCAGCTGGTTTCCATGAACTGCCACCAGATGCTTGCTCCTTGGATCTCAGGAACTTCTGGTCTGTCTAAAGACTCCCAGAAGGTGAATTTCTCCCGTGGGTTTCATAGAGTAACCAAAATGGAACCTGTGTCCATGTGTCCATTTAGACCCTCTTTCTTATCTGATTACTGTGTTCTGAGCTGGAGATGTACAAAATAGTCCCAGTGAACCTTGAAGAGAAGTTCTGTGAGGCTCAAGAATGAGTCCTCCAGTGCTTTGCATAGAAGGTTAATGTTCCTTCACTTGTTGGAAGAGAGGCACATGCACATGTTCAGAAGGCACTTCCCGTGCCTGGAATTCAAATGTTAATTACATAATGCAGGGTGGTAGTGGTGGTTTAAATGCTTTGATCAGCAAAAGAGATTCAAAACAGTCATTTGCCCAGTTGGGATGGAAGACAAGGCAAATATATTCACACTTCGTGTGTAGAATATTTTGTCTTTTATGATTCAGCTTAATTAAGGTGTAAACATAATTCTCTTTTCTTAAAATTATAGCAGTCCTCAACTTAAAAACAGTTCATTTACTGACTGTTCGATGCACTGAAAATAGTGATTTATGACCATTTTTCACATGACCTTTGTGGCATCTCCGTGGTCACAGGATCGTAATTTGGTCGCTTGGCAACTGACTCGTATTTATGATGGTTGCAGAGTCCCGGGGGAAGGTGCATTTGTGACCTTCTAACAAGAAAAGTCAATGTGGAAGCCAAATTCACTTCACCGCTAGGTGACTAACTTATCAACTACAGTGATTCACTGAACAACTGTGGCAAGAAAGGTCATAAAATGGAGCAAAACATAGTTAACAAATGTCTCATTTGTTAATAACAGAAATGTTGGGCTCAATTGTGATCGTAAGTCGAAGATTACCTGTATTATATCAGCGTTCCAGGAAACCTCCACTCCAACCAATAACTCTGAGACAGGCATCTTCTCAAAAGTTCTGTTTTATTTGGATAGTAAACTGACATATCTGGGGAATCCCGAATCTGAAAGCTTCCTTGCAACAAGTAAAGACTACAAATCCACCCCCTGCACCCTTCATTGCATCACATGCCCCAATCACTATCCATCCCAATTTGAGACGTCCCCTCACCCAGATGTAGAAATAGCATGACCTTGACTTAGAAGAAGAATGCTATTATGTCTAACCACATACACTCCAAGAAATTCCCCCCTCCCGTTTTCCCAGGATCAAGAATGAGGCAGTGTGGAAGCATCTGGTCTCAATATGGCTTCCAAAGCTGACATGTTACTTGTTAAGGACGAACAAAGGGTTCAACGCTGCTGGGGAACGATGGGCCTCCTGAGGGTTCTCCAGCCTCCTCAGATCTTTGGAAGTTTCTCCCCCTGTTTCAGATCTGCCTTTGACTCTCGCCTGGCCTCCTGGGAGACTCTTGGGTGGAACTGGGTCCTTCTGGCCCCAAGAGAGGAAGGTGTCCAGCAGGAGGATGTTCAGGTGGGCTTCTGGCCCAGTGACATTTTGGTCAGAGGAAAAGGGGGGTTTCCTCCTGTGGGGAGTGTATTTATTTATAATGACATTTATTTGCCGCCCGTCTCGTATCCAGCGACACTGAGTGGCTTGCCACAGGGGGCCTTGCCATATCAACGACAAAGGCTGTGAAATAAAAATGAAGAAGTTGTTGATTTCAGGCTGCCTGCCCAATACATTTGTGATTTTGTTTTCCATCATATTTTTTTAATCAATTTCAATGTTCAATTGAAATTGTTGTTTTCCAAAACAATTTTTTTTTTTTTGCAAGGTTTAGAGCTGTGCAGCACTTGGAAGGTGAAGGCAAAAGAGATGCTGAGGGTGGGCAAGGGGAAAACTGCGCCATTCCAGGAAAGATGCGGCTGCCTGTTTGCTTTCAAATCCAGAGGGCTGCCTGGCTGTCCTTTGTGTCTGTTGGTCTTCCCTTTCCCTCAGTTGGGCAAGCAGCTGTAGGACTTCCCATGTTCACCTTAACCTGCTTTTCCTGGTTTCAGGCCCTGTCGGAGCTCTTCAGTTGATCCCAGGAGCGGATGTTTCTGGATCCTGCCTCCCGCATCCACAGCCTGATACAGATTGGTCCAAGCTGGTGACTGTCACTTCCAAGACCCCCACAGCCAGGAGCCCCTTGGAGACGCAGCCCCTAATGGGGACTTCTGGGCTCCACAGCTGCTCCTTTCATGGGGGCTTTTCCGAGAGCAGAGAAGACCACAACAGAGGTCCTGATGGCCTGGCCCAGCCCGCCTCCTGCGCCAGGGAATCGCAGCATTGCTGGCCTCACGCCCCAGTGGAATGCACTGAGCTGGATCTGCAGGCTTTCTCCGCCTGGGCCGGGAAGGGGGTGGCCAAGACAGGAGCGCCAGGCAAGCAGAAGCCGCCACCAGAAGTGCTTCTTCCATGGTCTGCCTGCCCAGCAGCCCAGGCTGGGCTCTCTTTGGAAGTGGCTTCAGTCTTGTGTTCCTCCTTCCTCCCCCTTGAAACAGGGGAGCCCCTGCGAAATTCCTCCAGCAATGTTTCCCTGGAGCAGCCGCCATTTTGAATATTTACAGTTTCACTCTCTCCCCTCTTTTGTACGCTTCAGCCATTGCCATTCTTCACCTGGATGTTGTGGCTATTGGCAACATTGGTTGAGTTAAAGAGACCCCCTCCCGCCTTCCAGGGGGCATTCTGTGGCATTGTCTTTCTTTCATGCCATCCAGCCACACCGCAAACTGAAGAGGTTGGCCCATCTCCTATGATGGATCCCAAAGGCTGGCACTAAGTCAGACGTCAAGGTTACGAAGGTTTTATTGACTTCCAGGCCAGTTTTGGAAGAAAGTTTTGCAGAAGGTTTAGCATTTTGGTGTTTTTCTTTTTGCGTTATGACTAATTTATTGGGATTTCCGCCTATTAACGTCCAACTCTAGGATGTTTTCTACTCATCTATGAGGAAACTTGTAGCAGCCGAACAAGCCCATCCAGGTCTTCTGGGAGCCAAGTGGCTTCAACTGAGTGAGACCTGGTCTCCTTGTCCCTTAGAGTAAAATCTTCAAGAGACGGCAAAAACAGTTTACTTGCAGATTATGGGAGAAAGGAAGTCCAAGAGAGACCTAGACTATCCATCACATGTCTGCTTGATTTCTCCATGAAATTTGCCTTCTGATCAGCTGTGCTAGAAGGTTTTCTCCTGGTTTCTCCCATTTGTTACCATTTGGCTACTTGAAGTGTGTTTCTCCACCTCATGATGGAGTTACTGTACAGTACTTGAAAACCCTGGAATTTAAGTAGATTTCTTTGTTGATTGTTGAAAATGTGGTTTATTTTCAGGGCATGGCAGGAAGTTACAATACTCCAATAATCCCTGAAAAATTATCTTACATTGCTGTGGGTTCAAGGTGCCCTTTTTCCTCGGGACACTTACAATAATTTCAACATGGCTGTTTTCAAAGTATGCCTTGATCAGTCTGAGCTTCTGAGCTCTTCAGCAAATGTAAAATACTGCCTCTTCCATCTTTAATGGACATTTTCAGGAAAGAGCTCTCTGACCATGCTTGTTTATTTCCTCTTTGAGCAGAATTGTAGCAGAAATGAAATTGATTTTTTTAAATCACAAAAATGCTAGCAGAGGAAGGCCTTGGCAGATTAGGCCCATTTTTTAAAATCCAAAGGCTCTGAATGTTATGTATTTTTTCATGATGTGTTTTTCATTGATTCTAGAGGAATCAGATCCTGCCTGGCTTATCTCTACTTGGCCATTCATTCAGTGTTCCTTCCTTGCCTTTGCATGGTAAACCGTCCTTCTGAAATGCCTTGCTTCCTTCTCAGATACGGCTTTGTCATCTCGGGGATGTATCTGACAATCCACCATCATGTTGTCAATTCCAGAATTCAATTCCCTGTATAAACAGAGGTAGTCTTCACTTAATAACCCTAATTTGGGCTTACAAATCTGCTAAGCTAAATGGAAAACCATGTAACCAAGACTGCTCGCTGGCTGGGAAGGGACAAAATTGTTCAGTTTCACACCTTTGATTTTTGTATACTTCCTAAGCACTGCCCCCTGGCACTGCCACCTTTGGAACACTCATAAATTCCTTCTTCCTCTCTTGTACACATTAAAAGTAAAGCCATTGTGCTGCTGGGGGGGGCGAGGGAGGCAGGAGAGGGGACTGGGAGCCATGAGAACTGCCAGTAGTTAGGGAAATAATTGAAGGAAGGAAGGCCAAGACTGCTTTATTGAGTCAGGCTTAAACAGGCTTCATTGGATCTGCACATTTTTTTTCTGACATTGTTAGTAATTAATTCAGTTGGTAATTAATTAGTTCACCATCCTGACTTGCCAATGACAACTCTGTCAGAAATATAAGGATACCTGGGGATCTCCTGCTGATCAGAAATGGAAAGGTGTGTTTCTTGTATCAGGGCTGGAATTCAGTGAGCGTTTGGTGTGGTCGTTGTGGGTTTCAGACAGGAGGGATCAGGATGGGTTTTGAATGGCAATTGAGATAATTGTATTTGGAACTGGATACTAACACACTGGATACTAAGCCAATTGTGTGGCTTTTCTTTCACCTAATACTGCTGTGGCTGTTGCCAGATGGAATCGTTTTGGTGAATGCAACTTTGCATGAATGGCTGGGGAATTCTGGGAGTTGAAATCCACAAGTCTCAAAGTTGCCAAGTTTGGAGATCCCTGGACTATAGAGTTTCTGGTACAAACTTTTTTGTAACACAGTTTCAGTATGAAGCTATCTTTTTTTATCATTTTTATCAATCTCATTTAATAGATTGAAATGACTTTGATTAGTTAAATTGCTCTTTCTTACATTATCAGTGCCAGGTTTGTTTGAAATGGAGACACAGTTGATAAATTGATTGACTGGGTTCTTGTGGATTATATGAGACTGCAGCTGGTAGCTAAAAATGCACGCTTCTCTGAAGCCATTAAGCAGATATTCAGCAAACAGATGTCCAAATTCAGCTGTGGTTGTCATTGCATGTGTGTGTTCAAGTGCCACTGGAATCTTTAGGTAAAACAAATATAAGCCAGGGGTGGGTTTCTACCGGGTTCTGTCCACCTCTGTAGAACTGATAGCTCTGAAGAGCAGCAGACATAGAACCGGTTCTATGTCTGCTGAAGTTTTTGCCTACCAGCCCACCTGGGCTCTTACCTGATCTTTATTTCCTGATTTTTTCAACTTCAGCTGCCGTGCAAGGCACAGCTGCAGTTAAAAAAACAAGAAATGAGGGCTGTTTCAAAGGCTGCCCCCCCCCGCCCCCCCCCCCAGCATGCTAATGACAATTAACAGGCTGGCTCACAGAGGGCAGGGAAGCTTGTAAATCCCGAACCGGTAGTTAACCCTGTCATATCCCACCCCTGATATAAGCCCATTGTTTAGGAGCCCTTATAGTGATTTACTTCACTGATCTTCCAAGATATACAGTTATTTTTAATGATCATGGAATAGGAATTTTCCTTGGAAAATTTTGTTGTGGTTATTTTGTGAATGACATTTTGTTAGCTAAAAAAGCTTAGAAAAGATTTATCCCCTATTTTAATCAGAATTCCAAATTATTAATTATCTTTAATTAATCACTCTTAATAGCTCATTGCTCTTAATATCTTAACATCTCTTAATATCTACATTTGTATTTTGTATCTTGTCCTAATTTTAGGACCCATATCACATGTTCATTATGTGCTAATCCAGGGGAGAGGTCATTCCTTTTAGGAGTTATAGAGATCTCCTCAAAGAATAATATAGTCACTTGATAAATTGATTTATATAAGATCTAACCAGATGTTGAGAGTGCAGAGTGGCTGGCTCCTTTAGAAGACTACCTCTACCATAACCACAGTGTAGAATAATTCCTCTAAAGTAGACTTACTCATTGTAAGTCAAGATGTGAGAAAGTTGCCATCAGATACCATGTGAAGCCTCTTATCTTGTACAAGTGATTCACCTACTTTAAGACTTTTCTTGAATAAAAAACAAATATCAGAATTGGGTTTCAAGCACTAGGTCTCCTAACCTGAAATGGATCACTCAGACCCTTGAATCTTATTGCTACATTATTATATATTATTATCCTTTAGGTTTCCTTTGGCATCGGCTTGCTGCAATGTCCAAAGTTATGAAGATCTTACCTGTCAACTGCCCTGTCTGAATAATGTGAAAAAGAAAAATTGCATTTAAAAACTTCTTCCTGTTCTTTATTTTATACTGAGTGTAAATGATTAGTGTTTAGAAGACTACTGTAGTGATACAGACTCTCTATGAATGTTTTTTAAAGCAATGAGAACTTGCTTTGCAACTGTACAGTGGAAAAAAACAGTGAATGAAATCTGTTTTTCCTATTTCACAAAATCTCCTGTAAAGAGGCCATCATTTGTCTACCTCACTCACAATACTTATTCTCAACAAAGTAAACACAAAGGTAAAACATTGATTTACAAGCTTGGAATCAATAGATTTTTGAAAATTCAGCCACAGCACAGCTTAGAAATTTGGTGTTTGCTTTTCCCAGTCCAACAGCACTGGAAAACTGTAGGCTGTCAAAGGATATCAAAAGATTTTCATTTTGGGTTTTAAAAGTTTTATTTATTTTCATACTATCAGAAATACTAAGACTGGAAATAGAAGCATTTCAAAGTAATTGACATTTATTTGTATTGTGTTTTAGTTTTCATTTGTAATAAGTCCCAACTGATGATGGAAACGTTTATTATTTGTAAAAGAAAGTTGTTTCCAGAACAGGAAAAAAGTAGGGACAACTTTGGGAATTCAAAGAGTTCCTGCTTCTTTGCATTTATTTATTTTGAGGGTGAAATACCTCATGTATTTTTTGTATGTATTAATTTTCCTGTAATTCTAAATACCACTATTAATATCAATTTCAGGTTCCTTTATTTTGAAGGGAACAATTATCCATGTGAAACGTTTTGTACTTGTAGTGAAAAGAAATAAAAATTATGTCTCCCTGAAAATACTCTCCATGCTGTGCCTCAGTATCACACTAACATCCTTACGGAGTTCTCGGTTTACAGCCACTGACCACCTTTAAGTTCAGGTGTAATCTCCATTTGTAAACCTTCCCAGCTGGCTGCCCACAAGCAAAGTCAATGGAAGTAGCCAGATTCGCTTAATGGCAGCGTGATTCATTTTACAACAGGGACAAAAAGGTCGTAAAGTGGGGCGAATCTCACTCCGCATCTGCCTTGCTTAAGCAATGAAAATGTTAGCATCAATCGCGGTCGTAAGTCAAGGACTAGCGAAGCGGCTGGTGGTTGGGGGCTTTCTAGCCTGATCCTGAACAGCGGGGGTGGCGCAAGGCCGCTGAGCGGCTGCCCGACCCGCAGCCAGGGCTCTGGGCAGCGCTTCTCTCGCCGGGCCTACCGGGGAGCGACGAGAGAGAAGCCCTTCTGGGGACGAAGCGCGCGGAGTCCCCGGAATTCCCTCGGCTTTGCGTGATGACGTCACGCCCCGCCCCCGGGAGGCCTCCACTGGCCTGCGTCAGGAGGAACCCCTGCCGAGTGATGTCACCCCAGCGCCGTCGCGCGGCGATGACGCCGTCTCCACGTCACCCGTCCATAGCCACGGAACAAAATGGCGGCGGCGGCGGCGGCGGATGGAGAGCCGGCGGCCGGCGACGGAGCCACGAAGCCGCTGGTAGGAGGGGCGGCGGGCTGTTCCAAGGGCGAGCTCGGGACCCCCAGGGCGGCGAGGCAGAGAACCCAGGCAGAGAGCTCCGAGGAGGAGGAGGAGGTGTCGCCCGAGGCTCCGGGTGCAGCGCCGCTGATTAGGCGTTGGGGCTCGAAGGGACTGGTTGTGCCGGTGGAGGCCGAGCCTCCGGTCCGGGCCTTTCTTCCTCTACGACCTTCTTGGTTTGCCGAGGATAGCGCTGAAGAGCAGTAGCCCATAGCCTTTCTACAGCCCTGGTCTCTGAGCAGTTTACAGAGTCAGCCTCTGCCTCCCCCCACCCGCCCCCAACAGTCTGGGTCTCCTCATTTCCCCCATTCGGAAGGGTGGAAGGCTGAGTCAACCTTGACCCAGTCAGGGTCGAGCTGCTGGCAGTGGGCAGAGTTCGTCTGCAATGCTGCATTCTGCACAGCCCCATCCTTCCTACCTTCCTTCCTTCCTTTCAGACTTATACACCGCTAGGGAAACAAGGAAAAGAAAACCCTTACAAACACAGGACATGCCAAATCAGCAAAACAAACAGACAAAAGACACAAAATAAATTACAAAGGAAACAAACAGAAGATTGCCGAAAAAACAAATAGAAAAAACCATTATAAAGCTAAAAGAGACTAGAAAAAAAACGATAATACAATCAAGCCTCCTCGCAGAGTTTTATTTTCTGCACCTCGCTAAGTTTACCTTCTGGCGAAAAATAAACTCTGACAGGATTTTAATATCTAAACATTAAACATTTAACACTAAATGAACATTCATACACAAAAGGAGAAAAAAGTATAAAAACCAGACTAACCATTTGAAGTTCGCTAGCTAACCCCAGGAACACAACCATGCTGTCTCTCGCCTTCCTGAAAATGAAAAGATCCAGCTTTCAAGCAGTTGTCCATATCCTTGCACCGGAACTCTCCCAGCGGGAAAATACAAATCCTCGAAGAAAGGCACTTTGACAGCCTTTCAACAGTACATAGTTGTTTCCTTCTATCTTTGGAAAATAGCTGGAGAACAGTCTAGTGCACAGAGCCTCCTAAATAGGATGTTAAGATTTGACATATCTTTAATTCTGAGACAATTCGGTCCTGTCCCCAAAATCTTGTAATTATTTTAGGAATAGAATAGAATAGAATAAAATAGAATAGTTTATTGGCCAAGGGTGGTTGGACACACAAGGAATTTATCTTTGGTGCATAAGCTCTCAGTGTCCATAAAAGAAAAGATACATTTGTCAAGAGTCGAGAATCATCAGGCACAACACTTAATGATAATAATCATAGGTTACAATAAGCAATCAAATCATACGAGGAAACAGTCAGTACAAATTGTAAGGATACAAGCGACAAAGGTACAGTCATACAGTCACAAGTGGGACGGGAGGGGTGATAAGGAGTGACAAGAAGTTTAATAGCAATAGTAGTGTAGACTTTGTAAATAGTTGGACAGTGTTGAGGGAATTATTTGTTTAGCAGAATGATGGCATTCAGGAAAAAACTTCTTTTGTCTAGTTGTTCTGGTGTGCAGGGCTGTATAGCGTCGTTTTGAGGGAAGGAGTTGAAACAGTCAACGTGAGGGATCTGTGAATATTTTCACAGCCCGCTTTTTGACTTGTGCAGTATACAGGTCCTCCATGGAAGGCAGGTGGGTAGCCATTTTTTTTTCTGCAGTCCTAATTCCTCTCTGGAGTCTGTGTCTGTCCCGTTGGGTCGCAGAGCCAAACCAGACAGTTATAGAGGTGCAGATGACAGACCCAATAATTCCTCTGTAGAACTGGATCAGCAGCTCCTTGGGCAGTTTGAGCTTTCTGAGTTGGCTGAGTTTTGCTGATGATCCTGGTTAAAAAGATATGCCACAAATATAGACATATTGAAAGAGTAAAGTTTCGCTTGTAAAGTTGCACATGTTTTGCTGTTCTCCAACTCATTTAGAAAGGAAGAAGTTGTTTCCAGTATGGTTCTCAAAGTAAAGCCCATGTCACACTGGCCAACGGATTCAAAAAGGACATAGCGGACGAGCAAAATGTTCCATCCGTTGTTATCCGCTCTCAAAAGGGGCAAAAATTTGCATAACCGAAGCAGATAACACGGACGCGGGGAGGACGCAGGGCGGATGGAAAGCGGATGCGGAACGGAAGCCCAGCGGATGGGAGCGGATGGTGCAACCGCAGGGCTTCTGGGGGGCCTCAGCGAAGCGGACGCGGAACGGATACAGCGGATGCAGAGCGGGCGCCGAATGGATGAAGCGGATGCACAGCGGAAGCCTAGCGGATGCCTGGCGTTAATTGTGCATGCGGGGAGGATGCATTGTGTCAGCCCCGCGGATATAACGGAAGCAGCTCAGAAGCAGGTCGCCATTCAGAGGAAAGACCTGCTGCCGGACGGATAGGCTGCCTTGCCTGCCCTGCCTGCATCTCTGCCTGCAAGCCTTGCTGCCAGCCTCCCTGCCAGCCTCCCAGCCAGCCAGCAACCCCACAACCATGCGGAAGCACAGCAAGCCTCAGCCATCTGCTGCCAGCCCTTGCAAGAGGGACAGGGCTACCATCCCGCCCCCTGGCCCTCACTCTGGTTCTCCTGGGGCTTCTGCAGCATGGGCTCGCTCTTCTGGGGCTGGGGCTTCTGCTGCTTCTGCTTCTGGAGGAGCTGATGACAAGCACTCCAGCACCAGCCACCTCCACAGCACCTGCACCCTTCACCCCTGAGACTGAGCGACCAAGAGGAGTGCCAGAGACTCATTTTTGTCTTATAGCTTGTGGTTAATAAAGTCTATTTTTGATTCACACACTTGCTTCATTTCTTTTTTTTAATAAAGTCTTGCTGGAAACTTTTAGAAATGGTTTAAGCTTTTGCTTGCTTGTGGGATGGGCAGGGATACCTGTGGGATGGGCAGGGATACCTTTGGGATGGTTAATAGCTGTGGGATAGATAAACCTCCAGTGCAAGCATAATGGGACTGTATGGTCCACCCTCCCAGGTGCCACACCTTTGGCCCTTTATTATCAATAACAATGTAACATTTCAACATAAACACAACTCTTTATTAAACGCCCTGTTCATGTAGTCCAACCAAACATACATGGCCCAATCTCATCCGTGTGATGAGACAGACTGAAGGAAGCATCCATTAAGCATCTATCATCCTGTCTTGCCACTCCACTGCTCCAGCTGGGGAGTTGCACCAGTATCTCAGGAGGTTGTGCTGCTTCTTCGCCTCACGTGAGGCTCTGTTCGGGCCTTGCACATCCAGTGTCGATCAGGTTTTGCCCTTGCCTCCATTCCCCAGGCTCCATGTCCCCATTGCCTTGTTGACGGTCCACAAGCCTGTTCTGCAAGACTGGGTAGCGGGTGCACATGAGATTGTGCAGGATGCAGCAAGCTTCCATGATCCTCCTCATGGTCTCTGGGAAATGCTGTATGGTGGTGAGAAGTACCTGGAACCTGTTGGCCAGGATTCCAAAGGCGTTCTCCACCACCCGTCTTGCCCTGAACAGCCTGTAGTTGAAGATCCTCTCTTCATAAGTGAGGAGTCTGGAGGTGTAGGGCTTCATGAGGTAGGTTGTGAGGGAGAAGGCGTCATCCCCCACGATGAAGTAGGGCACATCTTGCGTGTCGTTGGGCAGCGGGTCTGGATCTGGGAAGCCCACCATGAGGTTGCTTTCCAGCCCCTCCTTGAGGTGACTGGCGTTGTATACCTGGGCATCTGAAGATGAGCCGTTTCCTGAAGCATCGATGTACATGAACTTGTAGTCAGCATCGACCATGGTGAAGAGGATGATACTGAAGAAGCCCTTGTAGTTGTGATAAGTGGACCCCGACTTGGCTGGCGCTTTGCAGGCCACATGCTTGCCATCTATGGCTCCAACGGTGTGGGGGAAGTTCCACCTATGATACCACTGCTCTGCAACTTTCTTCCATCCTTCTTCAGTGGAGGGGCACTGGAGGAGCTCCTCCTTGTATTCTTCGATGATGGCCTGCACCACTTCTCTGACCACAATGCTGATAGTGTTGTGTGGCACCCTCCAGCCATACTGCATGCTCCTGTAGGAGGTCCCTGAGGCCAGGTGGCGCAGAGTCAGTGCCACCTTGAGCCCAGGTTCCAGGCTGGGCGGGAATTTGGTGTTTGTCTTGGTCAACCTGGGTCTCAGCCGCTCCACAACTTCGTCAAACATGGCTGGAGGCATCCTCATGAAGTTCTGGAACGCCCGAGTGTCTTCGCTCCTGAGCTCCACCATCAGCTTGTTGTACAGTCTGTACTCTGCTCTTCTGGCGAACCATCTTTGGACCCAGACTTTTTTTGGGTGCCTCCTTTTCTTCCCGTAGTAGAGTTCACAGAGCCTGTAGATGGTTTCGCACTGTTGCAGAAGGATGGTGGCTGCCGAAAGGACTTTGTCACAATCCACGGTGGACATGACTGGATGCTGTGGAAGAGCAAGAGTCAGATGAAGGCTGCAGAGGTCTGCACAGCTAGGCTGCTGGTCTGAAAGTGAGATGCAGACGAGTTGCTCCCCCTTTATATGGGCAGTTTAGGTGTCCCTTTGCATCCTCTAGGCATCCTCTAGACATCCTTAATATCCAAGATAGGTCCCCTCTGCGAACGTTTTTTCTGTTTTAAACGCTTTGTTTCCGTGCTGCATCCGTTCTGCATCCGTTCTGTGTCCGTTCCGCTTCCTCCCTGCGTCCGGGCGGATGCGAGTTGCGCGGATGCGCAGCGGATGCCTAGCGGATATAACGGATGCAGAATGGATGCGTTGCGGATGCATAGCGGATGCAGAACGGGCGAACTGGATACATTTTCCACGCAAAAGTTTTAGGCAGCCCAAAACTTTCTGAGCGGATGAAACGTCAATGAACGGATGCTGGACAGATAGAGAGGAAGCAAAACGGAGGCAGTGAGTACATCGCGTTTTCGAACGGATGGCAAGGTTTTTTGTCCGTTTTACATCCTCTTTGCATCCGTTGGTTCAGTGTGACATGGGCTTAAGTTTTAAATTTGTACAATAAAGATTTAAAAATGTACAATAAAATGATTGCTTAGGCCCTTGACTTACGTTCATTTAGTGACCGTTCAAAGTTACAACAGCACTGAAAATAGTTTTTCACAGTTACAACTTTTGCAGCATCCCCATGGTCACGTGGTCAAAATTCAGATGCTTGGCAACTAGTTCATATTTATGACAGTTGATGTGTCCCAGGGTCATGGGATCACCTTTTACAATTTCCTGACAAGCAAAGTCAACGGGGAAACCGGATTCACTTAACAACCAGGTTACCAACCTGGTTAGTAACCAGTTTACTAACTTAACAACTGCAGAGATTCACTCAATAATTGTGGCAAGAAATGCCGTAAAATGGGGCAAAAATCACTTAAAATGTCTCCCAGCAAACAGAAATTTTGGGCTCTATTGTGCTTATAAGTCAAGGACTGCCTATATTTAATAATAGAACTAAACTCAGCCCTTTGCTACAAGGTACATGTACAAGGTACATGTACAAATCCAGTTATCTCTGATCATTTTGTTGCAGCTGTACATCTAGTCCCATTGCCCTTCCATGAGGGGTGAATATTAATATGGAGTCTCCTTAAGTGGGTTTGGCCTGTTCATGTCCCTCTCTGTGATATGTGGGCGAGAGTGAATATCTGAATTTAGATATGAAAAGTAGTGAGTGCAAAAACCATCTTGAAATCCAAGCATTCTGATTCCAGAATGGCTGTTTCGTCAGCATTCAGACTTGTTTTAGATCCATTCCAACTGTGAAATGAAGGTCACTTCAGGACAGTTCATGTTTGGGACGCTTAAACATCTGAATATTCTGCATGTTTCTGGTTATATATTACATTATCTGCGATTGATCAGGTACAAAAATATTTTCAAATTCAAATGCTCCTGCTGTGCTATTTATTAATTGCTTGGTAGATATGTTGAGTAAATATGTTTTCAAACCTTGTGTAAACAGTTTGCAGGTCTTGCAGATGTGTCAATATCAGAAGACATTCCTGTAGAAGGAGA
Organism: Laticauda colubrina; assembly: GCA_015471245.1. Lineage (NCBI taxonomy): Eukaryota > Metazoa > Chordata > Lepidosauria > Squamata > Elapidae > Laticauda > Laticauda colubrina. Next base: position 21,712,322 of record BLBF01000058.1, read on the forward strand.
AATTACTGTTCCTGTGGGCTCTGATACCCCAGACGAAGACTATTCCACATTAGATGAACCAGTAAAAGAGACTGTTGTAAGTACCTTGGTGAAGGGAAGAGATTTCCATCAGATTTCTCTTGGTGTTCTTGGCAATAAATTGCAAAAATAAGCCATCTGAGGATATCAACATTGGATGATTTTGATTAATCAGTTTATTGTGGTGATTTTGATTAATCAGTTTGATTAATCAGTTTAACTGATTTTGATTATTCAGTTTAATGAAGCCATTACAAAAAAGCTTCAGTTGCTTTGTGTCGGATTCTGGTTACAATTATTTTTGTATGTTTTTTCTGCTATCTACATTAATTGGTTTCTCATAAGCAATATTTATTTAGTACAAAACCATTTTCAAATTCAGTACAGTATTCCAAGAAATCACAAGCCTGTTGAGTCAGCTTTCGGAATTGGGATTTCCTGGAATATTGTATTGAGTTTGAAGATATATATGCATATTATTAAATACTGTAATTTAAGAGTTTAAAAGTAATTCATTTGAGATATGAATTCTTTTAATGAACCACTTAGTTTGCAGGATTGAATAAGAAGCTAGGTAGTGAAATCCCCTTTGATCAACATTGGAATTTGTAGGTTTAAATTTTTACCAGCACAAGAAACAAGAAAAGAAAAAGTCAATCACTGCAATTAGCATTGATATGACTTATGTAAATGTATCTTACCTAAACTTATTTTTGACTGAACTTTCATTGAATTTTTCAGATGCGGGATTTAAAAGCAGTTGGAAAGAAATTTGTCCATGTCATGTATCCCAAAAAAAGCAGCGCCCTCCTCAGAGACTGTAGGTGCCAGAAATGTTGAAAACGTTAAACTGTACTAAATTCTGTGAAAACATACTTGCCTCAGAATAGAGAGTAACACAAGAGGGAGGGAGAACTTTGAAATAGCCATTTGGGGTTGTCAGTTTTGTGTTCCCTTATGGAAATCACCTGTATAATTTATTTCTTTGCAGGGGATTTATGGGGTCCATTAATCCTGTGTGTTTTACTTGCACTGTAAGTACTTATATTATTTTCCCCTCCTCCCCACATTTTAATGCTCTAAAATTGTGTTGTTCACTTGCAAAATATAAATGCAACACAGCAGTTGCACATATTACAAATTCCAATGGAGCATCATTTCAAGAACCAAATGTATGGGCTTGGTTTAATAAACATGCATATGAATCTTGAAGTCTGTACATTGCATAAGAGCCTGCACTTCACTGTTTCTGTGCTGAACAATTACAGATCTTTCAACCCACCTTTCCTTTATAAATGTACCCCACCAATTTTTAAGTTTCTTCTGTGCTAATAGCCTTAGGCCAAGGGATGGGACAGTCAAGTGGAGCAAGGCTTCTTCTGTCACAGTTTTTATTCAGTACTTCTGTCTCACATTTCTTATCTGAGAAGAATACCTAGATCATCACAAAGAGAAATAAAAGAGTGGCACAATAATAAACAAAAATTATTTCCTTTAAAATATTGTAATACCATTGTCTGACCAGATTGCTAAAACATTCTCAGGTGTCTAGATACTTACTCCAGGACAGTCCAGCTTAGCTGCAGTGGGTTGTCCCAATTCTAGCCTACAGGCACTAATACATTTTGAAACAGGAAAGAGAAACCCTGATAATTGAATCAGAAAAGAGGTATTTGTCTCTTTGTCCTAATCCATTTCTCTTCTCTAGAATGCTTCAGGGAGGAGCGGCAGATAGCACAGAAGACAGAGGCCCTCAGTTTGCAGAAGTCTTTGTTATCATCTGGTTTGGAGCAGTTGTCATAACACTAAATTCCAAGCTCCTGGGAGGAACCATGTAAGAGACTGCTAGAGCTGTCTTCTGAGGTGGGGGAAGAATTGGACTTCCGTGGTGAATCTCTTTAATTCAGGGACAGACAGTTTTTGCCTTAGGATGATAGAAGCATACCTGACTGTGGCAATTTCAGGTCTTGGGAAATAGGCTGTTTTTATTTAGAATGTTTTTTATCTTGAAGCTCTTAAGGTACTGTGGGCCTTATTGAAAGCAAGTTACCCTTGTTATTTAAAAAGCAACAATAGATCCGTAGCTCTTTTGGGGCTCTGGAGGCCCAAGAGATACAAATTGGGGCATCCCTATGACCTAAGGAACCTGCCCTTTTAAACCAAGAGTGCAGAGTGCTTTAAATAAGCTATGTTATGCTAATTTAAACATCTTAATTTTTAAAACAGCCTTTAAACATTTTAATCTTAAAAATTTTACTTTCTTGCTACTAGCTTGCTCATCAAGGAGAAAGCTAAAACAATTGGCTTTGTGAAAGCTTTCTAAAATCTTCTATTGCCAGGCAGGTGGATAGCAGACAGCTTAGGGCCCATTTTGTCTGACTGTAGTTCTATACTTCTGTTTTTCTTTCCCATCTCTTCATGTTACCAGCATTTACCAAGACTTCTCTCTTTTTCACCCAGATCTTTCTTTCAGAGCCTTTGTGTCCTGGGCTACTGCATCCTGCCCCTCACCGTGGCTCTTTTGGTCTGCAGGCTTATACTGATAGCAAACAGTGGGACTGCTGGCTTCATTGTGCGTCTTTTAGTTGTAATAACAATGTTTGGCTGGTCAACTCTAGGTAAGTTGGGAATGGAAAACAGTCAGAATTATCTCAGTGCATGGGAATGAGGATCATTGGGTCATTCCTGAGTTCCATCCGCATGCCATAATCCCAGCACTTATGTTGATCAGAATTTTGCTGGTTGCATTACAAGTTTTGTTTAAAAAAACAGGAACAGCAGAAAATGAATTCACTAACACTGTAGCATATGCAGTGTAGGAGAGCTGTGTTAGTTTCTAGTAGCTAGAAATTAGAAAGAGTCCAATAGCCCCTTTCCTGACTAATGTTATTAGAAGGCACAAACTTTTGAGAACTATAACTCACTTCACCAAATGCATGAAATGGATGACTTAGATTAGGGTCTGGTGGAGATGCATAAAGGAAGGGAAGGTGGATGGTTATGCAGATTACCGACAAGCAGTGAAGGAGCAAACAATAATCACAGAACACCAAGAAAGAAACCATATCCCCACAAAAACTGGCCAGGCAAGCTACTTTATATAACCAGGCAGAAAATCCCACATTTGTTCATACTGATGATGTTACTTAGTTGGGAAATAAAATGTCTGCAAGGAGACAGTCAAGCTTGGAGAACACCAAAGACTTCTGGACAAACTTTGGACAAGAAAATTAATGAGAAAAGTTTGACATGAAGACTCAAACTAAAGTAATATCTGAGCATTTCTGCCTCCCAAGATAGTCTTGAAGGTCTCAGAGCATCTTTTTTGGGTGGAAAAAAAAGAGGTGCTATCAGTCTTCTAATTTTTAATGCCATTGCCCTTAGGACGTCTTAAGGCTTTGTTTCCAAAAAGTCTGCCCTTGTCTTGGGCAGAATTAATCTTTGAGATCAAGTATTCTATGGACTTAGGGGCTTATTTATATTTCCTGATATTAGTAAATATGTTAATGTTAATTCAATAATAAAAGGAAATTTATACCTTACTTGCTTTCTATTAGTATCAATTAGGTTATCTGGATTATGATTTTGTATTCATATTTCCATCCTATTTGACTTGCTTAATTTTAGAAGCACAATTCCTTTTGGGGAGTTTTTCAGTCTAAAAGAGGGGGGACCCTGTAGATCAGGGATGAACAGCTTTTTCACTTGAGGTCTACCAAGCTGGGCTGGACGGAGGCACAGAGCCATTTTTCCTCCAGCGTTTCCATCTTGTTGTCTCTTCTATTCTGTCTTCTATTTTCAAGCAGGATTGCAAGGAACAAAACAACCGAGTTCAGATTTTTTCCCAACAATCCCTTGCAAATAGCTGCTTCTGACTGCAATTGGAATACGTGTACCTGTTTTTTGTTTAAATAGGTTTTTATTTTAATGGATTGGTACCCTCAGCGGTGTAAGAATAATCCAAATTGTTTTACATACAGTATCTTATTTTAAAAACATTTTTTCTGTTTTTGCTTCTGGAAGCTTTCCCTAGTTGTTAAATTTATGAAGGAAACCAAGATATCTACTGTACATAATAATCCTGCCATTTCTGCAGGATCTCGGTGGTTTCTACAGGAACCTCATTTTATTCCCGTAGCCACTCTGGGAGGCAGGCTGGGCCAAGAGAGTCGCCCTTCAGCTTTCTAAGGCTGAGGGGCCACTTCAGTTGGGTTCTACTCAGTACTGACCCACCTTTAATCAGTACATCACACCGGTTTTCAAAATTAATTAAAATTGCACAAGAACCAGTATTCCATTAGAAAGCTGAACAGTTGATTTATTTACAGCCTTTTTATTTGGCTTTTGTCATGATGATCTCGGTCTAGGCATCAGCTAGAAAGCGGGTTTTGAGCTCAGGTCCTGCCTTGGCCATGAAAGCTGGCTGGGTGGCCTTGAGCCAGTCCCTCCCTCTCAGCCCAACTCACCTCAAAGGGCTGCTTTTGTGGGGAAAATAGGAGGAGGAAGATATGTTAGGTGTGTTTGCTGCCTTGATTTATTTGTAAAAATAATAAAGGCAAGGTGCAAATAAATAAAAAAAATAAAATTATTATTGTTTCCCAAGTTGGCTCTTGCCATTTCCGTGAGGTGTAGAGTAGCTTAGATTTTGAGAAGTGAGGAATCCTCATGGTGAGGCTGCACTTCGGGTGGGCCCAGCTTTCCTTCTTGGAGTGTGGAGACCAGCCTTTCATCCATGCTGCCATGGCCAGTGGAGGGGAAGCCTTTCTGCTTGACCCCCACCCCCCACCCCCTTGGCCAAGCTGAGCAAGCTGTTTTGGGCCAGATCCAAGTATTAGTTTGTACTGTCCCTTGGGGAGGGAAGAGGTGGGGGCTGGCAAGGAGCCATGTCTCTTTGGATACAGATGTGAGGCTGATATTATTGGATGGGTTATATTCCTTGTGCCTATTTTTCTAACATTTGATCTTCCTTGTTTCTTTTCCCAGCCTCTACAGCCTTCCTTGCAGACAGTCAACCCCCAAATCGCAAAGCTCTGGTCGTCTACCCCATCTTCCTCTTCTACTTCGTCATCAGTTGGATGATTCTCACCTTTACGCCGTAGTGAAGGCGCTGTCCACAAAGACGACAAAACTGAATGAAGGTGTTTTTGTTGCTTTCCAATGAAAACCTCTCTCTGTGGTTCACCTGCCTGCCTCTTGCTCTGTTTCTTCCGATATTTATAATGAATGTTATGAAAAGGCTGGCAGGTTCCTTGTCTGAAACCACAAAAGGCCTCAAACTCTCTCACTCCTGTTCTTTGAAGAGCACTACTGATGTCTCTCCCTATTGAGTTCTGTTTTCTACAGATTCTGTGTGAGTCTTTAGTAAGGAGAAAGGCTGGGTGTAGTCATATCTTGGGCCATCAAGATAGTTGACAAAAGAAAATATTGACTATGTACTGTTAATTGGATTTATCAGAAGGCCGCAGTTCTTTAGGAGAATACTGTCTTACAGTTTCAAAACATTTGCTTTCTTGGGATGGGAAGTGCTATCCAATTTCACTTACTGTCCAAAAACTAAAAGGAAAGGGTGCAAGAAAGAGGCATTGTCTTTTTTCTTTTCTTTTTTTTTTTTGGTGTTTTCATCCATTTTTACTGGTTCGAATTTGTGCACTCTCTTCGCTCCCTGGGCATGGGTTCAAAAGGTCTTGAGGAAGAAAACAAGAATAAAGCCATTTGGCCCACATCGGCCACAAGAGATCTTGGATCTCTCTTTAATGCAGGAGAAAAAAAAAAGTTGCACCAGGGTAATCAGCACTTGAGCGTAGAGATGCAGAGCGATTCTGGCACAGGAGGTTTTGATTCTGGAAACATGAAATACGAAGTTCAACTTCCGACCTTCTGAGTGGAGCCTGGTCATCAGAAAGGATTTCAGCTGGATCAGACCTGGCACCCCGCTCCGTGTCTTGCAGGGATGGTTGGTCTTCTAGAATGACTTGTGAAAGGGGCTATGGGCTTTCTGAGTTCTGGCTTTTTAATTATAAAATGAGGAAACTTATTGAAGTAGCAAGGTGTTGGCACATTCTGTACTTTCTGGGTTCTGCACATTCACATCCATTGGGAAGCCTCTGGAAGAAGCTGCTCTTGAAACTGAATTCTTTGTTCTTGTCTAGTGAGATGTAGGCAGTAGCTGACAGCTTAGTGATACATAGTTTAATTTACACGGTGTAATACCTTATTTTATTTTATTATATTAGTTGTTAAATTAAGTTTATTTTGTTGCATACTTGTTGGGGTCTTGAAAGAGTAAAAACTGTTCTATATAATATATAAATTGCTTCTTTGTGCTTCTTCCTGAATATCTGGAGGTTTTTTTTCTTTATTGTGGGCTTTACATGCCCCTTTTTATTTTCTCCTAAAATTCCAGTTATTGGGCTTTTGTTTCTGTCAATTAAATAAAGTCTGTGACAAATGGCTTTGTTCTCCTTGCTCTGTTTGGCATCAAATGTAGAAAAGAGCAAGTTGATATGGAATATTTCTATTCAAATGTGTCTATGGAGAGACCTCTTTTAAGGTTATTTCTGCTTATAACAACCTGAACTTATATAATCTGTGTAAGGAAAGTTCTTTTTAAAATACTTGCTGTTTTCCAGAGGAATTTAAGAAAAGAAGTGATACTGATCCTTTAAAACCTAAAATTAATCTTCCTTGATCATTCTAATTAGACACAAATGTCAACTTTCTCTTGACCAATAATTATTCCACGTTTGGCCTGGAAATAAAATTTTACATGGTAATTTAGAGGTGAGATGGGCAGGATAAACATTTAACAAATAAACAGTTTTCTTTTGAATCAGACTTAATTCACTCATTTTGTGTGTGTCAGCTACAAGGTAATTGAATAAGTTTGCTGAAAAGGAAATATCTTGGTCAAAACCAGAGGTAAGGATCCTGCTTTTATTTATTTTTTTGACAGCAGCATCTTAAGCCGGTGTCAACCCTAAAGCTGGCCTGACTGAGGTCATCTTGGAGGCTTCAGTGTTGCCACAATGGTGCTAAGAGATAGGGAGGGGGGAATAGAGATAGCAATAGCAATAGTACTTAGACTTATATACCGCTTCACAGTGCTTTACAGCCCTCTCTAAGTGGTTTACAGAGTCGGCTTCTTGCCCCCAATAATCTGGGTCCTCATTTTACCCACCTTGGAAGTAAGGAAGGCTGAGTCAACCTTGAGCCTGGTGGGATTTGAGCATCCGAGAGGTGTAGAGGTGGCCTGCAGTATAGCACTCTAACCACTGCGCCATAGAGGCTCATAGCTGGGGTTTTGGACATTCCCACAGGTGGCTAAAGAGAGGCGTGAAGTTTCTAAGCAACCGGGCAGCACCGTGATTGGACCATGTGACTGCTTGGGAAAGGAGGAATAACTTTTAATTAGGTGAAAACCGTGGGAACCTTTCAAGTCGGTTTTCACAAGTCTGTGCCAATATGATCCGTCCAATAAACTTTTGAGGAACCTGCTTGCCTCAGAGTTCTGCTTACTATGGGCGATTACTTGGAAACCTGACGGCCGGTTTGGTTGCTTGAAAATATCTCCAGTCCCCAACATTAGGACAACCGGTTGTAGAAAGGGAAGCTGGTGTCACTCTTCTGACTTGAACCCTAGCTTTTAAATGGAGTTGCCTGGCAGAAGAATATTGTTCTGTAGGCTCTGGATGAGAGAGATGTTTATTGGTGATCATTTATAGGTGAGACAATATACTATCTCTAAAAGTAGCCAATTAACCTGAAACAAAATTAAGTTATTGGGTGTAATTAGTCCCACCCCTTTTGATAACATATGTCATGTAATGAGGTGTGGTGTTTTACATGCTTGTTACACTGGTTCAATGGTGGGATTCCAATACCGATTACTACCGATTCTGTGGGCGTGAGTTGGTCGGCATGGCAGGGGAAGGATACTGTAAAATCTCCAGTCAGAGGAGATGTTGGCTGGTTCTCTGAATTACTCAAAATTTCCTCTACTGGTTCTCCAGAACTGGTCAGAATCTGCTTGAATGCCACCTCTGCACCAGTTGTACCTTTTTTTTCTTATTTTTCTTCTAACATTTGACTAAGAAATGTGAGGTGTGATGTTAACTAGTTCGTATTTGTAATATGTTTCAGTTAAGCCCCTGTCACACTGCACCAACGGATGGAAAGAGGATGTAAAACGGAGAAAAACACTTACCATCCGTTGGTTAACGCAATGCTTCCGTTCTGTACTCACTTCCTCCGTTTTGCTTCCTCTCTATCCGTCCAGCATCCGTCTATTGACATTTCATCCGCTCAAAAAGTTTTGAGCTGCTCAAAACTTTTGAGCGGAAAATGTATCAAATGCGTCTGTTCTGCATCCGCTAGGCATACGGGGGACATCCGTTCTGCATCCGTTGTCATCCGTTACGCATCCACTATATCCACTAGGCATCCGCTGCTCATCTGCGCAACTCGAATCCGCTCCAGCGGTAAACGGACACAGGGAGGAAGCGGAACGGACGTGGAACAGATGCGCAGCGTTTGTAGCACGGACGGAGAAAGGATGAAAGCGGATGCAGCACGCAAAGAAAGCATTTAAAACAGAAAAAATGTTCGCAGAGGGGACCTATCTCGGATATTAAGGATGTCTAGAGGATGCCTAGAGGATGCAAAAGGATGCTTCCATTCCGCATCCGCTTTCCATCCGCCCTGCGTCCTCCCCCCGTCCGTTCCTTTCCGTGTTTTCCGCTCTGTTTATGCAAATTTTTGCCCCTTTTGAGAGCGGATAACAACGGATGGAACATTTTTATCTTCCGCTGTGTCCTTTTTACAAACGTTTTGCATCCGTTGGGCAGTGTGACAGGGCCTTTACTCTGATGAGACTTACAGAGTTTGTTTTTTTTAAAATTTACCTCTTCCTGGCTAGATAGCAGTCTGTCTTTTCTCCAATAACACATATGCTTCTTTACACATAGTAAATTCTTTGCTGTGGTGACTGATTTTTGTAATAATTCCCCCCCCCCCCAACATTGAGGTCCAAAAAAGCAGCAGTAAAACGTTATGCTTGTGATGGAGAACCTATGACACATGTTCTGGAAATGGCATTTAGAGCCATTTCTGCCACCACATGAGACATTGCCCAGACAGTTTCACTGCACATGCGCACATGCCTCTGACCAGCAAGCTGATTGTCATGTATCTGCTGGGCATGGGCAGGGCGCATGTGGGAGAGGCAAACTCATGCACAGGGACAGGGGGAGCATGGGGGGCATGCACACATGCACAAGGGCGCAGGGGAGCACATGCATGCATTGCATTATGGGTATAGGGACTCGTCACGCAACGACAAAAAGGTTAGCTATCACTGATGTGGTCGATTGGTTTGGAAGAAGGGCAACATTTGGGATTTCATACTTTTTCGGGATGTTCTTAACAATCTCATGTCTACAAATTGCTCACCATTTTGTGCTACACACAAAAGAGGCCGATTGATACAGTTAATATTGGAGATGTAGACAATATAATTGCCGATGTTTGCATTGGGGCAGGGCATAATAGCATGTTAATTGTTTCATTGTTTTATAAATTAACATGCTGACAGGAATATGTGGTGTAAATCTATATTATGTAGCTCACAAAAACTTCCAACTGTCATTTCTAAGTCTTTATAAAGTACCAAATTTTAAAATGTTATATAAATATCTAAATCTGTGATATGAATAGGGCCTTTGATTGGCTCACAGCTTTGGAATTGAAAAGTTTTGCTGATATTTGCAGACTGCTTTTTCATAAAATACAGATAGTCCTCAACTTACAACCACAATTGAGCCCAAAATGTTTGTTGTTAGGTGAATCACTGCAGGTGTTAAATTAGGAATACATGAGTCTGGCTTCCCCATTGACTTTGCTTGTCAGAAGGTTGCAAAAGGGGATCACTGCAACAGTCATAAATATGGATTTTGATCACATGACCCATGGGAATGCTGCATCTGTCATAAAATGGTCACAAGTCACTTTTTTCATTGTTGTAACTTTGTACGGTCTCTAAATGAACTGTTGTAAGTCTAGGACTACCTGTAAACTACAGGTAGGAATGATGCATTTCTAAGAAATTTTGAAATTGCAGGATGCTATATTTTATCAGAGAGATACAAGACAGGTTTTGGATGAAACTGACATATATTAAATAAATTGTCAAGCCTAGCCTTTCATTGTTTCAATATAAAGTGCATCATTTTCAAGATTTCTATATTATATACTAGAGGAATATTTATATACTTAGTATGAATAAATTATTTTTCAAAAACTAATTATACATGTACAGTAAAATATTTTGAAAGCCCTTCAGGCAAGTTTCATAAAACATTTTTTATCTGAAATCATTAGGAAGCACAGGCTTTTTGCAGATTCCACAAGTCCATGCTAAGCTTCCATCAACTGTAGAGGCTTACCCATTTCATAATACGGGCCTTTGGATGTAGTTCCTTCTGTCTTAAAAAGCACTGAATTGCCCTATCTTGGATTTTAAAAAAACTTCCATTTGTCACATCATTTATTTGTTCTTTTGTACATGCTGTGAAATGACTGGTTTGATTTTTTTTTTTTGTTATGCTGTTAATAGAAATACATCTTACTTTTTTTTTTTTTAAAGGCAAAACCTTTTAATTACATGAACAGATAGCCAGGCTTGATCAATGGAAGCATGGAGTTATTATTCCAGATGAAATCAATTTGTGGAATATATAAATTGTCAGATAGTCAGACTGTAGAATTGCTTTGCAATTGCATTAGCCTCATTAGCTTCATGGCCACCACTTCCCCAACTCAGTCATGGCTATGTAGCTTTTCATTCAGGCTCTTCTCCTTTATCCTATCCTTGATTTATATGAGTATGTTCTTTTCAGATAACAGAATTATCTGAATGGTACCTTGGAGGTCTTCTAGTCCAACCCCTGTTCAAGCAGGAGAGCCTGTACAATTTCAGAGAAGTTGCTGTCCAGTCTTAAGCACCCACAACTTCTGAAGGGCAAGCTGTTCCACTGGTTAATTGTTCTCACCAACAGGAAATTTCTCCTTAGTTCGAGTTTGCTTTTCTCCTTGATTAGTTTCCACCCATTGCTTCTTGTCTTGCTTTCAGTTGCTTTGGAGAATGGGTTGACTTTCTCTTCCTTGTCACAGTTATTGGAACACTGCTGTCCTATCACCCCTAGTCCTTCTTCTCACTAGACTAGACATACCCAATTCCTGCAACCATTCTTTGTATGTTTTAGCCTCCAGGCCCCTCATCATCTTTGTTGCTCTTGTCTGCACTCTTCCCAAAGTCTCAACAGTTTTAGATTAATTGGATGCAATATTCCAAGTGTGGTCCTGCTAAGGCTTTTTAAAGTAGTGCCAGTATTTGATTAGAATGAATGAGTTGGAAGGGACCTTGGAGGTCTTGTAGTCCAGCCCCCTGCTCAAGCAAGAGACCTATACTATGTCAGATAAGTGACTGTCTAGACCAAGGGTGTCAAACTCTTCTTTCATTGAAGGCCACGTCAGGCTGATGATTGACCTCAGGGGACCATGGTGGATATGGCCATCGTGGCCGGGGTGGGTGTAGGTGTGGGCATGGCCAACTTGACATCGCTTACGGCCTGGGGCATCTAGTGACCCAGGGGGCGCTAGGGGGATCCATTATCAGAGGAAGGCAAGACCAGGATGAGCACCAAACCCTTGTCCACTCGAGGAGCCTTGCCATTCCTCTCAGGCCATGCGGAGGACCCCTGGACAGTGGCACAGGCTTCCTGGAGCCCTGGGCAGTCCAGGGCAAGTGCCCAGCCCTACTCAGCCTTCCCCGAAGGGTCGCCCACTGCACTTACCTCCTTGAGGCTCATGGTGTGTGTGTGAGGGTAAAGTGTTTGGGTCAGAGGGAGGCTCACTCTTCCATGCGAGGAAACGCAGCTTTGTAACCAAAGCATCCTCAGTGAAGAAGCTTCTTGGATGAGAAGCAAAGCCTCTTCAAAGAAAAACCGGACAATCCAGCTGCCTCTTGAAAAAAGCACCTTTGGGTCTCCGTCTTCTTGTGTGAGAGCTGAAATGGGCAAGGCAAGAACGGGAGATTTCCAGATGAGAGAGAACCATTGAGCAGCTGATTGTATTATCAGTTCAGCTGCTCTTGGGCAGCTGTTAACTGTTAACAGAACAGCCAAGCATCTGTTCATTCAGAAACTTTAGGCTGTCTGGACTATGTATGCCATATTTGCACCTCAGTGTACAAATGTTCTGTTGTATATAAACTTCCATTCTTAACTGCAGTAAAAGTGACAATGTAGCTGAATTGCCTTTGGAATCATCAGTCAAGTCAAGGCTCCTGTGAAATAAAAGATTAAAGAGTCATAAAGCTAAGATTTACTGCCAAGCCTAACCTGATATTTGTGCTCTTACCTTTGGGGAAATATTTGAGGATTATTGATTGGACAGAAGACAATGACAGATGCCTAATTTAAGGGGTATGTGTGTAGCTACATTGAGCTCAGTGCAGAGAACTGGGCATTTATGTGTGTGAATCAGAAATCTGTCTTGTCCCTATTATGTGTGCATCTGGGCACATTTACTCATAAGCAGACTCCACTGATATTAACTGAACTTGTTGGAAGAAAAATCTGGTCCATTTCGAAGCCAGGAGAAAGACACTGGAAATAAAATGGAGGCTGATTAGAAAGAACCAACAACAGCATGCAGTTCTGGGACAGCTGACCCCTTGGGAATGGATGGATTTTTATAGAATTCTGAGATGCTCCAGGGGTTGTGCAATATAGTGAGCCTTGTGTCTTTTGCTGTTCTAATGGTGGTAGATTAATCCTATTATGTCCTAAAAATCATGCTCTGTTCTTAGAATTTTGGTGTAAGGGGTGTAAATTATAAACCCATCAGTTCCAACCTGTGTGTTTTGTTTATGAATAGATTGACCCAGTCTTTCTTAATGGGCACAAAATATCCATCTGTAAAGACTTGAAGCTTTTGCTGAAAACATACATGTCGTGTATTATTTTCTGCATGCTAAATTTGCCGATCCCTAAAGTTAGGTCAGCTTGCCTAATTTGTACTTCAGGCTGCTGGGTGAAATCGGGATGATGAATTTTTTTAATCAAATGTCTTGTGCAATCCCATAGAATTGAGATAATAAAGAAGCCATGATTCAGTTAACCACAAGTTAGAACAATGCAAATGCAGATGTAATGTTCTGCTCGGGATGTTCTGTTTCCATCTGTGCTTGTTGAATCTGATAGTGACAAAATGTGGGCCTGTTGGCCTGGATATTTTGGCTTCCCCCCACAGCCGGGCACAATTTTCCCCCTTTCTGATGGGCATCAGGACAGAGTTTTAGCAGCTCCTAAATATTTGGAAGCTACCTCTGAGTCTTGTGGCCTCTTGGAAGTAGTCCAATGCAAAGAAGCACCTCTGGCTGATCTGTTGTGCTTTAGATTAAAGATAAACATTCCCTTTGCAAACAGTTGAGTGTTTAAATTTGTTTCTTTAAGGAAGAAGTCTAAGGGATCTTCTCTCACTCTTCAAGCGGTAACCCAGTGGTACTCAAGAGAAAGGCCATAATTTCACATTTGTGAAGTAGAAAATGGGATGCAAAGGCACAAGTTTTGTCAAAGTTGTAGCTGTTATACAAATGGGAAGAGTCAATAGATGCTGGTAATTATGAAAACATGCCCTGCTCTAAAAACTCCTCCCACTGTTAGCAAAGAGAAATTGAATATTTTGTGAGAAGCAATGTTTACTTAATCCAGGGGTCCCTAAACTTGGCAACTTAAGACTTGTGGACTTCAATTCCCAGAATTCTATGCCTGCTGGAGAATTCTGGGAGCTGAAGTCCACAAGTCTTAAAGTTGCCAAGTTTGAAGACCTCTGATTTAATCCAAGGAGATTTTTTTGCCATGTATCATAATGAAAACTACACTGCTGAAAAAAAATAAAGGGAACACTTAAACAATACAATGTAACTCCAAGTCAATCACACTTCTGTGAAATCAAACTGTCCACTTAGGTAGCAACACTGATTGACAACCAATTTCACATGCTGGTGTGCAAATGGAAGAGACAACAGGTGGAAAGCAAAGGCAGTTAGCAAGGCATCCCCAATAAAGGAGGGCTGCTGCAGGTGGTGACCACAGACCATTTCTCAGTTCCTGTGCTTTCTGGCTGATGGTTTGGTCACTTCTGAATGCTGGCGGTGCTGTCACTCTAGTGGTAGCATGAGACAGAGTCTACAACCACACTAGTGGGTCAGGTAGTCCAGCTCATCCAGGATAGCACATCAATGCGAGCTGTGGCAAGAAGGTTTGCTGTGTCTGTCAGCGCAGTGTCCAGAGCATGGAGACACTACCAGGAGACAGGCCAGTACATCAGGAGACGTGGAGGAGGCCATAGGAGGTTAGCAACCCAGCATCAGGATCGCTTCCTCTGCCTTTGTGCAAGGAAGGACAGGAGGAGCACTGCCAGAGCACTGCAAAATGACCTCCAGCGGGCCACAAATGTGCATGTGGCTGCTCAAACGGTCAGAAACAGACTCCATGAGGGTGGTATGAGGGCCCAGTGTCCACAGGTGGGGGTTGTGCTTACAACCCAACACCATGCAGGATGTTTGGCATTTGCCAGAGAACACCAAGATTGGCAACTTCGACACTGGCACCCTGTGCTCTTCACAGATGAAAGCAGGTTCCCACTGAGCACATGTGACAGACGTGACAGGGTCTGGAGACGCCATGGAGAATGTTCTGCTGCCTGCAACATCCTCCAGCATGACCGGTTTGGCAGTGGGTCAGTCATGGTGTGGGGTGGCATTTCTTTAGGGGGCTTCACAGCCCTCCATGTGCTCGCCAGAGGTAGCCTGACTGCCATTAGGTACAGAGATGAGATCCTCAGATCCCTTGTGAGACCATATGCTGATGTGGTTGGCCCTGGGTTCCTCCTAATGCAAGACGATGCTAGACCTCATGTGGCCGGAGTGTGTCAGCGGTTCCTGCAAAACGAAGGCATTGATGCTATGGACTGGCCCGCCCGTTCCCCAAACCTGAATCCAGTTGAGCACATCTGGGACATCAGGTCTCGCTCCATCCACCAGCGCCATGTTGCACCACAGACTGTCCAGGAGTTGGGGGATGCTTTAATCCAGGTGTGGGAGGAGATCCCTCAGGGGACCATCCGCCTTCTCATCAGGAGCAGGCCCAGGCATTGTAGGGAGGTCATACAGGCACGTGGAGGCCACACACACTACTGAGCCTCATTTTGACTTGTTTTAAGAACATTACATCAAAGTTGGATCAGCCTATAGTGTTTTTTTCCACTTTAATTTTGAGTGTAACTCCAAATCCAGACCTCCATGGGTTGCTCAATTTGATTTCCATTGATAATTTTTGTGTGATTGTGTTGCCAGCACATTCAACTATGTTTTTGAATGAAGTATTTAATAAGAATATTTCATTCATTCAGATCTAGGATGTCTTATTTTTGTGTTCCCTTTATTATTTTGAGCAGTGTATATTTGCACGTTGCACCATTTCAGCCAGTACTAATGAAAGCTTTACGTATGACCACACCATATTGCCCATATTCTAAAACCTATTCAACTGTGGTTTCTCTGGATCAATTGAAAGGGCAGAAAATGTGGATGGAGGGCTATGAATCCAAATATTCCTGAACTGAACAGCTGCTCCTGATGGTGCATTGGTTAGAATTTATTTATTTAGAAAATGTATATTTATACAAATGGTGGCTCAAGGAGGCTTACATAAAAACACACTATAAAAGAAATAAAGCCAGATCGTCCTCTCCCCATCCTCCTAGCCCCCCCAACCCCATTAGCCCACTCTTCCCATGTGCTTTTAGGGTGGCTCTTCCAGCCAGTGGAAGCTTCCAGGTTCTGCTAAGTTTCATGCATTCCAGAGCTGGAGTTGGGGCGTTATGCTTGCTCTTTACATAAACAGGGAGAATCAGGTCCTGCATCTGTTTCTGGGAAAGTGGTGAAGACATTATGAAATTGAAGAGCAGGGGATCTTCTAAAGGTTTCTGTTATGAAGTTGAGCAGAAAAAAAGGGGGGTGGGTGGAAGGAAAAGACACCCAAATGTTATCTCAGATAGGAAGGAAAAAACTGCACGGGGTCCCTGATTCACGACTGAACTGCAAAACAGCTCCTTGAGCAAGGCAGCAATTAGGAGATTGTAAGCACGTAGGAGATTGTAAGACCAGCAGAAATTGCACTGTGCCATTTGTTGTGTGCCTTGGAGCAGGGGTTGTGTTTCAAAAAGCCACGGCCTGTTTGGTACCTCTACCTCAGGGGTCTCCAACCTTGGCCCCTTTAAGCCTGGCGCACTTCAACTCCCAGAATTCCCCAGCCAGCAAAATGTAGTCACTGAACCTGTAGTAACACTGGTTGAATCCCACCCCGGGACGGAGGATGTGTGGGGTATGTTTGCTTTCCAGCCTGGGATTTCCCTCCTCAATTGCAGCCTGTACGCTCTGCTGAATGGAGGGAAGAAGCTCCACTACTTGCCAGAATCAAAACAAAAACCTATCTTGTTTCTGAGAACTTGGAGCCCCAATTGCCACCTCACATGGCCCATGACCAGAGGGGACCTACAGGTGGATTAACTGGTGTGGTCATCCATGTGTTCTCTGCTGATGAATCATTTGCAGGTTACTGTTAGAAACAGCGTTTCCTCCTTTCATGTGTCTCCCCACTCTCTAGATGGGCCTTGGCAAGCAGGTTCAAAGAGCCGTTTGGACCCATTTCCCACAGAAAAGAAAACATCGGGAGCCTCAAAACCTGGGTGGGCGTGGCCAACTCAACATCGCACCCACCCAGTCACATAACCCTGCCACGCCTAACCAGGCTTTCTGGCTCCCAGTATTTTCTGTGAGAAATGGGTATCTCTCCCCCACCCTCCCTCTCATTTCTGTTTTTGTGTTTTACCAGGTGAGGAGTGACTGGGAGGGGAGTGTGAGGGGCAGGGGCAGCCAGTGGTGGGATCACCAACCAGGAGCCACAGCACAGGGCCCAAAGAGCCACATGGAACTCCAGAGCCACGGGTTGCTGACACCCAATTTAAGGGGAGTTATGGAAAGGAAGGTCCTGGAAGGGCAGGAGATTGGCTGAATGGAAAAAGAGGGGACAAATGATCTGATGCCCTTGCTCAAGAGGATTCCCAGAACAGAACAACCTCCTCTCTTCAACATCACAAGAAGTATTAGTATGCTTTATGCTGCCTTGGTAAGGCCACATTTGGAATCCTGTGTCACCATGATACCCCCCCCCAAAAAAAAAGATATGTAGAAAGAGTGCAGAGAAGAGCAATAAAGATGATCAGGGGTCTGGAAGCTAAATCATGCAATGAACAAGCTAAGGGAGCATGGTATGTTGAGCCTAACAAAGAAAAGGTTTGAGCCTTCCAGTACTTGAGGGTGCAGAGTTGAGGGCAACTGTTGACTCTCCAAAGCACCTGAAGGCAGAGCAAGAAAAAAAGTGTGAAAGCTCAAAAGTGTGAAAATAAAGAGAAATTTCCCGACAGCAAGAACAATCCATAGAAAAGCTTTCCTCCCAAAGTTGTGGATGTTCCATCGCTGGAGATTTTTCAAGAAGAGATTGGAGAACCATTTGTCCAGGAGATTATAAAAACTCCTGCCGTAGGAGGGTCTTGGACTAGAAGACCTCCAAGGTCCCTTCCAGCCTTATGCATCTATGATTCTTTCACTATCATTAAACCATCTTGATTCTGCAACCCAACAGGGCAGAAAAAGACTCCAGAGGATAATTTGGACCTCAGAAAAAACAGTGACGACCAACCTTGCCTTCCATCGAGGACCTGTACACTGCACGTGTCAAAAACAGTGTAGAGCAGGGGTGTCAAATATGACTTCATGGAGGGCCACATCAACATTGTGTTTGACCTCAGAGGGCGGGGGTGTGGCTGGGGGCGTGGCCATGATGGGCGTGTCACAAGATCGCACCTCCGCACACATGGTTTTATACACTTATAAAAATAGAGAGCCGTACATTTCTGTGATTTTGATCACCTTATGAGAGAGACCAGATCAAGAAACTAACTCCATCAGGAGATGAGAATTATAAATTATTGACATAGGCTACAGCAGCAGAATCCTGCAACCCTGAAAGATAAAATATTTTACCTTTCCTCCCTTTCATAACCTTCTGAGTCAAGGATGGCCTTCCGCAGCACCCTGGCAGCCAAAACGGAATCCTACATTGAATTTCACTTTGTTAGATAGGACCCAATATAAGATAGGACCCATCTGGATCTTGAACCTGTCATCTAGGGTGTCGGTTATTCCTGCCAGCTTAGTATCATCTGCAAATTTGGTAAGTTCCCCTTCTCTTCCTTCATCTAAGTCATTTATGGAGATCATTGCCTGGCCCAGGAACACTGCTCATCCTAGAGTAGAAGATGCTGCCGGAGAGAAGGCCATTTATCTTCTGTTCTCCTGTCTGTGAAGGAAGATGAAAAAACCTGGGGGGGGGTTTATAAATGGAAGTGGATGTCATCTGAGATGCGGTCTGGTTTTATAAAATGAGGAGAAGCAGATAAAGCATTTTCTTTCTTTGGCAACTAATGGAAAACAGTCTTCATGAAAGAAAGGTTACTTCCTGTGTGAACGCATTTCCTCTTTTCAGCTTTAGTTCTGCAATAGGGAACTTGCTCAGTCAACTCAGTCAAGACTCCACTACTGTCTGGGATGCAGCAGAAGGATGAATGAGGAGGGAACTATATTTGGGAAAAATGGCAAAAAACCATCTCTTTCATCCAGCTTTTAAATGTTAATTTATGGCATTGGAAAGAGGAGATAGAATAGAATAGAATTCTTTATTGGCCAAGTGTGACTGGACCCACAAGGAATTTGTCTTGGTGTAAATACTCTCAGTGTACATAAAAAGAAAAGAGACATTCGTCAAGAGTCAAGAATCATCAGGTCCAACACTTAATGAAAGTCATAGGGTACAATCAGCAATCAAATCATACTAGAAAACAGTCAATATAAATCGTAAGGATACAAGTGACAAAGTTACAGTCCCACAATCACAAGTGGGAGGGTGATAAGGAGTGATGAAAAGATTAATAGTAATAGTAGTGCAGACTTTGTAAATAGTGGGACAGTGTTGAGGGAATTATTTGCTTAGAAGAGTGAGGGCGTTTGGGAAAAAACTGTCCTTGTGTCTAGTTGTTCTGGTGTGTGGTGCTCTGAATAGTGTCATTTTGAGGGAAGGATTGGAAACAGTCAATGTCCGGGATGTGAGGGGTCTGTAAATATTTTCACAGCCCTCTTTTTGACTTCTGCAGGATACAGGTCCTCCATGGAAGGCAGGTTGGTAGTAATCGTTTTTTCTGCAGTCCTCTGGAGTCTGTGTCTGTCCTCTTGGGCTGTAGAACCAAACCAGACAGTTATAGAGGTGCAGATGACAAATGATATTTATAACAGGGATCTCCAAACTTGGCAACTTTAAAACTTGTGGACTTCAACTCCCAGAATTCCTCAGTCAGCAAAGCTTGAAGCCTACAAGTCTTAAAGTTGCCGAGGTTGGAGACCCCTGGCTGGCTTACAACACAGTCCTTTCAGCAGCCCCAAGAAGATTCCCTATCAGTTTGCGCTCTGATTCAGGTGACTTTGAGGATACAGTTGCTCTTTGAATGCTAATGTTCAGCTGACGACAAAGAACATCCAGCCCTTCCATTCCCCACCAGTCAGTCAGAACTGAAGAAGCTTCCTGGATGAGGAATGAAACGTTTTCAAAGGAAAAAATAACCAAGAAAGTCCAATTGCCTTTTTGTGTGTGTGTGGTGGGGGAAGCACCTTTGGGACAGCCATGAGCTGGATGATTGAGAATTTCCACAGCCGTATCTTTGGGAAATCCCATCATTTGGGGAAATCCCCTCCCTTTAGCTCTTTGTCTCCATGCTTCTGCTGAAAGCTGCATTGGCCACTACTTTCTAGCCCTCCCCCTACCCCCCATCAGCAGGGACTGGAAACGTTTGGACAGCAGTCATCGTCAGCTCATATTTCACTGTTTATCATGTGATCACGCATGCATGAACACATGTACACGTGCACACTCTTGGGTGCGTCACTGCTATCAGCCAGCCCTGGCTTGCTCGGGTTGCAAATTCTGAATGCCCCCCCCTCCCCAATCCAGGTCTCTCCTAATCTGCTTGTTTATCAGGCTGGCTGAGTTTGGCCAGAACAGGCAGGCTTGCTTCTGCCTTGGACTCTCATCCCAGACGGCACCTTCGTGGAACAGAAGCGTGGCTGGTGGCTGGATGTGACCCCTTTCAGGCTTTGTGCCCGGAAACTTTCCTTCCTGCTTTGTTCCCCTCCGCAGGAAACGCTTTTCCCATGGGGATATTTTTCAAGTGGAATTTCTCTGCCTGCCACACAGAGAAGGGCGGATGAGATGTCTGTGTTGTTGGGTAGACATTTGAACTCCACCACTGGGCATCTTTTCGTACCCACATTCTTAAAAAATAGCTGAGATCAGTTTATTACAGTCTTTAAGGCCAGCTACAATAAAACTCATATCAATCTTTCTTTTTAAAAAATGATTTCAAATTGTCCTTCAGTCGTCTTCCCCTGAAGAGGAGTCCAGAAAGTAGCATTCCAACAGTGCCCCATCCCATTTCAATTCCTGAAATAATCAAAATTCTCACCAACCCACTCATATTCTTTCAGCCTCCCCTTCCTAATTTTCAGCATATTCTGCCTTTTTTTTTTTTTTTTTTGGGGGGGGGGAAGGATATGTATAAATACAAATCTAGTCATTTGCTTAGAGGGGAATCTATTCAGAGGCAAAAGCATCATTTCTTCTTTGATTTGTTTAAAATCTGTGATCCAATGTCCGCATTTTGATATTGGATCCTTTTCATAATAGTTCTAACCACCGGTCAGATATTCTGCCTCTGTGGTCCTTCTCTCCTTTGGGCTACAATTAGCAGGGTGTTGCTTGCCTGTTTGATTTTGTTTTTCAGATGAATCCCCAGAAGATACCTCCTTAATCAAGGTTTTTGGGGTAGAAGCCATAGTGAGGCTTTAACCTCAGGAACTGGTGGGCAGCGTGAAGGCAGTTTTAACTAGTGCAAGAACAAGACCACTTACAAGTTCAATCTTAAAATAAAACACAACTTCACTGCTGCAGAGGAGTGAGTGGACCACATGGGTCCAGAACCATATTTTTTTTTTAAACAAATGTTATTGGTTCTACAATTAAAAATACATCGACAACACATACACCACTGAAAAAGCAGAAAACAAAAGAGAGGGAGAGAGAAAAAAGGATAGAAAACAATTAAAAACATTCTCATTTTCGACAGTTTGTAAGATCTTTTCTTCCCTTAATTTATGCCATATACGCACCATTGTCCTGACATGTGTTTGTATATCACTCATATGAGTTTATCTTATTCTTTCTTGCCTTGAAATGTAAAGTCTATCTTTGTTCTAACCAATTATACCAACTGTTCCAACTATTATAATATATTGAAGTATCCTTATTTTTTAGTGCTAGGGTTAATCTATCCATTTCTACGCAGTTGGAAATTTTTTGGATAATCATCTCCTCTGTAGATATATGGGGATGCTTCCAACCTTGGGCATAAGCTAATCTGGCCGCTGTTAGTGTATGTATTGTTATATTCTTTGCTTTTTTTGATAGTTGTTTATCAAAAATCCCTAACAGGAAGGATTCTGGTTTATACTCGATCTGTTCTTTTGTTATATCTTCCAACCAATTTCTGATTTTCTGCCAGTATTTTTGGGCTTCTGTACAGGACCACCACATATGAAAAAAGGTTCCCTCTTTTTTTTTTTTGCATTTCCAGCACTTCGGACTCACATTGGGGTGCATCTTCACCAGTCTCAAAGGAGGAAGATGCCACCTGTAGAATATTTTATAAGCGTTTTCTTTACATACTGCGGATTTTGTAATCTTATTGTTTCTACCCCAGACCTTTTCCTATTCTATTAAGGTGATACTACGACCTACATTCCTACTCCAGGCTATCATATTCCCTTTGACCGTTTCTTCTTCTAATTCTACTTCTAATAAATAATTATAAAATTTAGTTATATTTTTTTTGCCTGGTCCTAATAAAATTTTGTCTAATTGCTGAAGTTTATTGTTAATTCCAAATTCTTTTCTATCTTTTCTATCCTGTTTGTATCTACTATGGATTTGGAGGTATACCCACTGATCAATTTTAAATCCCCGCTCTTGCAATTCTTGTCGCGATTTCAAATTTCCTTGTATATCCAATAAATCCTTGTATTTAATCATTTTAGTAATATCCAAATTGTTTGGGTGGATCATCACCTCCATTGTTGATATCCAAATCAGTACTGTTAGATAGTGTTTTTTCCGTATTTTTTCCCAGTTAGTTAATAATGAGTCTAATTAAGTGTCTATGGAAGAGTTGCAATCTGCCCCATGATTCTAAATCTTTCTTTGCCTGAACCAACAGTTTGTCATAATTATTTTCTTTAAGTGTCTTGCAATGTGCTGTCAACCATATTCCTAAATATTGAACTTTCTTTGTCACTTGTATTCCCATAGCTTCTTCTAAATCTTTTTTCTGTTTTTCTGCTAAATTTTTAGTCATTAATTTTATTTTCTTCCTATTAATTTTGAGTCCTGCTACTGCTCCAAATTGTTCTAGTTCATTTATCAATTTTTGTCCTCTTTCTATTGGTTCCTCAATAAAAAAGACCATGTCATCGGCGAACGCTTGCAACTTGTATTCTTCTTTCTTAACCTTTAATCCTTTTATCTCTGAATTCTGTCTAATTCGTATTAATAGTGTTTCTAATGAGAATATGAAGAGCAGGGGTGAGAGTGGGCAACCTTGTCTGACTCCTTTTTCTATTTTTATTGGGCGAATATATTCCCCATTTACTATAATATTGGCCTGTTGTGTATCATAAATAGTCATTATAATAGTTTCAAATTTAGTGCCTAAATTCATATTATAAATTTTTTGAATTAGAAATTGCCAATTTAAATTGTCAAAGGCCTTTTCTGCATCTAAAAACATAAGTGCAATTTGTTTTTCAGGGTGGGCTTCATAAAATTCTAAAACATTTACTACTGTTCTTAAATTATTCCTAATCTGTCTGGTCGGGAAAAATCCATTTTGATCTTCATGTATATATAGATTTAAAATTTGTTTTAGTCTATTTGCTATTATGGAGGTGAATATTTTGTAGGCGGTGTTTAGCAGTGAAATTGGCCTATAGTTGTTAATATGTCTGGGATCAGATTCCTCCTTCGGGATCAACGAAATCAATGCTCCCCTCCATGAGTCCGGCATCCTGGCTGCTAATAAGACATTGTTGAAAACTTTCATCATAAGAGGTCTAATTTGTTCTGCAATTGCTTTGTATAGCTCTCCCGGAATCCCGTCTGGCTCCGGGCCTTTATTATTTTTCTGAATTTCTATTGCTGATTTCAGTTCGGACCAAGTAATGTCTTTATTTAATAATTCTACCATTTCTTCTCCAATTACTTTATCTTTAATTTCATCTAAAGCCCCTGTCACACTGCACAATGGATGGAAAGAGGATGTAAAATGGAGGAAAACACTTGACATCCATTGGTTAACGCGATGTATCCGTTCTGTACTCACTGCCTCCGTTTTGCTTCCTCTCTATCCGTCCAGCATCCGTTTATTGACGTTTCATCCGCTCAGAAAGTTTTGAACTGCTCAAAATTTTGAGCGGAAAATGTATCCAATGCATCCGTTCTTCATCCACTAGGCATCTGCTAGGCATCCGTTCTGCATCCGCTTCGCATCCGCGCAACTCCATCCGCTCCAGCGGTAAACGGACGCAGGGAGGAAGCGGAACGGACGCAGAATGGATGCAGAACGGATGCCTAGGAGATGCAGCACAGAAACAGCATTTAAAATGGAAAAACCGTTTGCAGAGGGGACCTATCTCGGATATTAAGGATGTCTAGAGGATGCCTAGAGGATGCAAAGGGACACCTAGGGGAAAACCTATACTGCCTATAAAAAGGGGGAACAACTCATCTGGATCTCACTTTCAGTCCAGCAAGCCCAGCTGTGCAGACCTCTGCAGCCTTCATCTGACTCTTCCTCTTCCACAGCATCCAGTCATGTCCACCGTGGATCGTAACAAAGTACTTTTGGCAGCCACCATCGTTCTGCAACAGTGTGAAGCCATCTACAGGCTCTGTGAACTCTACTACGGGAAGAAAAAGAGGCAGCCAAGAAGCGTCTGGGTACGAAGATGGTTCACTAGAAGAGCAGAGTACGGACTGTACAACAAGCTGATGGTGGAGCTCAGGAACGAAGACACTCGTGCATTCCAGAACTTCATGAGGATGCCTCCAGCCATGTTTGACGAAGTTGTGTAGCGGCTGACACCCAGGTTGACCAAGCAGAGCACCAACTTCCAGCCTAGCCTGGACCCTGGGCTCAAGGTGGCACTGACTCTGCGCCACCTGGCCTCAGGGACCACCTACAGGAGCATGCAGTATGGCTGGAGGGTGCCACACAACAACATCAGCATTGTGGTCAGAGAAGTGGTGCAGGCCATCATCGAAGGATACCTGGAGGAGCTCCTCCAGTGCCCCTCCACTGAAGAAGGATGGAAGAAAGTTGCAGAGCAGCGGTATCAGAGGTGGAACTTCCCACACACCGTTGGAGCCATAGATGGCAAGCACGTGGCCTGCAAAGCGCCAGCCAAGTCGGGGTCCACTTATTTCAACTACAAGGGCTTCTTCAGCATCGTCCTCTTCACCATGGTCGATGCTGACTACAAGTTCATGTACATCGATGCTTCAGGCAACGGGTCATGTTCAGATGCCCAGGTATACAACGCCAATGACCTCAAGGAGGGGCTGGAACGCAACCTCATCATGGGCTTCCCAGATCCAGACCCACTGCCCAATGACACGAAAGATGTGCCCTACTTCATCGTGGGGGATGACGCCTTCTCCCTCAGAACCTACCTCATGAAGCCCTACACCTCCAGACTCCTCACCCATGAAGAGAGGATCTTCAACTACAGGCTGTCCAGGGCAAGGCGGGTGGTGGAGAATGCCTTTGGCATCCTGGCCAACAGGTTCCAGGTACTTCTCACCACCATGCAGCATCGCCCACAGACCGTGAGGAACATCGTGGAAGCTTGCTGCATCCTGCACAATCTCATGCGCATCCGCTACCCAGTGTTGCAGAACAGGCTCGTGGACCTCCAACAAGGCAATGGGGACATGGAGCCTGGAGAATGGAGGCAAGGGCAAAACCTGATAGACAATGAGGATGTGCAAGGCCCCAACAGAGCCTCACGTGAAGGGAAGAAGCAGCGCAACCTCCTGAAACACTGGTGCAACTCCCCAGCTGGAGCAGGGGAGTGGCCAGACAGGGTGATAGATGCTTAATGGATGCTTCCTTCAGCCTGTCTCATCACACTGATGAGATTGGGCCATGTATGTTGAGTGGCCCTACCATGATCAGGGCATTTAATAAAGAGTTGTGTTTATGTTGACATGTGTGGATGATTATTACATTATTATTGATAATAAAGGGCCATAGGTGTGGCACCTGGGAGGGTGGACCATGCAGTCCCACTATGCTTTCACTGGAGGTTTATCTATCCCACAGCTATTACCCATTCCAAAGGTATCCCTGCCCATCCCACAGGTATCCCTGCCCACCCCACTGCTATCTTAACCCATCCCACAAGCTTGCAAAGGCTTAAACCAATTCTAAAAGTTTCCACCAAGACTTTATTGAAAAAAAGAAATGAAACAAGTGTGTGAATCAAAGATAAACTTTATTGAACAACAAGCTGTAAAAGAAAAATGACCCAAGTCAAGTGTCCAAATAAAATCCATAGGTAGCCAGCCAGCCAGTCTCTGGCACTTCTCTTGGTCACTCGGAGGTGTGCCCAGTCTCAGGGGTGAAGGGTCCAGGTGCTGTGGAGGTGGCTGGTGCTGGAGTGCTGGTCTGAAGCCCCACTGGGGTGCCTGGCCCCAAGAGGACAGCAGGTGATGGTGTGTTGAGAAAGCTCTCGAACAACTGGCTCAGCCCCGTGATGTTGAGAGCTCCTTCCTCCATGCCATGGGGTGTCAGCCCCAGTACCGACGACAGATGTACTGAGGCCGGGCTTGGCTGTGGGGTGGAGGAAGGAGCAGTGTAGTGGGGCTGTCTGGTCTGCAGCTGGGTGAGGACTGGCGTTGATGGCATCAGTGTCATGGGTGGCATCGTTGGCGTTGGTGGCATTAGTGTTGTGGGTGGCATCGGCGTCGGTGGCATCAGTGTCGTGGGTGGCATCGGTTGCATCAGTGGAACCAGTGGCAACGGTGTCGTCTGATGACTCTGTGCCTGGACTGGGAAGGGCTGCTGCCTGTGCTGCTGGACCTCCTGGTAGCCGTAGCCCTGGTAGGTGAGGGCCTGTGGGAAGCCTTGGAATGGGAGGGACATCACCTGGGGTGGAGGAGCAGACCTGGACTGGGTTGGAGCAGGTTCCTCTGGATCTGGAGGGTTGTGAAGCAGCTCAGTGATCCAGTCCTTCACCATCTGGTACTGGGGTTCCGCCATGTCCACGAGGGTCTGGTTGACATAGGTGAGGAAGGGCTTGCGGTTGGAGGATGAGGAGTCGGTGTGGACCAGCTGAGAGAGGAGATCTATGCTGGTCCGGATGGTGTCCCTGATCTCCAGCAGGACAGTGTGGCTCTGCCCCTCCTGCTGTCTGGCTCTCTGCCTTTCTGTGGAGGTGGAGCTGTGGGTGGATGCGGGTACGGCTGTGGTGGACAGGCTGTCTCCTTTCTCCCACTGCACCAGGGAGTCCTCCACGCGCTCCACCATGGTTACAACACTTGTCCGCGGGTTCTCTGCCATGGCACGCTCCACAGAAACCTGCCTGGAGACAGGAACTGACTCTCGGCCGGAAGAGGACTGTCTCTCAGCAGGCTGCTGGAGAGAGAGGGTAGACAGAGGGGCTACTCCTCGGTGGCAGATCTCACCCTCCAGGAAGCTGCACCTGGCCATGACGTAGGTCTCTCTGTCCGTCAGCTTAACCGTGGCCTGGTCAGATTTCTTCAGGTGCAGCTTCCCGTACCAGGTGTGCATGTGCTTCCACCAGCCGAGGAGCACCTCCGAAGTGTAGCCCATACTCTCCGCCTTCTCTCTCCAAGCAGTATGCTTCCACTTGGTGTCCCTGTACAGCCAGTGTCCCTTCCGCCACAGATAGTCATTCTCTCTCAGCCACTCCAGCACCTCATCCTCATGTTCCTCCTCAATGGAATATTGCCTCCTCTCCCGTTGTCGCATATGCCTCTTCCTCCCTTTGGCAGGACCAGATGGGCCCTCATCAGAGGGGCTCCCAGGTAGTAGGGGCTGCTCCTCCACACCACCAGCAGCAGCAGCACCAGCAGGATCATCATCATCATCATCATCATCATCATCATCATCATCATCATCATCATCATCATCATCACCAGCAGTATCATAATCATCGTCATCAGCAGCAGCAGCACCAGCACCTGCAGCACCAGCAGGATCATCATCATCATCAGCAGCAGCAGCAGCAGCAGTACCAGCAGCACCAGCTGGACCAGGATCAGCAGCAGTAGAGTAAGCACCAGCAGCGCCAGCAAGACCAGGAGCATGAGCAGGACCAGGAGCACGAGCACGATGAGCAGGACGAGCAAGACCAGGAGCACGAGCAGGACGAGCAAGTCCAGGAGCACGAGCAAGACCAGCAGGACCAGCAGGACGAGGAGCAGCTTCAGCAGAGTACGCAGCAGTAGAAGCACTACCGCCAGGAGCAGCTTCAGCAGAGTAAGCATGAGTAGAAGCACTACCGCCAGGAGCAGCTTCAGCAGAGTAAGCACAAGCAGAAGCACCACCGCCAGGAGCAGCTTCAGCAGAGTAAGCACGAGCAGAACCACCACCACCAGGAGCAGCTTCAGCAGAAGCTTCAGCACCAGAAGAGCGAGCCCGAGCAGCAGAAGCCCCAGCAGAAGCAGAGTCAGGGACAGGGGGAGGGAGGGTGGCCCTGTCCCTCTTGCCAGGGATGGCGGCAGGTTGCTGAGGCTTTCGCTTCTTCCCCATGGTTGTGGGGTTGCTGGCTGGCAGGGAGGCTGGCAGGCACCAAGGCTGGCAGGGAGCCTGGCAGGAAGCCTGGCAGGCAGCCAGGCATGAAGGCTGGCAGGCAGGCAGGCACCAAGGCTGGTAGGAAGCCTGGCAGGAAGCCTGGCAGGAAGGCAGGAAGGCACCAAGGCTGGCAGGCACCAAGGCTGGCAGGCAGACTGGCTGGCAGGGAGGCTGGAAGGCAGTCTGGCAGCAAGGCTGGCAGGCAGGCAGAGAGCAAGGCTGGCAGGGAGGCTGGCCAGGAGGCTGGGAGGCAGGCTTGGAGGCAGGCTGGCAGGAAGGCTGGCACCAAGGCTTGCAGCAAAGCTTGCAGGCAGGCATGCAGGCAGGGCAGGCAAGGACTCGATGTATCCGGCAGCAGGTCTTTCCTCTGAATAGTGACCTGCTTTGGAGCTTCTTCCCTTTATATCCACGGGGCTTACGCAATGCTTCCCTCCCGCATGCGCAATTAATGCTCGGCATCCGTTCGATTTCCGTTCTGCATCCGCTAGGCTTCTGCTGTGCATCCGCTTCATCCGCTGTGCATCCGCTAGGCTTCTGCTCTGCATCCTCATCATCCGCTGTGCATCCGCTGTATCCGTTCCGTGTCCGCTTTGCTGAGGCCTCCCGGAAGCCTTGAGGATGTGCCATCCGCTCCCATCCGCTTCCATCCGCTAGGCTTCCGTTCTGCATCTGCTTTCCATCCGCTCTGCGTCCTCCCCGCGTCCGTTCCTTTCCGTGTTATCCGCTCTGGTTATGCAAATTTTTGCCCCTTTTGAGAGCGGATAACAACGTATGGAACATTTTTTTCGTCCGTTGTGTCCTTTTTACTAACGTTTTGCATCCATTGGGCAGTGTGACAGGGCCTTAAGTAATTTCTTATTTTATCCTCATTAACTTCTTCCTTTTTATATAGCTCTTCAAAATATTTATGTACAATTTCTTTTTTTCTGTTTTGTCTCATGTTATGTGTCGCCGTTTCCATCTATTAGTTGGTATATCAGTCTCTTTTCTTTCTTTCTTTTTAGTTTGTAAGATAACCATCTTCCTGGCTTATTAGCATGCTAAAAGTAAGTTTGTCTAGTCACATTCAAATATATAATCATTTTCTCTTGATCGATTAAATTCAATTTATGTTTCGCAGTTATGATCTGATTTTGCACTCTTGAGTCCTTTGGGGTCTTCTGTAATTGAATTTCTAATTCCTTAATTTGTTGTTGTAATTTATTTTGCTGGGCATATTTTTCTTTATTCCTCCTAGCACTATAAGAAATTGTTGTACCTCTTATTACTGCCTTCATTGTATCCTTTATTGTAAATGTTTTATTTCGTGATTTCACTTTTATCATTTTCCTTTAAGAAATAATTTAATTCCTCCTTAAGTTTATCAGTATATTGTTTTTCTCTTATTAATTGGGTATTTAATGTCCATCTTTTCTTGGGTTTCTTCCTACCCTTTCATATTATCTGAATGGGATTGTGATCTGCCCACTCATTCGGTAAAATGTCTATTCCTTTTATCTTGTTTGCTATTTCCCCATTCATCCATGCCATGTCAATTCGTGTCCATATTTGATGTGGATTAGAGTAGAATATAAATTGTTTTTTCTCGAGGTATAATCTTCTCCATAAATCCACCAAATTTAACTTCTTCATCATTTCCTTACATATCTTAGGGAGCTCTCTCTTCCCCCTTTTTTTTATCCCCCCATTACTCCAGTCTTTCTGATAATCAGCAATAGAGTTGAAATCTCCTATGATGCAGACATTTCTTTTTTTCAAATCCTATTATTTTTCGATATAAATGTTTAAAAAACTCTTTCTGGTCTTCATTTGGAGCATAAATTACCACTAATAGGATAGAAATTGCATTAATCCAGATCTATAAAACCAAGATTCTTCCCTCAGAATCTGACCATACTAACTCTGATTTCAAATCCTCTTTAACATATATTGCAATCCCTTTCTTTTTTCCTGTATCAGCTGGTGCGGTAAATAGTTTCCCTAATTTCGGGCAATCTAAGAGTCTTTCATCTATTTTCCTTATGTGAGTTTCCTGCAGGCATATTATATCAGCATTTTGTTTAATTAATTTAATTAATATTCTTTTCCTTTTTATTGTCGAATTTAATCCATTTATGTTAATTGATAAAAGTTTCTTTTCTTCTTCCATTTAGTTTTGTTTCGCTCTTTGCCTTGTAATAACTCCGGTCTCTCCTTGTGTTTGTTGGGGTGTACTTTCTTCTCTCTCTTAATGTAAGTAGGTAGTCCCTTGATTTCTTAAGATTCCCTCTTTTTTGTTTCTGTAGTAACTTTGGTTTTCTTGTGAGTTTATTTCCAATTCCTCCTTACTGCTTTGGTCGTCTGGGCCTATTAGTTGTTCATATAATTCTTGGGTCCTTTCCATAGAATCTATTTTAATTTTCCTTTCTTTCCATGAGACTAACATCCCTTCTGGGATTAACCATTTAAATACAATTCTTTTTTGATTTAAGTAGGCTGCTAAAAATTTGTAATCTCTTCTTGTTTCCCTTACTCTTCTTGGGATTTGCTTGAGAATCAGAATTTCTTTGCCTTTATACATAATTGTTCTGTCCCTGGACATCCTAAATATAATATCACGAACACTCCTTCTCGCAAAGCATCTATGGACTTTTCTCGGGCATTTAGGCATCTCACATAATTAGTGTTGATTCTATAAACTTCATCAAATTCCTTTAATATATCATCTTTATCCTTGTCCAATAATCCAGCTAATATTTCCGCCATTAATTGCTCCAAATCTTCTTCCTTGGATTCCTCTACATTTTGGAATCTCAAGTATGTAGCCGCCTTGTCCATCTCTAGGAAGACTAATGAGTCTTCCATTTCTTTGCTCACATTTTTTAATTCTTCATCTCCCCTTTCTAATTTATTTTTGGTTCGTTCAGTCCTTTTCTCTACTTCTTTTATTGTAGCTTCATTTTTCTCCAAGTTCTGTTGTAGTATTCCAATGTTATCCTCTACTTTAGAGATATCCACTTTCATTTCTGCTTTTAATTTCCCCATCTCCTCTTTTAATTCGTTAATATCTGCTCTTGTCTCGCTATGATTTTTTATCATTGTCTCTTGTAGTTTCGTCATTGATTCCTGTAAGGTTAGCAAAATTGTTTGAATGTTGGTATTCAAGACATTAGCTTGTTTTTCCGCTGGCAGCATTTCTTCTATGGTTTTTTTGAGCCATGGGCAAAGCTGTTGCTGCTTTTTTGCTTTGGTGGCAGTCCAGACTTAGAGCCGCCTTTGACAGGAGGCTAATTCTTGCTCATTGGGCTCTGGAGGGCTCCTCTTCACTGCAGGGGGGTTGCCTTCCCTACACTGCAGCCTGAGTATCCCCCACACTGACACAAATCTCTCCAGGATTCGAGCACCCTCTAAGGATCGCACCAACCGCAAGAAGAAATTAATCGAAACTGCAGACAGGCTTCTGCACCTCTGTTCGTCCTTGCCTTGCCACTGGAAGTCCTAGTTTCAGAACCATATTTAAACTGTTATGGAGTCCAACATATAAGAACAATAGTTATGACAAAAGCTCTGTTTCCATCTTTCACTCATGGAAACAGGTGCCATGAGACACCAGTTGCTGTGATTGAGAGGCAGTTTTCTCAGGAGTTGTGGATGCTTGCAGTTGTGATGGCTTGATTTGTACATTTTGCCCCTGACATGAAAAAGGGTTGACCTCTACAGGAAGTGCTTGCTGAGCAACAGGCAGTCCATTAAATTGGTAGCACTAATTTGGTACCTAGCAAGCGTTGGCTTCTGGGTAAAACTTGTCATATGTGCAAAGCCTCTTGTTGATGTTCTAAATCAGTCGGATTTTATTAACAGAAAATAAGGATGGTAAAAGATTCCCCAATAAAAATGTGCAGTTAAAAGTGATCTGATCCACCTCTGGCTTTTCTGTACATCAGGATGCCCTCGTGTTATCTCTTATATGCTCCATAAAAAGTGGAGGCAGAGAGTTAATAAGGTCAGAAATGGAGGTCAGACTGGAAGATCTGCATCAAGACTAATGTGTTTGTGCAAAGAGGGTTGTGCCCAGACCCATTTGCTGCCCCCTTTCCCTTCCATCTGCCTTGCAGCCATGTTCTTGTAGCTTTCATTTCTCAGGTGTTGATTGGTTAAGATCAGTTTCTGGTAGGAGATCCTAATCCAGGGAATATTCCCCATTCCTTCCTATTTGGCAGTGGAACATGAGGCACCCCATTGATCATTTGGTGCAAATAAAAAGCAGAAGGAAGGGGACTGTCCCAGAGGTGCTTTCCTGTTCACTCTTCCAGGAATGGGGCACAGGGAGGAGGGAAGGGAATGGATGTGCCTTCTGGCCTCCCTAGGGGAATTCCTTGTTGCCTCCCCTCCAACTTCTCCCTTCTGCTCTGGGCAAGAACTACATTTTCTTTAAACAGCCACATATGTGTGATTCATAAACTTATCACTACTCACCTGGATTGCTGCTGTCTGCTGTAGGAGATGTTGCCTTTGAAGTCTACTTGAAAGTTGTAATTGGTGCAGAATGACCACGGTTTGTGTATTAACAAATCACGGCCACTGCAGCGGTGGAATATTCTTGTTGCTGCATTGGTTACTAGTTGGGTTCAGAGTATAGTTCAGAGAGCTGGTTTTCTCATGTAAAGCTTTATGTGGCTTAGCATCCTATTATTGGCACAGAAGCAGCCTGCTGAATTGGCCACGTGTCCATGGTACCAACATCATTTAATGGCTCTTCCCACCCAGGCCATTATGGAGAAGGGATTGGGGGGGCTTCCACACATTTTTCAGCTGCAGCTCCCTTGATAAGTGACAACCTCTGTCTGGAAATTACTCTCAGAGATTCCAAAAGCTTCTAAAAACTAAGTTCTGCCAGTGAAAACAGACCCTGGGCACACAGTCCTCCTGAGCTGCATTTTTGCTGGCAGAAGATTGCAGCTGGAAATGGAGTTTGGGAGCCTCTTTTCACTGGCAGAGGCACTGCGGGGCGGTCCCTCAGTTTCCAGGGTGGCCCCATGGGCCTAATTATTTCTTCCAACAACAAGTTCACCAAACTGTTCAGCAAGTTAACAACCGGTTCTCCAAAACTGGTGCGAACTGTCTGAATCCCACCACTGCCCATGGGACAGATCTAAGCACCCCTCAGGCTGGATCCGTCCCCTGAGCCTTGAGTTTGACACCCAGAGGTGGTATTCAGGTTCTGGCCAGTTCTGGAGAACCAGTAGCAGAAATTTTGAATAATTTGGAGAACCGGCCAATGCCACCTCTGATTGGCCCTGCCAGCCCATCTATTCTCTGCCTCCTGAGTCCCAGCTGATTGGCTGGGTCTTCTTTTGTTGCCCTGCAGAGGAGAAAGGAGCTGGAAAGTAGGTTAGTGGGATGGGGAGGGAATGGAGATTTTAGAGTATCCTTCCCCTGCCATGCCCACACCAAGCCACACCCACCCACCAAGCCACACCCACAGAACTAGTAGTAAAAGAATTTGAACCCCACCACTGTTGATACCCCTGCCTTACAGGTTTACTCAGTTCACTGGGACTTACTCCCACGAAAGTGACAGAAGGCCAGATTTTTAAACATGACTAAATGTTGGTAGGCAAATTGGATTCTTATCATTTCAGTGTGTGGCTTTTGACTTTGTTGGTCATCATAGGTTTAGGACAGAGGCCTAGGACGTATCCCAAGCACGAATCTGTGGAGATGCCTCCCTAGAGTATGGACAAGTGAAGAACATGAAGCCTTCTCAGTCCAGCATAAGGGTCTCCAACATCCAGCCCATTTGGAACCAGGCCGCAAAAGGGGTGGCCGAGCTGCTATACCCAAATGGAATTGTGCGCATGTGAGCATTTACCTGCCACTCACCTAGAAACCACCCCCTCTCCCGTCCCGCCAGGCGACCAAGCCAGAAAGGTTGGGGACCACTGGTCCAGGAGATAACAGAGGTTTCAATAAAGAATATTTGTAACTCAAGAGTTGAAATGAGGGGCCCTTGGTGCTCTCTGAGCTTGGTTGTTTTATTGCATTACCCAAACTAGGTAACATAATCAGTGCTAGACTGATGCTATACAGCCCTGTTCAGAGAGCACCAAGGACACTCTCATAATACCAGTATTTATAGAGAATGCATGCATAGGTGGCTACAGCACGACTTCCGAAGTGCATCTTTTAAACTTCTTTATTTATTTATTTATTTTGTCAGGCATGCATTTGATTATATATATATATAAAGTTTTTGCGGGTACTTACATATGTGCTGCTCAGCTTCCTTCGGGTATTATCCCACATCATTGTAGTGCTTTTAAAGTTGTAGCAACGTTTCAGCAGAATCTCATCTGCCATCATCATACAGAAGCCTGATGATGGCAGATGAGATTCTGCTGAAATGTTGCTACAACTTTAAAAGCACACTACAATGACGTGGGACAATACCCGAAGGAAGCTGAACAGCATATATATATGTATATATATATATATATATATGTGTGTGTATCTTTGGTATATATATATTATCCCACATCATTGTATATATCATATATATGTGTGTGTGTGTGTGTGTGTGTGTGTGTGTGTGTATCTTTGGTATATATATATATTATCCCACGTCATTGTAGTGATACCACATTGCTGTGATAGCCTGACCCACATACAAACTCGATACAGAAGCCTGATGATGGCAGATGAGATTCTGCGGAAACATTGCTACAACTTTAAAAGCGTTACAAAAACGTGCGATAATACCCAAAGGAAGCTGAACAGCACACACACACATATATATGTATAAACTTAATTATTAATATATGAAATAGATACAAATAAAAGGAAACAATAGGACAGGTATGGTAGGCACATTGGTGCGCTTATGCATGCCCCCTACAGACCTCTTAGGAAAGGGATGAGGTCAATAGCAGACAGTCTAAGGTTAAAGTTTTTGGGGTTTGGGGAAGAAACCTCAGAGTCCAGACATTGACCCCTCTGTTGCTGAAGCTGTATTTCCTGCAATCAAGTTTGGTGCGGTTAACCTTGAGTTTGTATCTA
Organism: Laticauda colubrina; assembly: GCA_015471245.1. Lineage (NCBI taxonomy): Eukaryota > Metazoa > Chordata > Lepidosauria > Squamata > Elapidae > Laticauda > Laticauda colubrina. The sequence goes on from BLBF01000058.1 coordinate 21,747,533, forward strand.
TTGTTTGCTCTTGTGTTGCTGTGGTTGAAGCTGAAGTATTCATTGACAGGTAGGACATTGCAATGTATGATTTTATAAACTATGCTTAGATCGGACCGAAGGCGGCGTAGTTTTAAGTTGTCTAAGCATAAAATTTCAAGTCTGGAGGCATAAGGGATTCTGTTATGAGTGGAGCAGTGGAGGACTCTTCTAGTGAAATATTTCTGGATTCTCTCAATTGTATTAATGTCTGATATGCAATGCGGGTTCCAGATAGATGAGCTGTATTCAAGTTGATGAACTTGATGAATAGTATCCAGTATTTAGTGTCAAAAGTCAAAGCGATTGCATTGACCACATGGGGGACGACTCCGAATTCCTTTTGAAGGTGGGTTAAGTTTTTCAGAATAATTGATTTGAATCTTGGAGCAAGAAAAAGGGAAAGCAGACGTGGCTGGTCAAATCTTAAGCCCATGTCACACTGAACCAACGGATGCAAAGAGGATGTAAAACGGACAAAAAACCGTGCCATCCATTGGTTAACATGATGTATCCGTTCTGTACTCACTGACTCCGTTTTGCTTCCTCTCTATTCGTCCAGCATCCGTTTATGGACGTTTCATCCGCTCAGAAAGTTTTGGGCTGCCTAAAACTTTTGCGCGGAAAATGTATCCAGTTCGTCCGTTATGCATCCGCTACGCATCCGTTCTGCATCCGTTACGCATCCATTACGCATCCGCTAGGCATCCGTTACGCATCCTTTACGCATCCGCTATATCCGCTAGGCATCCGCTGCGCATCCGCACAACTCGCATCCGCCCGGACGTAGGGAGGAAGTGGAACGGATGCAGAACAGATGCAGAACGGCTGTCTAGTGGATGCAGAACGGAAACAAAGCGTTTAAAACAGAAAAAACATTCGCAGAGGGGACCTATCTCGGATATTAAAGATGTCTAGAGAATGCCTACAGGATGCCACCGTGGATTGTGACAAAGTCCTTTCGGCAGCCACCATCCTTCTGCAACAGTGCGAAACCATCTACAGGCTCTGTGAGCTCTACTATGGGTAGAAAAGGAGGCACCCAAAAAAAGTCTGGGTCCAAAGATGGTTCGCCAGAAGAGCAGAGGACGGACTATACAACAAGCTGATGGTGGAGCTCAGGAGCGAAGACACTCGGGCGTTCCAGAACTTCATGAGGATGCCTCCAGCCATGTTTGACGAAGTTGTGCAGCACTTGACACCCAGGTTGACCAAGACAAACACCAATGTCCCGCCCAGCCTGGAACCTGGGCTCAAGGTGGCACTCACTCTGCGCTACCTGGCCTCAGGGACCACCTACAGGAGCATGCAGTACGGCTGGAGGGTGCCACCCAACACCATCAGCATTGTGGTCAGAGAAGTGGTGCAGGCCATCATCAAAGAATACAAGGAGGAGCTCCTCCAGTGCCCCTCCACTGAAGAAGGCTGGAAGAAAGTTGCAGAGCAGTGGTATCAGAAGTGGAACTTCCCCCACACTGTTGGAGCCATCGATGGCAAGCACGTGGCCTGCAAAGCTCCAGCCAAGTCGGGGTCCACTTATCACAACTACAAGGGCTTCTTCAGCATCATCCTCTTCGCCATGGTCGATGCTGACTACAAGTTCATGTACATCGATGCTTCAGGAAACGGCTCATCTTCAGATGCCCAGGTATACAACACCAGTGACCTCAAGGAGGGGCTGGAAAGCAACCTCATGGTGGGCTTCCCAGATCCAGACCCGCTGCCCAACGACACACAAGATGTGCCCTACTTCATCGTGGGGGATGACGCCTTCTCCCTCACAACTTACCTCATGAAGCCCTACACCTCCAAATACCTCACCCGTGAAGAGAGGATCTTCAACTACAGGCTGTTCAGGGAAAGACGGGTGGTGAACGCCTTTGGAATCCTGGCCAACAGATTCCAGGTACTTCTCACCAACATGCAGCATAACGCAGAGACCATGAGGAGGATCGTGGAAGCTTGCTGCATCCTGCACAATCTCATGCGCACCCGCTGCCTAGTCTTGCAGAACAGGCTTGTGGACCATGAACAAGGCAATGGGGACATGGAGCCTGGGGAATGGAGGCAAGGGCAAAACCTGATTGACACTGAGGATGTGCAAGGCCCGAAGAGGGCCTCACGTGAAGCGAAGAAGCAGCACAACCTCCTGAGACACTGGTGCAACTCCCCAGCTGGAGCAGTGGAGTGGCAAGACAGGATGATAGATGATTAATGGATGCTTCCTTCAGCCTGTCTCATCACACGGATGAGATTGGGCCATGTATGTTGAGTGGCCCTACAATGAACAGGGCATTTAATAAAAAGGTGTGTTTATTTTGACATGTGTGGATGATTGATTATATTGTTTTTGATAATAAAGGGCCATAGGTGTGGCACCTGGGAGGGTGGACCATACAGTCCCACTATGCTTGCACTGGAGGTTTATCTATCCCACAGCTATTACCCATCCCACAGGTATCTCAACCCATCCCACAGCTATCTTAACCCATCCCACAAGCATGCAAAGGCTTAAACCATTTCTAAAAGTTTCCAGCAAGACTTTATTAAAAAAAAGAAATGAAACAAGTGTGTGAATCATAAATAGACTTTATTAACAACAAGCTATAAGACAAAAATGAGTCTCTGGCACTCCTCTTGGTCGCTCAGTCCCAGGGGTGAAGGGTGCAGGTGCTGTGGAGGTGGCTGGTGCTGGAGTGCTTGTCATCAGCTCCTCCAAAAGCAGAAGCAGCAGAAGCCCCAGCCCCAGAAGAGCAAGCCCGTGCTGCAGAAGCCCCAGCAAAACCAGAGTGAGGGCCAGGGGGCGGGATGGTAGCCCTGTCCCTCTTGCCAGGGCTGGCAGCAGATGGCTGAGGCTTGCTGTGCTTCCGCATGGTTGTGGGGTTGCTGTCTGGCAGGGAGGCTGGCAGGAACCAAGGCAGACAGCAAGGCTTGCAGGAAGGCTGGCAGCAAGGCTGGCAGGCAGACATGCAGGCAGGGCAGGCAAGGCAGTCGATGTGTCCGGCAGCAGGTCTTTCCTCTGAATGGCGACCTGCTTCCGAGCTGCTTCCGTTATATCCGCGGGGCTGACGCAATGCATCCTCCCCGCATGCGCAATTAACGCCAGGCATCCATTAGGCTTCCGCTCTGCATCCGCTGTGCATCCGCTTTATCCGTTCGGCGTCCGCTGTGCATCCGCTGTATCCGTTCCGCGTCCGCTTCGCTGAGGCCCCCCGGAAGCCCAGCGGATGCGCCATCTGCTCCCATCCGCTTCCATCCACTGGGCTTCCGTTCCACATCCGCTTTCCATCCGCCCTGCGTCCTCCCCGCGTCCGTGTTATCCGCTCCAGTTATGCAAATTTTTGCCCCTTTTGAGTGCGGATAACAACGGATGGAACATTTTGCTCGTCCGCTGTGTCCTTTTTGCATCCGTTGGCCAGTGTGACATGGGCTTTTGGTGCTGCGTGTGAGATCCTGCAGACCCACAGATGGATTTGGTTAAGGACGGGAGCAGCCTTAGCACCGAGCGTCTTCCTGCAGATTGGGGAACAGAAGAAGCAAACTATTGGTAGCCCAGCTTGTTTCAGAAATGGGAAATCCGATCTGCTTTCCTCCTTGCAGGGAACCTCGGGTGAAGAAAGGGGCATGAAAAAGAGGAGACTAATCAAGGCAGGACATACATTTGATAAATAAAGCAGCTGTGGAAAATAATGAGGGAGGGCCCTAAAGTTATCTTAAGGCAAGATCCGCTTGGCGTCCTATGTGTCAGTTTCGAAGGAAGAAGCATGTGGGCCTTTCCTGTGCCCATGATATAGATCCCTCCTGGCAACCTTTTTTCTGCCATGTGCATCTGATACTGGCTTTGCCACCTCCCAACCTCCTGCACCTGAGTCAAGTTGAAGTCATCCTTGGCTGATCTGGGGTTAAAGAAGTGTCCCTTCCCTTAGGATGGGGATGGGGGGGAGGCAGGATCCACTAAATCCATTAAAGAATAGAAGCACAATTGGCAACTCCAAATTTCAACTAACAAATGCTCTGTCCTACACATTGGCAAAAAAAATCAGAGCACCAAATACAAGTTAGGCGGAAGCGATCTCATCGACGACCCTCACTCTGTCAAGAACCTAGGGGTACTTATCTCAAACGATCTAAGCGCCAGAGCTCACTGTAACAGCATTGCCAAAAAGGCATTAAGAGTTGTTAACTTTATTGGGAAGCTTCTTCTCTGGCAACATTGAATTGCTAACTAGGGTATACAAAACCTTTGCCAGGCCAATTCTCGAATACAGCTCGTCCACCTGGAACCCGCACTATATATCGGACATTAACACAATTGAGCGGGTCCAGAAGTATTTCACCACTCCTCCACTCACAGTAGAATTCCCTATTCCTCCAGGCTTAAATCTTTGGGCCTGGACAATCTGGAACTGCATTGCCTGTGGTCCGATCAGTACACAAAATTGTCAGCTACAACATCTTGCCTGTCAATGACTTCTTCAGCTTCAACCACAATAATACACAGGCAAACAACCAATACAAACTCAAGGTAAACCGTTCCAAACTCGATTGCAGAAAATACGACTTCAGCAACAGAATGGTCAACGCCCGGAACGCCCTACCCAACTCTGTGGTTACAGCCCCAACCCCTCGCAGCGTCAACCTCAAACTGTCTCCTGTGGACCTCACCCCATTTCTAAGAGGTCCTTAAAGGGGGTGTGCATAAGTGCACCAGCGTGCCTACCATCCCTGTCTTACAGTTCCCCATTTATCTGTATTTACTCCCTTTGTTCTTGTTTACATTCATACCTACACTTGTTATCTTGTACATGTTTGACAAATAAATACATAAACCCTTCTTGGCTGCCTTGGCCTGGGCTGTCCCTATCAGGTTTCTGGGCCAGCCCTAGAAAAACCCCAACCAGGTGTGGAAGCCCAGCTGGCAGGAGGAGGGATATATGGTCCAGCAGCAGAAGGGAGCCAAGTTGGGCAATGCCCCCTGGGCCTTCTGCTCTTCCAGCTGGACAGAATCCGCCTGGAGCCTGCCAGGCGGAAGCCTCCTCTCTCCTTTCACCGGCAGGTTCAGGCATCTCTCAAAGAGTTGCCAACCAAAGCAGCAGCAGCACCGGGGTTGGGGTTCTTCCTTGCCTGGTGGCAGCAGAAACCTTGGGGCAGTAGAGAGAGCTGAAGAAGCTTCTTGGATGGGAAGCGAAAAGTCTTCAAAGAAAGGAATGCTGGGATGAGGGACAAAGGCGGGAGAGGGTCGCACCGAGCAGGGAGCTCCGCCCCACCCCACCCCCATGCAGTGGCTGCCCCTGTTTGCCCATTCACAAATGCTTCTTGCCTGAGAAGCGAAAGGTTTTCGAAGACAAACCAGAAAGTCCGGCTGCCTCTTGAGAAAGCACCGTTGGGACCGTGGCTTTCAGAAGGAGGAGGAGGCTGTGTCACTGGAGGCTTTTAAGACCCTCCGTTTTGATCCAGGGTCTCCTGATTGAGCAGGGGGCTGGACTAGAAGACCTCCAGGGTCCCTTGCAACTCTCTTGCCGAGGGGGAGAGTTGCACAACCGGCAGGCTCCTTGGATGCAGGCTCTCCGATCCCCAACGAAGACTGAAGGCGCACCCAACGCGCCTGAAAACGGACCGGGGCGCAGAGGGAGGGATCCGTCTGCAACGTCCCAGTCCGCCCGGCGCCTCGGGAGCTCCGCGCGGCTCTCAGTCCGGCCAACCGCGCAGGGTCGCTGTGGAGAGGCCGGCGGGCTGAGGGGCCCCGGCGGGCGGGCGGAGCGGAGCTGGAGGGGCGGGCAAGAGGCGGCCTCATCCGGCCGGCCACCTGCGCGCAGGGCCGCGCACTCGCTCGGACAAGGGCCGGGAGCGGCACCCGCGGCTGCTCTTCTCGGGCTCGCCGGCCCGTGCCGGGACGAGGGACGACGGCGGGAGCGGGAGGCGCCGAGCAAGGAGCTCCGGGGGCCCCGACGCCGCCTCGGGGTAAGAGCGGGCGGCGTTTCGGGGCTCCGGCGCCGGAGCGGCCGGCCGCGGGTGTGTTTCCCTTCGGGACAGCCGACCGCGCTCCTCGCCCGCCCTGCCGGTGCTCGCTTCCCGCGGCTTCGGGCGCTTGGGCGGCGGGGTTCCCGGCCGCAGAGGGAGCTTCCCGTCCGAGGCACCGGCGGGACGGCTCGGCTGCAGCTGCTCCCGGGAACGGAGCCGCCGCCCGCGCGGACTTGAAGGCTGAAGCTCCGGCCGCGCAGCCCCGCTTGGAAGCCCCGGCGGTTGGGCTGCAGCGCGCGGCTCCCCCGCTTCCTCGCGCCGGCGGAGCGCAGTGCCGGCCGGCTGGACGGGGCAGCGGGGAGCGGGCCTGTGCCGGGCTGGGCGTCCGCTGCTCGGGTGGGTGCCGAGGCTGACCGCCCCGGAGCCTCCCTCCTCCTGCCCGGCCAGCTGCTGCCTTGGCGGGGGCCCCGGACCTGCCCCGGGGAAGGAGAAGAGCCAGGCGGAGCCCTCCGGCCGCAGCGCTTGCCCAGCCCTCTCAAGCCGAGGTCGGGCTGGCTGAAGCGAGGAGCCCCTCGGGATGCCGCGAGCATTCGGGCTCTCCAGTGGGCTCGGCGGGCCTCGGCCTGCGAGGCTCTGGCCCTGGGCAGGCCGAAGCCCGTGGTGGGCCCTTCAACGGGACCCCCCCCCCCGCAGCCTTCGGGCCAAAGGCTTGGCCTGGCCTGGCCGGAATTGTGTCTGCTGCGCTGCTGGTGCGGCTGAAGAGCCCGCTGCGCTCTTTGGTGGCCTGAGAGTCGGGTCCCCAAACTGGGCCACTTTAAGACTGGTGGACTTCAACGACCACAGTTCTCCAGCCTGGAGTGGAAGTCCACGAATCTCCAAGGGGCCGAGTTCGGGGACCCCGGTGGGCTGGTTGAAAGGTCTCCAAAATGGGAAGGCAGATGAAGGGAGATCAGGGGAGGCGGCTGTGGTTGTTGTTGTTGCTTTTGGTGGTTGTTGCTTTTGGT
>BLBF01000058.1:21761801-21815203 GCA_015471245.1 Laticauda colubrina
CTTCTTCTTCTTCTTCTTCTTCTTCTTCTTCTTCTTCTTCTTCTTCTTCTTCTTCTTCTTCTTCCTGCTTAAGTTTTCCTTCCTCTGTCAGTCCTGTAAAATTCCTCCCCTTTCCATCCTGCTTCTTCCAAGACTGTAAAATTAAAATCCAAAACAATTGATGTTCAATATTCTCACCCAGCTTCCGTCAGCCTCTTTGGGTGATCCATATGAAAATGGCTGGGCCACATCCAAAGCTCTCTGCGGCTTTGAACCAGGAGGATGTTTGTCCTGGGTCGTGCCAAGAACACCAAGGTTCGGCTTTTATAATGGGCATCAGCCACGCAAGACTTAACTTGGCATAAATGTTCCCTTCACTAATCCTGTCATCCTGATTTCGACATTTCTGTCCTTGGGCTTGGAAAAAGGTTGCACAGAATGGGGAACAAGGAGAAAGCTGTCAAAGGGCTGGAGGTTTCACCCCCCTCCTCCGAGTCATCTCCTTGTCACTTCCCTGGGTTTCCTGTGGTGGCTGCCGTGTCAGCTTCTGGTTGGCTGGCACAGGGCAAGGCAATCTGCCTCTTTGTTTTCCTTGGATGGCAAATCTGTATTTCCTGTTGGTTTGGAGGAATCTGGATGTTACCCCGAGATATGGATGAAGGAGTTCTGCACTGGATTTGGGGAAGATTATGCCTCCCCCTCCATGTGACTGGCAGAGTTTTATCTTCGCTGCCACTTAATACTGATGCATTATTCTCCCAGCCGGTCGGGATGTTTCCTGGCACTGTATATCCATTTTATCAGCTGCTTATCAGGGCCCTGTGCTTGGCATCTGAACAAAGGGAGAGGGATTGCAACCGGCCAAGACTGGAGGCTGCCTTGCCTAAGCCAACAATGGGTCGTCTGACCTTTTCGAATCCATCGTCAGTTGAAACTACCCAAGGTGTGCATGTTTCACACCTTCTGTCCTCCAGCTTTGGGCCAGTTGAAGTGGCAGAGAAAAGAGCCCAGTTTTTTTTTTCCCCTTGAGGACTCAATTGGTTGAATAGGTTAAGAGTGGCCCCTCCATGGCCAGAAGGAGCGTATCTCTTCAATACATTAAATGAAGATGAAAGGTTAGATTTAAAATATTGCATGCAGGCATTCACAGGTTGTGCTGAGGAGAACAGCCTTGAACTTTCTGCCAAAAGAAACCTGCATCCCAATGGCCAGGCAGCTTTTCCAGAGAGCTCGGAGCTGCTTTGGCTTCCCAAGGGCAATGGTTCTTGTGCAATCCCTTTCCCCTCCTAAATGAGCAACCGGTACTTGTTAAACTTATCTGCCACCTATCTCCCCCTACCTAGCATACACCTGATCATTGTTGTTGTTCTTAGTCGTGAAATCATATCCGACCCATCACAACCCCATGGACAAGGTTCCTCCAGACCTTCCTGTCCTCTGCAACCCTCCGGGGTCCATTAAAGCTCATGGGACTCCATCCAGCCACCTCCTTCTTCTTTTGACCTTAACTGTTTCCAGCATTAGCCTCTTCTCCAGTGAGTCATATGCCACACCAAAAGCTTTCCTGACCTCTTCTGTTCCCACGATGGACTCTTTTCTCCCCAGAAGTAGCTTGAGCATCATTCCTCTTGGCTTGTGATGAAGAGGAGCAGAATGCCCCACAAAACAAAGATAAGAACAGGAACATCGGCTGTATGGGAGATTGGCTCTCCTAGCAGAAGACAAAATGGCTGCAGCGGAAGCCGCCGACTTCTCCTTTATTTCTATGATCACAAGCTGCTGTTCGCCCACTTTGATAATTGCAGCAGAAACGTTTTTACCTTGATTGATTCAGTTTGGAAAACCTGACTCTCAAATGACTTTTGTCCAGGTGTATGCAGGGGTGGGATTCAATTTTTGAACAACCGGTTCTGTGGGTGTGGCTTAGTTGGTGGGCGTGGCTTGGTGATCATGTGACTGGGTGCACGTGACTTGATGGTCATGTGACTGGCTGGGTGTGGCCAACTCAACATCACTCACATCGAGGCACGCATCTCCTCGCCTGGCCTCTCATGACTGTGGGGATGCTGCAACAGTTGTAAGGGTGAAAAACAGACATAAAGCCCCTGTCACACTGCACCAACGGATGCAAAGAGGATGTAAAACGGACAAAAAAGCTTGCCATCCGTTGGTTAACGCGATGTATCCGTTCTGTACTCACTGCCTCCGTTTTGCTTCCTCTCTTATCCGTCCAGCATCCATTTATGGACGTTTCATCCGCTCAGAAAGTTTTGAGCTACTCAAAACTTTTGCGCGGAAAATGTATCCAATTTGTCTGTTCTGCATCCGCTAGGCATCCGTTCTGCATCCATTATGCATCCGCTATATCCTCTAGGCATCCGCTGCGCATCCGTGCAACTCGCATCCGCTCAGACGCAGGGAGGAAGCAGAACGGATGCGGAACGGATGCAGAACGGATGCCTAGCAGATGCAGCACGGAAACAAAGCATTTAAAACGGAAAAAACCTTCACAGAGGGGACCTATCTCGGATATTAAGGATGTCTAGAGGATGCCTAGAGGATGCCTAGAGGATGCAAAGGGACACCTATACTGCCTATAAAAAGGGGGAGCAACTCACCTGCATCTCGCTTTCAGACCAGCAGCCCAGTAGTGCAGACCTCTGCAGCCTTCATCTGCCTCTTCCTCTAGCACAGCATCCAGTCATGTCCACCGTGGATTGTAACAAAGTCCTTTTGGCAGCCACCATCCTTCTGCAACAGTGCAAAGCCATCTACAGGCTCTGTGAACTCTACTACAGGAAGAAAAAGAGGCGGCCAAGAAGCGTCTGGGTCTGAAGATGGATCGCCAGAAGAGCAGAGGACGGACTGTACAGCAAGCTGATGGTGGAGCTCAGGAACGAAGACACTCGTGCATTCCAGAACTTCATGAGGATGCCTCCAGCCATGTTTGATGAAGTTGTGCAGCGGCTGACACCCAGGTTGACCAAGGCAAACACCAACTTCCGGCCCAGCCCGGAACCTGGCCTCAAGGTGGCACTCACTCTGCACCACCTGGCCTCAGGGACCACCTACAGGAGCATGCAGTACGGCTGGAGAGTGCCACACAACACCATCAGCATTGTGGTCAGAGAAGTGGTACAGGCCATCATCGAAGAATACAAGGAGGAGCTCCTCCAGTGCCCCTCCACTGAAGAAGGATGGAAGAAAGTTGCAGAGCAGTGGTAACAGAAGTGGAACTTCCCACACACCGTTGGAGCCATAGATGGCAAGCATGTGGCCTGCAAAGCTCCAGCCAAGTTAGGGTCCACTTATCACAACTACAAGGGCTTCTTCAGCATCATCCTCTTCGCCATGGTCGATGCTGACTACAAGTTCATGTACATTGATGCTTCAGGCAACGGGTCAGCTTCAGATGCCCAGGTATACAATGCCAGTGACCTCAAGGAGGGGCTGGAACGCAACCTCATCGTGGGCTTCCCAGATCCAGACCCCCTGCCCAACGACACGCAAGATGTGCCCTACTTCATCATGGGGGATGACGCCTTCTCCCTCAGAACCTACCTCATGAAGCCCTACACCTCCAGACTCCTCACCTGTGAAGAGAGGATCTTCAACTACAGGCTGTTCAGGGCAAGGCGGGTGGTGGAGAACGCCTTTGGCATCCTGGCCAACAGGTTCCAGGTACTTCTCACCACCATGCAGCATTGCCCAGAGACCGTGAGGAGGATCATGGAAGCTTGCTGCATCCTGCACAATCTCATGCGCACCTGCTACCTAGTCTTGCAGAACAGGCTCGTGGACCTCCAACAAGGCAATGGGGACATGAAGCCTGGGGAATGGAGGCAAGGGCAAAACCTGATAGACACTGAGGATGTGCAAGGCCCCAACAGAGCCTCACATGAAGGGAAGAAGCAGCGCAACCTCCTGAAACACTGGTGCAACTCCCCAGCTGGAGCAGTGGAGTGGCAAGACAGGATGGTAGATGCTTAATGGATGCTTCCTTCAGCCTGTTTCATCACACTGATGAGATTGAGCCATGTATGTTGGGTCGGCCTACAATGAACAGGGCATTTAATAAAGAGTTGTGTTTATGTTGACATGTGTGGATGAATGCTTACACTGTTATTGATAATAAAGGGCCATAGGTGTGGCTCCTGGGAGGGTGGACCATACAGTCCCACTATGCTTGCACTGGAGGCTTATCTATCCCACTGCTATCCTAACCCATCCCAAAGCTATCCTTACCCATCCCACAAGCATGCAAAGGCTTAAACCATTTCTAAAAGTTTCCAGCAAGACTTTATTAAAAAAAAAGAAATGAAACAAGTGTGTGAATCATAAATAGACTTTATTAACAACAAGCTATAAGACAAAAATGAGTCTCTGGCACTCCTCTTGGTCGCTCAGTCTCAGGGGTGAAGGGTGCAGGTGCTGTGGACGTGGCTGGTGCTGGAGTGCTTGTCATCAGCTCCTCCAGCAGCAGAAGCAGCAGAAGCCCCAGCCCCAGAAGAGCGAGCCCGTGCTGCAGAAGCCCCAGCAGAACCAGAGTGAGGGCCAGGGGGCAGGATGGTAGCCCTGTCCCTCTTGCAAGGGCTGGCAGCAGATGGCTGAGGCTTGCTGTGCTTCCGCATGGTTGTGGGGTTGCTGGCTGGCAGGGAGGCTGGCAGGTACCAAGGCTGGCAGGAAGGTTGGCAGGGAGGCAGGCACCAAGGCTGGCAGGAAGGTTGGCAGGGAGGCTGGCAGGGAGGCAGGCACCAAGGCTGGCGGGAAGGCTGGCAGGCAGGCAGGCAGGCACCAAGGCTGGCAGGAAGGCTGGCACCAAGGCTGGCAGGGAGGCAGGCACCAAGGCTGGCAGGAAGGCTAGCAGGCAGGCAGGCACCAAGGCTGGCAGGCAGACATGAATCAAGGCTTGCAGGAAGGTAGGCAGAAAGGCTGGCAGGCACCAAGGCTGGCAGGCAGGCAGGCAGGCAGCAAGGATGGCAGGGAGGCTGGCAGCAAGGCTGGCAGGGAGGCTGGCAGCAAGGCTTGCAGGCAGGCATGCAGGCAGGGCAGGCAAGGCTGTCAATCCATCCGGCAGCAGGTCTTTCCTCTGAATGGTGACCTGCTTCTGAGCTGCTTCCCTTATATCCGCGGGGCTTACGCAATGCATCCTCCCCGCATGCGCAATTAACGCCAAGCATCCGCTAGGCTTCCGCTGTGCATCCGCTTCATCCACTGTGCATCCGCTCTGCATCCGCTGTATCCGTTCCGTGTCCGCTTTGCTGAGGTCCCCCGGAAGCCTAGCGGATGTGCCATCCGCTCCCATCCACTTGGCTTCCGTTCCGCATCTGTTTTCCATCCGCTCTGTGTCCTCCCCGCGTCTGTTCCTTTCCGTGTTATCCGCTCCGGTTATGCAAATTTTCGCCCCTTCTGAGAGCGGATAACAACGGATGGAACATTTTTCTCATCCGTTGTGTCCTTTTTACTAACGTTTTGCATCCGTTGGGCAGTGTGACAGGGCCTTAAGTCACTTTTTTCAGTGCCATTGTAACTTTGAATGGTCACTCCACACAAGCAAAGTACCAGCAAAGGAGGGGAAAAAAACTCCAGAGAAGTTCCTGAGACAGGAAGTCTAGTCCTGCCAAGAATGTAATCAGGGTCAATGGAGAGGCAGTTTCTGTAAGCAATACCAGAATGTTTCCTTCCTGCCTTCCTTACAGGATTAGGCCAATAATTTATTCTAACAACCAGTTCTCCGAACTGCTTATAATGTTAACAACTGGTTCTAACGAATAGGTACGAACTGGTAGAAGCCCACCCCTGGGTGTATGTCTCATTCTCTCTTTTGCCTAAGAGAAAAGAAATGTAAGCAGAATAACAGATTTGGAAGGGACCTTAAAGGCCTTCTAGTTCAACCCCCTGCACAAGCAGGAGACCCCAACCTGTGGGCAGCCCACTAATGGCCCGTGCACAGGGGTGGGATTCAAATTTTTTTACTGCCCGTTCTATGGACGTGGCTTGGTGGGTGTGGCAGGGGAAGGATACTGTAAAAGCTCCAGTCAGAGGTGGGATTTGCCAGTTCTCCAAACTACTCAGAATTTCCGCTACAGTTTCTCCAGAACTGGTCAGAACCTGCTGAATGCCACTTCTGGGCCATGGGGGGATTGCAACTGGGCTGTGGAAATGGCCAGTGAGCACGCACACACACGCATGCAGCGGGCACACTGTTTGTGCAAATAGAGCGTGTGCATGTGACTGCTTGCCAGCAGCTCATGCGAAACCATCCCCCCTCCCCCAAGGCGGAAAGGCGGAAACTTTGGGGAACTCTGCCTTATACCATTCCAGACAAATGGTTGTCCAATTTCTTCTGAAAAACATTCAGAGTTGGAAGACCCACAACTTCTGAAGTTGTTCCACTGATTAATTGTTCTGACTGCCAGGAAATTTCTCCTTAGTTCCAGGTTGCTTCTCTCCTTGATTAGATTCCACCTGTTGCTTCTTGTCTTGCCTTCTGGTGCTTTGGAGAATAGCTTGACCCCCTCTTATTTGTGGCAGCCACTGAGATATTGGAACACTGCTATCCTGTCCCCTGATCCTTCCTTTCATTAAACCAAACATACCCAATTCCCACGACTGTCCCTTCATATGTTTTATCCTCTTTTTGTTTTGTTTCTCTTTTCTGCATTCTTTCCAGAATCTCTACATCTTTTTATAATGTGGTGTCCAAAACTACATCTGCAGTATTCATTCGAAGAACCCACAGGGCACTATCTGGGGATCCACAAACAGCCTACCCTGAGAGGCCTGGCAGTAAAACCAAACTTTCATGTCGTTATGGAACCATGACAGGGTGGGGACGATGGCAGGGAGAATATGTGTGTGTGTGTTGTGTGTGTGTCACCTCCCTCTTTCCAAGAAGCAACGGGTTGACCAGCTGCCAGAGGCCTGGCTCTGCATGTGTGGTTTGCATGCCCTTTTCCCCAGAATCATGCTGGTCTGTGGTCCTCTTCTTTTTTAGGAAGTGTGACTGCAAATAATAAGCTGAAGCTGCAGAATTTTCAGAGAAGAAGAAGCATTTTCACAGAGAGGAAAACCGCACCACCATCTTCTTCCCCCTGAGCAGAGCGTGGATGACGTTGGGGCCCCGAGTGCTTTCCGGGGTATGGAACGAGTGTGGAGCCTGGGCGGGGAGTTGACACATAGCAGCAGCAGAGAGAAACTTGTTTTGCTTTTGCTTTGTGGATGATGGGTGTTGCAAGGATGGGACACCGAGGGCCTGCTTGAGGCGGCTTTGCCTCCGTTCTGCCCATCCGTTCCCCGCTTGGGCCCAGGTTCAACTTGGGGAGTGGTTTGTGATTCATGCACCTCATTTAAGGGTGGGTTTCTTTCGACAGCCCCAATCCAAAGGAGTCTGGCCTGCGTTTTCTGAAATGACTTGGCTGCCTAGAACTTGGTGGCTTCTTCTCCTTGGCTGCTTCTCGTGGCTGCTTCTCTGTGACCTCTCCCAATCTTTTGTCTCCCAAGTTTCAGTGGTGTTTCTTCCCTTCTTCTTTGGACCCTTGAACTTTGGGAGATATCTGGCGTTAAAAAATAAATCCATTCTGCAGCAAGAGCTTTAGGAGCACCGTACAGTAAATGATGCTCAACTTAGACGTAGAATTTGCACCAAAACTTGTGTGTCCAATCACACTTGGCTAATAAAGAATTCTATCTATCTATCTATCTATCTATCTATCTATCTATCTATCTATCTATCTATCTATCTATCTATCTAGAATAACTTCATTGCCACTTTAAATGTATTTAAAAGTGGCATACATTAAGCTGAAATTTTGTTGCATACAGCTCTCAAAGGGTCACCATTTTAATACACACTACATAAATATGACAATAAATAAATATGAATGTACCCACGTATATTATATGACACAGAGAAACAACACAATCTAATCCAGATGTGCACATGTACATGGAGAGAAAAACCAATCTTGCGAGTTTACCAGATGGATGGCATAAGGAACAAAGCTGTTCCAGAATCTGGAAGTCTTGCTGGAAATACACTTCGAAACCTCCTCCCAGAGGGGAGCGACAGAAACAGACCATAAACTAGGTGTGTGGAGTCTCTAACAATGCTTTGAGCTCTAAGTTACTCTAACTCTAACTTATTAACATGTAGGGCAATCTGTACATTAGTTGGAACATTAAAAAAAAATAATTTATTTGCTACTGTTTAAATGTTTAACTTATTTTAATTCTGTTTGTGCATTTCCACCATCTCATTTTGAATCATTTTGATGCAGGAAATGTGTATATGCACACGTGTGCAGATCAGAATTTCCTTGGAAAAACAAGACTTTGAAAAGGGATTTTAAGAAATAATTGAGATAATCTGAAAGATGATCCTAGTCTTAAGGGAAGCAAAGGACAGGATTTGTGTATAATTTTGGAAGAGCCCGGTAGAGAGAAGACATTTCTTGCTCTTTTGAGTTCCACTTCATTAACTGAAATGAAATCACTTATTCATTCTTGAGAAGCACATAGGAAATGTCAACTTTTCTCTCCCCACTCTCTTCCTGTAGTTCATATATTTTCAGGGATGGGCAGCCCCAGTAGATTGGGTGTGAACAAGACCAAATTCCTCAACCACAGAAAAGAGACAGCAACTGAGGCTTTCGATCAGGAATCTCCAAATTTGGCAACTTTATGACTTGTGGACATCAACTCGCAGAATTCCCTGACCGGCATGGATTTCTGGGAGTTGACAGCCACAAGTCATAAAATGGCCAAGTTTGGAGACTCCTGCTTTTGATCAAAAGTCTCTGCTCAACTAATCAAAGAGACAGTCAACCTAGAACTAAGGAGAAACTTCCTGACAGGACAATTAACCAGTGGAACAGCTTGCCACCAGAAGTCGTGGGTGCTCCATCAACTGAGGTTTTTAAGAAGAGATTGGACAAATGATTTGTGTAAAATGATATAGGGGCTCCTGTCTGAGTAGAGGGTTGGACTAGAAGACCTCCAAGGTCCCTTCTAGCTCTATTCTGATTGATGGATGGATTGATTGATTGAACTTTGGGCTGATCAAGTCTTTAAATAGAGAAATGTCTTGATTATATTTAGGAGGCTCTTTAATGCAGTTTCTGTTTAAACATTTCATGGGCTTCTGCTTCCCATTACCTGGATTTGGAAGCCTGGACATGCCTAGATACCTGGTGTTTCTGAAAACAGGAAGATTCAGAGCAATTCCCCTCCCCCCCCCAAAAAAAGGTGATGTTCCTCAGATGTGGCATAAATCTTAAAATCCTCTTTAAACCTTTTGGTGAGAGCATAACAGTAAAAAAGCAACAGGAATTTTAAGTATAAAAGTGCGGGTCCCATCTTAAGTTATAATTCTACTAGTCTCTTCCAGAAAAGGGGTCACATATTTCTTTAAAAATAGTTGAAGCTCTCATTTTCTAGAGCAGCTCCATTAAGTGCATCCAAAAAGGCTACTAAACAGATTTTCTTTTAGGATTTTACCAAATACCTTTAAAAATCTTTTTTGGGAATCTCTTATCTTTTTAGCAGCCATTGACATGTTTCTTGTACCTGTTATTTTGGCAGTGATCATTGGAATAAAAGAATGGCAAGTCTCATTCCGCTTCTCCATCTTGGTTCTCACAGAGTTCCTGAGACTACAGAACCCCAAATCCTCAGCCATCTGAAAGAGCCTGTTCACCTAGACCAGGGTCTCCAAACTTGACAACTTTAAGACTTGTGGACTTCAACTCTCAGAATTCTCCAGCCAGCAATATGTCATTGGGAGTTGATTGACAGCCATTGAGCTTGGACTTGTTCTGTGCTAATAGATTGATTATCCTTATAACCTGTTGCAGAGACTCTTTAAATATACTGACTTGTTTAATTCTGAAAGCAAACTTTCCTATAGCTGCTGTGCTCCTTGTGATGAATGATGAGTGTGCACCTTCCCGGGCCCTGAAGGTTGGGGCACCACCACGTCCCTGCTCCCATCCCTGACTCGCTTAACCTGCCCAGCCTCCTTCCATTCGTTCAGTCCCTTTAAATCTTTTGGGTTTCTTGGAAAAACCCACCCCTTGGCATTTTCTGGTCATGAACTATCTATAGGTGATCCTAGAAAAAATGGGGGACAGTCCAGAGTGTTTGCCTAAGTCCTGCAGGTGTTCATAGAGGGATATCCACCCCAGCTATCTTGGGAGGATAGTCATTTGGCCTGGATAATCTACCTGGTAGAGTTCAAGCAGAGGTTGAATAAAGTAGGACCTAAGATACAGGCCTGTCTAGCTCCCTTTCAGATGGAGACTGTGTTAGGCAAGATGTCTTCAGGGTTGCATCTCACTGTGAGGATGTTACAGCTGTCAAATTAGGAAGGGGACTGCCTGCCCAAATTTGTGTTACTCCAGTCAAAGAGCTGCTCTCAATATCAGGTTGAAGGCTGGTTTGTGACTTAGTGAGGCTGTGAGGCATAGAGAGCAGGCCTATTTTGCAGCTAAATTTTTCAATAAGGTCTTTAACAGATAGATTTGGAAGGGATCTTGTAGGTCATCTAGTCCAACCCCCTGCCCAAGCAGGAGATCCTATACCATTTCTGGCTGATGGCAGTCCAGTCTCTTCTTGAAGTGATGAAGCTCCCTCAACTACTGAAGGCAACTTCTGTTCCATGGGTTGATTGTTCTCACCATCAGAAAATTTATCCTTATTTCCAGATTGAATCTCTCCTTGATCAGTTTCCATCCATTATTTCTTGTCTGGCCTTCAGGTGTTTTAGAAAATAGCTTGACCTTTTCATCCTCTTTGTGGCAGCCCCTTAAATATTGGAAGACCGCTATCCTGTCTCCCCTGGTCCTTCTCTTCACTAGACTAGACATGCCCATTTCCTGTAATCATTCTTCATATGTTTTAGTCTCTAATCCCCTAATAATCTTGGTTGCTCTTCTCTGCACCCTTTCTAGAGTCTCAGCATCTTTTTTATAGTGTGGTGACCAAAACTGGATGCAGTACTTTAGGTCTGGTATTAGTACCTCACTTGATCTTGATTGTATCCCTCTATTAATGCAATTTAGGACTGCATTGGCTTTTTTAGGAGCCACTGCACACTGTTGTCTCATATTTAATTGGTTGTCCATTTTGCAATTTTGCAGTGTTGTAGAAGCAAGACCTGCACTAAACTGGAGTGACTGGGATGAAAATTGGGCTGTTTATTACCCAGAATTGACTCTGCTTGTGCACAAAACTACAGTTTGGTTCTTCAGGTGGCAGGTATAAAGTTTGCTAACAACACTTAGCAAACATGTTGGTTGATAGTTAGCTGAGCCTCCCTGTTTCTCTTTTGGAATACAAGCAATATAATGGCAGTGTGCAAACCCTGAGGAATGTGCCTGTGTGATCTATAGAGGAAAAATGCCAACGCTGTTGCCCAACAGTTGGCATTATCCTTCAGCAGCTCTGGTGGGATAGCATCACCCCTAGGGGAGGAGGGGGGCTGTCCTGGTTTTAGAGACTCTACAATTTCTTTATTGTGATAACCGAAACTGGGAGCCATTCAGAAAGGGTTCTTCATTAATTTCGGTTTTTAAATCTGTAAGTTTCTGTTGTAAGGTTGTAGAAAGCTGTAAAGTAGGTTTCCCATGATTTCATGGGCACTTTGCTAATTACATAGAGGACATCATTTCTCTGATGGCCTGCCATGGTTTGCCAGAAAGCAATGGAGTTCTTAACTACCAGAACAATCAGACTATCTAACTTAAAGTCATTTTGTAAGTGCTAAAGATTGTCAATCTTAATTAACCTGCAATGAAAGCCATTCTTCTTAAGAGTTGTATTTGTAAATATAAAATGTGTTAATATCCTCTGTTTGTTGATTTTTGATGATAGAAGGACTTCTTCAGAGTTTAGGATTCATATATGCAACTCTAACCTGCTTTACTTCCCAGATATTCACGTGCTGTAGAGCCTGTCGGGATTAGAATATGCCAATTCTCCTTAACGTAATAAATATAATTGAAAAGGTTGAGGATTTACATCCTGCCTTGTGGATTCAGCTTTAATGTTCCTTCAAATTGTGATGAGAAAAGAGTGTGTCTGAAAGACAAGGTTTTGAGACTTCAGAATGAGTGATGATTGGTGAATGAGTGACTTTTGATCTGGTGTAGCAGTTCATGTACATTTTCTGTGCTTCTCGTGGCCCAAGTCAATTTATAAATGTTTTCATACTTGCTTTAAACCATTAAGAAAACCTCTGCTGTTTACATAGGAAGGTATGGTAAAATAGAGGAGGAAAAGATAAGAGTGATTATTCTGATTTGGTAACTGTTCATAAATTTGATAGTAGTTAAGAGTACGTCAGGGGTGGGATTCATGATTCTGTGGGTGTGGCTTAGTTGGTGGGCATGGCTTGGTGGCCATGTGACTGGCTGGGTGTGGCCAACTCAACATCACTCACATTGAGGCACGCATCTCCTTGCCTGGCCTCTCGTGACTGTGGGGATGCTGCAACAGTTGTAAGTGTGAAAAATGGTCATCAGTCACTTTTTTCAATGGTCCCTCCACACAAGCAAAGTCCCAGCAAAGGAAGGAAAAAAAACTCCAGAGAGGTTCCTGAGACAGGAAGTCTAGTCCTGCCAAGAATGTAATCAGGGTTAACGGAGAGGCAGTTTCTATAAGCAACTCCAGAATGTTTCCTTCCTGCCTTCCTTACAGGATTAGGCCAGGAATTTCTTTGACAACCGGTTCTCCGAACTGCTCAGAATGTTAACAGCCGGTTCTAGCAAATAAGTGTGAACTGGTAGAATCCCACCCCTGGAGTATGTGTTTTAGTAATCTGCAGGGTGGAAGAAACAGACCTGAGATCTGGAAATAGGATGATGAAATGCACAGACTGTTCTGGAACCAGTAAGGAATTTTGTGCATTCCAGTACAATTATACAACTCCCTGTCCAAGCAGCAAGCCCTATACCATTCCAGACAAATCAATTTTCTTAAAAAGCTCCAGTGATGGAGCATCTACAATATCTGGAGAGACGCTGTTCTACCCATTCTCACTGTCAGGAAATTTCTCCTTAGTTCTAGGTTGCTTCTCCCCTTGATTTCATTTCCATCCATTGCTTCTTCTCTTGTTTTCAGGTCCTTTGGAAAATAGTTTGACACCCACCCACCCCTTTGTTGTGGCAGCCTCTCAAAGTATTGGAAAACTGCTATCCTGTCATCCCTAACTCCTTCTTTTCATTAAACTAGACATATCCAATTCCAACAACCATTCTTTAAAGGCAGTTTCTCAGCCAGAAAGATAAACTTGGCAGTTATTCCTGTTTTTTCCTAAAAGGAAGATGGGGCAGCAGAGAGAAGCTGGATCTCCTCTTGGTTTGTACTTTGTCCAGTTGGGCTCTCACAACCTTTCCAGCCATTTTTCACCTAAATGTGCTGGTTTCCTTTGTGAAGCAAGATCTTCTCCATTAATCGATTGGTGCAGAATTTACTGTGGTCTTCTTAGAAAGCACTTTAGCAAAGTTGACTAGAATAGATGGTAACAGTGGCAGTTGGTAATAACTGCAGCCTGACCAGAGACAATTTTTCAATCCCTGGCAAAAACACTGAAAAGCTCTTGTTACAATCTGTATGTTCATTATCTCAGAAGGAAAAAAAAAAAATGTAAATCATGGTAGGAAATAAGTCCTGATCGTTAGATGCCTATATAGTTAAGAATTTTGATGTGTTTCCAATCCTCCATATTCCTTCCAAGCTGGTGAAAGGCCACCTCATTCGATGCTAGCTCCAGACCCTCCCAGCCAATCTTCTTGACTCAGAAGACGGAACTGTCCTCGGCGTACATTGGAACATGGAAGTTCCATTTTTAATATTGTGGGGCTGCTCAGAAGCATCCTTGCTTGGGCCAAAATTCTAGAAGAGAATCATTGGCAAGCCTAGATTTTATATCCCCGAAGTATCCTTGAATGCGAGTAAGAAAGAAAGAAATGCAAAGCTCTTGAGGAAGGAGATTGCACAACTTCCTTTCACTTCCTGACTAAATATAAACTGATGATTTATTACTGAGCCACCATTCATTTTCCTCTGAGGCTCATCGTCCATCTCCCTGGCTGTAGAAGTGCAAAAGCCCTGTTTCTCCCAGGTTGCCTGGAACAACCAAACTGACTCCTGTTCCTGAGGAAAGAAGACAGTGGTGCATGGTTGGACAATGGCCCTCCCATCTTGCATAGGCTTCCTCCATCTCCCACTTCTCTTGCACCATTGCTGTTGTTGGCTGCCTACTTTGCCCTAGAAAGGCACATTAGCTCTGCTGTTGACATTGAGCTGTTGGCAGTGCCAGCAACTCAGTTCATTAGCTCAAGAGCTGGAAATGGGCTGCCCTGCCTGCTGGGACGATTGTCCAACACTTGATTAGCAGAAGGCTTTAAGCTGATTGTGCTGCTTTTCTCTCCTGCAAGTGCCAGCTGCACTCCAGCAACAAATGGTTCTTTTGTACAAAACGGTCATCAGGAATGTGACTTGAACAGGTTATTTGTTCTCAGGGCCAATCCAGGGAATTTCAGCTGCTGGGAGCAGCAAGCCCATTTCCTCCTCTGGCTTTTCTAGATGGTGATGTGGCAAAAATGGGTGGCTTTCTGCTCTTCCAATCTGGATGGAGTTGAGGATTTCTCAGATCTACCCTGTTTTAAGGCACATCAGCGCCACAGAGAGTGAGAGAGAGTGAGAGACAAAAGGGTCCAGAGGGAGATGCAAGAATGGAGATTGTGTTGAAGGTGAGCATTTGGCAGTGGTTATTTAGATTTCTTCCCACAACAGTGTGGAAAGTTTGGCTTTCTTGCAGAGACACCATGACAAAGGGCCTGGCTTGGGGCCAGGCAAAAGCTCCATTCGTTTTGCTTCCTAGATAGACATTATAGAGTTGCCCACAACATGTGCAACCAGAGTCTGGATTATCTGACCACAGAGGCGCAGCGGCTTAATGATTCTGGCACTGCCAGCCAGAAATGGTCTGCACTCCAGCAGTTTGAGTCCAATTCCATGAGACTGGGTGAGCTCCTGCCTCTTGTTCCATGGATCCTGCCCACCCTGCAGTTTGAAATCATGCAATATTGCAAGTAGATAAATGGGTATCACTTCGTGGGGAAAAAAAAACCTAGCTGCATTTGTGTGTGCAGAATGTGGAAGCTGTTGCTGGGCCTGGCTGGACCTGAGGCAACACGAGACCAGCGGAGGAGCCCGGAAGAGGCGGCAACCGGAGCACTGCTGGTTGGCTGATGTAAGCTGGCTTGCCCCCTCAGTGCACCAAGGAAATGCTGAACAGAATGAGCTAGCAATTTTGGCTGTCAGGACTGCATTGTGTCCAGGATGTGTACATTTCCCTGATTTGTATGCCATACACAAAATAATAACCTGATAGTTCATTCTGAGCAAGGAAAAGATGTCGACAGAGAGAGAGAGAGAGAGAGATCTCCCCCCTTTATTGTGAACAAATGACTGTCTGGTTAGTTTTAAACTTGTGTTGACCTCTCAATTCTGCAAGGATGTGGGCAGTTGATTTGAAGTGGATTCCTAAAGGTCCTCTGGGTTGTTGTTTTTTAGTGTAGTTAGCAGTATGCCTATTTTGTGGAATAAAAATGATCTTGTTGATTAGCAAACGTGGTCTTAGGTGGCCTCTCCCTCCAGGGCACAAAAGCCAACGCTTTTATTTTATTTCTGAGTTGTTCTTTTGTTTCTGAAGAAATCCAAAGCGGTTAAAAATAAGGAAAAGTTAAAGAGTCTTCATGAAACCACAATAACAAATTGAACAATCTTTTGTCCGGGATGGTATAAGGTCTCCTGCCTTCAGAAGGTTGGAGTAAAAGATCTCTGAGATCCTTCCCAAACTTATGGTTCTGTGGTTTAAATTACTCAGGGCTTAAACACAAACATGAAAACAAATCTCATTAATTAACAGGAAGAAATTTGAATGTAAATTTAACTAGTTCTGTTTTTAAGTGAATGAATGCACCATATGAAATCCAATTATCCTTCAAAATCTGCCCTTTGATTTTCAAAAACTGCACAAAACATACACCTGAAGGTTATGTAGAAAGAGACATTATGCTAGGCAGAATCATTAGATATATGGGAAAGTTGCAAAATAAGATGTATTTGGAGACATTTTATCGCAAAGTTTTCTCTGAAGCAACATGAATCCAAAGTCTACCATTTAACCCAGAATGCTAATATGTATCTGGTGGCCATTTTAGGTTGTTTTTTTTTTGCTTACCCAGAAAGTTCATTAAAGGGAATTACGATTGTCTTTTCAATCTTCCTTCCTGTTGCATTGCAAGCAGAAGTTTGTTCTGGCAAATTCCTCTTGGCAGCACATGAATGATGGGCAGAATTGCCAGGCAAAAAGGGCACTGCGTCATTGCATCGTCTGGAGAACACCTACGTAGGGATGGATTCCCCCCCCCTCCCCTTTTGACTGGTCTTCCATGGCAACAGACATTTTCCTCTCAGGCTGAACTTCTGACTTACATTTCCATCTCTCCCATGTTTTGTGCTCCTGTAGAAATGTGTAGTTCTGAAAAATGGGGGAGGGAGGGAGAGAGGGATGTAATTGTTGGGATTGCATTGGAGCAAGGGAAGCCCTTGGTGGCTGCCAGCAGCTGCAGCAGCATTATTTCCTGGAGATCATCATCTGCTTCTAATGTGTTTTTCCAAGGAATATGTTCTATATGATAGTTTCTTTTTGAAAATTGAGGAATGACAGGGCAGGAGGAGAAAAAGAAACATTGTGATGCCTTGCAAACCTCAGTGCAATTAGCTCATACATTAAAGTTATATAGAATTGCATAGAACATTGTGAAGGATGTGCGTTTTTGTTTTATTTTGATAGTTTTCTTATGCATGATGTACACTGAAGGTGGTATTTAGGTGTTTAGGTATTTAGGTACACTGAGGTGGTATTTAATTTCATTGTACAAGGTGCAGTGACAATAAAGTAAATTAAACTAAACAAAGTGATATGTAAATGAATGAAAATGTTCCAAGAGTACTGAAAAATATTCAGCTAACCAAATGGACCAAATTTGTCAGAGTCCCACAACTGGCTGGTGTGAGCTTTTGGGCCCTTGTGGACCAAAAGGGCGTGCCTAGCCATCGTTTGGGTTGTGATCATTCCCTGGTCCTTCAACAAGCCTTTCCCGCTCGATTTCATCTCACAGTGTTCTGACCCAAACCTTGTTCCAAATAAACAAACACCAAACAGAGATAAAAGCAAAACCTTTTAATGCTTCTCTGCAAATTCTGTTCATTCATGGTTAAAAGGCTATTAAAACTAATTCACTATCTCAAGTGAATTAATTAAAAAAAGAACTCTGAACTAGTAAAGCCCATGTCACACCGAACCAACGGATGCAAAGAGGATGTAAAATGGACAAAAAAGCTTGCCATCCGTTGGAAAACGCGATGTACTCACTGCCTCTGTTTGGCTTCCTCTCTATCCGTCCAGCATCCGTTTATGGATGTTTCATCCGCTCCAAAAGTTTTGGGCTGCCCAAAACTTTTGTGCGGAAAATGTATCCAGTTCGTCCGTTCTGCATCCGTTACGCATCCGCTATATCCGCTAGGCATCCATTCCGCATCCACGCAACTCGCATCCGCTCGGATGCAGGGAGGAAGCGGAACGGACGCAGAACGGATGCAGAACAGATGCCTAGCGGATGCAGCACGGAAACAAAGCATTTAAAACGGAAAAAACGTTCGCAGAGGGGACCTATCTCGGATATTAAGGATGCCTAGAGGATGCCTAGAGGATGCAAAGGGACACCTATACTGCCTATAAAAAGGGGGAGCAACTCGCCTGCATCTCACTTTCAGAACAGCAGCCCAGTAGTGCAGACCTCTGCAGCCTTCATCTGACTCTTCCTCTTCCACAGCATCCAGTCATGTCCACCGTGGATCGTAACAAAGTCCTTTTGGCAGCCAACATCCTTCTGCAGCACTGCGAAACCATCTACAGGCTCTGTGAACTCTACTATGGGAAGAAAAGGAGGCACCCAAAAAAAGTCTGGGTCCAAAGATGGTTCGCCAGAAGAGCAGAGGACGGACTGTACAACAAGCTGATGGTGGAGCTCAGGAGCGAAGACACTCGGGCGTTCCAGAACTTCATGAGGATGCCACCAGCCATGTTTGATGAACTTGTGCAGCGGCTGACACCCAGGTTGACCAAAACAAACACCAACTTCCTGCCCAGCCTGGAACCTGGGCTCAAGGTGGCACTCACTCTGCGCCACCTGGCCTCAGGGACCACCTACAGGAGCATGCAGTACAGCTGGAGGGTGCCACCCAGCACCATCAGGTTTGTGGACAGAGAAGTGGTGCAGGCCATCATCGAAGAATTCATGGAGGAGCTCCTCCAGTGCCCCTCTACTGAAGAAGGATGGAAGAAAGTTGCAGAGCAGTGGTATCAGAAGTGGAACTTCCCCCACACCGTTGGAGCCATAGATGGCAAGCACGTGGCCTGCAAATCTCCAGCCAAGTCGGGGTCCACTTATCACAACTACAAGGGCTTCTTCAGCATCATCCTCTTTGCCATAGTCGATGCTGACTACAAGTTCATGTACATCGATGCTTCAGGCAACGGCTCATCTTCAGATGCCCAGGTATACAATGCCAGTCACCTCGAGGGGCTGGAAAGCAACCCCATCGTGGGCTTCCCAGATCCAGACCCGCTGCCCAATGACACGCAAGATGTGCCCTACTTCATCGTGGGGGATGACGCCTTCTCCCTCACAACCTACCTCATGAAGCCCTACACTTCCAGACTCCTCACCCATGAAGAGAGGATCTTCAACTACAGGCTGTTCAGGGCAAGGCGGGTGGTGGAGAACGCCTTTGGCATCCTGGCCAACAGGTTCCAGGTACTTCTCACCAACATGCAGCATAGCCCAGAGACCGTGAGGAGGATCGTGGAAGTTTGCTGCATCCTGCACAATCTCATGCGCACCCGCTACCCAGTCTTGCAGAACAGGCTCGTCGACCTCCAACAAGGCAATGGGGACATGGAGCCTGGGGAATGGAGGCAAGGGCAAAACCTGATCGACACTGAGGATGTGCAAGGCCCGAACAGAGCCTCACGTGAGGCGAAGAAGCAGCGCAACCTCCTGAGACACTGGTGCAACTCCCCAGCTGGAGCAGTGGAGTGGCAAGACAGGATGGTAGATACTTAATGGATGCTTCCTTCAGCCTGTCTCATCACACTGATGAGATTGAGCCATGTATGTTTGGTTGGCCTACAATGAACAGGGCATTTAATAAAGAGTTGTGTTTATGTTGACGTGTGGATGATTGATTACATTGTTATTGATAATAAAGGGCCATAGGTGTGGCACCTGGGAGGGTGGACCATACAGTCCCACTATGCTTGCACTGGAGGTTTATCTATCCCACTGCTATCCTAACCCATCCCAAAGCTATCTTAACCCATCCCACAAGCAAGCAAAGGCTTAAACCATTTCTGAAAGTTTCCACCAAGACTTTATTAAAGAAAAGAAATTAAACAAGTATGTGAATCATAAATAGACTTTATTAACAACAAGCTATAAGACAAAAATGAGTCTCTGGCACTCCTCTTGGTCGCTCAGTCCCAGGGGTGAAGGGTCCAGGTGCTGTGGACGTGGCTGGTGCTGGAGTGCTTGTCATCAGCTCCTCCAGAAGCAGAAGCAGCAGAAGCCCCAGCCCCAGAAGAGCGAGCCCGTGCTGCAGAAGCCCCAGCAGAACCAGAGTGAGGGCCAGGGGGCAGGATGGTAGCCCTGTCCCTCTTGCCAGGGCTGGCAGCAGATGGCTGAGGCTTGCTGTGCTTCCGCATGGTTGTGGGGTTGCTGGCTGGCAGGGAGGCTGGCAGGGAGGCTAGCAGGAAGGCTGGCACCAAGGCTGGCTGGCAGGCAGGCAGGAACCAAGGCTGGCAGCAAGGCTTGCAGCAAGGCTGGCAGGAAGGCTTGCAGGCAGGCATGCAGGCAGGGCAGGCAAGGCAGCCAATCCGTCCGGCAGCAGGTCTTTCCTCTGAATGGCGACCTGCTTCCGGGCTGCTTCCGTTATAACCGCGGGGCTGATGCAATGCATCCTCCCCGCATGCGCAATTAATGCCAGGCATCCGCTAGGCTTCCGCTCTGCATCTGCTGTGCATCCGCTAGGCTTCCGCTCTGCATCCGCTCTTTCCGTTCCGTGTCCGCTTTGCTGAGACCCCCCGGAAGCCCTGCGGATGTGCCATCTGCTCCCATCCGCTTCCATCCACTGGGCTTCCGTTCCTCATCCGCTTTGCATCCGCCCTGCGTCCTCCCCGCATCCGTGTTATCCGCTCCGGTTATGCAAATTTTTGCCCCTTTTGAGAGCGGATAACAACGGATGGAACATTTTGCTCGTCCGCTGTGTCCTTTTTGCATCCGTTGGGCAGTGTGACATGGGCTTAAATTGGATGAGGGAAACAGTTTCCTCTAGAGAAAAGAGACATTTTGCACAGTAATAATTCTAGTAAAAACAATCTGATTTGCCAAGGAATATTTGCTTTGAGAATTCAGGGAAAAGGCACAGCAGGATGGCAGGTGAAGCTGTAGGAAAACCTTGGATAGCTGAAGTGTCAGAGGAAGACTCATGCTTGGGTTTTGAAAGTTCATGTGGCTGCTATTTTGCACAATTTTCTCCAAAACATTCAGGCCTCTTGTGACTCATTTTGAGCCCTCTGACAACCAAATAGCAAGCTCTTCCTTTGCCAAGTGGGCATTAGACTTGGCATACCAAGCAGAAGCAAAGAGTTGGAGAATTTCTGCTAGAATGTACGTAGGTGGCAAGACAGTGGCTATTTCTTGTGCATTGAATGGCAGGGTAGCATAATTGCCAGGCTGCACTAAACTGGATTGAGTGGATTGTGGGAACCCAACTATTCTCTTAGTAACTTGTGTCTTGAAGTCCTGCAAGCCTATTGTTTTGGGCAGAGCATGAAATTGTGTGTTACATGTTCCCTCAGCCAAGAAATGGAGATGAGCATCACTGCCTAGAGTTGAACATGATTGCATTTTTACTTTTTACTTTTAGTATGCATGGACTTTAGTAAAGCATTTGACATAGTAGACCACAGCCTTCTTCTCGATAAGGTAGAACAATGTAGGATAGACAGTACCACTACCAGATGGATTCACAATTGTCTGACCAACCACATTCAATGTACAGTGCTTAGTGGAGCTACATCTACATGGAGGGAAGCATGCAGTAGGATATCCCGAGGTTCTGCCTTGGATCCAGCACTCTTCAACATCTTTATAAATGATTTAGGATGACGGGTAGAAGGGGAACTCATCAAATTTGCAGACAACCCCACATTGAGAGGAATTGCCAACACCCCAGAAGAGGAACTCAAGAGACAGAAGGATCTTAACAGACTTGAACACTGGGCCTTAATCTAACAAAATGCAATTCAGTGGTGAAAAAAGTAAGAGTTTACCCTAAGACAAGAAAACCCAAATGTTCAGGTATAGAATAGATGGCACCTAGCTCAGTAGTAGCAACTATGAGAGGGATCTAGGTTTCCTAGTGGTTCATCACTGAAATATGAGACAGCAGAATACTACAGCTGCCAAAAAAGCCAACACAATCCCTGGGCTGCATGAAGATTATGTGAACAGTACCTCTCTGTACTGCACAGGTGAGACCACATTTGGAATACTCCATCCAATGACCTTCTCACTGAGACAAGCTTTGCTCCAGGAAACAGAAGGCTTTCCCAGGATCTTTAGGGGGGGTTCTTGTATGTAAAAAGTACCTGAATTCTGGTTGCACCCTCAAGTTTGAAGCTTCTCCCTCTCTGCTCCCCTGCAGGCTTTTACCTGGGGAAACCAACATTTTTCAGCAATGTCTCAACTCAACCTGGATGTCTCAATGTCTCAACTCAACTAACCTGCCATTAGCTATGGCATGCTCAGGAATGCCACCTGGTCTCCTACGTGGCTTCTTGTCTTGTTACAACTTTTCTTGTTCCACACTTGGCTCACATTTGAAGACATATACCACTGGCATGTCAGGCATCAGAGGAATGCCCACTTCAAGATATTTATTGGCAGCTCCTGGTGTGTTCTTGGGGTGGAAGATGCTCTCTGCCCCCTCAGCCGTCCATGGCATTAAAACAGGAACTGGCAAAAAATAGC
The DNA here is from genome assembly GCA_015471245.1 of Laticauda colubrina. Taxonomy (NCBI): domain Eukaryota; kingdom Metazoa; phylum Chordata; class Lepidosauria; order Squamata; family Elapidae; genus Laticauda; species Laticauda colubrina. The sequence continues at coordinate 21,783,947 of BLBF01000058.1, forward strand.
TTTCTCTCCTGGACTTACCTTGGAACTATTTTGAAGGATTTTTTTTTTAAAAAAGCTGCTTATAAACAGGAAATAATTGCTAAAAATATCACATGCATGGTTTTTAAAATCTTGAACACAGCTTTGTTCAGATGATAGGAGGGCCACCCAATGGATTTAAAGTCAGTGGAGAAATCTGTCCTTCACAGATCTCTTCTTTAAAGGCTTCAGCAGTTTCCTAAAAGGCAACAGCAAGGCAGCCAAGTAAAACTCAAAGAAAATTCCAGAACTGAAAAGGACCCATCCCAGGAAGGGATCCAGAAAGTCCATCCTGGCTGATCCTGCAAGGACCCGGCCCTGCTCCTGCCTGCAGAAGGAAGGGTGAGGGGGGGGGGGACAGTGAACTGTTTGCATGCTGTTTGATGGGCTGGCCCTGTTGAGAGCAGAGTGGCACATACAGAGGTCAGATAAAGAAGGAGGTTGGCTCCTGTGCCACCTCCACCCAGCCAGTTTTTGGAGCAATCTCACACATCTGGAACAGTGCAGTGAGTTCCTCAGCCGAGCTCCAGTTGCTCTTCTCTTCTACAGCTCACAGTACATTTTGTGAGCCATGGACCAATGGATGCCAGTAAGACGGGCTAGCCCGGATGCATCAGCCTGCCTTCAGGATGTCACTTTAGCCATCTTGCATCCTGTTTGGCAAGACTCCTTGCATTCTTGCTTAGGCAATCTCGTCTTTTGACACCCTATGTTATGTTTCAAACCGAAAAAGCCTTGTCACAGAGGGAGGAGGCTTCTAATTTGGGGGCCATGGAAAGAGCTCAAAGAGATGCCCTGCTCCAAACCTTGCACTGTTGCCACTTCTGATCCGAAGGGGCCGTCTTGGCAGCATAACTCCCTGGTTCAGAAAAAGAGATCAGCTCGGGGACCCGGGCTTCCTGTTTTGGTGGGGCAAGGCAGATTGTGTCTCCATGGGAAGAAGATCTCATTCTGAAGCATAACTTGATTCTGTAAAAACTGTTTACACCCATTCATTTGAAAACACACACTTTATTACAATGTTTTCCCTTCTAGCCCTGGACTGCTAGAAGAAAAGCTGACAGCAGAAATCATAGAACATAGAATCCAAGGGCTGGAAGGAAATTTACTGGGGTTGGTGGCCTTCTACTCCCACACCTTCACAAGCAGGAGTCCTTATACCATTCTGGATAAATGAATGTTCAGTCTTTTCTTGAAAACCTCCAGTGATAGAGCCCCCATGGCTTCAGGAGGAAAGCTCTTCTACCTATTAATGGTTCTCACTGTCAAGAAATTTCTCTTTAGTTCTGGGTTGGATCTCTCCTTAACAAGATTTTACCCATTATTTTTTGTCCTGGCTTCTGGTGCTTTGGATAATAAGTTGACCCCCGTCTTTCAAGTATGGGAAGATGGCTCTCTTCATTAGTCTAGGCATACGTGGTTCCCTTAACCATTCATCTTATGGTTTAACCTCCAGACCCCTTATCATCTTTGTTGCTCTTCTCCATACTCTTTCTAGCATCTCAATATCCTTATTTTAAAATTGTGGTGACCAAAACTGGATGGAGTATTCCATGTGTGACCTCACTAGTGTGATATAAAGCAGTATTATCTTTCTAGACTTGTTTAAAAATCCTCTTCTTCTCAGGTCGAGCAGCAAAAGCATATTCCCATAACTCTTCATTTAAGAAGAGTAGCCTTTGAGTCTCGTTGATTCAGTCCCACATCATGGGATAAAAATATATGTCTAAAGAGAGGAAGAGTCCACTCAGATGTATAAAACCAGTCAAGACATTGGACTAGAAGACTTCCAAGGTCCCTTCCAACCCAATTATTCTATAATCTAAGACTTTGTATTTTAGTTATGTCAGATCATCTTTGGGGCAACTTTTTTCGATTTCCTCGTATGGATGAAGATCTTGAAACGGGTCCTCAGATGCCAGGCCAGGCAGTCTTGTTGCTGGAGGAACTGATCCATGGCAAGTTCAGAACAGGGTGGGGCTATTCCAGCCAAGGGGCTTCATTGTGATGATGGGGACATCGTCTTGCCTCTTTTTGTTTTCATTCCTACAAACCCTACCTTTTGTAGGATTTCGATCACAACCGTCCCAAAGGGAAAATGTAGGCAAGACGGGGACTTGTCACGAGCAAGCCGAATCTGAAAACAGACCCAGGGCTTAGCTGCTTTATCTGTATTGTGTCGCCAGCAGTTCAGAGTCTGTGATTCATTCTCCGAGGCCTGTCCCTGCCACATTCCTTTCGTGGAACCCATCCTTCCACGGAGAGCGGGCCTGAAATGAAAAGAGGCCACGTGGGTCCTTCACTCTGAGAATTTACACCACTGGCAGCTTCCGCCTGTTTTTAATGGTTTGATTTTGATCTTTAGCTCTCGGCCCAGGATTTGTGGATCTGATTTTAGAGCTAGTTTTGGAGTCCCTAGTGAACTTTTTGGCCCAGCTGCCTGGGATGTAAAATCCAGGCAGATCAGTGGTGGGATTCAAAAATTTTTACTCATGTGAACGTGGCTTGGTGGGCGTGGCAGGGGAAGGATATTGCAAAATCCCCTTTCCCTCCCCACCCCACTAACCTGCTTTCCAGCTCCGTTCTCCTGTGCAGGGCAACCAAAGGGGACCCAGCCAATCAGCTGGGACTCGATGGGAGGCAGAGAATAGAGTGGGGCGGGCCCAGTCAGAAGGGGTTTTTGCCGGTTCTCCGAACTACTCAAAATTTCCTCTACCGGTTGTCCAGAACTGGTCCGAACCTGCTGAGCACCGCCTCTGAAGCCGGTCCAGAGGAAGGAGAAGAGAGAAAGGATGCCTTCTGCTCTTGCTTTCAAACTGCAAGTTTCACCCTAATCCTAACCCAGTTTTGGTCTTCCAGTTCTTGTCGCCCTCGACTCTGCTTTGGCCTGTGGGAATGCTTTTTTTCTCCACTGCCAGCTTCTCAAAGATCTGGCAAACTATATAACATAAACTACTCCATAGAAACGATAATATCGACGTTATTTTGGACCAGTTTGCCTTAGTAAAAGGGAAAGACATTTCTACTAGACCCTTGACAATTGAGCAAATATTTCAGAATATCTCCAGTTTCCAAAAGGTTGTTATTACAATGTTAAATCTTAATATACCAGCCCATCTCTGTATTTTCAGGATATTAAACATCACCACACGACCCCGAGACCTAGAGCAAGTAGAAAGTGATTAAATATCTGAAGAAATCATAGACTTTTGCCTGGTAGCAAATTAGCCCTCCAGGAAGCTGCATCCCACTGAAATAGCTCTTCCCCAGTTCAACCAGACAGCATTTTTTCTTAAGCCACATTGAGGTGGTGAAGAGACGGCTCTGTAAGCTGGTCTCCTCTGTCTGCCTGCAGTCAGCCTCTGGAACCGGATTTCCCGGTGCCCAAATTGGGGCCATACGTCAGCCTTTGCTCGTATGCATGCATTCTTTGCACCAAACAGAAGAGCGTTTATATTAGGGAGCTATAAAATAGCTCACATTAAACTTTGGAAAAGCCATTTATTTTAGGCCACGTGAAAGCAACAGCTGGTCCTTAGAAAAGTCTGCCCACATCTGCCCACTCTCCTCTTTCACAGCTTTCCATGATGTCAGATATAGGCTATTTAAAAAAATCAACACATGACTTGACTGTGCGGTGATTTTAAAGGAGGAATTTAGGATCTTTCAGATAAAATTCGGAAGCCTGGGAGCTTTGATGCTCTTATAAAGGAGGAGACAGAGTGAGGCTGGCTAGATTGATTCTTTTCTTTGTTTCTTTGAGGATATGTGAAGTACAAAACAATTGGGGTTGAGGGAAGGGTAAAGAAAGTTGCAATGAAGAAACAGAATGCTTATAAGTATATAATTGACTAATTTGAGCCCAAAACTAAAGGTCAGATTCTACAAGCTATGTAATATGTGTTCATATCTAATATGCATTTGTTGCAGGAAAAGGTAAATTAAGTCCATTAACTTTCCTGGGCCACTTTGAAATAAATACATTTTCTTCTAAGCAGTTCAAACAGTGAAAGTGATCTGATTTGCTTCACTGAAGCAAGGAGACCACCCCAGTTCGCCTTTGATGGAGGGCTAGCCAAAATACCTGCAGGCTGGGAGGCTTCCAGTTGGGTGCTGATCAGTCAGCAGGGCTCTAAGGGTGGGTGGTGAGCTGTAGCCCCCCAACTACAGACCAGCACATGCCAGAAACACTGAATTGAAACTCCTGTTCTGGGATTCCCTGTATTCTACAGGTGGCTCAGGAAACCCATTCATATATGCAAAATGGCCTGATATGCAAATATATTGAACAAAAAGTAAAATAAATAAACAAAATAAGAACGTTGAGCTAAAGTTCCCCTGAAGCAGGTTCAGATGCAGCAAAACAAGTTTCCCAAGACTTGAATAGGATTCTTGATTCAGCAATTCTTGATTATCAATCTGACCTGGATTGGAGGCTAGACTGGAACGTTTAAAAAAAAACAAAAAACACCTTTCTGGAAACAGCAGTGCCCAATTACTTGCTATCCTTGCCAAGGAAGTGACCCAGCTGTGTTCATGCAGTCAGCAAGCATTTTGTTTGAATTGGAGGAGATGCTGACTTGACCAGATGTGGATGTGCTGGTCTTTCAAGAGTGCTTCTTCCACAGACATAAGCAGCATGTCTTGGGGTGGAGGGAGGAAGAGCCTGTTTGCTTTTGGTGCGCATTGTAAGTGAGCTTCTGAATGAAGAGGTTGGGCTTAAGATTGCAGGTGCTTTTATTGGGGCCTCACAATTAGAAGGCCAAGTTAATGAAAGCAATTAATGTAAAATCAGTGGTTGTTCTTGGCAGTCCACCATATCTTTCTTTCCCCAAGGGCCCTGTCTATGGACATTCTCCGTCATCCAGGTCCTGGTTGTCCCAAAGGTGCTTTTTCAGGAGGCAACTGGACTGTCTGTTTCACTATCTTATCCCAGAAGTTTCTTCAGCTCGGACTGGATGAGGGGGAATGGAAGGATTTATATTCCTTGCATATAGCTGGGCACTTGCATTCTTTTCGAGAGTCATTGAGGCCACCTGGAGGTTTATCTGTCCTCAGGGTCACCTGAGTGGTACAAATGTGTTTGGAGCCGCCTTGTGCTTTACATTCTGTAAAATATCCTTTCTGAACAATTGTTAAATAGTGGTCATAAGTCAAGGACTTTGTGTATTTGTTCAGGGATGTGTGTACATTTGTATGTGCGTACAGACCGACCTTTTTACAGTGAAAAGGGGTAACGTTAGCCCTGCACAATGGACTGTGCAATGTGGGCAGGGCTCAGATCCCTGGCCCTGAGGGAGTGGCTTGGACAGCTTTTGATGCTGGTGTCCAAAAAGACATACTCCCCCTTCCCCCCCCCCCCAATTTGCCCTGCCCCAAATTTCTTTGTTTTCGGCTTGTGCAGTTACAAAAACAAACGCTCTTCCGATAGAGTCTCGGGGAAAGGCCGGCTCCCTCCTCTTTTCTGGACTCCCACCCACCACCGCTCGCATCCAGGGCCCTTTGGAAGAGAGGAAGGGAGGAAGGAAATGCCCCGCTGGAGTTCACATTCCCAGGGCTGATGTGAAGGAGAGTTCAGCAGGATCCCAGGCCTGCCCAGCTAACCCGCCCAGCTCCTCTGGCTGCTCTGCAGAGAGCTGGCCCGGCCGGGTCTGCAGAGATGCTTTGAGTTGCCTGCTTTTGCCCTGTGGAAGCAGCAAGCCAACTCTTTCCTGGAGGGAATGGTGGCTCTCTGTCTGGCTCGGTGGAGCCGAGACCTGCTGGCTTCTGACCCGCCTCGAGGGGCTTTGATCAGCAGCCGCTTTCTGCCTTCGGAGGGGTGAGCCTGAGTTTCCCCTCTGCTCTGCAGGGGAGGACATACCACCTTTGTGTGCGTTGATTTTCTTCACTCTGGGAAACTGGTCTTTTACTTGCGGAGAGCTGGAGGATCTCAGAGTTGTGGGCTTTTTGGAAAGAGTGTATGTGTGTATGTGTGTGTTCAATGGTTTTTATTTACCCCAAGACCACACAAGGATGGGAACAGCCAGTTTTCCAGCCAGAAGATGCTTTTGCATCCAGAGCTGGGAAGAGGGCTGAGGTCAGACTCCATCCTCCAGGTTAGCTCCTCATCCCAGATCAGGTATTCCTTCTGAACAATCAACGAGGAACTTAACATTAGTATTTCTGCCTCCAAGCAAACTGGGGGTGGGGGGGATAGTTGTGAAATAGTTGTCCTTCAGAAATGGCTATGGGCTGCCATACAGCAATCGCGTGGAGTTGCCGGGAGATGCTATTCCTCAGAGTTCAGATTTTGAACCGTCTGCAGAGGCTGTTTCTGCCACAGGTTCAGTTGGCCTGAGACTCACAACAGAACAGAGGCTGGCAAAACACTTTTGGTCTTCCAGAACCATTTTAAACAAGGCAGAGTTGAAGGTCTGGTTTTGCTCCCTCTTGCTCCAGGTTTCTCTTCTGCTGAACTTTGGCCAGTGAGTTTGCAGTGAGTTTGCCTTGGGTTGAGTTGCATTCTGCAGAGCCACATATTGTCTTAGGGCAGGGGTCTCCAAAGTTGGCAACTTCAAGATTTGTGGACTTCAACTCCCAGAATTCTCCAGCCAGCATAGCATCCTTTCTCTTCCGCACAATCCTGATAAAAATGCATCTCCTTTTACTTCCAAAACTTCTATTAATTGTAAGAATTAAGTCTTAAAGTTGGCAAGGTTGGAGAACCCTGGTCTAGATCCCCAAGGCTGATCCTGTTAATGTTGCAATGTTGGAGGGGGGCAGCTTAACTGAAATTAAATCCCATTGAACTCAGAGAGGATCACTTATACCAAGATAAGTCCTAAGATAAATTGTATTCGAATGGGTAAATTGCATTTGATAGGCATTGGCATTTTATTAATTAACAGGCATAGCAAAGGGCATTGTGGATCCTGGGCATAGGAATGAGGCCCAAATCAGTGTGGGTTTTACTCAAAGGAAAAAAAAACTGCCGCTTTCATATTAGGTTGTCCTAAAGTGGTCTTGCATTTGATGAAAAGATGGTGAAGGGTTAATCTGATCCAAAGCTGCTTTGCGGAATCTCTGCTTTATGTAGGTAGTCTTCAACATATGACTTTAATGAAGCAGTCATGTTATGACCAGTGGTGGGATTCAATTTTTTTTTTTTACTACTGGTTCTGTGGGTTTGGCTTGGTGGGCCTGGCAGGGGAAGGATCCTGAAAAATCCCATTCCCTCCCCACCCCACTAACCTGCTTTCCGGCTCGGTTCTCCTGTGCAGGGCAACCAAAGAAGACCCAGCTGATCAGCTGGACACAATGGGAGCCAGAGAAGAGATGGGGGCAGGGGCAGTCAAAGGCAGGATTGGCTGGTTCTCCAGACTACTCAAAATCTCCTCTACCGGTTCTCCAGAACTGGACAGAACCTGCTGAATACCACCTCTGGTTACAATGGTTGTTAAGCAACCCCCAGAACTTGTTGTCCCTGATGCAGCTGTTAAACAAAAGCACGGGTCATTAAGTGAAGCACTGGGTGCCTCGGGGGTGAGGGAAGACTAGCGCAGACCTAGGCTGGCCTGCCCTAACCTCCCCACCCCCAGAGACACTCCATGGTCCACTTCTTGCCCCTCATGGTCCCCACAGCCCTTGGGCCTCAATTTGCCCCTCATCCAGGCATCCCCAAGCCTTAGTCCTGATTGTAACACCCACATACACACACACATGGCCCCACTCCCTCCTCCTGACTTACTTCCAAAGAGCTCCAGGGAATGCTCCCGCATCTCTTTGTTCTGCAGCCACATAGCACAATTGCGGAAATGGCCACCATGTTCCCAGCTCCGAGAATTCAGAGCTCTTCCAAAGATGTGAGGAGGGAACTGGGGGGTGGAAATCAGACCTGGGGGCATCCAGTGGAGGAAGAGGGGGGAGATGGCTGGGATGTATGCAGGGGTGGGATTCAAATTTTTTAACAACCGGTTCTGTGGGCGTGACTTAGTTGGTGGGCATGGCTTGATGGTCATGTGACTGGCTGGGCGTGGCCAACTCAATATCACTCATATCGAGGCAAGCTTCTCCCTGCCTGGGCTCCCACGAATGTGGGGATGCTGCAACAGTCGTAAGGGTGAAAAGTGGTCATAAGTCACTTTTTTCAGTGCCACTGTAACTTTGAATGGTCACTCCACACAAGTAAAGTACCAGCAAAGGAGGGGAAAAAAAGTCCAGAGAAGTTCCAGAGACAGGAAGTCTCGTCCTGCCAAGAATGTAATCAGGGTTAACGGAGAGGCAGTTTCTGTAAGCAACACCAGAATGTTTCCTTCCTGCCTTCCTTACAGGATTAGGCCAGGAATTTCTTCTAACAACCGGTTCTCCGAACTGCTTACAATGTTAACAACCAGTTCTAGCGAATAGGTGCGAACTGGTAGAATCCCACCCCTGGATGTGTATCCCTGCAGTCAGGCATACAGGTAAACAACCGCATGGGCTCTTGGTGGCCATCACATTGAAAGTGCATCGTAAGTAACTTTGGGTGTGTGTGTGTGGCAACTTCTAAGTTGCCTGTAGTCCAGAGCATATTCACCTGAATCTTTCCTCGCTAACCTGCAATAAACACCGTTATTTTTGCCCTGCTCTCCTTTCCTTTTTTTCTCTGAGATGCCCTTGGCAAATGCAAAGAATTGTAAAGAGTTCAGGGCTTTTGCTGCATCGCCCCCTCACCCTTCCTTGGCTTTCTTTCAGACACCGAGGCTCAGGAAGATCCTGCATGGCTGCAGCCGCTGGATTCTCTCGCTCTGCACAACTCCATGAAGGTAGGAAGCCCCTCTGGGGTCTCTTCAGGGCCAATAGGGATAGTGGGTCCCTTGGGAGAGTCAGCAGTCTTCACACAGTTGGCATGCCAGGCTGGCCACATTGCAAAAAACAGCCACGTCCATCCTTGAAGTAGCCAGATGACCTTTCTTTGCCCCTTAGATCACGGGTCTCCAAACTTGGCAACTTTAAGACTGGTGGACTTCAACTCCTGGAAGTCCTCAGCCAGCATAGCATCCTTTCTCTTCCGCACAGTCCTGATAAAAACGCATCTCCTTTTACTTCCAAAAGTTCTATTAATTGTAGGAGTCTGAGGCTGGAATGAAAAAGGAAATACTGTTTATGTATGGAATCCATTCAGGTCTCAGAACAATTCTTTAAAGTTTTGGAATTCCCAATACATTTAATAACTGCTTCTAATTGCTAGACCTGCTTTAGTGATTTTTATCTACCTCGCCACTGCTTTGTTGATAAATTATGTATTCCAAGAAATGTGTTGCGATGATTCTAAGGCGTTGTCCGCTCTGTACTTGCTCTGCGTCTTAGGGACATAACTCAGGCACCCTTGCTAAACTGCAGACAGGTCAGCCTACTCTGCAAAACTTCCACGACTTTTGCTATCGGCTCTTTTACATTCCTGAAGTTTTCCCTTCAGGCAATCCTCTGGCCTGAGATTTTACAGGATGTTTAAGGAATGCCGGCGTATCCTGTCTCTGAAGGTTGAAGGGCGGGGGGGTCCTGGCTGGCGCAGGAATAAGCAGTTTAGCTAGCTGGACTTGGATAGGGAAAGCCCATATTGTCCAGCTCTACTAGGCTGTGACTTGTGTGTGCAAAGTATCAGCAGGCTCAGTCACTGCCATCATTAGGCTGCACTTCAAAAGAAAAAATCTGGGGGCCAAGACTGATATTTTCAAGGCTGGTTCCAACTCAGCTTCTGCTCCCTGTAAGTCTCCCTTCAGAGAAAGAAGCTGAAGTCTTTTTTCTGTTTCAATTTTTTTATTTATTTTACATATACATATCAGTATGTATGAGTCAACAGTGTGGCACCTGGGTATCATACATTTTAGTACAAATAGAAATAGTAATATTAATCATATTTGTTACATTCATCAAGCTTATATGGTACTAATGGTAATACACAAAGTTTATATTAAGATATAGTGTTACACTGTTTAATTATTCCATATTTCAGTATATTATTCTAATGCCAATCACAATGTTATTTAAACATACCTAATAATACCATCATTTAATTTCTAAGCTTCCCTCTTGTTATTACTTTTATCTTGTTACATAGAAATGTTCATACTAATATTCCCCCTTTTCTCTTATTTCTGTCTCTCTTCTGATTTTTATTCATGCCGTCATTATATTAAAAGACATTTCCTTTCTATCCACCGTCTCTTATCCATTTTCATACTTTAACTCTTGTTCGCTTTTTAACTTACCTCCCATATTTCTCTCCTACATTTATTTGTATTGAGATGCAATTCTTCATTATTTAATTATTCAGTGTTTCAATATACAATTCTAATGCCAGTCATAATATTCTTGAACACTTATTTGAACATACCTAATAATACCATCATTCAATCTTTAGTTTTTCCCTTTTATTATTGCTTTTATTTTATTATATAAAAATATATATATTAATATCCTCTTATTCTCTTATTTCTATCTCTATTCTAGTTTTTAATCATGCCACCTTTATATTTAAAAAAAAAAAAAACCCTTCCCTTTCTATCCATTGTCTCTTTTCCGCTTCAGTACTTTGATTCTTATTCTTTTTTTAACTTGCCTCCCATATTCCTCTGTCGGACCTTTACCTCTATCTGTGTCTGTATCCTGGGCTATTCAATCTAGGTACTTCTCCCATCTCTACTCTCATCCACTGCCTAAGTTTCAAACTATCTGCCCAAGCCCCTATCTCCCTTTCAAAAGTATCTTCCTGCATCTCCGGTTCTCTTTTTAACTCTCTTAGAGTATTTCCGCCTGGTTTAATTCATCAGTCATTGTTATTTTTATTGTTGTAGCCTTATTTTCTTCTTTTGATTGCTGATCCTCACTTCTGTTTTCCCCTCCATTCATCCTGTTAGCTCCTCCCTTTCCTGGGCATCTTGATCTTTGCTCATTGTCCCTTGTATAATATTTTCATTTTTTCCCTCTATGCCATACATTAGTTCCATAATCTCCTTGTGGCTTGTTTCCAAAATGCTTTGTCCTTTATGCTTTGAAACATCAATGCCACCCCTTTCAAAGTTCCACTCATTTCCCCTCTTATGGAGCATCTTGTCCTGTTTTAGTAAATCCAATTCTTATCCAATAGTCCAAGAATGCTATATTCAAGCTTAAAGTTGCTCCTTAGAAAGTACACTGATCATAATTCTTTGTGTGCCATAATTAATCAATCAGTTCTATTTAAAAAATCCAAGGAGTTATCCAAAGCCTCTTTAACTCACCTTTGTAAATTCAATCATATGTCATAGCATTCAGGGAGCACTTCAATTAGATGTCTTCTAGATGATACCTTTGGTCTTGGATGGAGTGGCACTACCCCAAACAGACCCTGTGCATAATCTAGGGGTTTTCCTGGACTTATGACTCCTGTTCAAAGAGCAGGTGGCGGTCGTGGTCAGGAGGGCCTTTGTGCAACTGTGGGTTGTGCACCAGTTACACCCTTTCCTGGACCAACAGTACCTACTCACAGTCACTCATGCCCTCGTCACTTCCCATCTTGACTATTGTAATGCACTCTACATGGGACTGCCCTTGAAGAGCATCTGGAAGCTCCAGTTGGTGCAAAATGCAGCAGCCTGCATGGTTTTGTGCAGACCCCAATGTGCACATGCATCACCACTCCTGCAGGACTGCATTGGTTGCCAATTTGCTTCAGGATGCAATTCAAGGTGCTGGCTGTACCCTTTAAAGCCCTTCATGGCTTGGGACCAGATGATCTGAGGGACCATCTCTTGCCGGTCACATCTACCTGACCCATCAGATCAAGGAGGCAGGGAATATTGTGGGTCCCATCCCCAAGGGAGATATACCTGGTGGGACCCAGAAGAAGGGCCTTCTCCATGGTGGCTCCCTCTCTCTGGAACATCATTCCCCCAGAAATTAGAACAGACCCCACTTTGACACTGTTCTGGAAGGTGCTGAAGACCTGGTTCTGCCAGCAGGCCTGGGGAGCCTGGAGTGGGATGGAGCCCATTAAATGGCTCGTGTGATCTGCTGTCGCTGGGGCGGTGGGTGAGGGGTGGTTTTATTATTTTAATTTATTTGATTCTTTTTATTAGTTTTATTGTTTTAAATGAGGTTTTATATTCTGTAAGTCCCCATGGACAAATAGGCAGCAATATAAATTCAATAAATAAATAAATAAAATAAGTAAAATGGATTCAGGAAACTACAGGCAATCAACCTTACATCAATACCTGGAGAATCCTGGAAAAAATAAACAAGCAACAGATCTGCGAACACCTACAAGCCAATAAAGTTATAACGAAAAGCCAACATGGGTTTGTCAAAAGCAAATTATGTCAAACAAATCTTATTTCATTCTTTGACAAAGGGACTCAACTAGTTGGCCCATTGAAAGAGACAGGACCTCTCATCGTCTAAAATGGTATAGAATCTCCTGCTTGGGTGGGAGGTTGCATTAGAGAACATCAGGGGTTCCTTCCAACTCTGTTATTATGTTCTGCTATTCTTTATTCTTTCTATGATCGTGTGTATCCATCCCATCAAACCCAAAGAAAGTCTGGAATGGTATAGGAACTCCTGACCTGGGCAGGGGGTTGGATTGGAAGATCTCCAAGGTCCCTTCCAACCCTATTATTCTACGTTCTGTATTCTGTGTTCTGTGTTCCGTTAGCTTCACTGTAGTGTAGCATCCACAGCAAGACTTCCTGCTACCCTCTTGTTTTTTTCCTGCTTCCATTTGGATTATTGTCTTCCCCAAGAAATTCTATCACCCTGCCCCACATTGCATCCAAGAGAGAAAGTGAAGAAGGCCTTGGTTTATGTTGGAGGAACTTCACTCCTTGCTCTGAGCCAGACAGTCGCAGCCAAGGAGCAAATTTCAACACAAAGAAACCACACCGTCTGATCACAAAATTTTACCACTTTGAATGTAGATCCTGTTCTAAGGACACAACTAATATCTCTCTTCTTGAGTTTCCCTCTTCTGTTCCTGCTGCTTTGGCATGTTGCTTTTGCTTTTTCTGGATTGTTGCTTTGAAAGTCAAATGAGCAACGTTCTACTTTGCCAAGATACGCTAATAGTTATAGTCTAGGCTATTTAGGGACAGGCAAGGAAAACCTTTCTTTCACTGATCATTTGGCAAAAGGTTTGTGCATATGCAGACTTGTTTTCTGGGGGATGTTGGGGTGGTTTTAAAAGTAAAAAAATAAAAAAAAAATAAAAATTTCAAAGTACCTTTTAGTAGTAAAGTAGTAAAGTTTGTTTCAAAGATTGAATCAAAAAGTTCAAAGTGCTTTTGAGAGTGTAGAACATTTGAGTGAAAGTAGCAATGAAATTTGTCAAAGACAAATGTGAATGGTCAAATGTACAGGTGTAGAATCCTGGATTCCCTATCTGGCAATCCTGTTTCCTGAAAGGATCTGTAATTGTAGTTGATCACAAGCAAAATGTCAGGAGTGCAGTGGGGCTGCTGACAAGACCACTGCAGTTGAAGGTTGCCCCAAATACAGGATGTAATTGTTCCCCTTTATTCTGCTCTAGCTAGACTCCCTTTCAAGGGCTGAGTCCTATTAGGGGCACCAGACTAACAAGATTCAGAAACTGGAACCAGTGCAACAAAAGTTTGCAAGGGTGGTGAGCAAACTAGTAATGAAGTCTTGCAACGAAAGATTGAGGGAACTGTGCATATGTGTGCCTTGAGGCTGTGATAGTCCTCTTTCAATACTTGAGGAAGCTCTCCAGAGACGAAGGCCAGCTCCGGTTCTCCATCTTCCAAAGTGCAGGCAGCACAATGACTTCGGAAAGAGTGGCGGGATTCCCTTGGGGGGATCAAAATTACCCCATTTATCTGGGGTAATTTAATTTGGACTCATGCACTGAGCAGAGGTTGGTGGAAGCCCTGTTGAAAGATTTGCATAGAAAAAGGAATGGGGAAGTCACCCATGGATCTCCTGGCTTTCCCTGAAACATAGAAATATGTTCCTGGGTGGATATGCTCAGGACTGAGAGATTACTCAGCCACTTAGCATCAATCTGATGAAAAAGAGTGCACTATGTGAAGATCAGACCACTTGCTCCTTTTTCCTGGGAAAAGATGGCTTGGTCCCATTCTTTCCAATCGCACTCTGGGTAGGACTACTTCTCCTTCTCCTCCTTCTTCTTTTTCCTAGCGTATTCCCACAAGTGTAGGATCCGCTTTTTGGATCATTGAGCGCTACTTTGCACAGTCAGCTGCGTCTCCAGGGTGCAGGGCCAAGGATTGCATATCTTTGTTGATGGTGTCTTGCCATCTCTGTTTTGGACGCTCGCAAGGTCGCCAGCCAATGACTTTTGGTTGGTTGGCAGTCTTGGCAGTGGTGGAAGGTGCTGCTCCCTGGTTATGTCCATACCAGTGGAGTCGGCCTTCTCTCATCTTCTCTATAAATTGGTGCCACACCAAATTATACTCTGGGTAGGACTCCCTTTGGAATATGTTATCAAATTTCTGGTGATAAAGATTGGTGTCTGCTGTGTTTCATTATTCATAGGATGGGGTTCAGTGGTGATACGTTGCAGATTTGCTGATGGTTCCTTTAAAGCAAAATTCTGAATAAAATACAGTAACCATGAATAGTACAGCAAGCTATTTAAGAAGGAAGACAACACCAATGAATGAACGGCCCTTTAGTATCCTTCCCTCACATTAATGTATTAATTCTGGCATAAAACAATTATAGTTCCCCTGGGTGGTGTTAGATACAAACTCAGATCGTAAATCTGAGAAGGCTTTAACTTTCCCTTGACCAGAATGTAGTGAGGTCAGTTGCTCAGCTCTGGCCATGCGCCAGACATTTTGGTATCAGAGGGCTCATGTCATGGCTCTATTTTTCTAGTTGTGGACATTCTGGTAGCAAGTTCACAAAAACACTATTGATTTTGTAGAATAAATGCTTTCATTTATGTGCTACTAAAATTCTCATTAGGTTTATCTGTTTGTTTGAACTCTCAAGTTAGCCCAAGCAGTATATTATATCGCCACAAATTTTGAATTGACATGCCTAAAATCTGCTCACTTCAAAAGTGGCTTTGTGGTCCGCTAGTCATCCCGAGGTAGTTAGAGCGAAGCATCTCAATTCTGGACCAGCCTTAGTGCTCTCTCCACTGTTGAGCCTCTCCTTCCTTTTGCAAACTGGCCAGAAAAGTTTGGATCAGTTTTGACCCTTGAGGAAAATGATGATAATAGAATAGAATAGAATTCTTTTTTATTGGCCGAGTGTGATTGGACACACAAGGAATTTGTCTTGGTACAAAAGTTCTCAGTGTACATAAAAAGAATAGACACATTTGTCAAGCGTCGAGAATCATAAGGTATGACACTTAATGATAGTCATAGGGTACAATAAGCAATCAAAATCATACGAGGAAACAGTCAATATAAATCGTAAGGATACAAGCGACAAAGTTACACTCATACAGTCACAAGTGGGAGGGGGTGGGTGATAAGGAGTGATGAGAAGATAAATAGTGATAGTAGTGCAGACTTAGTTTGACAGTGTTGAGAGAATTATTTGTCATGGTGGTTGCTTTTCCTGATTTTTGTTTTCTGCCTGTTATGCTTCTTTGTTGTCCTTTTTTCCTTATTCCAGGTAAATACTGACTTTGATTGGATTTGATTAGAACAAAAAGCAAGGCCATAACTTAAAATATAAATGATAAAGGTCAGGTGAGTGGACCTGGATGCAGAGGGTTTTACCAAGTCCTTGGGCTTTTGCTCATGGAAACAGAGGTGGACTGCTGTCCAAAGGGGATCAGCCTTCTCTGCATCTGGGCCTTAGAAAGCCTTTGCTGGCACCAGATGAAAAGACTGGCAGTGACACGAAGGAGGGGCTTGAAGCTTCTGGCTCTGGAGGGTGAGAGGCCCCATGAGCTGGCATCTCCTTGGGGGGAGGGAGGGGGGGACAGGAATCCAGCCCACCCCATGGGGATGAGCCTGCTTTCCCCAAGTGTGTGTGTGTGTTATTGTGTGTTTGTGTGTGTAGAGCCTTGCGTGCTTCCTTGATCACCAGCTGTTTGCGTGTCAAGTGACAATGGCCTAAAACAAGAGCTGCTTGTTTTTAAATAGCATGACCAACCTCACAAATGCCGCCGGGGCTGAACAGCCGAGTGAAACAGATCTCTGTTTTGCTTGCAGGAGGCTCATGACTCTGAACTCGATGAAGCTGGAAGTTCACTTTCAGCAGAAACAGGTAAGCTGCAGCACGGGGTGCAAGGGTTGGGATGGGGCAGAGAACGCGGCTCACATCCTGGGAAAAGTTGGGCACAGGTTTAGTCCAGAGGGGAGCACGTTTGGGTGACCCTTGCCACCATCACCTGGTTGCCCCCTTCCCGGGTGCTGTCCAGATGCCCTTTGAGCTGACACGAATGCTTTCCTAGAGCAACCCCTGGGGGGCTGAGCTGGAGAGTCCTGGGCCTCAGCTCTTGAGAGCCTGGAAAGAGAAGTCCTGGAGTGGAGGCTGGGAGAGGCCCTGGGGGGAGCGATGGACCTCCGATGCAGAAATCAAACCTTACATCGTGCCTTTTCACTAGCCAATATAGTCCCCTGTGCACGTTTTGTACTTAATTTCATCTGAATCAATCCGTTTCCTGAGATTGCATACTACAGAGCATTGAAACAAACATGCTGGGGACCATGTCTCGAATCCCCTCTAATTATGGGGAGTGCTAACCAAGTTTAATATTCTAATGAATGATTTAGCTTGTCTTTAACTATCCAGGTTAAGCAAGCTACCGATATGTAAATACAGCAAATGTGGCAAACAATTCATAAAATTCTCAAAAGAAGCCAGTTCAGTCAGCCTAAAATTTCTTTAGAAAAAGGAGCAACCAGCCAGGACAGAACCATGAAAGCCAGAGACAGAAGGGAACAGAGTGTAGAATAACAGGATTAGAAGGAACTTTGTGGGTTTTTTAGTTTGAAGCACAATTTAGAGATCAGCCATCTTTCTAGACACCTCTCCCAATTCAAAGATTGGCAAATTCTCACAAAATTCCTGTATTATTAATTTATAGTTTCTAATATTTAATCTGAGTCTCCATGTTGTTGGAAAAGTATATAAATAGCCAACATCAGTCTTTATTCTGAATCATGATCAAGATCACTTTTTTGGAAAGAAAACTAAAATGGATATAAATAATTGAAACATATATGTTTTGCCTTTTCAAAAGCATCATCAATTTAGTTAAACTTTTAGTCATTACTCTGAAGATTCACACTTCGGTTTTGACTCAATGGTAAGTGATGGACTGGATTGTCCAAGGTACAACTGGATTAGTTGGATTAGTTATTTGAATCAATTGTCACTCATCTAGTGGAGGTCATAAAACAATGCTTCTGACAATGCAAAAAGCCTGCAGTTCCTTTTGAGCCAGCTTCTTCCCACCCAGTTGTCCAATGACTCTGATTTCTGTGCTTGATCTAGAATGAAGACTTGGATGATGAAGGCTTCTGTGCTCTTGGTGCACGATGGGCCTCCCAAAGACCCTGCAGAAGATGGTCCCAAACTGACTCAAAGGAACATCTTGGAGAGAACTTGCAGAGAGACTCCACAATGAGGAAGTTTTCCAGCCAGGAAAGTGTCCTCACAGACCTCAGTGCTGACTTGGAGGCCATATCACTCCACAGCACAAGCAGCTCTTGTGGGACCTCGGCTCCTGTGGCCGTGGCACCGCATTCGCCATCCACTCAGAACTCCCCAACTTTAACCAACCCTACTGACAGCTTGAGTAACCATTCTCCAGCAGCCCAGTCTTCAAATGAAAACAGCAAGGAAAAACCCAAGAAACGTCAGACACGGAGTTTCCTCAAAAGAATTGAATCTCTGAGAAGAAAAGACAAGGAGAAATTGGACTCCGCTAAAGCTCCAGATGAGGATAGAACTCGCCTCATGTCTCGTTGGAACTCCTTAAAGGATGCCGAGGAACCTGTCTCTGGGACGCAGGTTGTAGTAGGAAATGAAAAGCCACGTCCTTTCTACAGCACTAAGACCCTTCCAACAGGAGGTCAGAGTAACCAGGCTCTGGCCTCAGTTAAGAGCAAGCTGCTATGTGAGTCCAAATATGGTAGTATTTATTTAGAGGATTATGAAACAAGTCTGAACAAGAAACAGGATGCCAGAATGTGGGATCACCAAATTGCATTTAAAAGAGATTATTTATTCCACATCCCAGGGGATTACAAGCCAGGCACTTTCCCTAAATCTCTTTCCATCGAAAGCTTGTGTCCTTTGGAGAGTGGCTGTTTGGCAGACTGGAGACCGATCCCCAAAGCCTCAAGTCCTTTGGCAGGTGGCACTGGCATCAGCAGTGGTGTCCATGCGGGCAACTCTTCTCATGCCTTGGAGCACCGACCAAGGAGGCCTTCAAGCACTTCCACAGGTAGCCGCACCAGCCTCTATGACAATGTTCCTGACTTTGGCAGTGGAGACGATCTCTTTGATCTGGACCAGGAAATGATCTATGAAAACCTAGATGACATCCTGCAGCATGTTTGGGATCTCCAGCAAAAAATAGAGCTCTGGTCAAAGGCAGTTAAGTTGGACGTGGAGGATGAAACTGTTGGGGTGGAGGAAACAGATTCTGGAGAGGAGCCCACCAATCTCAACTTGGAGAACCATTCCATGTCTGACATTGGTATTTCCACCAGCGACTTTGAGAGCACTGCCAACTCTCTGAATGAGACTGAGGAGCCTGAAACGAGGGAGCGCAGAGACTCTGGCGTGGGGGCATCGCTTACAAGACCTTGCAGGTAAGTCTGGCAACTTTTTCAGGGTAATTAGGAATCTCATGATCCTCTTCTCTCCCTAGGAAAATCTGTCTGAATGCTGCTCAGGGTTGTGATGGAGTTGTATAGCCTATGCGTTTAATAAAGAGCAATAATAATTTCAGATTTTTGCTCTTCCAGGCCCCCCCACCTAAAGATAAGTCTACCTGGTCCCTGTTCAGAACTGGGATCAAAGCCCCTCAGTCTTGTTTAGTGGCCATTGATGATGATGCCCCAGTGCTGTCTTTTGGGGGATTCTTCTCTCCGGTTTGTTCTGCAGATACTCACAGGTTACACTGTTTCTTCTCAGGACAGAAATTATGGTTTTGGATACTATAAGAAATCCCACATATTTCTTTAGGGTGAAGCTGAAATTTGGCAATATGTTTAGCATTGCATGTAATGCTATGTTGATAACCCAAACTCTGTCAAGGACCTTGGAGTACTCATCTCTAATGATCTAAGTGCTAGAGCCCACTGGAACTACAGAGCCAAAAAGGCATGAAGAGTAGTTAACCTAATCCTACCTAGCTTTTACTCTGGTAATATCACACCACTAACTAGAGCATACAAAACATTTGCTAGACCAATACTCGAATACAGCTCATTAGTCTGGAACCCACATTCTGTATCTGATATTAACACAGTTGAGAAAGTCCAGAAATATTTCACAAGAAGAGTTCTCCACTCCTCTACTTGTTGCAGAATACCTTATGCCACCAGAATTGAAATTCTAGGCCTAGAAAACCTAGAACTACTCCGCTTTCAGTCTGATCTAAGTCTAGTATATAAAATCATGCATTGCAATGTCCTACCTGTCAATGAATACTTCAGCTTTAACCATAACAATACAAGAGCACACAATAGATACAAACTCAAGGTAAACCGCACCAAACCTGATTGCAGGAAATACGACTTCAGCACAGAGTGGTCAATGTCTGGAATCCTCTACCTGACTCTGTGGTTTCTTCTCCAAACCCCAAAAACTTTAGACTGCTTACTATTGACCTCACCCCTTTCCTAAGAGGTCTGTAAGGGGCATGCATAAGTGCACCAATGTGCCTACCGTCCCTGTCCTATTGTTTCTTTTTATTTCTCTTATATGTATCCATTTCATGTATTCATAACTATGTTTATACTTATACCTATTATCTTGTAAGCGATTGACAAATCAAATAAATATATATAAAATAAAATAAATAAAAAGAAAACTATTATCTGCAGTTCAATGTCAAGGAAGATCAATAATTAGACTTTAAGAATTTTGTGAGATTTAGATCATTTTACAAAACTTATTTACAATGGTGCTTTAATTGTTTATTGATGGATTAAAGTGTTGTCCCAATCTGAAGGTAGCTTGAATAAATGCCCCTTCTAGTTTTATCCCAGCAACATCTCTGCGAGGTAGGCTGTGCTGAGAGAGAGGGATAGCTGCCATGGGCAGCAAAGGCACTTCCCAGCCTAAGGTCAACCTTTACCCACTGTACAATGCCTGGCTTGGCTGCATTTCAGGCTGGAGTTGGGATACTTGTGGGGACCTAAGACGAGGAAAAATGAGGCATTTCTGGATCCAAGACTAGGAGTGGACTTTGGATGGACTGCCCAAGGAGAAAAGACCCAAGACAATAACTAAACTGGGTATGATCCCATTTTAATTCAAGTAAAACCAAATGAAAATAGTAATATGACTATTCCTCAAATATTGACTTAAAACTTACTCTTTTTTCACTTTAAAAGTACAGCTCAAAATCAGCTTTGGGCTGGCGGTGGAGGCTTTGCCACTTAGGGGTGAGGAAGCTTGTGGCTCCAGACATCAGTTTGTATTGGGGCGTGCAATTTCTGCTAACCTTTTCAGATGCAAGAGACACCCAGGCATTCAGAAGTAAAGAAGAAGGCGGTGGCCCAGGTTTCTTCTTTTGAAATGCAAAAGTCACATTACAATTGTTGAAGGAGGAGGGAATCAAGAACCATGGCTGATCCTGATTTATCTCCTCTTCACCTACAACTAAGGCACTCCATTTCTGCAGTTTACTCACAAGGAATTGCCATCCAGAGTGCACGTGGTTGATCTTGTGATCTCCCTTTGATCAAGGGAGGTTGTGTATTCTCAGCTGCAGTGGCTTTCAAAGCCTTCAGAGAGGGTCAGTCTGTCATATAACCCCCTACCAGGAATTCTCCCTCTAATTCTTCTCAGGAATGGACCCATTGAGCAATGGACAATGAACACTGTTACCAGTCTCTTAGAGGCAAAATAATTCACTTTTCATTTGAGTCTGACAAAAAAACAAGAAGAATATTTAAAACATTTCACAACTGTTTTCCAACTATAAAAATAATATTTTTCCTAACTTGTTTTCTAAACCAAGCTGGAAAAATCTGGCAATTTAACAAATACTTAATTAATCTATAGATCATAGGAAAGGTACATGTTATGAGATCATGTGCTTCCAGCTATCCTTATTTGTAGTATTATTTTTTTCTTGTGACATATCATTCAAGTTGAATGACAGCAGAAGACAACTAGAAGGGTTCTTGCCTCTTGCACCCCTAGGCCACAAGGAAGCCAGACTGGAGTCACAGGTTTTCTGATTTGAATTCTTGGCCACATCACCTTTATTCCATTCTGGTTAATTTTTAACTGCATTTAATTTTAAAACAAAAAGTTCTGGTCTTAAAATTGTACTCAGGCAGGACCTGATGTTCAGGAAGAGACATTAGATCCTGCTTCCTGCCTGGGACAGGATGTTAGGCTCTCGAATCAGAGATCCCAGAGAGCAGTGAATCAGAGGCTGCTTCCTGAGCAAGACAGGTAAGGCGCCTTCCATCTCTCTGTCCTGGCTTCTGCTCCAGGACATTATAGGGTGGAAATTCTTCACCAAGGGCAGAATCACTTGCTTCTCTTCCAGCTGGCAATGACAAGTCATCCCACTGATCTGTGAATTACCGAATTGACTTGTGATGTCGCTCTCCCCATGGACAAGGCAACATGAGTTCCCAACCCCACCCAGCCTCGCATAGAGCAGCATGTGGTATTGGGCAAGCATTTCCTTATGGCTAGCCACAAATTACACAGAGTTCTCTTGGGAGCCCTTCTGCTCTTCTATCCACCCTGGTTCTCCACAGAAAGACATGATCTGAAAGACATGGAGCTGCATTTGCATGGAGGGAAGCAGGGAATGGGTTCCTCAAGGTTCTTTCTTAGGTCCTCAACAGTCCTCAACACCTTCATCCATGATTTAAGTGGGAGATAGAAGGAATAGTCATGGCAACTGGAAGGACATCTAGCCATTAAACACTGAGTAACGCCCAGACTCCACCGTGCAAGGGATTATGGGGTCGCTAAAAGAACATGATGATAGAAGGAATACTCATCAAACTTGCAGACGGCATCAAGCAAGTGGAGAGTAGAAGAAGATCCAGAAGGATTTTGACAGACTTGAGCGTTGGATCCTAGCCAACAAAATGAAGTTCAGTGCTGAGAAAAGAGAGGTTTGATACTTAGGCAAGAAAAGCCAAATGCACAGGTACAGAATAGGTGGTGCCTGGCTCAACAGCAGTAACTGAGAAGGATCTAGGTGTCCTAGTAGACCACCATTTGAGCCAGCAGTGTATTGCAGCTACGAAAAAGGCAATGAAGTCCTAGATTGCATCAATATCACAGGAAGTGATGATACTAGCAGTGTTTTATACTCCCGTAGTAAGACTACACTTAGAATACTGGGTCCAGTTCTGGTCACCATAATACAAAAAAGATATTGAAACTGTAGAAAGTGTGCACAAAAGAGCAACAAGGATGATAAGGTGATGGCTAACCCGTATGATGGATGGGTAGGGGAACTAGGTATGTCTAGCCTAATGAAGAGAAGGTTTAGGGGGTGACATGATAGCTCTTCCAGGACTTGAGGGGCTGTCACAGAGAAGAGGGGAGGGTCAGTTGATTCTCCAAAGCTCCTGAGGGCAGGACAAGAACTGACAGATGGAAACTTCCACCTAGAACTAAGGAGAAATTTCCTGACAGTGAGAACTGAATCAGTGGAAGGGCTTGCATTCAGAAGTTGTGGGTGCTCCATCACTGGAGGTTTTCAAGAAGAGATAGGGTCTCCTTCTTGAGCAGGGGGTTGGACTAGAAGACCTCCAAGGTCCCTTCCAATGCTGTTATTTTGTATTCTATTCTTTTTCCCGTCCTGGAGCAACACACTCTTTTTTCAGTGATAACGACTCCAGTATCACACACCAATTATAGGCTTCTTGATTTATTTAGTGCCCTTGTGGGTTCTTGAAAGTGATCCCTCTATGAGGAAGAACCCTAAGGAGAAATGTGTCCTTCAGGTAAAGCATTAAAATTCAGGTCTGGTCTTTGGTGCCCTCTAGTGAGTTGCAATTACCATAGGAAAGAGCATTCCAATAGTGAGGAAAGGTGGTGTCTATCTGGGCCTTCTTTGAATCAGAGGGTGGGAAGAGCTGTTTGGAAGTCAAGTCCAGCCCTCCTATTCGGCTCCACACGAAGGTTTCCTGGGCCAAGGGAGGAGACACCTCCATGTTGGTAGGTGATAGGTTGGGAGAGGGGGAAAAAGAAATAAAAAAGAGGAAAAAAAAACCAAAGGAAAGGAAAGAAATACAGAAACAAACAACTTCTTCCTTCATTAAGACAAATACAAACATTTAATCCATACATCGAATAATATCCCCTTCCACCTCTTCTTGGAAGCCCCTTTTTATTGCATCAGAAAATCTAAAGAGTAGGTTCTGGAGACCCCCAAATTCTTCCAGAATTAAAATATTTGCACCAAGACACATTTATTCTATTCTATTCTATTCTATTCTATTCTATTCTATTCTATTCTATTTTTTCCATTATGTGTTAGTGAGTCTCCTTTAATTCTAAACTTTAATGATTTCTGGTTGCTTCTAGTAACCGGCCTTCAAGCTCTTTTATTATGTTTTTCTCTCATAGAATCTCATAGAATAACAGAGTTGGAAGAGACCTTGGAGGTCTTCTAGTACAACGCCTTGCTGAAGCAAAAGCAAGGCTGCTGGCTCATATTTAAGTGGTTGTCCACTAGAACGCATAGATTCCTCTCACTGTTACATCTGTTGGGTCAGGTACCATCTATTTTATACCTGTGCATTTGGTTTTTCCTGCCTATGTGTAGGGCCTTACTTTTCTCACTACTGACCTTCATATTGTTGGATAGGGCCCAACGCTCAAGTCTATAAAGGTCCACAGGAGCCCCCAAAGAGCCACCACTGTCCTATATAAAGACGTTGAAGAGTACAGAACTTCGGGGTACCTCACTGCATGCTTCCTTCCATGTAGATGTAAGATTAGGGTTAGGGTTCTTCCTCATGTTTCCAATCAATACGGTCCTGAATTTTCTTTTGCCAAATGGGCCTGCCACACTTGCTGATGTCATCACTCCATCTTGTTATAGATCTCTTTCGTGGATGCTTTGAATCAAGTGGGATTTCTATGATTGCCTTGGTCCACCTGCCATCAGTTCTTCTTGCTATGGGACCAGCCCATTTGCATTTCAAACCTTTGATTCTCTTGATGGCATCATATACTTTGGTTTGTTCTCTAATCCATGTGCAGATCTTTCTGTCTTGTCTTGAACGTGTATCTTTCCATAGCTATTTGCACCATGTGTAGCTTTTGTAGTGATTGTGAGGTTAGTTTCCATGTTTCACTGACAAGTGAGCAGGTAGCACACACTGATCGAAAACTTTTCTCTTCAGGCATAGCGGGAGGTTGTCCTTGAAAATTATGCATAGCTAGTCAAATTCCTACCAACCACATTCAACACGCTGTTCAATTTCTTTTATTGTGCCACCTTTATTTTTTTCCTCTATTGTATCACCAAGAATGCAGTATTGCAGGCTAATTCTATTGACTGCCGGCTGCCAACAGTTCAGCAGTTCAAATCCCACCAGGCTCAAGGTTGACTCATCCTTCCATCCTTCCAAAGTCAGTAAAATGAGGCTGATTCTGTAAATTGCTTAGAGAGGGCTGTAAAGCACTGTAAATTGGTATGTAAGTCTAAGTGCAATTGCTAAGCAAATATATCTGCTCATTAAATAAACAAACAACTGCTTTCCTCCCCCTTGTCCCACCTCAGGAAACTCCGCTGGCATAGTTTCCAGAACTCCCACAGGCCCAGCTTAAATTCGGCCTCCTTAGAGATCAACCATCAGTCAGCAGCTCAGCTCAGCCTTCTCCAGAAGTGCTCCCTTCTCCGCCTCACAGCCATCATGGAGAAGTTCTCCGTTCCCCACAAGCAGTCCTGGGCCTGGTAAGTCAATGAGGACAGGAGGGTCTTCAGATCACAGTGGATGGGTCAGCAACCAGTTGCCTGAGGGTTGAAGAAAAACAGGACCTCGATGGCAATGACATGTCCTCCTTCTAGGGGTACTTCTGTTCCATACATTTTGGCCTCTCTTTTTTGTATGAGGTTCAAGGTGGCTCATAGAATTGCCAGGTTAGAAGGCACCTCAGAGGTCTTCTGGTCTGACTCCTTCTTTGAAACAGGATTAGCTGAACAATTTTAGACAGATCCAGCTTTGGTTTGAAGCCCTCCATCTCACGAGACAACCTATTCCATTGATTTATATTGTCAACATATTCTTCATAATATGTAAATCTACTTCTCTATAATGTCAGCGATTGATTCTCTGGGCAAATACACTAAATCCACTCCTTATTCTAAAGATTTTTACAAACTCTCCTTTCAGTTATCTTTTTGTAGACTAAACAGACCCAGATCTTTTAACAACTCCTTGTAAAATGCGGTTTCCACTTTAGCAGCCCTTCTCTGAACTGCTTCCAGTTGGCCAGGGTCCTTTTTAGAGCAGAGCACACAATAGTCCAGTTGTTGCAACAGAAGTCATTTGACTCTTTCAGATTTTAACCCAGAGAATTACTAAACTCTCATCTCATGATGCACCAAATGGAGGGGCTAGTGTGTCATATGGGCAAGAAAACTCTTAACAACAAAGGGCACACACACTCCCAAGAATTGTTTGAGGGCTAATTGCACTCTTTTGGTTAGAGACAATCATTTTTCTATTCCGTCAGCTGCACATGGCCCTGTCAAAATAAGACCTCTCCAGGACTCATTTCCTTAAGTGAGATTGGTGGTGTAGAAATTTGATAAATAAATAAAATAAATAAAGGAGGAATGAGCTAAAATTTCTCCAAGCCAATGTGCAGGACTGATTAACATTTATCAGAAATGTTTAGTTACTGAAAGCAAAGGTTCACACACTTTTGCCATACATAAATACTTTATGTAGCTTTGGATACTGTTCAGTAAAGAAATGAACGCATTTTATTTTTGACCAATTTATTTAATTGGGTTGTATATATTTCATTTCAAGGGTTATGTGGAAAACAGATCCCATTTGGAGGTCATATTTATGCAGAAATGGGACTCCACTGAAGTTGGGTGGGCAATAAATTTAAAAAAAATAAATAACATTGAAAATGTTTTAAGCACTACAGCTGGGGTGTCCAACTGTGGCAACCTGAACTTCAACTCTCAGAATTCCCCAGCCAGATCTTGCCTCCTAAGTCCCACTCTCTTCTCTGACAGGACTGTTCCCAAGTTCATGAAGAGGAGCAAGCTCCCAAACTACAGGGGCAAAATGGTCTTTGGAGTCCCCTTGATTGTCAGTGTCCAAAGGACAGGACAGCCCTTGCCCCAGAGCATCCAACAGGCCATGCGCTACATCCGAAGCCAGTGCCTGGACCAGGTAAGTTCACACACGCCCTCTCATTTCTTGCTGGGATGATGAATTCAGCAAGTTCTGGAGAACCAGTAGCAGAAATTTTGAGTGGTTCGGAGCCTCGCCCACAAAACCGATAATAAAAATAATTGAATCCCACCACTGGCCTAAGACAACCCAGGTGGGACAGAAGACACGAGGAGAGAGATGAAACGTATCTGAATATTAGTAGCTCAGGTTGGTTGTTGGTTTGAGCTCCAAGCTTGGCAATTTGATTGCAAATAATTTGTCACCATTCAAGGAGACGTTGTCAGTGTGCTTTGAATTGTGCTCATCTGTCAGAACACAGATCTTTAAATACCTTTTTGTGTGTGTGTGATGCAAAATTGGTGTGGATGTTGTTTGTTTGACTGCTTCTGAGTCATAGTCTGACTTCAGAGCATTTGTTTGGCTGGCTGTTGTTACCGGGGTGTGGTCTTTGGTTTTAAGTACCGTCTGTGTGATGTATATTGTTGTTTGTTGTTGTTTGTTCAGCTACTTCTGAGTTATGGCCTGAGTAGTGGATTCCTTTTTTTGTTTAAATGCTGTCATCAGCTTTGCAGTTGGTACAGTTCTTTCATTCTCAGCGATTGGTAGATGAGATCGATGTCACTATGTCTGTTTACTGACTTGTTGGTGGAAAACCAGGTTTCAAGGAATTCTTTTCTCTCCTTGACTTTGCCTGGGTTACAACTGTCATCCCAATTAGATTGAACTTGTGTCCTTCTGAATCTTTGTGGATGGACATGAGGGGTAGTGGCTCATGTCTGAACACAATTCAAGGAGCACCGACAATGTCTCCTCGAATGGTGATGAAACATTGACAGTCAGATTGCCAAGCTCAGAACTCAAATCAACAACCTAACAAGGAGACAGAGGAAGGCCCCATACCTTAGAGGAGCAGAGGTGGATGGGAGAACAGCCGAGACTTGCTCATGCATAGTCTGGATCAAGTGAGATGTATAGATGATCCTGTCTGAAAGCTAATTTTGTGCAGGCAGGGCTGAAGCTTTACTAAATGGAAAGATGGAAAGAGAGCTGGAGGCTGCAAACATATGGCTCTCTGAAGTTGTTGATATACATGCAATTTCCTCCCCCACGCCATGAGACTTCCTGGCATTTCTTCTTTCTTGAGGCCTGCAGACAGTGCTAAATAGTCCTTGACCTATGGCCACAACTGAGCCCGAGATTTTTGTTGCAAAGTGAGACAGTTGTAGGGTGGCTTTTGCCCCATTTTGTGACCTTTCTTGCCACAGCTGTTGCCTGGGTTGCTGCCGGTGTTGGATTAGTGATGTGGTTGTTGAGTGAATCTCACCTTTGACTTGTCAGAGGGTTGCCGGGGAGGATTGTGTGACCCTGGGACACTGCAATTGTCATGGGTGTGAACCAGTTGCCAGGCATCCAGGTTTTGATTGCTTGACCACAGGGATGCTGCGGTGGTTGTGGGTATGAGAACTGGTCATGAGTCACTTTTTTTGGTGCCATTGTGGCTTGGAACATTCACTAAACAAACTGTTGTAAGTCAAGGATTATCTGTAACACACTGCTGATGTTAATGTATTAGCGCATCCCCGCTATGAAAATTGGTTCTCTTCATACAAATGCTGGATTCTCTAGCCTGGGTTTAGGACTAGAATTGAGTTAAAATTAGAAGGAAATAGATTCAAGGCTGATAGCAGAGACCCAACTTAGAACTAAGGATACATTTTCTGACAGTTAGAACAATTAATCAGTGAAATGACTTGTTTTAGGTTGCTTCTCTCCTTGATTAATTTTCTTCCGTTGCTTCTTTCCTGGCCTTCTAATGCTTGGAAAATAGTTGATCACCTCTTCTTTGTGACAGCTCCTCAAATATTGGAACACAGCTATCATGTCACCCTACTTGTTCTTTTCACTAGAAACAGACCCAATTCCTGCAACTGTTCTTCATTTGTTTTAGCCTCCAGCCCGCTAATCATCTATGTTGGTCTTCACTGCACTCTTTCCAGAATCTTAACATCTTTTTTATATTGTGGTGATGAAAATTGGACACATGTTCCAAGTGTGGCCTTACCAAGGTGGTAAGGTATTCACACTTCACGTGATCTTGATTCTATCCCTCTGTTAATGCAACTAGGGTTGCATTGGCCTTTTTTGCAATTGAAGCACACTGCTAGTGATTGTCCATTAGGACTCCCTCTAGCAGTTATTGCTATTGAGCCTGGTTCAGCTATTCTGTATCTGTACATTTGGTTTTTTGTGGACAATCACTTAAATATGAGCCAACAGTGTGTGGCAGGAACTCCATCCCTGCAGGCTTTTAAGAGGAGATTGGACAGCCACTTGTCTGAAATGGGTCTCCTGCTTGAGGAGGGGTCCTTTCCATTTTCTCTCCCATTGAATTTCATTTTATTCAATAGGACTGAGTGTTCAACTCTTTTGAGATCCTTCTGGATCTTGAGCCTCTCTTCTGGGGTTTTGGCTACTCCTGCCACTAGTTGGCAGAGCTTTGGACTCACCCAGGTTCTGATGTGAAGGTGCCATTTAATCAGCTGAGGCTTCTGACTTGGAGCACATTGGTTGAGTTGCACATAATCTGTGGTTCCAGTCTGTGGCAGCATCCTGTGCAAAGAAGCTCTTAAATCCAGAGTTCTCCACCTACCTGATATCTCTTTCCTGCACAGGTTGGCATTTTTCGTAAATCTGGTGTAAAGTCCCGGATCCAGAACCTCAGGCAGATGAGTGAAGCCTCTCCTGATTATGTGAATTACGAAGGGCAATCAGCCTATGATGTGGCTGACCTGTTGAAGCAGTATTTCCGTGATCTTCCAGAGCCAATCTTCACCTGCAAGCTAACAGACACATTTCTGCAGATATACCAGTGTGAGTAGTGTGATGGGGGAGGGGAAGTTAAGGGAGGAGGAAGAGGAGACCCATGATTTGGAACTTTAGCTGACCACCTATTGGGCTGGAGGTAGTATTGTCTATGAACAAATAAGCTTGCTAAAAGGTTATTTCGTACCTTGTAGGGACTGACCACAGCAGTGTCTTGTCCTATGTATTTTAGTGGTTGGGTGGGAGCAGGCTGTCTGGCGCAAAGAATCAGGACCATTTGTAAGGTTGCAGAAGATTTCTTCAAGCCTACATACAACTAATTCAACTAATGTTCAATGCTAGATAAGGATCAATTGAATTCAGGAGGGAGTTGGACTTGGAGTGGGAACACAAGGACTTTGAACTGATGATGATTTAACTCCGCCACCCCAGCTCTTCTCCTACACAGACAAGGATGTCTCCACTTTCTAGGAAGCTTCTAGATCAGTGGTCCCCCACCTTTCTGGCTCCATGAACCACCGGAAGCCATAGGAGACAAGGACGGTGGTGGCGGAGGAGAGGAGGATGGTTTTGAGCGCACAACCTAGATCCCATGCACGTGCAAATGAAGCTTTGTGCACTTGCCTGCTGCTTGTGCAGCCCAGTTCCCAATAGGCTGTTGACCAGCACCAGTTTATGGAGTAGGGTTGGAGACCCCTGTTCGAGATAACTGGTGGTTTCTTCCACCTTTGTCAGTCAGACTCAGCCCCATTGACGTTGCTTTGCCTTTTTATCACTGCAAGCTCATTCCATTTGCAGGAACTTCATATGTGTGTTTGGGACTTCAATATGTGTGTTTCATATTATGAAGGGGGAGTGGGCATATTTCTATGGACACACATACCTTACATCTAGATATGTGCAACTGGACCCCTACCGTTGATCGTAGGGCCAAAAGGCATGCTGGGCTCTGGCTTGTATCTCAGCTCTTTCCTTCAGAGAGCCCTGTTTTGCAGCTCTGGTGCTGCTCATTTTCTGCACCAGCCACTGGGGAAAGCATGGTCATCCCACAGATGGCTTCAGTGGATGAGTTTTTCCCACCTCACTAGAATATTGGTTGAATATCCAAATGTATTACGAATTGGAAACAGCTTTTTTATTTTATTTTCAGGATATACTCAGTAGGGTGAAAGGTCTGCCAATAAGCTGGGCACAATGTCAGAAACCGGAGATAGAAGTGGAAATGAAGCTTCTTCTCCTGGGGAGGGATGGGAAGTCCTCTGTCCTGATCTGAAGAGCAGAGCAGGATTGAGCAGGGCAGGGTCTGTCCATTTCACCTGCAGAGATTACTCAAAGAGCAGAGTCCAGTATGATGCCAGTAGGTTCCTGCTGCTGTTAGTATTTAGTCTTCCATGGCACAGATACTGATGTTTGTTTCTTGAACTTTCCAGTTGTGCCCAAAGAGCAGAGGCTGCAAGCTGTCCAGGCCGCCATCATGTTAATGCCGGATGAGAACCGGGAGGTTTTGCAGACGCTGCTCTATTTTCTCAGCGATGTTGCCTCTTCCGAGGAAAACCAGATGACAGTGGGGAACCTGGCCGTGTGCTTAGCCCCCTCCATTTTTCACCTCAATGTCTCCAAGAAAGAGAGCACTTCTCCAAGGTGAGGTGGTATGTCCCAGCTGCAGCTCAGATCACTTTGCTCTTTGTTGCCTGATGCTCAAAGCCCAGGTTGATGGTGCTTGAGAGATTGCAGAGTCACTACTTCAGAATTGCAACAGATTTTTATCAAAGTTTTACAAAAACAGGAAGGGAAGGAAGGAAGGAAAGAAGGAAGGAAGGAAGGAAGGAAGGAAGGAAGGAAGGAAGGAAGGAAGGAAGGAAGGAAGGAAGGAAGGAAGGAA
>BLBF01000058.1:21815213-21832328 GCA_015471245.1 Laticauda colubrina
GAAGGAAGGAAGGAAGGAAGGAAGGAAGGAAGGAAGGAAGGAAGGAAACTTTCCATTTCCTTTGCAGCAAATATGACTCATATTTTTTCTTACTCTATGACTTAAAAAAAAACAACCTCATTTTCTACTATTACCCACCCAGCACCAGTCTTTGGAGGCTGTGAGATCAGAAGAAACAGTTTATAAAGTGAATAAGACTAAAATTCATGTATACCATTCATGTATACCATAACTCATCATAATGTGGCCAACTCACCAGGGCCATCTTGCTGTGGCCAACCTGGCACAGCCAGATTGTCACAGCCAACTCACCATGGGACAGTTCCATGCAGGATAAATCAGTGTGATAAATATTATACACCACTGTTTCTTCTATGTTATTCCCACTGACAAAAATGGAAATAATTGTTCTGACCCAAGCCTATTCAAATTAAACAAACACAGTATATAAAAACAAACTTTTTTTATAGTGGTGCTGGGAATTCTTTGCATTCCCAGCCAAGAGTTATTTAAACCTAATTGTCCAAGATAAAAGCAAGCCTTTTCAAGGTTGTAAAAGGCTGCCATGAACAGAAGTCTAATTACTGATGAATATCAACCGACAGAAGTTTCAAAAACAAACTGGAGTTTGCAGGGCTTCAACGAGGACTCAGAGTCTAAAGAACTTTGCTTCCTGCAAAGAGCACACCCGCGAGGGTTGGTTTTATCCCATATTGGAGGGGCCATCACCTTCCAGCCTTACTCCCGAGTTGCCCTTGTTGCTTCAGCTGCTCTCTCCTTCGAGCAGCTTTGCGCACATGCACACTGGGCACAGGCTCCCCGGGGTCCTCTGCGTCACGACTGCCAGCCCCCACAAGCTCCGAAGGCAGCACCCCACCCCCAGATGTTCCTGGCCCCATCCCTGCATCACACGCAGGCCCCTTGTCCGAGTCCTCGCCAGACTCCCCGACTGGCTCCCTTTCGTCTTCGCTGTCCGAGACTTCTGCCCTTTGCACCTGCTGCTGGCAAATCACAACAATAATATAGAAGGAACAGTGGCGGATAACATCATGTTGAGTTATCCCATGTGGATTTCCCACAGCAAATTATCCCGAGGTGCGTTGACCATGCCAAGATGGCCGCAGCAAGATGGCTGTGGTGAGTTGTCCTGGACCCCCATTCTCCATTGTTGCAGAGCCCCTTTCTGTTTGGAAACAAGTGTGATTTTATGCTGACTACCAGAGTTTTCATGCTGCATTTGTACAGTTTCTGTTGTGTTTTCCTAAAAGAGAGAGAAAAAGAAAAGGTATATCATTTCAGAGTCTTATGTTGAAAGGCCCCCTGAATGTGTATTAATAATTTTTGATAACGAATTAAAATCAGAAATCCATACTGGTACAACCTTAATGAGGCCAAACCGACATTTATCATGGTGATAAGTTAATGGGGGTTGTCAGAGTTTTTCTTAGGTAAAACACTTAGAATCCTGGAAAAATAAATGTAAAAAGTGGCGGTAGGCATGGACGCAGGTGCCGTCTGCTTGTGACACTGGTGGAGGTTTCATCATTGGCTTGTCCGGCCTCGGGGCCAAACCTGGAAGAAGAGAACTTCCCCTGAGCCCCCCTCATTGTTGACCATGGCTGGAAAGGCTCGGCCACGAGCACAGATGATGCTGACTTCTCTTTGTCCACTCACGGCAGGTCGATTCACAGGAGGGGCACTGTGGGGAAACCAGACCAGAAAGACCTGAATGAAAACATGGCTGCCACCCAAGGCCTCTCCCACATGATTGCCAACTGCAAGAAGCTGTTCCAGGTGCCATTTGCTTTCTTGCCTTGTTTTTTTTAGCTCAGGAGGCCTGGAGCTCTCAGAATTGTAGTCAGAGGGCATGACCTTGAGGGGCGGAAGGAGAGAGTTGGCGGATAAAGAAGACTGAGCTTGCCCCAAGTTCTCACAAAGATGGAGGGAGGGAGGGAGAGAGGGAGGAGTTGAGTCCTTTCACACCTGAAAAATTCTATTATTCAAGCTATACTATGTTAAAGAGGTGGCTCTTTCTGGCAGCCTGCAATTTGGCAGTACAAATCCCACCAGGCTCCAGGCTGACTCAGCCTTCCCTGCTTCCAAGGTTGATAAAATGAGGACCCAGATTGTTGGGGGCAAGAGGCTGACTCTGTAAACCGTTTAGGGCTATAAAGCCCTGTGAAGCGGAATATGTCTATGGGCTTTTGCTATTGCTATGCAATAAAGGTAATATTGATCATATAGATGTCTGATCCACCTCAAAAGGGCTAACAAGAGGAGTTCTGGATGTTGCAAACCTAGAAGGGTCCAGACTGAGTCAGATGATTTTTAAATTATTATTATTTTAAATAAACTTTTCTACCGCTTCCAATTTCAGTTTGTAGAATGGTTTACAGTAAAATAAAACAACAACCCAAACCATGCAAAATAAGAGGATACTTAGGATAGCAAATCATCATAAAAAGCTTCATGTAATCAAACACATTCTATCAAGTTGTTGCTGATACTTAGCAATCGCAAATATTTTCTCCAACATGATCTATCCCTAGTTTGACCTTTCAAGTCAAAAGAAAAGAAGAATTAGGGGTGACACAGCAGTCTTTCAATATTTGAGGGGCTGCCACAAAGAAGAGGGGATCAAATTATTCTCCAAAGCACCAGAAGGCAGGAGAGGAAACAATGGTTGGAAACTCATCAAAGAGAGAAGCAGCCTGGAATTGAGGAGAAACTTCCTATCAATTAGACACTTATCCAGTGGAACAGCTGGCCTCCAGAAATCATGGGCCCTCCATCACTGGGGGGTTTTAAGAAGAGATTGGACAATCATCTGAAATAGTATAGGTTCTCCTGCTTGAGCAGGGGCTGGACTAGAAGATCTCCAAGGTCCCTTCCAGCTCATTCATTCTATTCTTCCAATAGTGCCCTGGTGCCAATGTAACAGAATCCTTCCTTGTTGCTGCTACCAGCCTCTTCTCTTTCCTTTCACTTTTCCCAGCACCGACCGTCCCCATTTTTTTTTCTTTTAATGACCCCATAATCCCTTACGTTGGGGTGGAGTCAGGGTAACTGAATGAAACAGAGTGCTTACTTGCCAGATGCCCTTCCTGTTGCCAGTGCAGATTTCGCAGCAGAAAATTACTCATTGTGCCCAGAGAAAGAAATATCTGGTGCTACCCAGGATCGAACTCACAGTCTCCTGATCATGAGGTGAGCGCTACACCTCTTGGCTGCTGCACCACTCCCATCGACCATCCCCATCCTCTAGCATAGAGGTTGCTAACCGATGGGCCGGGGACCACTGGTGGTCCGCAAGAATATTTTGGTTGTCTGTAGAGAAATGTCCCCCCCAAAGCAATTAATCCAGGCTGCACTGCCCACATGGCCTGCAGGAACACAAGGTTTGTGCATTGTGAACAACACGAGGTAGTGAGGGGAGGGGGGAAAGGGCGGAGGGAGGGGAACTTGCCCCATGCACCCCACGTGCCTCGCCTGGCCACCGGGCTGCTTCTTTCCGCTTCTTTCTTCTTCTTTTGGCTGCATGGAAGGAAAGCAGCCAAAGTCCTTCTTTCTCTCCCTCAAACTCTGCCAGAAATGAGTCTTTAGGACCCTGCAGGGCCTCCTGCTCCAAGAGGTTGCACCGGCATGAAAAGTCTTACAAAGACTCGTTTCTGGCGGAGTTTGGGGGAGAGAAAGAAAGACTTCTGCTGCTTCTGCTGCTTTCCTTGCATGAAGCCAAAAGTCTCTCTCTCCCCCTGAGAACAGAGCTGGACATGGTATCCAGCAATCCCAAAATTAGAATGATTGATCAGTAGGAAAACGGGGTCGGGAATTTTCCTGCAGACTTTTTGGGGGATTTTCCCAGGGTCTCTGGTCCATGGAATTTAAACTTATGAGTTGGGTGGTCCCTGAGGTCCAAAAGGTTGGCGACCCCTGCTCTAGCAAAAATAGCAAGCACCAGAAGAATCTGCCTGGACAGGGAGAGCTTTGCCATTTGGTGTAAGCAGATGTTTGTCCTCACTTGTAGAGTCACTCAAAGGATCCTCTTCTTTTCTCCAGATCCCACATGATATGATACTGCAGCTCAGCAGCTCCTACCTGTTGGCTGATGCTCAACCACTCTCTTTACCTGAGCTGATGGAGCAAAACCTGCAAGGAGAGATCCAGGATTCCCACCCAGCCTTGGAAGCCAGCATCCAAAGCTTGCTGAAGGAGTCATCCGAACGCTTCAAAGGCTGGACCGGCACACTTGGCCCCAAAAACACAGAGCTCTCATGCAAGAAGGTAAGGGGGGGGGGGGGGGCAAAGGAAGTCTTACAGCTGCTTTTCAAGCTATTGATGTAACCCCCACCCCCCCTGGCAACCATTAGACTGTTTTTCTAGGTAGCCATCTGTGATAGTTGTGCATCTGTCTTAAGATGATTTTCCTGTTATTTTATCATCGGATGGTAGGCAAAAATGCACCTTTTAGTAATTCCTTTTTCACCATCCCTTCCTCTTTGCCATTGTAGAAGAGAAGAAAAGATGGGTTTCTCTGCACCTCAACTGAAGTGGGGCTAGGGGACGGCCGAAAGAGCAACCCTCACTAAAAGGGAAGATGCTGTCAGTAGCAGCTGAGGCTGAGTACACACACTGGCCTGGGGTGCCAAAGCTTAGGGGTGCCATTGCTGCCTCTCCTTCCAAATCCTTCTAAAAATGCCAATCTTCACATTGCAGGAAGTGGCACCATCAAACAGTTTGTTCCAGGGCCTTCTCTTGATAGGTTTTCTCTTGAGTATTCCCATAGTTAGGCTGAACCCACCTTTGTCCTGTCTAAGAGCAAATACCCTTAAACACACACAAGAGGTGAATGAAACCTTCACTGCTGGTCTTTTTGAAGCAAGTTCTCAGTGATGGGGAGAGCATCAGCACAACCTACAAGATACCCAAGTGGGAAGCAGGTGCTCAAAGTCAAGCATCTTGCCTTATTAGAGACCCCAGATCTCCAAGTCCAAAGCAGCAACCAAAGAGGGATCTGGGTGAAGTCTGAGGGTCAACACACCCCAGAACCTTCTGGGATTGAAAGCACAGGATTTGGAGATGAAGATTTGAGGCATGCAAAGTCTGGGTTAGTGCATGGCTGTTTCCAGCAGGGAAGCTTAGGTTGGCCACTCTCCTTCAGGAGAGGAGGAGCGGTGTTGCCCCGCAGAGGAGAGCTCCTTTCTCACAAGGAACCTGGCAGAGTCCTCTGCTCTACTCTCTACTCTGTGCAGCCACCCCTTGTGCGGAGGGAAGCGGCAGCTTGTACTTCTCATCTCCTGAGGCCAACAGCAACTCTTCCTCTGGATGACACATGCACCACCATGTATGAGCTGTGGTGGCACAGTGATTAGAGTGCAGTACTGCAGGCTACTTCTGCTGATTGCCGGCTGCCTGCAATTTGGCAATTCAAATCCCACCAGGCTCCAGGTTGATTCAGCCTTCCCTCCTTCTGAAGTGGGTAAAATGAGGACCCAGATTGTTGGGGTCAAGAGGCTGACTCTTTAAACCACTTTGACAAGGTTGTAAAGCACTGTAAAGCAGTATATAAGTCTAAAGGCTATTGCTATTTCTATGACAGGCCCCAACTGATCTCAGGCGATGATTCATCCAGTAACTGTATGGTGCAGTGTTTGTGCAGGGTTAGTGGAGAGTGAAGGATGCGTATTGGTGTTTATTTTCATGGTCATGATGTGCACTGAAGATGATGTTTGATTTCATTGTATGAGGTGCAATGACAATAAAGTAAACTAAACTAAACTAACTGTGGAGCCAGATGCTCATGGTGGGCCTCTATCTACCAGCTGAGCTCAACTTGGTGGATTTGAATGGCTGTATGGTAGAGGCACAGTAAATCAGGATGCCCCATCATCACCCACAGGTGCTCCATCCCAGTCCATGTGGAGTCAAGAAGGTGAAATAACTTGTGCCAGGAGGCTCTCTTTGCTCCAGCTGCCTAGAACCTGCAGGAATGACTCATGAGGCACATGGAGGGCCTTGGTGGGATGGTGGGGGCTTTGGGAAGCCAGTAGGCAAGGGCATTGTATTTCTAGTTCCAAATTAAGAGGAATCCAATTCTTGGAGGAATTGGATAAATGCAGAGGTTGGCTAGGTGGGTGCCTGAGGGACCATTTATGTGTGTGTGTGTGTGTGTTCATAAGTGGGGTCTTGGAGTCTTAGTGGACAAACCATCTAAATAGGAGCCAGCCGTCTGCAGCAGTAGCCAAAAAAGCTAACGCAATCCTAAGCTGGGATACAGAGGGATACAATCAAGTTCAAGTGAGGTCTTCATACCACCCTGTAAAGCCTTAGTAAGACCATACCTAAAGTAGCACATCCAGTTTTGGTCACCACACTACACAAAAGATGTTGAGACTCTAGAAAGGGTGCAGAGAAGAGCAACCAGGATGATGAGGGGACTGGAAGCTGAAGCATATGATGGATGGTTGCAGGAACTGGGCCTGGCTGGTCTAGGGAAGAGAAGGACCAGGGGAGACAGAAGAGAAGCCTTCCAGTATTTGAGGGGTTGCCCAAGAGAGGAGGAAGGGGGTCAAGCTATTTTCCAAAGCACCTGAAGGCCAGATAAGGAACAATGGATGGAAACTGATCAAGGGGAAATTCAACCTGGAAATAAGGAGAAATTTCCTGACACGGAGAACAATCAACCAATGGAACAGCTTGCCTTCAGAAGTTGTGGGAGCGTCATAACTTGAGGCTTTCAAGAAGAGATTGGACTGCCATTTGTCAGAAATGGTATAGGGTCACCTGCTTGGGCGGGGGTTGGACTAGATGACCTATAAGGTCCCTTCAAACTCTGATTATCTGTTATCATTTATTTCCAAACCTGATATCCTATCTAACAGACCCTCAGTGTGTAACTGTTCTAACCCAGGTGAAGTCCCCGAGAGCAAAAACAAAGGTAAATTCAAAAACTGAAATGTTCTCGGCTTTATTCCACAAATACCTCTTTGTAGATACCAAATGGCTTGCAGCCAAGTAATCCAATTAGAAAAACCTTCAAATAAATCAAAGTCTGTTGTCATCACACTTCACCCTCCGAACGCTTTTTGACTTCTGCAAAGGCAAAAACTGTTTGCAACCAGGCTTATATACCCTAGAGGGAGGGGCCATTCCATTGCTTTCTTTTACTCCCAAGTTGTCTCTGCCAGAGGTCTCCAACCTTGGCCACTTTAAGGCATGTGGACTTCAACTCCCAGAATCCCCCAGCCAGCTAGGATCGAGAAACAGGAAGCAATTATGGCTGGGGGATTCTGGGAGTTGAAGTCCACATGCCTTAAAGTGGCCAAGGTTGGAGACCTCTGGTCTAGGCAGCTTCAGCTGTTCCCTCCTACGAAGCATCCTCCGATCGCGTGCGCTTGGCACAGGCTCCTCAGGAACCTCCTCATCACTGCTGCCAGTCTCCATCATCTCTGAAGGCAGCAGTCCACTCCTTGATGGTCCCGGCCCCTCCTCCGAATCCTCGCTCTCCTCCACCATCCCCTGCTGCCGGCAACCACAACATTAACAGGAAAAGATGGACCAAAAGATATCTTGTTTCTGGAATGGTAGAGAAATATAGAAAAAAGAAAAAGAAAATTCCCTCTTTCTAATCAGGAGTGAACATAGTTTTGATTCTAGAAATCTTTGCAGGGACATACATTTATTTGTTTATTTTGCCTATTTCACCTAAGTGACTCTCGATGGTTTACAACAACATTATAAAAATACAAAATGAAATTAAGACAAAAAGTTAAAATGTACAAAGTAAAACTGAAATTCAGAGTTTAAAATGATGAAGGGGTGACAAGGCAGAGGAGCCCCCTCAAGCCCCCAGCTGTCCCCCTGCTAATTGGCAGAGCCATCTTAACCCACTGCCAGGAGGCAGAAGGTGGGGGCTGCCTCACCTCTGGGGCCAGATGTTGCAAAGGGAGGGGCAATAGGAGAGAAGGCCCTCCTTCTAAGGGATGTCTAGTCAGCATTCAAGGATGACGTCCTTCAGAGAATGGACGACAGGTGAGGGGCACTTCCTGGCCCTAAGCAATAACCACGTCTTTGTGATATCCAGGTGGAGGATGGGCATCCCCTGCGGCTCTGGAAGGTCTCCACCGAAGTGGCAGCAACACCTCAGGTGGTGCTCAAGCGGATTCTCAGGGAGCGGCACTTTTGGGATGAGGACCTGCTGCAGGGCCACGTGGTGGAGGCCCTGGACAAGAACACCGAAGTCTACCATTATGTGACCGATAGCATGGCTCCACACCCACGGCGGGACTTTGTGGTTCTCAGGTGAGGAACTCTAGAGAGGAAATCTCCATAAACAAGTACCGTCTCCCATCTCCAGGTCTCTGATCCCATCGCTTCCCGCACGAATCCTTTGCCTAGATCCTTTTAGCTGGAGTTGAGGAAGCCCACTGCCTTTGGGAGGCAACTGAGAGTTCCTGGGCTTTGTCCTGTAGCCTTCCTTTGCTCTCTCATGCAACACTTCCAGGCTCTCTACATAGTTTGGACTCATCACATAATGTCCCAGCTCCCATCTGCCTGCTTAGTTTTTTAACTTGCTACGTAAGCCTGTTTCTCTCTTTTTTCCCTATCAGTTCAGAATTGCCACCTAGTTTTTCAGTGCTTCTGTGCCCAGTGATAAGTGGTGGCCAGGCTCTAGCCAGATTGATCTTCAGCCTGGGTTCATTCAAAGTTAAAATCAAGTCTTTAGTATTAGTTGAAAAGATGACTCTTTAAAATCCCAACCGGAGCAAAGCCTTCTAACATTGTACTTGACTTTTGAACAAATTTTATGCTGGCAATAATTCTGGCCTTTCTTGGGTTCCGTTTGTCCTCTGAGCCCAAAGCAAGCCGCCTGACTTCTACCCAAGACCTGTTCTTGTCTGAGGATCCCAGTAGCTCTCCCATCAGTTGCTTCATTGGGTAGCCTCTTGAGACTGGAAGGAGCAGACAGTTTTAGTCATGCCTGAGTCAAGATCACCTTTTCTAGGTCGTGGCGGACAGACCTACCCCGTGGGAGTTGTCTCCTGGTCTCCTTCTCATTGGAGCATCAGAAGTTGCCACTGGAAGCTGGAGTCAGGGCCATGGTGCTCACCTCCCAGTACCTGATGGAGCCTTGCAGAAAAGGACACTCTAGGGTGACACACATCTGTCAAACTGATTTCCGGTAAGAATTCAAGCCAGCTGTTTATTGGCAGGGAGGTGGGTATCCCTTTGACCTCTACCCCTGTAAAAGGGTATGGCCTTCAGCAACACAACAAGCCAAGCCCGGTCCAATTTGCTTAGCCATGACAAGAGAATTTCTCAGTCCAAAGGGTGACAATATCCTTGTAGGTCTAACAGGATTTCTCCAAGTTGCTGCTATCCAGACATGCTGGTTTCAGTGCCATAAT
This sequence comes from Laticauda colubrina, assembly GCA_015471245.1. Classification (NCBI taxonomy): domain Eukaryota; kingdom Metazoa; phylum Chordata; class Lepidosauria; order Squamata; family Elapidae; genus Laticauda; species Laticauda colubrina. The sequence goes on from BLBF01000058.1 coordinate 21,824,618, forward strand.
TCCTACACTACCTAGCTATTATTGAAGTTGAATGTGGAGAGCGGCAGACTGGGGAATATTGTTTCCACCAGAGAGACAGAAAATACCTTCAGCTTAACCTATTGCTTTTCAGCCAAATCTTGAAACATATGAAAATCTTGCTGTGCACAAATATTTCCCCAAGATAACCAATTCAAAGCAAGAACAGAATTTTGCATCTTAATTTAATTGTAGTAAACTTGGATTTCCTCTTTCAGTATTTGGTTTCTGCTTGTGCAGTAAAGGATAAAACCCAATCTCCCCTCCCCCTGCCCCAGATTGTGTCTATTTGGGTGCTGGATTCCATTTATGCTTGCACAAAGAGAAGTTTTGGCTTGAGTGTTGAGACTCTAGAAAGAGTGCAGAGAAAATCAAAGAAAATTAGAGGGCTAGGGGCTAAAACATGAAGAACAGATGCAGGGAATTGGATATGTCTAGTTTAGTGAAAAAAATGACGAGGAGAGACAGGATAGCAGTCTTCCAATATTTGAGGGGCTGCCACAAAGAGGAGGGGACAAGCTATTCTCCAAAGCACCAGAAGGCAGAAAAAGAAGCAATGCAAGGAAGCTGCTAATCAAGGAGAGAAGCAACCTAGAAATAAGGAGAAATTTCCAGACAAAAAAAAATAAATGGGTTGAATGGCTTGCTTTCAGAAGTTGTGGTTACTCCATCACTGGAGGCTTTTAAGAAGAGATTGGACAAGCATTTGTCTGAAATGGTATAGTCAGTGTCTGCTGCTTGAGCATGGGATTGGACGAGAAGATCTCCAAGATCCTTTCCATCTCTCTTATTCTGTTGCTAATCCCCTGCTTTTTGCACTTCTAGAGGGAGGTCTCCAGACTGGTACAACAAAGTCTTTGGTCATCTCTGTGCTGTGGAGCTGGTCAGGATTCGCGATTCTTTCCCAGTGTTCAATCTGTGTGGACCAGAAACCAAGATCTGAAGGATGCCAGAAGATGGGTTGACTTGAAGTTGGAGCAGAATGTTGGAATTGAGCCTTTGCTTCATGGAATACACCTTCCACCTTTTAATTTCCCTTTGTGCTTCTTTGTTTTAAGGAACATGAGATCCGATTCCTCCTAACAAGCATGTTCCTGTGTAATGATTCAGCAACATGATCCAGAGGTTAAGCTTTGTGCTAGGGGTTGGTTCTCCATAAATGATCTCCAGGGTTAGAAGAATTCTTTCAACACTGTTTACCAAAGGACACACTTGTGAAGAGGCTCCTGAGCTCCTGCCTGCTTTGGGGCTCTCCATTTGCCTCTGGTTATTGGGAGGACAAGACGTTAGATAATCTGGTCTGATCCTGCAAAATTCATCATGGTCTTCTGGGAAGTCTACCAATCCACCTAAGTCAGGGAAAGCCAACTCTGAAATCCCTTACAAGGGTTAGTCTGCTTTGTTCAGGAGCAAACATGGTGTTTGTTTATTGAACCAGATTTGGGGTCCAGGAACTGCTGCCCCAAATCAAGACAAAGGACGGGTTTTTCCTGCAACCTTTGAAAAATATCCTACTTTGGTTTGAGAGGGTTGGGAATTGGTGAATCAGTATTAGGGCCCATTTCAGCACAAAATACAGCTTAGTCTTCAACTTGCAGCACTTCATTTAGTGACTGTCCAAAGTTACAATGGCACTGAAAAAAAGTGATGTATGAGCATTTTATTCTCACTTATGACCATTGCAGCATCCCCATGGTCACGTGATTTACATTTGGATGCCTGGCAACTGATTCCCAATTATGACAGCTGCTGTGTCTCAGAGTCACATGATTCCCCCCTTTCTGCAACCATCTGACAAGCAAAGTCGAGGGGGAAAACCGTATTCCATGAACAGCCATGGGACTAATTTAAGAACTGCGTTGATTTGCTTAACAAATGTGGCAAGAAAAGTCCTGAACTGGGGCAAAACTCTCCTAACAAATTTCTCACTTGGAAACATAAATCTTGGGGGCTCACTTGTGGCTGTAAGTTGAGGATTACCTGTACCTCCTTGCAGGTTTTGAATTGCAGTCACTGTTTCCTTAGCAGGTAGATGTACCTGTGCAGTGCAACGCCTGGGAAGAATCAGGGGAGTAGCAGAGGGTGGAGGTGGAATGAAGTCGAATATGGCAAGGTGTTTTCATGTTTAAGCATAAAGGAGAAAGGAAAAGAGAGCTGTGTACTTTGGGGGTGGGAGGTTTTTATTGCTGCACTTGACACAGAAACAAGGATATAGCATGTATAGGAAAAAGAGCCAGAGGTTGCATCTTGATCATGGTGCTGCTCTCTTTTCAGCCTGACTTCTGTCTCTTCAGCAGTTTAAGGCCAAAAGGGATTGCAATTATTCCAGATTTTTGTCCTCTTTTGTTTAGGTGGAGAGAACACTCTTTTTTTCCAGGAGTCTCATCTGCCAGCTAATAAGTATTCTCCAGTAATTATAAGGACTGAAAATCAAGAGAATGGAGGAAAAGTTTGGAATATTCAGACTTCCCGTTTCTTTTTCCTTTGGCATAATTTAAGGTTCAGTCCAGGTATCTGGACCAAGGCTTGCTGGTTGTTAAACTACATGAAATCTTTGAGTCCTAAAATCATCCCAGGGAATTGAGGGAAATCTCTACTGTTTTGTGGCTCACATTTCATTTGATGCTAACTATTTTGGAGAGATGGAAGTAAGCCTTTAATGCTGTGGTTGGCAAAGAGAAGGATTAGGCAAGATTAACCAATCGGTCTATGATCTTGTTCATCTTGAGTGTTTTAGGATCTTTGTCCTTATGGTGGGAAGTAGGAAAAAGGAAAATGATGGCACTGGAAGCACAGGATTCTCTGGGCTGCTGAGGCAACAGGGAGATGGGGAGCTTTCTTCAGGCTCTGCTTCCAGACTCAGCATGGGTGTTGTGTTAAACTCACCACAAATACAAGCCTGAACTTGGATAATTTGACCATGAAGGAATTGAAAGCCAAGTATTAAAGCAATTATTTTGGAATTGACCCCCAAAGAAGGAAGTCCCTGAGAAATACCGTAGCCAGAGAGCATTTTGTAGCATATGGAAAAGGTGTGGAAACAAGAAATCTGCTAAGCAAGCTTCTAACCAGTCATCCCAAGCATAGACATCAGGCCTACTTCATGAAGGCTTAGCTGTATAATGTACAGAAAACCTTTAGGGTGGCAGAAACTCTGGAAAAAATAGTGTTTTCCCTTACAGAAAGGAGACTCCAGTCCAGCCCCTGATTCAGTGGTGCAATCCCTTCCTCTGACAATGACTCTGATTTGGATCCTGACAAACAACCATTGCTCACTTCTCTGGAGGGAAGTTGCTAGCTCACTTCTCAGATTTTCCTCTGGATTCATAGAATCATAGGGCTGGAAGGGAGCTTATAGATCTTCTAGTCCAACTCCCTGCCCAAGGCAGGATCCTTATACCATCCCTGAAAAATGGTTGTCCAATCTTTTCTTGAACACCTCCAGCAATGGAGAACCCACAACTCTGAGTGGGAAATTGTTCCATTGATTAATCAGCCTCATCGTCAGGAAATTCCTCCTAATTTTCAGGTTGAATCTCCCTCTGTCAGGCTTCCATCCATTGCTTTTTGCCTTGACCTCAAGGTGTGATGGAGAATATATTGACACCCTCTTCCCTGTAAAAGCCCTTTAAGTATTGGAAGACAGGTATCATGTCTCGCCTATGCCTTCTCTTCTTTAGGCTAAACATGCCTAGTTCCCTTAGCTGTTCATTGTATGATTTAGTGTTCATACTCCTTATTATCTTCGTAGCTCTTCTCTGCATTCAATATCCTTTTTATATCATGCTAACCTGAACTAGAGGCAGGATGTGGCCTTATCAAGGCAGTACAAAGCGCACTGAGCCTTCTTGTGAACTTGATGCTGTCCCTCTGTTGAAGAGAGAAGGTTACTCTGTATTTGGGGGAGGGGTGTCCTCTTGAGCAAGAGCACCATATCATTTGTCCCCTCTTTCTCCACTTAGCCATTCTTCTGACCTGCCAGGACCTCCTTTTCCGTACTTCCTCTTAGATGCTGCTAAGACCCAATGGAGGGGAAACACACAAAAGGATGAAATACTATTACTTTTAACAGTAATCTGCAAAGAATTTAGCAGAGAACATTGACCACACTAATTAATCCATCTTAGATCCCCTCTGGTCACCTGAGTGAAATGGCAGCTTGGGGCTCCAAATTCTCAGAAGCAAACCAGTCAAAGAAAAGGCTGACAATCATCTGGCCTTCTTAATCCATCCACTCCACATCCAAGGTCATCCTCAGAATTGGATGAAGCTGCCAATCTTGAAGTCGGGAGGATGAATCCCAAAACACTCAGAAGCTGCCGTTAGGTGGTATGGAAGAGGGAGGAAGAGCCTTCAACCTCTAAAAGCTACATGAGAAGATAGAAGTTGGCTAAGATCTCTCAAAGTCAGCACACCAAACCAGAAAGGTACAGAGAGCCAGGAACCTCCCCTTGTATCTCCTATTTCCAAGCTGTCCTCAGTTGTGTAGGACATAACTGGTTTGAGATCCAGAATTCTCCATCGCCATTTTGATCCTTCAATCGTTCCAAATGTACATTTTGACCTTGGTTAATACTGGTCTGTAAGCATGCCGGTTTGTTCTTTAACCAGGAAGCCAGTTGATCAGACGGCCTTCCAACTGGAAGCAAGAAAACCTAATCTGTTAGAAATGTAGAGGGGTGTTTTACAGCTGAATCAGTTATTCTTGCCAGTTTTCTTATGGTTTATATGGTTGATTATTTACGGGACTATTATTTTTTAATCATAAATGATATTTTCCTAACTAACTGTAAATATTGTATAGTTGAAATATTAATTTAATATATAAAGAGTGTGAGAGCATGTGAAATGAATGTACTCTCAATAAAAGCTGTTTTCTATTTAATGAACGTTTTGTACAATTCTGCAGACTCTTGACTGGAGACAAGTTCCTCCTCTGTTTGTATGACAAATAAAGACTAACAATTCCCAACAAATCCTGAAGTGAGACGCCTGTGATTTTGTTTTTCATCTGACAATAGAGGGACACTTTGGATTTTAATTATATTTGGGGTTGAGTTCTTCCGCATCCGAACAATGAAAACCAAAAAGTTCATTTTTTTTCAAAATTTGCTAATTATTATTAAATTCATCAAGACAAATTCAGAATAATTCTTGAAGGTCATGACAGCAGAGTCAACAAAATTGACCAAAGTGCCGACCAAAATGCTTTTGAGTCTATTAAAGTTACTCTTAAGGTGCAGAGATCTTAGATCTCTTTCCGTGCCGAAAGAAATGTCTGTATTTGAAAGACCAATTTGAACTGGATTTATCAGTTAAATGTCTTGGGGTGATTGCACATAGCACTTCAATTTTAAAATAGCTTTTATGTGATAATAGGGGCAGGTAAGGGAATGGGCTTGTCGGGTGGAAAGCCAGAAGCCCAGGTTCGAGACTTGAGCTCCATGCATGATGGGGTGGGCTCCCATCCTTACCCCAGCTCCTGCCCACCTAGCAAATTGAAAGCATGCAAACGCCAGAAGGTAAATAGGTACCACTTCAGTGGGAAGGTAACAGTGCTTCATGACATCATGCTGGCCATATGACCATAGAAATGTCTTTGGACAGCATTGGCTCAATGGCCTTGGAACAAGATGGAGCATCACCCCTAGAGTTGGCAATGACGAGTGCAGTAAAATTTGCAGGGATTCCTTTTTTACCTTTATACAACAATTGGCTCATCATTTCAGAGATCTTTCCTTATCTAAATAGAGCAACAGAATGAACATGGCTGAGTGGAATTTCAGAGTAACAGAGCCTTGGAAGTCTTTTGGCCCAACTTCCTCCTCAAGCAGGAGATTTACATTTGTCACCCAGACAAATGACTGTTTAATCTCTTCTTCTTCTTTTTTTTTTAATAAGGTTTATTCAGTTTTTCACATTAAAAACAAAAATCTCTTTTTAGTGGACAACGTATTTCCAGGTCATCACCTTTACATACAAATATGACAGCAATCACACATTCATATATGCATACTTAATTCTATTATTACCTTTTCCATTCCAAATTTTCAGTAAGGAGAGAAACAAACACATTAATTCTAGCCTCTTTCATTAATCCCAATCGAAACATCTTTTTGTTTCATTTCAATTATTTCAGATATAATCCTTTAATATTTATTTTAAAAATAAAGATAAACAATATGTGTTTGCCTAATAATAATGATGATAATAATCATAATAATGATAATAATAATAAAGTTACCAATGTCTCTCCTTGCTTTTAATAGTCTATGTTAACGTATTAATTTAGTTGATTCTTTAGTCTGTCATATTCCCTTTCCATTACACATTCTTTTTATAAATTCTAGATTCATGCAAATTTTAACACTAAAAAAAAAACAAGTATAGGTTTCCCCCCTTTTACTGCTTTGACCTCAATGATTAAAATATACCTTTATTCCCTTGATTCCCAATAAACCATTATTTTTAAGAAGTGACAATAATAATCATAACATCTTTTCATTTGAATCCCGCAGCATATTTCCCCCCCCCTAGATTTTTAATAAGAGTTATCAGTATCTATATTACCCTATTTTCTAAATATTTTTAATTGCAGAAATATTCTTATTACCCCTTGTCACCCTGCAGAATCCCCTTTTCAATTCATCAACCATTATCTCTGAAAAAACTATTTTTTTTCAACATTTTACTATTTCTGTATTTCTTTATTTCATACGCCTGTTTCTTACTGCTTCTCCTCCCCTTCTTTCCCCCATAACTTTTCTCATTCTAGTTTATATCCCTCTCTTTCTTAATATCTTCCTTTCCCCTTTTCTGCTGGGTCTTTCTGCCTTTCCTGACTTCACAGGTATTCCCCCTTTTGATTGCCTTCTTAAATCTCAACTTTTTAACCTTCCTTCTTTCCCCACTTTTTTGTAGTGTTCTTTGTGTTAATTGTCTATTTAAAATGTCTTCTCCTTGAATCAACTCCTCCTCCTCTGAAGCTCTTTCTTCTTGTTCCTCAATTGCCATTGCCATTTTTTCTAATACAGAGCAAAGTGATTCACCTCTTTCCTGGAGTAATTCTCTCATATTTTTAAAAATAAACCCTAAATAAAAGAATAGGGGGAAAAGGTGGAGACTTTGTATCATGGAGAGTTCCATTTTTAATTCCTGAAGAGATATCATCATTACACACTCTTATATTTTATGATCGTTAAAGTCCACAAAAAAAAAAACAAAAAAAGTTTTTCTTCTTTCAATTATCTAAAATTCTCAGTTATTCCAGCCCAGGGTCTATATCAAAAGCACCAATCAATCCACATTCAGTCTTTCCTTGCTTTTTCCTTTATTCTGGTTCTGCTTTCACTTTCTAAGATTCTTACGGTGTTTCAATATTTCTTTAATGTTATTTCCACACAAGTTCATTCAGAAACAGGATGCTTTCTCTTTTGTTTGAACTCAAGTTTTTGTCAAAAGGTGGCACTCTCCATTATACAAAGTCTCCACCTTTTCCCCCTATTCTTTTATTTAGGGTTTTTCGAACCTCAATATTACAGCACAGTCCAGTCTCCAATTTGTAAACTTTATTATTATTATTATTATTATTATTATTATTATTATTATTATTATTATTATTGTTATTGTTATTGTTATTGTTATTGTTGTTGTTATTGTTGTTATTGTTGTTATTGTTGTTATTGTTGTTATT
>BLBF01000058.1:21832338-21849392 GCA_015471245.1 Laticauda colubrina
TTATTATTATTATTATTATTATTATTATTATTATTATTATTATTATTTGGCAATCTTAAGTCAAGCTTTATTTTATGCCTGTTTATTCCCAAAATATTTTAGTCCAATTTAGTTAAATCTTTAGTCCCAGTTTCTTCCCTTCCCGGTTCGAAGCCCCGCTTAGCTGTCAAAAATATTTTCTTTTTTTTTTTCCCCTGTCTCTTTGTAATTTCACTGCTCACTTTTCTTTTCTTAAAAATTCCATGTTACCTTAATCCCGGGGTACTTTTATTTAGTTGTATTGCCCAGTTGTCCCCATTCAGATGTTATCCACCTCTTTCTTCCCTCCTGCACAAATCTTATTCCAGCTGAGTCCTCCTCTTCGGGGTGGCCATTTTAAACCACCGCTGTGGTCATCTTCGGGGGGAAAAAGACCAAGCCCAGGGGGGCAGATGCGGCTCCCCTCAACCTGGCTTGCGGCTTCCCCTTACTCCGCCGCCCCTCCAAGGCAGCTTCAGCCCCTAATCGTCATGATCGGGGCTCTCCAACGAAAGAGCACGGACCATAGCCACAAAGAGTCACGATCTACGGTCTGTCGGCGAGGAGGCTCCGTCTTCTTTTTTGACTGTTTAATCTCTTCTTGAAAACCTCCAGCCATGGAGCACCCACAATTTCTGGAGGCAAGGCATTCCATTGATTAATTGTTTTCATTGTCAGGAAATTTCTCCATAATTCTAGGATGGATACCTTCCACCCATTATTTCTTGACTTGTCCGGATGTGCTTTGAAGAATATTTTAAACCTCTCTTCTCTATGATAGGCCTCAAATATTGGAAGACTACTATAAGGTCACCCTTCATCCTACTCTTCGTTATAGACATACTTAGTTCCAGCAACCATTCATTATTTTAGCCTCCTGTCTCCTAATCAACTTTGTTGCTCTTCTGCATACTTTCTAAAATCTCAATATCTTTTTTGTACTGTGGTGACCGAAACTGGATACAGTATTTCATATGTGGTCTCCCACAATGCAGTGGCATTGTGACTTCATGTGATCTTGATACTATCAGTCAGGATCTCCATCGTCGGCCTGGCACCTTGCTGGTATCCTACCATCTAAGGAGAAGGGACAAGAGAGGCATTTGTGGCAATCCACATACTGTGTAACTAATGGTGGGAATTGGGATGGAGAGTTGATGTGTGAATAAGACCAGAGTTCTTTGTACTGGTTACACTCGGCATCTTCAAGGCCCCTTACCCTGGGAGTGAAATTCTAGCAGCCTAAACAACCAAGGGTTTCCCACAATATCATGGTGATCCTGGATTGGGTAGCAACAGACTGGATATTGTGGGGAGGGATGGGGAACTCTTTGTATTGGTAAGTGGTAACTTCAGATCCCGCCTCACCTTCCTGCAACCAACAGCTTTAGTAAAAGTTCTTTTCACTTCAGTCAGTTGGAGTCAACAGTCTGCTTTCCTAAATTATTGTATTGGGGCAGGACTGATACTATCTGATGATGAAGCCTAGGACTGCCTTCAATTTTCTGGTAGTTGCAGCACACTTCTGGCTCATACTTAAGGAATTGTCCACTAGGACTCCTAGATCCCTCTCACAATTGCTGCTATTGAGCCAATCACCCCCTATTCTTTACCTGTGCATTTGGTTTTTATTGCCTACCTGTAAAAACCTGCCATTTACCATTGAATTGCATTTTGTTGGACAGGGCCCAGTATTCAGGTCCATCAAGATCCTTGCCAATGCCTTGGTATGAGTCAGAAATATGCTACAGCTACCAAAAATGCCAATACAGTCCTGGGCTGCATCAACAGAAGGGTGATTTCACAGTCACAAGAAATGGTGGTACTGCTTTATACCATACTGGTGAGATCACACTTAGAATATTGCATCCAGTTTTGTTCACTGTGATACTTAAAATATGCTGAGGTCCTGGAAAGTGTGCAGAGAAGAGCAACTAAGATGATAAGGGGACTGGAGGCTAATCTACAATGAACTGGGGTCTAATGAAGAAAGGACTAGGGGTGATACAATAGCAGTCTTCCATTATTTGAGAAGGATGACATAGAGAAGAGATGGTCAATCTATTCTCCAAAGAACTAGAAACCAGAACAAGAAACAATGGATGAAAATTAATCAAGGAAAGAAGCAACGTAGCACTAAGGAGAAATTTCCTGACAGTGAGAGCAATTAACCAGTGGAACCGCTTGCCACTTGTCTGGAAGGGTCTCCTGCTTGAGCAAGGGTTGGACTCGAAGACTTTCAATGTCCAACATTGTTATTTTATCTTCTCTGTTCTACGTATTTTGGCAGCAGGTGAAAAAATGGCACCTGTTTTCTCCAAAGAAAACCTATTATATTTGCTGAGGCAGACTGGCAAATAATTGGCACAGCTAAGCCTTTTGAAAATGAAAGGTCTCTTTCAGAGGACAATTTTGACTTGAGAAATTTTATCTTATAATGATGACGACAGACATGATAATGCAACTCTTATGAAATATCTCTCCAAATGGTTTTGGAAATAGAAACGTCTCTTAAAACAGCAGTAGTTTGCCTATTCCTGACACAGTTTACCCTGGTACATTTTTCCTATTTGAGTCTCCAGCCATTCTCCCACCAGCTACCTCTGAGAAGGGGTGCTTCCCTCTTAAGGTATTATAGTGAAGGCTTTGCACCAGTTCCAACTCAGTCCTGGACTGGCCTAAGATCTCAGACTCAGGTGAGGCGGCCCCATGTAGAGCTCATTGCAGGAATCAAACCATGAGGTGATCAGGATATCTGAAGACTTAGGAAAGGATGCAACTGGTGTACCAAACACAAAGGTCTTCCTCAAACAGGAGCTGTCAGTCCAGGAAAACCACCTTGAATGGGAAAGTGCATCCTCATGCATGGTCAAAGTTGGAATATTCCCAAATTTGGGTGATTCAAGCATGCAGAGGCATTTGGTCAGGGTTGGATTCAGTTGGTTAGTTTCTCCTGTCAGTTCCTCATCAACAGTCACAGAAATATCTGAAAAGTGTGGCTTGAAGCTTAACACTTCAAAAACCAAGATCATGGTCATCAGCAAACAACCCATTAATTTACCACCAATGACTTTGGAAGGAATACCACTAGAAAAAGTTGAAAAGTTCATGTACCTCAATGCTAATTTGCATGAAAGCTGGAACATGACCACTATAGTAAAAACAAGGGTAGAGAAAGCTCGAGCAGCATTCTTTAAAATGAAAAAGGTCTTCTGCAGTCACAACCTAAGCCTAAGATTGAAAACCAGGCTTGTCAAGTGTTATATCATTTCTATCTTGCTCTACCTAGTTTTTTTTTTATAATGTTTTTTTGTTGTTCCAATTTGCCAATAAGGAATCTCTAATTATATGTCTGTGGAAATACTTCTGCATAATTTTTCCAGTGTCCCATAAAAATACATGCCATCCCCTCTGTAAATCATGGCCTTCTAAAAATAAGATCCTTTTATTTGACAGATTTACCCACTCTTTCAACCAAAGTAAGGAGGCTGCACTATAATATAATTCCCAGTTTGGGAGTGTCATGTCTCCCCTGCTCTTCATATCTTACATTGCCTTTATGTTTATCCTCGGTTTTTTCCCTTGCCAGATAAATTTGGTAATTATCTTGTTAAGTTCCATGAAGTAATTTTTATATATTTTTATTGGTATTCTTTGGAATAAGTAAATAAATTTGGGCAGAATGTTCATTTTTATAGTGGCAATCCTCCCTAATAAGGAGATTTGCAACTTAACACATGTCTCTAAATCTTTTTTGACTTGCTGTAATAATTTATTATAATTATTTTCCATTCGAGTTTTGCATTGAGCCGTCAACCAAATTCCTAAGTATTTAACTTTTTTTTACTATTTGTAATCCCATTATTCTTTCCAGTTTTAGTTTTTTTCTGTTAAATTTTTAGTTATTAATTTTGTTTTTTTCCCTATTAATTTTAAGTACTGCAACTTCCCCAAATTGATCAAACTCTTTCAATAGTTCTTGACCTGTTTCAATTGGTTCCTCTATGAAAAATACCATATCATCCACAAATGACTGGAGTTTATATTCTTTTTTAATTTTTAGTTCTTTTATTCCTGGGTTCTGTCTAATTCGTGTAAGCAATGTTTCCAAAGATAACATGAAGAGCAGGGGAGATAATGGATATCCCTGCCTGACTCCTTTCTATTTTTACTGAGCGCGTGTACTCTCCATTAATTATAATATTCGCCTTTTGTGAATCATAAATTGTAGTCACGATGTTTTCAAATTTAGTGCCTAAATTCATACCGTAAATTTGTTGGATTAGAAATTGCCAATTTAGATTGTCAAAGGCCTTCTGTACATGCAAGAATACAAGGGCTATTTGTTTTTCTGGATGGGCTTCGTGGTACTCCAAAATATTTAATACTATTCTTAAATTATTCCTAATTTGTCTATTATTATGTATGTAGCTCTCTGGCATTCAAGTGTCCATGCAGTCTTCTGCAGCTGGAATGCTGGCAGGGCTCTTTAAAGGGGGCCAGTCAATATGGAGAAAACTTGTCTTTCGGAAAGGCAACAGCCAGGGTGTCCTCAGGTCTGCTTAAACAGCTCAACAGTGGAAGCATGATGAAAATTCCACGTTTGGCAGTGATGGCGCCCATAATGCAGGGTAAGCCAGGTCACTTCAAGAGCAGTTTTTCACTGGTTAGTTTTAGTGATGTGAAGGCAAGGTATTTAATTGGTTTGTGATTCATGGCACTGTGAAACCCAGAGAATTGGTTTGGTTAGTAAACAAGTTAAATGTATTGTGCACATCCAGCCACAAAGCAGCCTGTTTTCAGCTCATCATTAATTAGTTCATAGAAAGTGTGTCTCGCCGTACATTATGAATCCAGTCTAGAGTGTATTTATACCAAGGACATGTGGCTCTGGGCTAATCTTTCTGTATCTCTTTCTTCTGCGTTCATTTCCTGGAAAACATTGTGGTCATTAAAACTGCTTATCATTGCAATATGCTTGCATTTCTCTCTCAGGTCTGCAGCCAGAGGCAGGAGTTTGTAGCGTATGCATCAGTGATGGTATTCAGCCGGTTTGCACCACTTCAGCCAAACTGGTAGCAAGGTTTTGGCATGGGTCGCCGAACCAGGAGTAACTTCCAGCTGGCCATGCCCCCAACCTGGTCACCCAGTTACCATGCGCTTGCCCTGCCCTCCCAATGCCTGATGCTTGCTCCTCTGTCCACCCGATGCTCACCCGCCCAAATACTCCTAAAGGTATTTCTTTTTTTTCCCTCCTGACAAGGGAGGAATTCCCCTCACTTCTTATTGCTTCACCCAGGAGGCTTCCCTGAGGCCCAGGATGGCAAGAAAAATGGGGGGAGGGGGCACAGCACCCCCTCCACTTTTTGCCTTCCTGGGCTCCAGGGAAGCTTCCTGGGAGCAAAAACACCTCCCCCAAGGCTCCCCTGAGGTCTGGAAGGCCCCAAAACATAGCATGGAGGGGTGCCGTGCGCCCCTCCTATGCTCCGTTTTTTTTCTTCCTGAGCCCCAGGGATCCTTCTAGGAGCAAAAACACCCTCCCTCCAGAGGCTCCCCTGAGGCCAAGAAGGCCCAAAAAACTGGGTGGGGGAGTGGTGCTGCAAAAAAGCCATGCCCACCCAATCACATGGCCACACCCACCTAGCCACGCCCAGAACCAGTTGTAGAAAAAATTGAATCCCACCACTGGTATGCTTCCTGGCATACTTCTGAATCTCCAGGTGACTTCAAACCCGAGAATTGTAAACAGTACAGAATTAACTATACGTTCTTCTTAGAAATAGGTTGGCCAACAGGAGCCAATGGATGTTTGGCCTTCTTTCCTGTAAGGCTCCTGCTAAACAGCATACAAGATGTGAACATGGCTGGAGAAGGTTTGGTTCTGGAAGGTATACGGATTGCAACTCCAAGCAACTGGTGACTTCTTCTTGGCCACTCAGGACAGGCTGGCCCAAGAAAGTAATCCCACAGGGAAGTGCTGCTTGACCTTGGCAACCTTAACACATCTGGATTTTAACTCTCAGAATTCCGCAGTGCCAACTTCTGCAATCTTTTGCTCTAATCAAGTCTCATTCCTGAGGATTTGGGGAACTCGTGTCTTCAGCCATGCAAGAAATGGTAGAAGGCAAAGTGTGGGGGTTTCCTTTGCTACAGCTAAAATTATGATTGGAAAGCATGGAGTCCCACTCCAGAACAAGATCCTCTGAACTAGGGCCATCCGCTGGGGAAGGTAAAAATATTCAAGATGGCAACCATGATGGTGAGATCAATGCTCTACCCATGTTTTTACGTGTGTTACACTTAAAAACCAGGTGGAGTTTTGATTGTACCATTGTGGTTACCATCTTGAATTTTTGACTAAACCACCACCACCCCGACACTGAACAAGAAATGGTTTTTGGAGGAGTCAGAACATGTTACTAAGAGAAAAACTCACAAGGAATGTGTGCTGGTTGAGACAACGTTGAAGTAGTGCTTGGTTCTCAGAATGCATTATCAAAATTGCTATGGCAACTTAATGGCTATGTTTCTTTTTATTAAGATAATCACTCTTTCTTGAGGATTGTAATAGTAAAAGGTTGGAGAAGTAAGATGAGTGTTGTTAAAGCTAATTATGAATACTGATGCTTACATTACCTATTGCCTATGCATATGTATGACCGCATCATTTTCTCCTCTGTTCTTGAAATGTATAAATGCGAGTGCGTCTTTTTGTCTGTGGCAGTCCTTCCCATAGTTTTTCCCAGGGAATTCCTCCAGGGTACATTGAGCAAAAAAAATCTGCAGTGAGCCTTGATCATTGGTTGTGGGGGCCTGCATTTGATTCCACAAGACCCCTTTCCTGTGGCTCCTTTCCTTTTCCAAAGGCATCACCAAATTTAAGTATCATATCATAATTGTTTTCATTTTGAGGCTAAAATCACTGCTCAAAACAAAACCCAAGTGGGTGAACTTCTGGTTGCAAGGTTTTGGCGGCGGCAGGAATCCATGATCATGCGCGGTTCCTGCTGCACTCACTGCCAAGATGGCCCTGATCCAGATGGATTTGGAGGCTATGGTTACCCCGTAGAGGTAACCAAAGACAGGGGAGATCCGGGCAGGGGTTTGGGGGAATCGCAATCCCCCTCCTCAGCTGGTTTAACTCCCTTTTCCCAAGGCAGTGGAGCGGCGGTCAGCAATGGCCACCACAAAAAAGCTTTCAGCTGGATAAGTTTGAAGAAGTGAAAGTTTTTGGCTGAACCGGGACAATAAGTTACATCTTTATTTTGGAGGTTCAACTTTTTAAAGGATACATTGTTTCCTAACAAGATCGTTAAAAGCAGTGGAGAAAAGTTAAAGGGAAAGTTTTTTTTTCTTCTCACTCTCCTTCCCTACGGAAATAGCAGATGGAAATTGGAAAAACCTGCTTTGGCATAGAAGGTAATTAAATCTGAAAATTAAAGCCAAGGGGATATTAAGATTTCTGAACATTGGATTTAAAAACCAAAAATTTTCTTTTTTTTTTTTTTGCTATAAGTGGGAAGGGAGAGGCAAAGAATATATATTAAGATTTTGTTGGAGGAGACAGCTTGGAACTTTTAAGATCAGAGATAATGGCAATAAGACTTATAAAAAATTACTTTGGAACTGTGTACAAAAGATAGTACAAAAAGAAGAAAGTGCTAAATGAAACAGTTTGTGCTGATTTGGATTGCTTTGTGACCTTGGGACTCTTGGAAACTATTTTTTGAAAGATTAAAATCATTTGGGTTGTTTTTTTAAAAAAATCTTACAACGGCATTATCTGTTGAAGAATTGAAAATAGAATATAAAAAGTTAAAAGAAGAGGAACAAGAAGGCAAGGGCTCTTCTGGATCTGTTTTCCACTTCTTAGAAATGGCGATTTCTACCTTCCAGAAATTACAACAACAAGAAAGCTGGGATGAAGAAGAAGAAGAAGCCATCTTTAATGGACAAATAATTTTAGTTGAGGAAGGAAAGGGAAAGGGAAAGAAAATGAAGAATTCAAGATTTTAAAAAACAACCAAGAAAGGGAAAAATAAGGTAAAAAATCGATACAACGTCAGGAAGCAACAGAAAAGAGGAATACAACGGAGAGGGGAGACCAAGAGGGCAGAGATTGAGAGATGGGGGGGACAAAAAGACTAGACTGGATAAGAGAGGAAAAAGGGAACTTATAAAGACTTAAAACAAGATGTTAAAAAACAGGGGTTTTTTTTAGAGACAAAGGGTAAAATGTAATTAAAGAAGAGATTCTGCAAAAGTGCACAGGATTGCATTGTAGTATTTGTATTTGAAATAGAGTTAGAAAATTGAAATATTATGTGAGTTAACAATATATTAAAAGGAATATGTAAAATGTCTAATAGAGTTTAAAAGCTATGGAACATTGTTTTTACTATACTATAAGATTACTATTTTTTTTTCTCTTTTGTATTACTTTAAAATGTACTATGTAGAATGCACTAAGCAGAATCAGGATGGAAATTAGATATTATTTTAATGTTAAATCTAGGGGAAAAATAAAAAGTCGTCATACTTCAACCAGTGATTACAGAGAAATTTTGCAGTAAAGAGAAAAGAAAAAATAGATAATTGAAAAAGAACGGACAAAAGATACAAGTAAAATGATTTAAATTGAGATAAAATAAATAAAATAGAATTAAGAGAGTGAAAAGGGGAAAAACATATGGAAAATGTAGAATGATAAATGAGATATGAAATAGTATATAAAGCCCATGTCACACTGCCCAACGAATGCAAAAAGGACACAGCGGACGAGCAAAATGTTCCATCCGTTGTTATCCACTCTCAAAAGGGGCAAAAATTTGCATAACCGGAGCAGATAACACAGACGCGGGGAGGACGCAGGGCGGATGCAAAGCACATGCGGAACGGAAGCCCAGCAGATGGAAGCGGATGAGAGCGGATGGCGCGTCCGCAAGGCTTCTGGGGGGCCGCAGCAAAGCGGATGCGGAACAGATACAGCGGATGCACAGCGGACGCCGAACGGATGAAGCGGATGCACAGCGGATGCACAGCGGAAGCCGAATGGATGCCTGGCGTTAATTGCGCATGCGGGGAGGATGCATTGCGTCAGCCCCGCGGATATAACAGAAGCAGCTCGGAAGCAGGTCGCCATTCAGAGGAAAGACCTGCTTCCAGACACATCGACTGCCTTGCCTGCCCTGCCTACATGTCTGCCTGCCAGCCTTGCTGCCAGCCTTGCTGCCTGCCTTCCTGCCAGCCTTGGTTCATGTCTGCCTGCCAGCCTTGGTGCCTGCCTGCCTGCCAGCCTTCCTGCCAGCCTTGGTGCCTGCCTTCCTGACAGCCTTGGTCCATGCCTGCCTTCCTGCCTGCCTTCCTGCCAGCCTTGGTGCCTTCCTGCCTGCAAGCCTTCCTGCCTGCCTTCCTGCCAGCCTTGGTTCCTCCCAGCCTCCCTGCCAGCCAGCAATCCCACAACCATGCGGAAGCACAGCAAACCTCAGCCATCTGCTGCCAGCCCTGGCAAGAGGGATAGGGTTACCATCCCACCCCCTGGCCCTCACTCTGGTTCTCCTGAGGCTTCTGCAGCACGGGCTCGCTCTTCTGGGGCTGGCGCTTCTGCTGCTTCTGCTTCTAGAGGAGCTGATAACAAGCACTCCAGCACCAGCCACCTCCACAGCACCTGCACCCTTCACCCCTGAGACTGAGCGAACAAGAGGAGTGCCAGAGACTCATTTTTGTCTTATAGCTTGTTGTTAATAAAGTCTATTTATGATTCACACACTTGCTTCATTTCTTTTTTTTAATAAAGTCTTGCTGGGAACTTTTAGAAATGGTTTAAGCCTTTGCATGCTTGTGGGATGGGTAAGGATAGCTTTGGGATGGGTTAGGATACCTGTGGTATGGGTAATAGCTGTGGGATGGGTTAGGATAGCAAGTGGGATAGATAAACCTCCAATGCAAGCATAGTGGGACTGTATGGTCCACCCTCCCAGGTGCCACACCTACGGCCCTTTATTATTAATAATAATGTAATAATTATCCACACATGTCAACATAAACACAACTCTTTATTAAACGCCCTGTTCATTGTAGGCCAACCAAACATACATGGCCCAATCTCATCCGTGTGATGAGACAGGCTGAAGGAAGCATCCATTAAGCATCTACCATCCTGTCTTGCCACTCCACTGCTCCAGCTTGGGAGTTGCACCATTGTCTCAGGAGGTTGCGCTACTTCTTTGCTTCGTGTGAGGCTCTGTTGGGACCTTGCACATCCTCACTGTCGATCAGGTTTCGCCCTTGCCTCCATTCCCCAGGCTCCATGTCCCCATTGCCTTGCTGGAGGTTCACGAGCCTGTTCTGCAAGACTGGGTAGCGGGTGCGCATGAGATTGTGCAGGATGCAGCAAGCTTCCATGATCCTCCTCATGGTCTCTGGGCAATGCTGCATGGTGGTGAGAAGTACCTGGAACCTGTTGGCCAGGATGCCAAAGGCGTTCTCCACCACCCGCCTTGCCCTGGACAGCCTGTAGTTGAAGATCCTCTCTTCATGGATGAGGAGTCTGGAAGTGTAGGGCTTCATGAGGTAGGTTGTGAGGGAGAAGGCGTCATCCCCCATGATGAAGTTGGGCACATCTTGTGTGTCGTTGGGCAGGGGTTCTGGATCTGGGAAGCCCACGATGAGGTTGCCTTCCAGCTCCTCCCTGAGGTGACTGACATTGTATACCTAGGCATCTGAAGATGAGCCGTTGTCTGAAGCATCGATGGCCGATGCTGAAGAAGCCCTTGGAGTTGAAATAAGTGGACCCCGACTTGGCTGGACATTTGCAGGCCACGTGCTTGCCATCGATGGCTCCAACGGTGTGTGGTAAGTTCCACTTCTGATACCACTGCTCTGCAACTTTCTTCCAGCCTTCTTCAGTGGAGGGGTACTGGAGGAGCTCCTCTGTCAGTCTTCAAGATCTTCTGCTATTGCTTTGCATCTTTTTGACTGCCATAAGTAACGGGGGGGGGGGTGGAAAAGGGAGGTAGGAATAGCTGGGGAAGTGAGCTGGAGGAGTTACATTAGTCTGATGTATAAATGGAAGGGGGGAGCATAAAATAGAGTTAGGTTTCTATTTCTCGCTTAGCTTTCTTCTTTCTCTGCGCAACTGCAACCCGTTATCAAACTATGCCAAGGTCAACGGACAGAGGCCTCATCATCACCTGAAGATGCCACATGATCATATCCACAACTTCTAATTGGAAGTGTCAGTTGAACTATTGGGGGTGGGAACATTTCCATCATTTTCTATATGTGAATTGCGCGCCTAAAATCTCAGATTCAGAATTCTTTGGTTGCTACCATTTCACTTTCAGTAAAAGATATCTTTTCTCTAAACTAAAGAGTCTAAGTATTTCTTTCCTGGATTTTGAATGGAGCCCCGACTGACATTATTCTGAATCTCGCTCCACCTGCCCACCCAGAGAGAATACCCAATTTTCTTCTGAGGGGGCCTGGACATCATGTCATCTTCAAATAGTGACCAGGAGGATCCAGCTGTGAAGCCCAGATGGTCGGTGGGAGTTGGTTGGAAAGATCCGGAGAAGGACCCCCCCCCCAGGGTCACAACTACCCGCCGGCGTGGAAAAGAGGAGCCTTGGCAAGAGAAAGAAAAGAGGGAACTCTTGCTGGATCAAGCCAGGAAACTCCTGAATGAAGCCTTTGAACAACCTCAAGCTCCACAAAGGTATGAAGGGGGAGGGGAGGCAGCCCCAGCCAGAAGAAGCAGAGCAACTCCCTCTCCCATAAATCAACCCGATCCACCAGCAGCCCCGGGCCCTTCGGCGGGAGGTGTAACTCCTAGAAGGCGTAGAGCTCCTAGGCTGCCTCTGTTAGAAGTAAAATATGGAGGGGATCCCAAAGCCTTGGGATTTTTCTTAGCTCAAGTATGGAGCCATATGGAGGAGTATGGGGAGGATTTTCCCTCAGAAAATCCTTGTATTCTTCGATGATGGCCTGCAACACTTCTCTGACCACAATGCTGATGGTGTTGGATGGCACCCTCCAGCCGTACTGCATGCTCCTGTAGGAGGTCCCTGAGGCCAGGTGGCACAGAGTGAGTGCCACCTTGAGCCCAGGTTCCAGGCTGGGCCGGAAGCTGGTGTTTGTCTTGGTCAACCTGGGTGTCAGGCGCTGCACAACTTCGTCAAACATGGCTGGAGGCATCCTCATGAAGTTCTGGAACGCCCGAGTGTCTTCGCTCCTGAGCTCCACCATCAGCTTGTTCTGCAGTCCGTCCTCTGCTCTTCTGGCGAACCATCTTCGGACCCAGACTCTTTTTGGGTGGCTCCTTTTCTTCTCGCAGTAGAGTTCACAGAGCCTGTAGATGGCTTCGCACTGTTGCAGAAGGATGGTGGCTGCCGAAAGGACTTTGTTACAATCCACGGTGGGCATGACTGGATGCTGTGGAAGAGGAAGAGTCAGATGAAGGCTGCAGAGGTCTGCACCACTGGGCTGCTGTTCTGAAAGTGAGATGTAGGCGAGTTGCTCCCTCTTTTTATTGGCAGTATGGGTTTTCCGCTAGGCATCCTCTAGGCATCCTCTAGATATCCTTAATATCCGAGATAGGTCCCCTCTGCGAACGTTTTTTCCGTTTTAAACGCTTTGTTTCCATGCTGCATCCATTCTGCATCCGTTCTGCATCCGTTCTGCGTCTGTTCCGCTTCCTCCCTGCGTCCGGGCGGATGTGAGTTCCGCGGATGCATAGCGGACGCCTAGCAGATATAGCGGATGCGTAATGGATGCAGAACGGACGAACTAGATACATTTTCCACGCAAAAGTTTTGGGCAGCCCAAAACTTTCGGAGTGGATGAAACGTCAATAAACGGATGCTGGACTGATAGAGAGGAAGCCAAACGGAGGCAGTGAGTACATCGTGTTTTTGAACGGATGGCAAGGTTTTTTGTCCATTTTACATCCTCTTTGCATCCGTTGGTTCAGTATGACATGGGCTTAAGGTGAGCATGAATTTGATTTATGTCTGTATAAAAAGATGCTAACCCAGGATTAAGCCACTTTCCCCCCCAAAAAAAAAGTTTTTTGTTTTCATGTTTCATGTTTTGTTTGTTAAGTTAGCTTATTGAGAATTAATAAAATTTTGGAAGAATGTTAGAAGAGAATAATGAAATTATAAATAAGACAGATGAAAGTATAAGTACAATGAATAAAGAGATATAGAAATTTAGGTAAAAGGAGAAGTTGGAAAAAGAATAAATAAGATATGCATATGTAATAATCTGGAACTATGTTGTATTCAAATAAGATGTTTTATTTGTTTTGTTAAAATTTAATAAGAAGTTTTTAGAAAAAAGATTTTATGTTGTTAGGTTTTATGTTTTGTTTGTTTGTGTATTGTCTTTAAAAACGAATAAAATTTGTTTTAAAAAAAACAAAAACAAAACTCAAATGGGTGAAAAATCCCAGTCTTGTCCCAGGAACTATGAGTTGCAGTCAGGGATGGGATTCTTCCAGTTCACATCTATTCTCTAGAACTGGTTGTTAATATTCTAAGCAGTTCGGAGAACCGGTTGTTAGAAGAAATTACTGGCCTAATTCTGTAAGGAAGGCAGGAAGGAAACATTCTAGTGTTGCTTACAGAAACTCCCTCGCCATTAACTCTTATTACATTCTTGGCAGGACTCAACTTCCTGTCTCTGGAACTTCTCTGGAGTTTTCTTTCCCTCTTTTGCTGGTACTTTTCTTGTGTGGAGTGACCATTCAAAGTTACAATGGCACTGAAAAAAGTGACTTATGACCATTTTTCACACTTACGAATGTTGCAGCAATCCCCAGTCATGAGAGGCCAGGCGAGGAGATGCGTGAGTGATATTGAGTTGGCCACACCCAGCCAATAACATGACAACCAAGCCATGGCCACCAACTAAGCCACGCCCACAGAACCAGTTGTTAAAAAATTTGAATCCCACCCTGGGATTTTACCTCCTGCTTCTTTTACCTCCTGCTCCTGCCACTGAGAGTTTCCTAAAAATAATTACTTGAATTTCCAGACCTTGTCACCTGAAAGCGAATTCTGTCCCTGCTGAAAGCCTCTGAAGCTCCTCAGCCTGATTTATTTCAGTGTTCAAATCTGTATCTTTCTTTTAAACAAAGCATAGAGAAAGCCCGCCTCTTCTCCTCCACTGTTTTGTTCTGAAAATTATTTTCTTTCAAAATAATGATTTGATAAAACCAGTGTTTCTCAACTTTGGCCATTTTAAAATACATGGACTTCTCCATTCTGGCTGGAGAAATTCTGGGAGTTGAAGTCCAAGCTCCAGAAATACTACATCAAACACTCAGGTTGGGCTCCAGCTTCAAACAATGAAGGTATCAAGGCTTTTGGGCTGCAATTTTCCCCATCACTCATGGAAATCAGCAACCAAAAGGGATGTCCACTCGTGTAATGCTGATGTGATAAGTTCTTGTCAGAAAGCACGAGATGTGGATGTTGCAAAGGGATGGTCAATAGATGACCCAACTACAGAACTGTTACTAAATCTGAGTGAGGCTGCTTCATTCCACATTCAAGTCTCCTAGCTGTTGTGATCAGCTCGACAATAGAGATGTCTGTTTGTACAGAGTTCCTGTGAGACAACTCCCTTGTCTGCTGAGTGGTGGCCTCTTGTTTGCAGCAATAATTGCCACCCCAGCTGAACCTAAAATCAGCAAATACAGACTGTAGGGGCTGACTGCTGGAAGCCTGCTTCTTACAGCACATTCCCAGCAGGGCCCTGAGTTCTGTGCGGAAACCTTCATTGAGCCAGCAGTAAATGAAGGGGTTGTAGCAGGTGCTACTCATGGCAAACCAGTGGAAAGCAAAGTAAAGGCCATTGTTGCGATCGATGGCTTGGGTGGACATGAGGATCAAGTAGCAATTCAGGGGAAACCAGCAGACCCCAAATACCATCACGACCACCATCAGCATCTTGAAGGTCATCTTCTTTTTCCGCTGCTGGGCATAGTATTGATTCATGGTCACATCACCAATGGCGTTCCTCATCCAGAGTTTCTTGGCCACTGATATGTAAGTGATGGAGATCACTGAAAAAGGCAGGAGATACAGAAGCACAAAAGTGGTCAAGTCCAAGTACTTCCAGTAGAGATCTGTCGGAGGAGGGAAGCTGGAAAGACACGCTATTCGGATGGTCTTATTTCTGGAACACAGAAGAAGAGAAAACCATTTTTAGTGGAACATGTTGTGCTTTGAAAGGTTCATCTCTGCACAAAGTGGAGCAGATCACATTTCTATCTTCTCTCATTTTCTGTTTGAAGAAAGATGGACAGTACAGCTCATCTCGTCAGCTCACCAGTTCAGACTAATCAGACACTGAGAGTAATTTCAGATGCAACTGGCGACACTGAAAAAGTATTGTTTGATAAGGATTTTGGCCAAAATTAATTGGTGGATGAAGTTAATTGAGACACAAATAATTTAACAACAAAAAATATACTAGTACTTAGGGATTAAATTGTCACTAATACCTTGTTACAGTTAATGAGTCAAACAGTTAATTGTATTGACTGTTATAACTTTTTACTGATTGAATCTCAGCTTGGAACAGGATGAAGAAGAACCGTCCATGCTTTGCAGCTTATTTGAAAGAAATGATTTTTGATCTTGCATGAACACAGCAGAAGCCTGGGAGAAAAAGCTACTCTGAAAGTATCTTTTATGACTGGATTCCTTAAAGCAGGATCATCTTTCTTTCAGGTTTATGCACAAGCTTAAAAAAAAAGGGGAGAGGTCATTGTATTACCTCTTTAGAAGCAAAAGAGAGGCATTTGTGTTCACTTCCAAATTATTTTGAAATCGGCACTTACCAAAAATGAAGCCATGATAGTAATGCAGGCTTTACTTGTATTTTTCCATCCATTCATATGTTAATTTTTAAAATATTATTGGCTAATTTTGACTATTAAACCATTCAAGATATTTTATGGAAATTTAAACATATACACATACTGTGTGTGTGTGTGTTTGTGCCTTTGGGTCAGTCTTGACTCTGAAGTTTCCTTCGC
Source organism: Laticauda colubrina (assembly GCA_015471245.1). NCBI lineage: Eukaryota > Metazoa > Chordata > Lepidosauria > Squamata > Elapidae > Laticauda > Laticauda colubrina. The sequence continues at coordinate 21,848,405 of BLBF01000058.1, forward strand.
AAGACTTTCACAAACGATTTGCCCATGTGTTCTTGGGACTGAGAGAAAGTGACCAGCCCAAGGTCATCCAGCTAGTGTTTGTGCCTAAAGTATGACCAGAAACTCAAAGGTCTCCTGGTTTCTAGCCTGGTGTTTTATACCAAAATGGTTCTTGTCTACACACATGGTACATGCATTCTTGGAAATGCCAACCCAACACAGAATCATGTACATGAGAGGCATGTCAGAAGGGTGTGTATCAAAATCTGCACAAGGGCCAATACAGTGTCCCAGCACAAGCCTCTGCCCCATGGATGTCCCCATGGAGCTTCCAGGTGCATCCAGAAGGGAGAGGGTTTCAATCATGAATGAGGTTTCAATCCCTCCGCAGTCCTTGTGGCGTTTCTGGTTCACGGTTTCTGATGTTCAGACGGATGGAGGACGAGAGGCCTTCCTTTTTCTCTCTGGTGATCTTGATCAATCTTACCCGTAATGCAGCCTCTCGAGGTTCTGGTGGAAGGCGTAGGGCAGAGAGAAGCAACTGGCAATCAGCCAAATCACCACGATGCACAGTCCTCCTTTCATGAGGGACATTCGGGGTTTGAAGGGATGCATTATAACCTAAAAAAGAGTCAGAATTAAGCAGGTTGAAACCTTCTCAAGCACCCAACCAGGGTGTCTACGGTTCACAGTTGTGTGTATGAGCTTGACCTTTTTGGTGGCTTTTGGGACGCCCCTGTGAACCGTGAAGGTCAACACTTCAGGGCAAGTTCATTTCAGTCTTGGTGGATCCACTTCCACGAATAATCAGCATCTCCTGGTATCTCACGTAGGATGCCTCCCTTTCCCCAGCTGTGTCAGTAAGTGTGCTAACATCAGCAAATGTGGTTCTGCTTGGCCTCGGTTCAAAAAGAGTTTAAAAGTGGATCACCCAAAAAATGAAGACAGTCATTCAAGATCTCTCCTTCCTTCCTTCCTTCCTTCCTTCCTTCCTTCCTTCCTTCCTTCC
>BLBF01000058.1:21854990-21886394 GCA_015471245.1 Laticauda colubrina
GAGAGAGAGACAGAAGGAGAGAGGGAGGGATAGGGAGGGAGAGAGAGAGAGAGAGAAGGAGAGAGGGAGGGAGAGAGAGTTCTCTGAGAGACTGTTAGTTCATGAGTTAGAGAATTCTCCCCATCCTTTCTCTTCACACTCAATGTCACCAGAAGTGAGAAGGTGAACCCAACCCTAGTTAGTCCCTGAGCCCAGGGCAGGGCTAAGTTGGGAGTTTGTGCTTTTCAGTTCAGACAATTCGATTTTAGAATTGTCGGGCTCTTTGAGAGTCATCATCCTATGGAGAAGAACCAAAAACACACATACAAACTTAAAGAAAAAGATACTTCTGCTTGAATCTGAAAGGTACAAACTTGAGAAACAAAGAATCTCGGAAGGTCATTCGCTCACCAGGTCTTCCAGTAGATCGAGACACCTGGATTGTTCAATTTTGCATTTGCATTCATTAAACTTGAGTTCAATATATCTGTGGGAAGCCCCTCTCCCAAAAGAATGAAATATTTTGGAAAAATATTTGAAAAGGCAAAATATTATATTTCCCCAAAGGAAAAATGGAGAAAAATCTTAACAAATGCAGAAAGCAGTCCCAGAAGCCTCCAGCTGATACTTGAAGTCTTTAGAGATGGATATTTTGCACCCTTAAGAAAGAGTGAGCCAATCCAGGGGTGGGATTTAACCAGTTCGGATCAGTTCGGGTGAACCGTGTGTTAAATTTACATCTGGTTTGCCAAACCGGTATTTTAATTGATTGGCTGGCCCCACCCAGCAGGCCCCTCTCCTCCCAGGAGTCTCCACTTGGCCCATTTTTGATGCAAGTAAGTGCTGGGTCCTTGCAGAGCCTCTGGGAGGGGGAGAAACAGGCCTTCCGGAAGTCTGGAAACAGGCTTGTTTCTGGCTTCTGGAGGGCCTCCAAAGCCTGGGGGAGGCCATTTTCACCCTCCCAGAGGCCCAAGGGAAACATCTGGACCCTTGGGAAGGTGAAAAATGTCCTGGAAGTTCCAGTAGGCCATACCCACCATGGCCATGCCCACCCATCAACTGAGCAGTGAATTGGTTGCTGGGATTTTTGAATCCCACCCCTGAGGCCATATATTCATAAACAAAACACCTTCAACTCCAGCTGAAACGTACATTTCCCCAAGGACATGACCTTTGGAACATAATAAGATTTACTCACCACCATTAGACACAAAGCTCACTGCACTGCACAACCCCATGCAGAATCTCAGAAACCTACTAAAATCCATCCATTCACCCAGACAAGAGGTCAGCTGTCCCAGAACTGTGCGCTGTTGTTGGTTCTGCTCATCAATAAGCTTTCTTTCTTAAGCAGCCTCCATTTATCCCCCGGCTTGAAACTGGACCTGATTTTTCTTTCCATATCTCTACGTCATCCTTCTTGTTTCATTTTGTCTTCTTAGAGCAGGGGTCGCCAATTTTCTGGACCTCAGGGACCACCAAACTCATAATTTTAAATATCCCAAAAAAAGTCTGGAGGAAAATTCCCCACCCGTTTTCTTACCAATCAATCATTCTTTATTTGGGATTGCAGGATACCGTCTCCAGTTCCATTCTCAGGGGAAGAGAGAGACTTTTGGCTTCTTGCAAGGAAAGCAGCAGAAGCAGCAGAAGTCTTTCTTTTTCTCCCCCAAACTCTGCCAGAAATGCATCTTTGTGAGATTTGTCATACACACAGCCTCTTGGAGCAGGAGGCCTTGCAGGGTCCCAAAAAAATTTCTGGCAGAGTTTGGGGGAAAGAAAGACTTTTGCTGCTTTCCTTGCATGCAGCCAAAAGCAGAAAAAGAAAGAAGTGGAAAGAAGCAGCCCAGTAGCCAGGCAAGGCAAGTGGGGCAAGTTCCCCCCCCCCGCCCTTTTCCCGCTCCCCTCACTACCTCGTGTTGTGCACAATGCAAGTGATGCAAGCCTTGTGCTCCGGCTAGCCATGTGGGCAGTGCAGCCTTGTGTTCCCATGTAGCCTGGATCTATTGCTTTGGGGAGTGCTTTGGGAGTGACATTTCTTTGCGGACCACCAAAAATTTTTCCCGGACCACCAGTGGTCATCGGCCCACTGATTGGCAACCACTGTTCTAGAGTACCAACAAGTTTTGTGTCACAAATATGGTAAGCATTTCATCCCTCTTTCCATCCTTTAATGAATACATTGAGGACTACCAGAATCGGGACAGAATTCTGTGATATCCTACTTGACTCTTCTTTACAGTTGAGGAACACACCCAAGTTTGGGTTTTCAAGTTAGCCCTGTATCCACTTAAAGATAATGCCATCTCACCCTCACCTAACTAGCCTGGTAATTAAAATGTCACGTGTTCCATGAAATGCTTGGTTAAAATCAATAAATATCCATCACATTCCCTCATTCTAGTGAGAGCTGTACCAGATTTTAAACAACAGACAAGCAAATAGCTGTTCTTTTTCCTCTCCTGTTCTCCCTCCCCCTCACACTCCCCACCCTCCAATACAGTTTTCCTCATCTTGGCATGTCATTTTCTCTTTCCTGTAAAAAAAATGTGGCAACAACACTGTAATTAAAACCAACATTTTAATTTCTCCCTAGAAAGGGGTGGAGAACACAAGTAATTTGTAGAGGGTTCTTTGTTTCTCGTGGTACTGAATTTGGGCCTTTCCAACAAAGAAAGAGAAAAAGAATATGGAGAGATAAATGGTAACCTTGGACCTGCCTGTGTCTCTGTTGCTCTGTGGCCATCTGCAAAATGCCATGTCAAAACACCAGAAGCGCTTCAAAGACATACCCACAGCGGTCATTAGGATTGCTCTCATCTATATGTAGTACATGAAAAAAGGATGGAAAATCAGCATGATCCAGTTCAGCTATTTTGTGTCACAATGAAACAAGGAATGAGATGACATGGCAGGTTTCATAGGTGCTCAATTTAGACTAAAGCTTTTCACAACCAAGCTTAATATCCTGCAATTGCCAGCAATGATAAAAGTACATTGCCTGTATCTTCTTCTCTTGGATGAAGCTGCAAGCTCTCCTCTTTGAAATGTCCCAACTTCCTCCTCACCAGGGACCCCTTTGGTGTCCCTAATGGTGGAGGGACACCCCAATGGTGGACAAATGGTCCTCTTTGGTGTCCCTAATGGAGGTGACATCCTAATTCAACATAAATCATTTCCCCGTCTGGATCCATTTAGCATCATCGTCATTGCATAGTAGCAAAGCACAAGCAAGTTATGAGGTGACAGCTGACAGAGAATTTCCTATAAAACACAGGCAGAGCCTTGTTGATGGTCCTTGATGCTCTCCAAGTTTGACTGTTTTCATGCAGACATGTCATTACCCAAGCTAGGTAAAATCCATGCTGGAAGAATTTATTCATTTATTTTTGTCAATTGCTCACAAGATAATAGGTATAAGTAAAAACATAGTTATGAATACATGGATACATATAAGAAAAAATATATAAAAGAAACAACAAGACAAGGACAGTAGGCACGTTGGTGCGCTTATGCACACCCCCTACAGACCTCTTAGGAAAGGGGTGAGGTCAATAGTAGACAGTCTAAGGTTAAAGTTTTGGGGGTTTGGGAAAGAAACCACAGGTGGAGTCAGGTAGAGGATTCCAGACATTGACCGCTCTGTTGCTGAAGTCATATTTCCTGCAATCAAGTTTGGTGCAGTTAACCTTGAGTTTGTATCTTTTGTGTGTTCTTGTATTGTTATGATTGAAGCTGAAGTATTCATTGACAGGTAGGACATTGCAATGTATGATTTTATATACTATACTTAGATTGGACCAAAGGCGGTGTAGTTCCAGGTTTTCTAGGTCTAGAATTTCAAATCTGATGGCATAAGGTATTCTGCTACAAGTAGAGGAGTGGAGAACTCTTCTTGTGAAATATTTCTGGACTTTCTCAACTGTGTTAATATCAGATACGTAATGTGGGTTCCAGACTGATGAGCTATATTCAAGTATTGGTCTAGCAAATGTTTTGTATGCTCTAGTTATTAGTGTAATATTACCAGAGAAAAAGCTACATAAGATTAGGTTAACAACTCTTAACACCTTTTTGGCTATGTAGCTCTAGCTGCCAATGTTAGCAGTGTATTTAGCTTATTTGCATGTTTGATGTCATAATCAGGGGCTCTATAACACAGTAAGGACCGAAATATGATATTTAAGGATAGTTCACAGGTGATGGTCTCAGGAATAGCAAGCTCCTGGGTAACTTGGATGTTTTTTAGATGTAGGGATTTTTTATAGAAGATAGTAACACCACCACCTCTATGGATTTCACGATCTGATCAGTAAACATGATAGTCTCCTACTGTGGTAATGGAGTCAAGGAGAGATGGATTGAGCCATGTTTCACAGACAAATATAATGTTGAATTTAGCTGTGTTTAGTAAGAGGAGAAATTCAAGTGTTTTATTTACAAGGCTTCTTGCATTGAGTTGCTTGCATTTAAGGCCAGTTGTGGTTGGAATAGAAGTAGTTAGGGGCATGCATGCCTAGTTTTGAGTGATGTTGGATTGGATGGGGTGGGGTTGGATGCGGAGTTGTTGGTTGTGTGACTTTCTTTTGATGCAATCATCTCTGTAGTCAATGTAGAGGTCCTTTTCTCCATTGTCTAGAGAGTTTTTGAGTTCTGCGCGGAGTTCATGGGAGTGGATTCTTTGCAGTATGGATAAGTCTGGTCTTGAGCAAAGTTTTTTGTGGTTGGGATTGGTTTTTGCAATAGCATTTATTGTATGTATGAATGAATGTGCATTTGCTGGACTCATTTTTGCATACAACTCTACAAAATCTTGGGGCCACAGAGCCGTCATTGTATTTTTACCCATGGTCATCTCTGGTTATTTCAATAATATCTTCAGGAGAGATGTTTATTGTATTTGAGTTGCTTATGATATCACGAACTTTGGTGATGTCATCTGATTCGTTGGTGTCTTCGAGACCAAATAAGATGGCATTTGGATGTTTCTGTTCACATTCCATGGTTATCTCTGATGAGTAAGGAGATATTATTTGTGGAATTATTTGAAGGGATAGTAATTGTTTGTGGCTGTGGTTTGGTGGTTATTTTTGGTTGTAGTTGTGATTGTAGTAAAGGTAGTGGTTGTGGTTATTGTGGGATTTGATTTTGAGCTGATAGGTACTCACTTATCTGTGCTGCATTTTTTTTTTCAAGAGAAATTAAGTTCACTTGTAAAGTTGTTTCAAAACGTGTTGCTAAGTGTTCTTCTATTGAGTGAATGAGTGATTCTATGCTTTCAACTCTGTCAGGTAGGCTACTCAGTTTGTTTAGCTTATGAGAACATGATGGACATAGAATAAAGTATCTGAATTTTTAACCATATCAGCTAGGTTTTTGTTTGCGTTTAAGCAGGCAGGGTGGGCTAGATTATCGCATAGGCAGCATTTGATGTAAATTTCGCTTTCATGGATGGTTTCAAGACATTTGAAACATGTGCAGGAGTCTGGGAGGTCATTGGTAGAGATATTTTTCTTTTGTTTTGGTTTGGAGTTTTTAGCTGGCGTAGTCAATGGCAATAGTACAGTAATCAATTACAATAGCTAGTTAATGTGATAGGTAGACAATTACTTAATGAATGTTGGTAATTAATAAATTTTAATTGATATGTTAGAGAAAAAATCAAAAGTAAGGTTGCTTATTACTGAAAATCAATCAATCAATCAATTGGTTATTCAAATCACTCGAATCAAATTTTGCTAAGCAACAAACAGCCTAATTTGTTACAGTAATTACTAAACACACTGGTCAATTAAATTCACTAAATCACTGATTTTACTAATCAGATATTCAGTAATTACACCATATGCACTAAACATTTAATCATACTAAGCAAAAAACAATAAATCAATTGATCATTTGATAAAAATTAATTATTTTAAAGAAATTGATTTTTTTGAGATAATGAAAGTAAGTAGTATGAAGTAGTATTGAGAGTTGGTAAGTAAAGGGTTAATGTTTTGTTTTGCTTTACTTAGCTGCTACTGATATCTGAGAATAGGTTTATAAAGCCCATGTCACACTGCACCAACTGATGAAAAGAGGATGTAAAATGGACAAAAAAAGCTTGCCATCCGTTGGAAAACGCGATGCATCCGTTGTGTACTCACTGCATACGTCGTTCATACGCTCTATCCATGAAACATCCGTCTACTGCTATTTCATCCGCTCAAAAAGTTTTGAGCTGCACAAAACTTTTTGAGCCGATGAACTTTCCGCCACGTATGATCTACATCCGCGACACATACGGGCAACAAACGTTCTACGTCCATTGTCATCTGTTACACGTCCGCTGTATCCTCTAGGCATCCTCTGGGCATCCGGGCAACTCAAATCCGCTCCAGCAGAAGGCAGAAAGAGGGAGGAAGCGAAAGGTACACGGAATGTCCACACAGCGTAAGTAGCACGAACATAGAAAGGATGAAAGCGGATGCAGCTCGGATATAAAGCATTAAAACGGACAAAACATTCCTAGATGGGACATATCTCGGAAATTTAGGATGTCTGGAGGATGTCTAGAGTATGTGGAAGGACACCTAGCAGAAAACCAATATTTCCTATAAAAAGGGGGAGGAAATCACCTGGATCTCACTATCAGTCCAGCAGCCGTGGTGTGCAGACCTCTTCAGCCTTGCTCTTGCTCTTCCACATCATCCATTGATATCCACCATGGATCATAACACAGTCCTTTTGGTAGCCACCATCATTCAACACCAGAACAAAGCCCTGTTCAGACTGTTTCTTCAGAAGGAGACGTCCAAGAGCTGTCTGGGTCTGAAGATGGATCAGGAGAAGAGTGGAGTTTGGATTCTATGACAAGCTAATGGTGGAGCTGAGGATGAAGACCCTCGTGCATTCCAGCACTTCATGAGGATGCCACCTGCCATGTTTGACGAAGTTGTGGAGAATCTGAGACCCAGGTTGACCAAGGAAAACACCAACTTCTCTCCCAGCCTGGACCCTGGACTGAAGGTGGCCCTGACTCTGTGCCACCTGGCCTCTGGGACCACATACAGAAACATGCAGTATGCCTGGAGGGTGCCACACAACACCATCAGCATTGTGGTCAGAGAAGTGGTACAGGCCATCATCGAAGAATATGTGGAGTAGCTCCTCCAGTGTCACACCACTGAAGAAGGCTGGAGGAAAGTTGCAGAGCAGTGGTATCAGAGGTGGAACTTTCCCCACACTGTTGGAGCCATAGATGGGAGGCACGTGGCCTGCAAAGCTCCAGCCAACTCAGGGTCCAATAATTTCAAGTACAAGGGCTTCTTCAGCATCATCCTCTTTGCCATGGTTGATGCTGACTACAAGTTCATGTACGTCGATGCTTCAGGCAACGGGTCAGCTTCAGATGCCTAGATATACAACGCCAGTGACCTCAAGGATGGGCTGGAACGCAACCTCATCATGGGTTTTCCAGATCCAGACCCCCTACCCAATGACACCCAAGATGTGCCCGACTTCATCGTGGGGGATGACGCCTTCTCCCTCAGAACTAACTTCATGAAGCCCTACACTTCAAGATACCTCACCCGTGAAGAGAGGATTTTCAACTACAGGCTGTCCAGGGCAAGATGGGTGGTGGAGAACGCCTTTGGCATGCTGGCCAACAGGTTCCAGGTACTTCTCACCACCATGCAGCATCACCCAGGGACTGTGAGGAGCATTGTGGAAGCTTGCTGTATCCTACACAATCTCATGCGCACCCGCTACCCAGTGTTGCAGAACAGACTTGTTGACCATCAACAAGGGAATGGAGACATGGAGCCTGGTGAATGGAGGCAAGGACGTAACCTGATAGACACTGAGGATGTGCAAGGCCCCAACAGAGCTTCACATGAAGGGAAGAAGCAGTGCAACCTCCTGAAACACTGGTGCAACTCCCCAGCTGGAGCAGTGGAGTGGCAAGACAGGATGGTAGATGCTTAATGGATGCTTCCTTGAGCCTGCCTCATCACACTGATGACATTGTGCCATGTATGTTGAGTGGCCCTACAATGAACAGGGCATTAATAAAGAGTTTTGTTTATGTTGAAATGTGTTGATGAATGATTAAATTGTTATTGATAATAAAGGGCCATAGGTGTGGCACCTGGGAGGGTGGACCATACAGTCCCACTATGCTTGCACTGGAGGTTTATCTGTCCCACAACTATCATTACCCATCCCACAGCTATCCTTACCCATCCCACAACTATCCTTACCCATCCCACAGCTATCCTTACCCATCTCACAGCTATCCTTACCAATCCCACAGCTATCATTACCCATCCCACAGCTATCCTTACCAATCCCACAAGCATGCAAAGGCTTAATCCTTTTTTCAAAGTTTTCACCAACACTTTATTAAGTAAAAAAAATGAACCAAGTGAAGCAAATATAACCTTTATTAATAACAAACTGTGTGACTTTATTAAAAAGCAAAATGACCCAAGTAAAGTTTCTTAAGCAAAGAAAAAGGGAACAGGTAACAACTCAGTCTCTAGCACTCTTTTCAGTCACTCTGAGATGTGCCCATGGTCTCAGATGTAAAGGGGCCAGGGACTGTGGAGGTGGCTGTTGCTGGAGTGCTGGTCTGAGGCGCCATTGGGGTGCCTGGCCCCGAGAGTACAGCAGGAGATGGTGTGTGCAGGAAGCTCTCAGAGAGCTGACTCAGTCCTGTGAGGTTGACAGGCCCTTCATCTTGAAGTACCTGGGATGTGAGGCCCAAGACTGATGACAGATGTTCTGACGAAGGGCTTGGCTGTGGGGTGGAGGAAGGAGGAGTGTAGTGGGGCTGTCTGGTCTGCAGCTGGGTCAGGTGAGGTGTCTGTGGCGTCTGTGGCATCCGAGGAACCTGGGCCTGGACTGGGAAGGGCTGCCTCTGCTGTGGGAAGTCCTGGTAGTGGTAGGCTTGGTAGGCGAGGGGCTGTTGAAAGCCGTGGAAGGGCTGTAAAATGGAAGGGTGGAGGAGCAGACCTGGAGTGGGCAGGAGCAGGTTCAGCTGGCCTGGAGGGTGGTGTAGAAGAGCTGTGATCCTCTTCTTCATCACCTGGTACTGGGCCTCGGGCATGTCCATGAGGGTCTGGCTCATGTAGGTGATGAAGGGCTTGCGGTTAGAGGATGGTATGTCGAAGTGGACCAGCTGGGAGAGGAGATCTGTGCTGGCTTTGATTGTGTCCCTGAATCTCCAAGAGGACAGTATGGCTCTGTCCCTCCGGTCTGCCTCTCTGCCTGCTTTCTGTGGAGGTGGAGCTGGGTGTGGGTGTGGGTTGGTCTCTGGTGGCTGCTTCTTCTTGCTCCAACTGAGACAGGGATCCTCCACGTCCTCTGGCATGGGGAGTGCAGCTGTCGGGGGGGGGTCTCTGTCATGGGGCCCTCCAAAGACACCTGCCTGGACACGGTAGCTGTCTCCTGGCAGGAAGAGGAGTGGCTTTCTGTGGGCTGTCTGAGGAAGAGGGTTGACAGAGGGGCTGCTCCTCGGTGGCGGATCTCACCCTCCAGGAAGCTGCACCTGGCCATGACATAGGTCTCCAGGTCAGTGAGCTTAACAGCAGCCTGCCCGGATTCTTCAGGTGCAGCTTGCCATACCAGGTGTGCATGTGCTTCCACCAACCAAGGAGTACATCTGAATTGTAGCCCAGTCTCTCCGCCTTCTCTCTCCACGCTGCCTGCTTTCTCTTGGTGTCGCGATAGAGCCTGTGGCCCTTCCTCCACAGGTACTCGTTCTTCCTCAGCCATTCCAGCACCTCCTCATGGTCTTCGGAAATGGAGTACTGTTTCCTCTCCGCCTTCTCCTCGCCTTGCCTCTTCCTCCCTCTTGCAGGGGCTCCAGGGCCTTCAGCAGCAGGGCTTTGAGGGCCTTGGCACTGGTCCACCACAGCAGCACCAGCAGGAGAAGCACCACCAGCAGCAACACCAGGAACACCAGCAGCAGCAGCAGAAGCACCAGCAGCTTCAGAGTCAGCGCCAGGGGGTGGGATGGTGGTTCTGTCCTTCTTGCCAGGGCTGGCAGGAGTAGGCACAGGCTTCCTCTTCTTCCCCATGGTGTTCTCTCAAGATGTCTCTGGCAGCAGGTCTTTCCTCTGAATGGTGACTGCTTGCCAGCTGCATCCTTTTATATCCATGGAGCTGACGCAATTCATCCTCCCCGCATGCGCAGTGAACGCTTTGCATCCGCTTTGTATTCGCTATTCATCCGCTATGCATGCGCTACGCATCCACTACACATCCGCAATGCATCCTATAGGCGTCCGTGATGCATCCGCGTCATCCACTACACATCCGCTCCTTCCGCTTTGCGTCTGCTTCGCTATTCTCCCCCGCAAGCCCTGCGGATGTGTCATCCGCTTCCATCCGCTTCCATCCACTAGGCTTCCTACGAACATCCTCTTTACATCCCCGCTACATCCTCCCCACGTCCGTTCCTTTCCATTGTTTTCTGTTCTGTTTATGCAAATTTGGGGCATTTTTGAGACCGGATAACAACGGATGGAGCCACCCCTGAAATTTTGCTTGTCCACTGTGTCCTTTTTGCATACGTTTTGCATCCATCGGCCAGTGTGACCTAGCCTTAACCCTTTATAAACTGGCAGGAGGTCTCTTTTCCTGGGCTGTTTGAAAACAATCAATGAGCAAGGGTTTACACTCTCTTTCTTGTTTTGTAGATTGAGTTTTTGAGATAGTAAAGATGCAAAGATGTTGAAGGGGGGAATCTCTGGCTCCTCACTGGGAGCAACAGGAAACTTTTTGTTTTGTTTTCTCTTGATCAATGGGATTTCTGGCCCCCTCCTAGTTAATTTAAATACACTTTCAAGTTTGTTGCTTTTAAGAGAAAGAGAAAGAAATATAGTCTTGCACTGGCAATTTGAACAATTTATATTTTTTACTATGTAGACTCAGATTTGTATTGAGCATTCACTACTTGAATTGAAGAGCAAGCTTTATACATTTTCAGGACTGGTTTTATTATCTAGTGAAATATTTCCAAGAAAACACCAAGCACAGAGAACACCAAGCATGCCTCATTTTAACCCTGAGTTACAAATATTCTTCTCTGTCAAGAGCTTTGTTGGCACCATCACAGCTCGCAGACATTTCTGAGATTGAGTAGTGGGGCAGCCGACATCCTCTCTGTAAACAAATTTCACTGTTTAGTGAACATATTTATTCATTGACGAGTTAATTTAATAAATGTATCCGGCCCCTATCTGATATGTAAGACTCTGGGTAGCAAACAGCTAAAACCAGGAAAAAAATAATCCAATATAAAAATAATAGAAATTACAAAATAGCTCAGCAGCCAAGATCTTCCATTAAAAAAAACCAAGGCCCTGAAATAGGCTTGCTTCCTATCAGGCCTGATGGCAAAGTCAGCTTTTGAATGCCTTATGAAAGGCCTGCAGAGGCAGGCAGTTCTAATCTCTGGGGAATTATGTTTCATGGGGAATGGGGGAGGGATAGCAGGGAAGCCTCCCCTCCTGGGTCCTGACACTCCCTTGCAGATGGGACAAGCAGCAATGCCTCTCCTGCCAGATCTCAGAGGACAAGGAGACACAATGGGGGAGAGGTGACCCTGGAAGAACCTTGGCTCCAAGTCAAGAAAGACTTCAAGGGTCATCATCAATATCTTGAGTTGCTCCTAGGAGCAACTGGTAGCCAATGCTATTCATGCAGTTGTGTCACATGTGGTGAATGATCGCCACCCATAACAGCCCATTCTGCTGCCATAGTTTCACCCCTTGAAGCTTCTGAATACTCTTTAAGGGCAGCCCCATGTGCAGTATAATAATCCAAGTGGAATCAATATCCTGATTGCTTGGAATGGGAGGAAGAGAGAGTGCCAGGAGAAGAACTCCTGGGTCATGGAACTGTCCAGGGGTGAGATTCTACCAGTTTGGACCAGTTCTATAGAACTGGTTGTTATGATTCTGTGTAGTTCAGAGAACCAGCAAATCGCACCACTGGCTGGCCCCTCCCCTCCTGTCGGATTTCTGCTTTCTAGCTAATCTAAATAGCTGTTGTACTGCTTTGCCTTCACCCTGGAGGCTTCCCTGAGGCCCAGTCAGGGGTGGTATTGAGGAGAGTGGGGGGTAGGGGAGAAGTGGCCTGAGAGCAGAGCTGAACCTTCCTTAGGACTGAAGCTTCTATTTTTCAGTGTTGATTCAGGCAGCAGATTGCAGAATGGTAGATCTCTGAGTGAATGTGTGATTCTGCAAGCAACTCAATCTGCTTTGCCTGATTGTGGGTAAATGTTGCTCTTTTTTATATCTATATATAAAAAATTCAATATTTACACAAATATTTACAATATTTACATACAAGCCATGCCCAGCCAGTCACATGACCACCAAGCCACACCCACAAATTAGGCCATGCCAACAGAACCGGTTGTTAAGAAATTTGAATCCCATCCCTGGAACTGTCTCTTGTTAAGGCTCATCAGAAATGCTTCTGCTTGGCAAGACTACTCAATGGGAGAGCCAGAAGTTCATGGTCAGCAGTTTCCATCAACCTTTGTAGACGAGGTTAATTGGCTTCTCTTTGTGTTGGGCCAGGTCAGTCAGAGGTAACCTTGGTGACCACTTTATCTAGTTCTCATGGATTCTTTTCTGCTCGTGGCTCTTTAGGATGTTGAGCTGTAATGAGGAGAAATGAGGGCCATCGTTTGTTTATTCAATTCTTATCCCTTCTGGCTGATTCAACTGACCTGCCTGGGATTTGCTCGTTTAAGGAGGGTGATTAATGATTCCTTCAGTAAGGGGTGTGCTTTTGCTTGTCAGGAGGAAAAGGTATAAGATTTTACTTGATTTGCCTTCCCTCACCTGGAAGATCTCCATAATTATACACCACTCTCAAATACCCCATTCTACTTCAATGGGCTGAGGAAGGTGGTGTTCTAACTGCCTCAGATGCATTCATCTCAGTGGATGCAGGGAGTGCCATTTTGCTGTTTTCTGAGCTTCTCAATGTCTTTAGATACCATCAAGCTTAGTTTGTTCCTTATCTTCCTGGATGTGGTTAGACATGGAGGAGGCTGTTTATTAGTGGTTGTGGTCTTGCTTGTTGGGATATTTCAAACAGGTAGTGCTGGGTACCATGGATCAAAGAGGTAGAACACATAGTATTATCCACAGTTTGCCTACACTGAACACTCTAGAGTGGCTACCTGTGCTCCAATAGGCACAATTTGAGGAGATGATGTTGTTTTGAAGCTAAAGATAACTCTGGACCTATGGGTCTGTCCCTCCTGCTATGAACCTGCCTTGTTATTCCCAGTTATCAAAAGAACCTTTTGGAGATGCTCCTGATGCCAGAATGTGACTGGTGTGTGTGTGTGCATGTGTGTGTATATGTGTGTATGGGATAGGGCCTTGTCAGCCTGTAGAATGTTTATTGTAAGGAGGTGTCCTCAACGCTGGCCCTTCCAGCAATCAGGGAACCTCTGAACCTCCAGCCTTTTAGTAGAGAAGCTACTTTGAATTATCTTGATTTCAAAGTCATGTTTGTGTTTTTGATTTAATTGTAAGTCATCAAGTGTTTATTCTTCAAGTAGAAAGGCAGTTGGATGTTTAAACAAACAAAGCCATCAGTAAAATAATTGATAATAAATTATAAGACCATCAATAATTCAGAACCAGCAAATTTCAGGTCAATTTACAAAATGAAAAATAAAAATGAAATATTGCAGATTCCTCAACTCTCCTCTAGTAGCCATTTCTAGATATTTTAATCTACTTTTGAAGTATTGAAAGAGTTCTTTGCCTTCAAATAGAAATTCAATGTAAAAGAAAAGCAATTCCACCTCTCATTAGCATCTCCAGTAGTGGTGGGGTTCAACATGTTTTTACTACTGGTTCTGTGGCCATGGCTTAATGGGTATGGTGTGACTTGGTGGGTGTGGCAGGGGAAGTATACTGCAAAATCCCAATTCCTTCCCCACCCCACTAACCTGCTTTCCAGCTCCATTCTCTTATGCAGGGCAACCAAAGAAGACCCAGCCAATCAGCTGGGACTCAATGGGAGACAGAGAATAGTTGGGGTTGGCAGGGCCAGTCAGAGATGGGATTGGCTGGTTCTCCGAACTACACAAAATTTCCGCTACTGGTTCTCCAGAACTGGTCAGAACTGGCTGAATAGCACCTCTGATCTCCGGCATAAAGATTAGTTTCCTGAAATAGCTTACTGATGTAGTATGAAACCAGGACAGAAGGCTGCTAGAGAAAATTGGAGCCTTATTTATCAAATGAGCACAAAAGAAATATTGCTTTTTTCCACATTGGGAATGATTGAAGATCTTTCTTGAAGTAGCTTTCATTGGGAGGCTGCATCTTCCTCTCAGATAGACCATTGTCTCTCCTCTAAACCTTCCCCAGCCAGAGGTATTCCAGAGGTACTGGGACTGCATTGCCCAAATTCCCAAGATAGCTGGAAATGTTGGTAGTTAAAGTCCCAACAACTTTCCTGATCAATGCTGTCCTTTGTAGCTTTAAGTGAGTGACAGATGATGAACTCCCCAGATCCTCAGATTTGGTGATGACAGCAGAATAACAGAGGTGGAAGGGACTTTGGAGGTTTTATAGTCCAACCCTCTGTTCCAGCAGGAGAACCTATACCATTCCAGACAAGTGGCTGTCCAGTCTCTTCTTAAAAGGCTCCAGTGATAAACACCCACAACTTCTGGTGGCAAGCAGTTCCACTGGTTTATTGTTCTCACAATTAGGAAATGTCTCCTGAGTTCTCGGTTGCTTTTCTCCTTGATTAGTTTCCATCCATTGCTTCTTATCTTGCCTTCTGTTGCTTTGGAAAATAGGTTGACCCTCCTCATCTTTGTGACAGACCCTCAAATACTGGAATACTGCTATTATGTCACCCCTGGTCCTTCTTTTCATTATACATGCCAATTGATGCAACTGTTCTTCATATGTTTTAGCCTCCAACCCACTTATCATCTTTGTTGCTTTTCTCTGCACTCTTTTTGGAGTCTCTGCATCTTTTTTATAATTATGGTGACCAAAACTGGATACAGTATTCTAGGTGTGGTTTTCCTAAGGTTTTATAAAGTGGTACTAGGACAGAGACAGGCAAGAGGCACTTTTCCAAGAAAGGAAATCCCTAATTCAAGTTAGCTGCCTGCAGCGTGTTTTAAGAGGCAGCCGTGATCCACCTTTCTCTGTTGGAAACAACCATCTGATCTCCAGTGCTGGCATGTAGTTCCCATGAATTCTGGGCTGAAACTTTGTTAGTTTGGCCTTTGTTCAGATTGGATTCGACTTCTCTTCTCTGCACTCCTGCTCACAATGAAGCTACCCAGGCAAGTTGCTTTCTCATGGGCTCTTTTGAGTTACGTTCTTTCCTTTGCCTGCAGTTCTTTACTCAGTCTTGAGTAAATTGCTTTCTTTACCTAGCAACTGTGTGTGAGTTTAAGACCTGAAGCAGGACAGTCAGTGCCACATCTGCAGTCCTCACCCACTGGTCTTTTGTGTCAGAACAACCCTGGAACAAACCCTCAAATGTCAATGATAAAGTAGAAGTGGGAAAAGCCAGGCAGTTAATGTCCTGTTCTTCCTTTTCAACACTTCTTTGCCAGAAATGTCTTTCGCTTGAACCTTGTTCGGTGAATCATGTTTCCTTGTCAAGGGATACAAAACACGGTGCAGAAATAAAAGTGTGCAGAGATTCAGCATAATTCTACAGCTGCTAAATGAGAAGATGGGTTGCCTTGCAAGGTTAGGCAAGCAGGAGGGCTAGAAAAATGTTGTTCATATGTGGTGATTGCCAGATTTGTTCTGCTGTCCATAGTCAAGGATGGCCATTATCAAGTTGCTTGGAATAATCACCACAGAGTACTACGAGATTGCTGAACAACTGCTGGATATAAATAGATAAATCCTGGAACATCACAAGGCAGTGAGTCATGGCTCTGCGATGGGACCTTGGGTTCTTTGGCTTTTTCCTTACTGGTGGGGAAGAATCCTTGAAGGCAACAAAGGAGAAGAGAGGTAGGAAGGAGGTGGCCCTTGACTCTTTCTCTGCCAGAGATTTCCCCTCAACTGAATCTTCCTATGCTGTTCAACCAGGAAAGAGATTATATGGATTCCTAACATTCATATGTTATGATCCATCCACCGTCATCTTTAAGTTTGCAGATGATACTACCGTCTTGGGTCTCATTACAGGAGGAGATGAAACAGCATACAGGGGAGATGTTCAAAAATTATTCTCATGGTGCCTAGAAAACAACCTGCACCTGAACATCAGCAAGACATAGGAGATGGTGTTAAACTTCCAGAAGAAGAGAGAGAGGAACCCACCCCACTTTACATCGAGGGGGGCTGTGTGGAGAGAGTTTCCTTCTTTAAATTCCTAGGAGTCTACCTCAGTTAAGATCTTATCTGGAAAACCAACACAACCCAAGTGGCCAGAAAGGCCCAAAGGAGACTCCACTTCCTTAGAGTCTTGCAAAAGAACAAAGTGGAACAATGACTGATGACCTCCTTTTCCCGGTCCATAGTAGAAAGCGTCCTCTGTGGTGTGATACTCTGGCTTGACAGTCACAGATAAAAAGACATTACAGAGGGCGGTGAGCACAGCACAAAACATTGTGGGATGTTCCCTGATACCACTAGATGACCTCGCTAGGGCTCACTGCCTTAGAAGAGTGAGGAAAATCCTCAGGGATGACTCACACCCAGGTCAGCCCTTCTTCACTCTCCTGCCATTGGGTAGGAGATAGAGAAGCAAAGTCAACATTTTCAATTTCATATACTTCTTTATTTGCAAAACCTTTGGGTCTTATTCAAAGGTGGCACAAAGCCTTGGTGGTGCTAGTCACCTACTAAGAGCTGCTCCTTTTCAGGGTCCTACTAGCAACTGAAGAGGCCAGCAGGTTTTGCCTCTGTTGATTCTCATCATAATACCTCTTCTTTTGTTTCATAAGAGAAAACCAGCCCATGACTAATAGGTGAAAAGAGAATTTCAAGAGTGGGAATAAAAAAAACCTCACGACCATCTTTGTTCTAGAATGTGGGTGGAAAGAGAAAGTAGCTAGGGTGAGTCAACTACTCTTGTCTTTGTATCAAAATATTTACCAAGTGGCCAAGACATTTCTGGCTTTTAGCTACAGGGCATTATGATGCCTCTCCTGCAGATGCCAAGCTGCCACTGTTACCCTCGTCTTTGAAAATATCAGTAGAGGGTCAATATGGGCAGGCAATGTGAATTTTGATAGATGAAACCAGGAATTCCCACAGGTTAGGGTGCTCTGATGGGAGAGAAAGTGGAGAGCATGCTGAAAGGCTAGGAGTGAGGCTTAACTTATGGTGAATTGATACTTTCCAGACTTGAGAGAGACTTGAATTTGCCTTTGCTCAGCTAAAGGTACTTTTTCAAGAGGTAGCTGGATTTTCTGGTTTTTCTTTGAAGATGTTTCACTTCTATCCAGGAAGTTCTTCTGCTGAGAATGGAGGCATTCAAGAAAAGATTAGACAATTTTTCTGGGCTGATATAAGGACTACAGCTTTGGCCAGGGGGGTGGACGAGAAGACCTCCAAGGTACTTTCCAGCCCTATGATTATCTGTATAAAGAGACAGTGTGTGTATCTTGTTATGTATTAGCATACTTACCTGCAATTGGTTGGTTCATGGCGGCAGGAATTTTGAAGATCTGTCACTGGCCACAGCCGCGAGCAGCCCGACTATACCAAGGGCTGCTGTGGTTTCTTTGGAGCTCAGTCCTATGTGAAAGTAAAACAGATTGGAATCAAGCTGGTGTGCTGAGTCTTATTCCCACAACATAACACTGGCGACGAGGGTGAGATACTGAGACAAAGGGAACCAGATAACACATGGAAACAGATGAACACCAGCAACACATCGAGGCAACATGGCCGGAAACAACATGCCACCCGCACCATTCAACCCGGCAACCGAAGACTGGGAATCGTACATCGACCAATTCCTCATGTTCCTTGAAGAAGCGACCTCCATAATGTATCCGAAAACAGGAAGAGAGCCGTATTCCTAACCTATTGCAGTCCAGCGGTTTTTAAGCTGGCCAAAGCGTTAGTGGCACCCACCAACAATGGCCTGGCCAGACCTGGAAAAATTACTGAGGGTTCACTACACACCAACTGTTTCCTGCTTAATCAAAAGACATGAATTTTATCAATGCGACCAAAAAGAAGGCAAGAGCATCGGTGATTTCATTGCAACACTGCAGGACATCGCCAGAGCATGTGAATTCCTAAACTTGGATGAAGCCATGAGGGACTGAGTGGTCCTGGGAGTGAGAGACATTACACTCTAGGGCTGATTATTAACAAAGCCCAAAATAATACTAAAAGAAGCAATTGAGGAAGCTACTGCAGCAGAAGCAATGCAGAAATTCTTTGCTTCTTTGTTCATGCAGAAGATGAACAAAGCGACACCAGAGACCCCAAAAAAATACTTCCACAAACCACCACAAGGACATCAAGTCCCCATCAGAAGATGATGAGGAACAAGAAGAGGTAAATCAACTCTGGGCAGAACAGGGCAGAAAGGATCGGAACGGAAAAAGGAGAGAATTTTGCAAGGGGAACCATCCGTGTTCGAAGTGCTGCTTCCAAGATGCCATCTGCAAACACTGTGAATGGCAGGGACATATTGCTAGGGCATGCCAAGCAAGAAAGAACTATGGCTCTAGACAAAGATGGAACACCATCCCCCAAGGGAGAGAAAGACAAACAGGGAACCATTGGAACCAAGACAACCAAAGCAGGCATGGGAAAGAAACAAACAACGGAAAGGAAGAAACACACCAGACGGTGACCATCAGACACTCCAACACAACAAATGCCAAGAAAGTATATGTCCAGGTCATCATAGAAGATCAGCTGTGCCGGATGGAAGTGGATTCAGGTTCATATTTGTCAATGGTATCGTGGAACACCATAAAAAGACTGATACCAGACATGAGCCAGGAAGAACTCGAAAAACAAACACTAACACTGAAAGACTACCAGGGGAACACAATCCCCATAGCAGGCACAAGAAAATTCAAGGAAACATTCAAAAAATACACCAAAATTCTTCCATTAACCACAGTCAACCAGAATCGACCCAGCCTTTTGGGACTTGAATGGTTTGCACCATTAGGAATTGAGGTCACAGAGATAAACAGCATAACCAAAACAGAGTGGGAAGATGACCTGATGGAAGAATTCTGAGACGTATTCGACGGAGAACTAGGCAAGTACCCAATTTCTTTTAGTCTAAACCCAAATATAGCTCCCATAAGACTAAAAGCAAGACATGTTCCTTTTGCACTAAAACCAAAAATCGATGAGCAATTGGATAAACTCATCACACAAGGGGTTTTAGAACCAACTGACCACACAAAGTGGGAAACCCCAATTGTTACACCAATTAAACCAGATGGGTTGGTGCGCATCTGCGGGGACTACAAAGCAACCCTTAATCATTCGCTACAACAAGTGCATACCCGGTTCCAGTGGTACAGCATCTATTACATTCCCTGGGGCGGGGGGAAATCTTCACGAAACTAGACCTTGCACAGGCATACCAACAGTTCCCATTGACCCCAAAACAGCGGAAGCCCAGGCAATTGTGACACACAGGGGGACATTCAAATGTAACAGATTACAATTTGGTGTCAGCATCACCCCAGGGTTGTTCCAAAGCTTAATGGAACGCCTGTTGCAAGGGATAAAAGGGGTGGTACCATACTTTGATGATGTTCTGGTATCCACCAGGAACAAAGAACAACTACGTGACTGCCTAAGGGAAGTCTGAGGCAAATTCAAGGAGGCGGGACTAAAAGTAAAAAAGGAGAAGAGCCAATTAGCCACCAGCAAAGTTGAATTCCTAGGATACCTTATAGACAGTGAAGGAATCCACTCCACTGAAAATAAAGTCAGAGAAATTAAGGAAGCCCCCAGGCCCACAAATAGAACTGATCTACAAGCTTTCTTAGGATTCATTAACTTTTATAATATATTCCTACGGCAGAAAGCAACTATTACAGAACCACTACACAGATTGCTTGACAAGAAGAAATGGCATTCCAGGAGATAAAAAACTTTATCACATCAGACCGCATACTACTACAATACAGCGAGACACTTCCAATAACACTAACCTGCGATGCATCACCTTTTGGCATTGGTGCTGTACTCAGCCATGTACTACCCAATGGGAAAGAAGCACCCATAGCCTTCTATTCAAAGACTCTGTCAAAGCCAGAGTAGAACTACAGTCAACTAGACAAAGAGGCAGTGGCCGTTGTCACCAGAATAAAACGTTTCCACGAATATATCTATGGGAGAACCATCACACGAATCACAGACCGCAAGCCACTCCTGGGTATAGTCGCAGGAAACAAAGCTATACCCAATATATTATCACCACAAATGACAAGGTGGTCGGAATTCCTAACTGCCAAAAACTACAAACTGACCTACCGACCCAGAAAAGACATAAATCATGCTGACGCCCTTAACCATTGCCCTCTACCTAACATAGAAGGCGTTCCAGCACCAACCACATTGACACTACAAATAGAGACATTAGAAAACCTACCTGTGACGGCAGCAGACATTGCTGGGAAAACAGCTAGAGACAAAACCCTGGCACGGATTTTAAATTGGGTAGGAAAAGGATGGCCAGAACCTGAGAGTGACAAGACCGCCAAACTGTTCTGGAATAGACAAGCAGAACTCTCAATGCTAAAGGGGTGCATACTATGGGGAGATCAGGTGGTCATACCGGATGTTTTAAGGAAACACATACTTGAATTGTTACATGAGGGACAGACACCCAGGTATTGTAAAAATGAAATCCCTGGCAAGAAGTTATGTATGGTGGCCAGGGATAAATAAAGAAATAGGGGACTGGGTGGCAACATGTAAACGTTGCCAGGAATCTAGGCCAACACCCCCCACAGCACCAAAACACGAATGGGAAACACCAAGGGGACCATGGTCAAGATTACACATTGATTTTGCAGGCCCAACCAAAGGACATGCATTTTAAATAATCATAGACACTTACTCCAAATGGCTAGAGGTAAGCATCATTCACTCCACCACAACAGAAGCCATCATTAGACAGCTCAGGAAACTTTTTGCAACACATGGTTTGCCAGATCTAATTGTATCCAACAATAGGCCACAATTCACGGCAAGAAAATTTGAAGAGTTTTTAGCACAATATGGGATAAAGCACTCATTAACAGTGCTGGGACACCCATCCATGAACAGACGGGCGGAATGCATGGTACATTACATGAAGGAAACGTTATAAAAGCTGGGGCCTGGGGACACACAAGAAAAGATAGATAAGCTACTAAGCATTCAGCACATGACACCCAGTGCCACAACAAATAAAAGTCCAGCAGAGTTACAAATGGGGAGGAAACTAAGATCATACCTAGACAGACTACACCCCACATATAACCCAGAAAAACCAGCAGACTCCTCCAGTAATTGCCCCACATTTCAAACAGGGGACCCAATATACGCAAAAAATCTCATGGGGGAACCATTGTGGATACCAGCAAAAGTGACCCAGATAACTGGATCCCATTCATACAGGGTAGGCACCGAAGACAGGAGGAGCTGGAGGAGACACATAGACCAACTCAGAACTAGAGCCACGAAGGGAAACCTAAACAGACCCATGGTGGAGGGGGGAGACCCTTCAAGCAAACAAAACAAACACAGGGAAGAGGGGGGAGACCCCTCAAGCAAACAAAACACAACCAGAAAAGAGAGGGGAGACCCCTCAAACAGACAAAACACAAGTAGGAAGGAAGGGGGAGATCCTCCACGAACAACCCTGACAACTACACAAAAACCACTACTAACATTAGCCCCAGTCGGGAAATGCAAACATGTACCTGAGGCCAGGGAAGAAGGCAGGTCAGGGAGACAGGAATAGATCCAGAAGGATAGTGTGAAAGCAGCCCCTGGCGGGAGTGGCTGGGCTGACTCAACCTTCCAAGAGCTTCCAAGAAGATGGATGGAAGGAACAACAGATCTGTCCGAACAGTCCAGAGGCCAACCCGCGACTGAGTTGCGTAGGTCCAGTCAAACCCATAAAAGCCCCACCTATCTACATGATTATATACGGTAGGCAAGGCTCAGATTGGTTGGACCGGACCAGGTGGGGAGATGTGTTATGTATTAGCATACTTACCTGCAATTAGTTGGTCCGTGGCGGCAGGAATTTTGAAGATCTGTCACTGGCCACAGCCGTGAGCAGCCCAACTATAACAAGGGTTGCCGCAGTTTCTTCGGAGCTCAGTCCTACGCAAATTGGAATCATGCTGGTATCCTGAGTCTCATTACCACGACATAACATATCTCATTTTCATCTGTCCCTCTGCCTGGTTCCTCACTAAGGCAGTGCTCCTAACCTTAACAGGATTAAGACGAGTGGGCTTTAAATTCACAGGATTCCCTACCTGCATGGTTGGCTGAGGAATTATGGGAATTGAATCTTTAAGCTGTGGAGATTGAGAAACCCTACTATAATTTCAGGTGTTCAGTGGCTGGTGCTCGTGGGGGCCATGAAAATGCTAACTTGGCAGGAAGAACTTGCAGCCTTCTGAAGATCTCTTTGGAACTTTGCTCCTGTGGTTCTGCTGAAGACAATTGGATATAATAGTGAAGGGCTAGAAACCTGGAGGCTGTGAGTTCTAGTCCTCCCTTTGCCACAAAGTCAGTGGCCAGTCATTCTCTCTCATCCCTAGGAAGGACTCTAACATTTACCCTCTCACCACCAACATAAGGTATTTCTCCATGGCACCAGACCAAGTCATAAACATGCCCTCAGAACATGTCTTTGTGTTATTGCCTTCATCACATCTCCTCACTAGATATTTGGGTTTCTAATCTACAAGTGACAGAGCTAATAACAGAACATCCTGTCTACTTTCTGCAGACTCCGATCGATGCACAAGATCTTGCCTCCCAGCCTCAGCATAAGCCCTTCATCTAGATTTGTTGAAGAGAAAACACATGCACAATACTATCAGCTGAGGTCACTGAACCCTGTGTCGGATTTATAAAACTGGTGCATTTTGAGCTGAGTGCATGTATGCAGATGCTTCCCAGCCTTTTTTTATAACTGTAGCCACTAATTTTTCCATCTTCAAGTACCAACTACTTTCACTTGTTGCTTTTAGCATTTACAGCCCAAAAGGCTCCATCAATATCTATCTCTGCTACTTAATCAATAATGGACAAAAGTTACACTGGGATCCATTAGTAGAACTTGCATTGTGTGCAATTGATTATTGACTTCCTTATCCTGACTTAAATAAATCTTTCTAAAGTATGCAGCTGAAATAGAAAACACTTCAGCGAAAGACAGGAGCAAATGTCTGCAAATGAAAAGATTGTTTGGAAATTAAAGCCAAACAATCAAGCTAAAGATATAAGGGACGTTTCGCTCATTTGGAGCAGGAAAAGTATATGATTCTTAACAGGCTTAACAAGAACCCTCAGAGTTGAACTCCCCAAAATCCAGAAGTCTGAAATACACTAGGTGGCAGAACAGCTAGCAATTTCCATAACTCCTTGTTATCCCCTTATGATAACCTGTGGTTTTGCAGCCCAAACCTGGTAGTTTTAATTGAACACTCTTCCCCCACACGCACACACACCACAAAACTGAATGATGACATCAGAATAAATTACTGGGGATAGAGTTGTTTTTCTACCACTACAGAATTGGACAACCATTTGTATCTTTGGAGTGCAATTAGTAGGCCCGGTGGAGTACCAGCCTTATTCCATCATAATGTGAATTATAATAATAATTCAGATACCATTTAAACCTGTTCTCCAACTTCAATTTTTTCTAATTGGACATTTCAGGGAACAAACATCTAAATTATCTAAATGGTGTTTATTTCCTTACTTGAAGAGTAAATGTAGTTAGTTGTAGAATTAGAAATTCTGAGAAAACATTACCCCTTTTCAGGATTTTTCAACCATATTCCTTTATTCCTTTAGATAAAGTGTGCTTAAATTGCCAGCCCTTTGTTATAAAATCTCTGAAACAGTGACCTATATAATAGAACATTTTGGTCTGAACAATGAATGAACTGCATAAATGGAAGGAAAACCACACAATACATTACAATACAGTACAGTACTGCTTAGAACAGTACAATGCAATGTTATTCCAATAGCAGCCACAGGAAACTCAGCATGTTCTGAATTGTGTATGTGAGGAGTTATATCTTTCCTTCCCTCCCTCCCTTCCTTTTCCATACAAATATTAATGTCAATGGTGGGATTCAAATTTTTTTTACTACTGGTTCTGCAGGCGTGGCTTGGTGGCCGTGGCAGATGAAGGATACTGTAAAATCTCCACTCAGAGGTGGTATTTGCCAGTTCTCCAAACTTCTCAAAATTTCTGCTACCGGTTTTCCAGAACTGGTCAGAACCTGCTGAAGACCACCTCTGGTTAATATTCTGAAAGTCTTTTGCATTTTAAGGGGACAATAACAACTCAATGGAGAGATGTATGAATGTCCATGTTTAACAGCATCATCTTCTCTGGGTTGAGTTACAACTTCTACAGTTGTTAAATTTTGGGAAGCGGCACTGCCTATGGATTTTGTTAGTTGTTTGATCGTGGGAAAGAGACTTGAGTCCAGTGTGACTTCAGCTCTTCATTTTAGTTTCTTGAAATTAGCTCTAACCGCGGAGCTGCAGCAGCCTCTTTGAAAGCGGCTGCTCATGACTTACGGCCAATGACGGCTCTTTGAATCTTCCGCCGATCTGGTGGGCCAATCACAAGGTGGCAATGCGAACCAATCAGGCTTGCACTTTGGAACCAATCAGCAAGTGGCACTTATGGACCAATCAGAAAAAGGTATTTCAAGTATGTTAATATAGAATACCAGTGGTGCCAGTCTCTCTGCCAACTCATACTGAGGGTTTTGCTGTATTGAATAAGTACCAATTCAGATGTCAGCAGATCTTTTATTCCTTGGAATGCGGCTTCTTCCCGTCGGCCCCAGGTCCAGGTAGCTATCTTATCAAGTAGTCTATTCAGTGGCTCCGCCGTTGTTGCCTTCTGTGGCAAAAAGACATTATAAAAATTAATGAGTCCCAGAAATGCTTGTAATTCAGTTTTGTTCTGTGGTCTGGGGGCTTCTTTTATGGCTTTTATATTCTTTTCGGTGGGGTGAATTCCTTCTTTGTCTATTAGGTACCCCAGGAATTCAACTTTCTTGGTGGCAAGCTGGCATTTTTCTTTTTTCACCTTGAGTCCCACCTCTTTAAATCTTTTTAGGACTTCCCTGAGACGGCTTTCCAATTGGTTTTTGTTCTTAGCGGCTATCAGCACGTCATCGAAGTAGGGTACCACCCCTTTAATTCCTTGGAGAAGACGTTCCATCAGGCTTTGGAACACTCCTGGGCCATGCTGACTACGAATTGTAACCTGTTGCATTTAAATGCCCTCCTGTGAGTCACAATGGTTTGTGCCTCCACTGTTTCGGAATCAACGGGCAGTTGCTGGTATGCCTGCGCCAGGTCGAGCTTTGCGAAGATTTTTCCTCCACCCAGCGAGTGTAATAGATGTTGCACCACTGGGACGGGGTATGCGCTTTGTTGCAGCGCGTGGTTCAGGGTGGCCTTATATCTCCGCAGATTTGTAAGGACCCATCTGGCTTTATCGGGGTCACAATTGGGGTTTCCCACCTTGCGTGGTCTATTTCTTCCAGTACCCCCTGTGCGATGAGCTTATCCAATTGCTCATCGAACTTTGGTTTAAGTGCAAATGGGACCCACCGTGCCTTTAACCAGATTGGTGCTATGTTTGGGTTCAAATTGAATGAAATAGAGGACCCTTGGTACTTGCCTAGCTTCCCGTCAAAAACGTCCTGGAAGTCTTTCATCAGGCTCTCCTCCCAGTCTGCCTCGGTGACGCTGTTTATGCCGGTCACTTTGATCCCCAAGGGCGCAAACCATTCTAGCCCCAGCAGGCTTGGGCGATCCCTGTCCACTATCATCAATGGGAGGATTTCTGAGTGTTCCTTGAAGGTTATTTGAAAATGTCCAACTCCCACTATGGGGATCCTGTTCCCCTGGTAGTCCTTCAAGGTCACTCTTTGATTTTCTAGTTGTCTTCTTCGTATGCTGGGGATTAGTCATTTGATGGTGTTCCAGGATACCATTGACAGGTATGATCCGGAGTCCACTTCCATGTTACACTGTTGGCCTTCAATGTTGACCTGTATGTGTACTTTACGGGTATCTGTCGCACTCAAATGCCCAATGGTAATTGTCTGATTGGTCTCTTCCTTTCAGTAGGGTTCGCTGAGCAGCTTATTTCTGCTTTGGCGGCTCCAACGTTTCACTGTCTGTCTGTCTCTGATCCTGGGGGGGGAGGTACTGTCTCATCGCTTAGAGCTGTAGCTCTTTTTGTTTTGGCAGACCCTAGCAATGTGTCCCCGTTTCTTGCAGTGGCAGCAAAAAGTGTCTAAAAAACGGCACTCGGATCAGGGGTGGTTTCCTCCACACTTGGCACATTGGAAACCCGACTTGGAGTCTATGTATTTCTTCCTCCTCCTCGTTGGTATCGGATAAGGACTCGACGTCCTCAAGGTGCACGGTAGTGGTGGCAGTCTTTTGGTTGCCCTCAGGCTTCCTCTCGTGGAGTTGGCCTGTTTCTGCCCATGTTTGCTGGGTCGCCACATTCATTTTCTGCATGGTTGCTGCTGACTTCTTTGCGGCCTCAGCTGCAGTGGCCTTGGCGATGGCTTCGGTGACCAAGATGTTTGGCTGGGTCAGTCATCAGCTCTGTAATGTGAGATCCCTCAGTCCCAGGACCACGCAGTCCATATTGAGAAACTCACAGGCACCACCAATGTCCCTCAGAGCTGCTATGAACTCCCTGACATTCTCACCTTCTCTCAGGTCTCTTTTATAAAATTCGTGTTTCCTGATAAGGTTGGAGACACCCGGTGCATAATGGGCTCTCAGCAGTCAGTCCAACTCTGGCCATGCCATCTGTGTGACGTCCTGAGGTTTGGCCAATGCTTTAGCCATTTTGAACACTGTGAGCCCACAGTGTGTCAGGAACACGACTCTCTTCCTTTTATCATTGATTCCTTGCATGTCGTTGCTCTCAAGGAACATGAGGAACCGGTTGATGTACAATGCCCAGTCCTCTGTCTTTGGGCTGAATGGTGTGGGTGGCGAGTTGTTGCCGGCCATCTCGTCAGTTGGTCAGTCCTCGTTGCCACGTGCTCGACTGGTCCCCTTTGTCTCAGGATCCCATCCTCGTTGCCAGTGTTTGATCGCGGGAAAGAGACTTGAGACCAGTGTGACTTCAGCTCTTTATTTTAGTTTCTTGAAATCAGCTCTAATCGCGGAGCCACGGCACCCTCTTTTATAGTGGCTGCTCACGGCTCGCGGCCAATGACGGTTCTTTGAATCTTCCACTGATCTGGCGGGCCAATCACAAAGTGGCAATGTGAACCAATCAGGCTCGCGCTTTTGAACCAATCAGCAAGTGGCATTTATGGACCAATCAGAAAAAGGTATTTCAAGTATGTTAATATAGAACACCAGTGGTGCCAGTCTCTCTGCCAACTCATACTGAAACAAGAAGAGCAACTAAGATGATCAAGGGCCTGGAGACAAAAATGTATGAAGAATAGTTGCAGGAATTGGATTTGGCTAGTTTAGAGAAAAGAAGGACCAGAGGTGACATGATAGCAGTCTTCTAGCATTTGAGGGGCCACCACAAAGAACAGGTGTTAGGGTTAGGGTACAGATGATTAGGAAAATAACTCTATGAAGTACCTTCAAACAAAGGAGAAATGAATCTCTCCTGTTAACAGGCAGGCTAATGAAAAGTGGATTCATTATTAAATATTACTTCTCCCCCCCCCATAGATTCTCCTCTCTCCCTCATTTGTGAGGTCTTAAGGCCTGGTCCCACTGGCCGACGGACGCAAAACGTATGCATAAAGGACATAGCGGGCAAGCAAAATTTCGGGGGTGGCTCCATCCATTGTCATCTGCTCCAAAAGTGGCGAAAATTTGCATAAACAGAATGGAAAAGAACGGACGTGGGTAGTATGTAGGGGGGATGTTAAATGGATGTTCATAGGAAGCCTAGCAGATGAAAGCGGATGGAAGCGGATGACACATCCGAAGGGGTTCCGGAGGAGAATTTCGAAGTGGACGCATAGCAGAAGGGGCGGATGCATAGCGGATGAAGCGGATGCATCACAGACGCCTATAGGAAACAAAGGGGATGCCGCGCGGATGTATATCAGATGCAAAGCGTTCACTGTGCATGTGGGGAGTATGAATTGCATCAGCTTCACGGATATAAAAGGATGCAGCACGCATGCAGTCAGCATACAGGGGAAAGACATGTTGCCACATACATCTTGCAGGAACACCATAGTTCATCAGTCAGGCAAGAAGAGGAAGCCCATGCCTACTCGTTCAAGCTCTGGCAAGGGGAAGAAGGACAGAACCAGCATCCCACACCCTGGCACTGATTCTGAAGCTGCTGCTGCTGCTGCTGTGGTGGACCAGCCACAAGGCCCTCAAGCCCCTCAAAGCCTTGCTGCTGAAGGCCCTGCTGCTCAAGCCCCTGAAGGCCCTGCTGCTCAAGCCCCTGAAGGCCCTGAACAATCTCCAGAAGGCCCTGATGCTGAACCCCTGAAGGCCCTGCTGATGTCCCTGCCAGAGGGAGGAAGAGGCAAGGGAAGGAGAAGGGAGAGAGGAAACAGTACACCATTTCTGAGGAGCATGAGGAGGAGGTGCTGGAATGGCTGAGGGAGAACGAGTACCTTTGGAGAAAGGGCCACAGACTGTATTGGGACACCAAGAAGAAGCAGGCAGCTTGGAGAGACAAGGCAGAGAGCCTGGGCTACACTTCAGAAGTACTCCTGGGATGGTAGAAGCACATGCACACCGGGTATGGCAAGCTACACCTCAAGAAATCCAGACAGGGTGCTGTCAAGCTCACTGACCGGGAGATGTACGTCATAGCCAAGTGCAGTCTCCTGGAGGGTGAGATCCGCCATGGAGGAGCAGCCCCACTGACACCCCTCTCCCTCAGACAGCCCACAGACAGCCAATCCTCTTCCAGCCAGGAGCCAGCTACCCTATCCAGGCAGGTGTCTTCAGAGGACCCCACAGCAGAGACCCCTCAGACAGCTGCACTCCCCATGCTAGCGGACTTGGAGGATCCCATGGAGGATGACGCCCTGCTGTCACAAATGGAGGAAGAAGCAGCAGCCACCAGAGGCCAATCCACCCCCATCCCCACCCCCAGCTCCAGAGGATGCAGGCAGAGAGGCAGACTGGAGGGCCAGGACCACAGTGTGCTGTTGGAGATCAGGGACACAATGAACACCAGCACAGAACTTCTCTCTCAGCTGGTCCACTTGGACAGAGCATCCTCGGGCCATAACACCTTCATCACCTACATGAGCCAGACCCTGAGGGACCTCCCCGAGGCCCAGTACCAGGTGATGAAGCAGAAGATCACAGCACTTCTGCACAACCCTCAGGGCCCAGCTGAAGCTGCTCCTACCCAGTCCAGATCTGCTCCTCCACCCCAGGCGATGTCACAGCCCTTCCACGGCTTTCAACAGCCCCTCACCTACCAAGGCTACGACTACCAGGACTTCCCACAGCAGAAGCAGAACTTCCCAGTCCAGGCCCAGGTTCATCGGATGCCACAGATGCCAGCCCTCACCCAGCTGCAGACCAGACAGCCCCACTACACTCCTCCCAACCCTTTCTCCACCCCACAGCCAAGCCCATCAATGGACAATCTGTCATCAGTATTGGGCCTGACATCCCAGGTACTTGATGAAGGGCCTCTCAACCTCACAGGACTGAGTCAGCTATCGGATAGCTTCCTGATCACACCATCACCTGCTGTACCCTCAGGGCCAAGCACCCCAATGGTGCCTCAGACCAGCACTCAAGCCACAGCCACCTCCACAGTCCCTGCCCACTTAACAGCTGAGACCATGGACATGACTCAGAGTGACTGAGAATAGTGTCAGAGACTGAGTTGTTTACTTGTTAAGTTTATCTTTGCTTAAGACACTTTCCTTGGTTCATTTTGCTTTTTTAATACAGTTATAAAGTTTACCTAAGAAAGTTTATCTTTGCTTAAGACACTTAATACAGTTTATTTGGTTCATTTTGCTTATTTAATAAAGTTAATAAAGTTTATCTTTGCTTAAGACACTTAGTTTACTTGGTTCATTTTTTTTACTTAATAAAGTATTGGTGAAAACTTTGAAAAAATGGTTAAGACTTTGCATGCTTGTGGGATAGATAAGGATAGTTGTGGGATAGATAAACCTCCAGTGCAACCATAGTGGGGCCGTATGGTCCACCATCCCAGTGATGTAGATGATTTTTCCCCCCTTTTTATAGAAAATATCGGTTGTCCGCCAGGTGTCCTTCTACATACTCTAGACATACTGCAGAATATAAATATATGAGATACATCCCAGATACAAACATTTTGTCCATTTTGAATACTTTATATACGAGATGGATATGCTTACATCTTTTCTATTTCCGTGCTACTAACACTGTGTAGACATTCCGTGTACCTTTTATTTCCTCCCTCTTTCCGTTTTCAGCTGAAGCGGGTGTGAGTTGAGGGGATGGCCAGAGGATGCAGAGAGGATACAGCGGATGTTTAACAGATGATAACGGACATCGAATGTTTGTTCCCCGTATATGTGGCAGACGTACATCGTACGCGGCGGAAAGTTCATCCGTTCACAAAGTTTTGTGAAGCTCAAAACTTCTTGTGCAGATGAAATCTCAGTGGACGGATGCTCGACGGATAGAGCGTATGAAACACGTACGCAATGAGTACACAACGGATGCATAGCGTTCTCCAATGGATGGAAAGCTTTCTTTAACGTTTTACATCCTCTTTGCATCCGTAAGTGCAATGGGACCGGGCCTTATTACCATTTTCTTTTTCTGTGTTTCCTAAACACTCTAAGTATTGTACTGAAAGGATTCCATTTCTCCTGCTCGGTTCCTTCAAGAGGCTATTTAAAAGCTTTTAAAGATATTGGACTTTCTGTTCTTGGGGGGAAAGACATTATCTGACCCTAAGTCTGTTCTATTTTACTGTTACATCTGTTTTATTTATTTATATCTATTTTATAGCCGTTAGTTTTCAACAGCTGTGATAGCCTAACCCACATACGAACTCAATGCAGAAGCCTGATGATGGCAGATGAGATTCTGCTGAAACGTTGCTACAACTTTAAAAGCACAACAGTGACGTAGTATAATACCCGAAGGAAGCTGAACAGCGCGCGCGCGCACACACACACACACACACACACACACACACACACACACACACACA
>BLBF01000058.1:21888235-21957676 GCA_015471245.1 Laticauda colubrina
TATGTATATGTATATGTATATGTATATGTATATGTATATGTATATGTATATGTATATGTATATGTATATGTATATGTATATGTATATGTATGTATGTACAAAATATATATATACAAAATAGTTATTCAAAATCATTCTGGTACTGGTATGGTATGAACCTTGTAAATCTTTCGTATTTCTTTTCAATATCTATTAATCTTTGAGAACAATTGAAATGTTTCCCTCCCTTATTCATTCTAACTTAACTGTTAATAAGCAAACCATTGGATAGTCATAGCTTTATGTTATAAATTTTTGACGATTAATAAGCAAAATAATTATTCAAATTCATTCTAATAACTGGTATAAATTTCCTTATAAATCTTTCACATTTCTTTTCAATATTTTATCAATCTTTAGAAACAATTGCAATGTTTCCCTCTCTTCTTTATTATTGCATTAATTATAAATAAACATATCATTACATAACAATAGTTTTATCTCATAGATTATTTATTTATTTCATTTCTAACTCATTACAGTATTCTACTGTCACAACACTATCTTTTGTACCTTTGAAGAATCCTCACTTTTAACTTAATTTAATCATTGTCTCTGTGTTTTCTAGCTAAGCAAATACCTTTAATCCTAGTACGTTTCCCCTTTTTCTTTATTTCCTGTTTGGGTATGGGTTTTGATGTTTATTTTTTTTTCTCACAAAAAGTAGAATCAGGATATTTTACTGTGCTGCATTTTTGGGTCCTAGTAACCATTCCAAATACAACATTCTTAAAATGAAGAGAAATTCCCTTGATGCTGTATTCTTACAATGAAGGGGGAAAAAAGATATGATGGAAATAGAATGACCGACTTGCTCATGAAATATATTATTTTGGGACTTTAGCACATTCATCCTGTTTTGTTCAGAAAACACACGAGGTAGACCGGGTTCCAACAACAAATACTTTATTCTTTAACTAGTCAGTAAATAGGAACACTTGGCTGAAGCCGAGGCCAGCCTTTTATACAGGCTGGCTTGCCTGCTTGCAGCCAATGGCAGTTGCTTAAATTTGCCGCCTTTTAGCAGCTCTTTGGATTGGTTCCTAGTGAACCAATCCAATGTTTAGTTTATTTGACCAATCAGGTTTGCAGGTTTGGAGTCACCCACTTTACATATAGAACACCCCTCCCCTCTTAGTTCAGTCCTACGTGGTGACGTAGTCTCGCAGGTAGGCGGGGCTTTTCCGGACTTGACTTGACTTGCGCGGTTCATTCTTAGTGAAGTCTTCGACCGGTTCGGATGGGTCTGCTGTGTTGTGTGTTCTTCTCCCTGGAACCATCTGGAAGGGTGAGTCAGCCATTTTACCGTCGCCTGAGTTTCTTAGGCTGGCGGTTTTGCCGCTCCCTCCCGTTTCCTCAGGGCAGGTCGAGCTGGCCTGGCTGGCCCCTTCTGATGCGCTCTTCACGCAAGTCTCTCCAAACAGTGAATTTTTTATTTGCTCTTTTTGATTATATGTTTCATTGGTTTTGGTTTTAAACAGTTCTTTATTTACTTCTCGCCTTTCCCCCCCCACCTTGGTTTGCAATTCGTCGGTTTTGTCGGTGAATGGTTGTAAGTCTGTGGTTCTCTCTATAATTCGGGATCGAAGCTGGTCTATGTGCCGCTTCCATTCCCTGCCATCCTCTATTATTAATCGGTAGGATTTGGGGCCTGTGATTTGGGTAATCTGTCCTGGTAGCCATACCGGGTCCCCGGTGAAGTTTTTAGCATATACTAAATCGCCTATTTCGAATTGTCTAAGCCGTGTAGAGGAGTCAGGGGGGTTTTCTGGAGTAAAATTTGGGTGTAACCTATCAAGGTGTGATCTTAACTTTCGCCCCATAAGTAATTCTGCTGGGGACTTGTTGGTTATGGTACTGGGCGTTATGTGCTGGAGTGTGAGCAAACGGTTTACTTTCTGTTGGACATCTCCAGCGTCCATTCTTTCTAAACCTTCTTTAGTAAACCAGACCATTCTCTCAGCCCTGCCGTTCGCAGCCGGGTGAGCCGGCGCGGTTAGAGCATGTCTTATACCTAGGGAGGCTAGGTATTGCTCAAATTGTATGCTGGTTAGCTGTGGCCCATTATCTGAGACAAGAACGTCCGGTATGCCATGGGTGGCAAAAAGGTTGTCCAGCTTTTTAATTACAGTTTCTGTTGTCATTGATGGCATAACTTTTACTTCAAGCCAATTCGAATAGGCATCAACGACAATCAGAAAGGTATGCCCCTTGGTAGGACCCGCGAAATCAATGTGTATTCTTGACCAAGGTCCCCGAGGGGTTTCCCAGTCCTTAACGGGTGCTTTTGGTGGGGACGGTCTAATTGCCTGGCATTTGTGGCATGAGCTTACCCAATACTCTATGTCCTTATCAATACCCAGCCACCAAACATAACCTCTAGCAAGGCTTTTCATCTTAACCATTCCCGGGTGCCCTTCATGTAACAACCTAAGTACCCTGGGTTGTAATTTGGCAGGGATTACTACCCGATCACCCCACAACAAACACCCCTTTTGGATCGAAAGTTCAGTCTGTCTGGACCGGAAAGGTTTAAAGTTTTCAGTTTTTTTATTCTCTGGCCAGCCTTTACCTACCCAGCTAAGAACGCGGGCAGTCAATGAGTCTTTCGCGGTGGCTCTGGTGACATCATAAGCAGATATGGGTAGATCGGGGCAAGTCTCAATTTGTAGCGTTGTCATAGCTGGTGCCGGGTCTTCATCGGTTGCTGGTAAGGGTGCTCTGCTCAAAGCGTCCGCATGGGAAATTTGTTTCCCTGGGCGATGTGTCAGAGTGTAGGAATAAGCTGCTAGGAACTCTGACCATCTAGTCATTCTTGGGGACAGTATATTAGGTGTTGGCTTGTTTCCCGCCAAAATCCCCATCAGCGGTTTGTGGTCTGTTATGATTTGAAAAGTCCACCCATATAAGTACTCGTGGAAGCGTTTTACTCCAGCGACAATTGCTAGAGCTTCCCTGTCCAATTGGCTGTAATTCCGCTCGGTTTTGGATAGAGTCCTAGAGTAATATGCGACGGGTGCTTCTCTGCCATCAGGTAGTTGGTGGCTCAGGATGGCACCTACTCCGTATGGTGAGGCGTCGCAGGTCACTCTTAATGGCAGTGTGTTGCTAAATTGGATGAGAACGTTTGTTGATGTAAGCAAGTTTTTAATATTTTGAAAGGCTTTTTTTTCTTTGTAACCCCAAGTCCAAGTTACCTTCTTGTCTAGAAGACGGTGTAACGGTTCTGCTATAGTGGCCTTGTTTGGCAGGAACACATTATAAAAATTAATTAGTCCTAAAAATGCTTGTAGTTCGGTTTTATTTCTTGGTTCAGGTGCGTTTTTGATTGCTTTAA
Source organism: Laticauda colubrina (assembly GCA_015471245.1). NCBI lineage: Eukaryota > Metazoa > Chordata > Lepidosauria > Squamata > Elapidae > Laticauda > Laticauda colubrina. Next base: position 21,891,612 of record BLBF01000058.1, read on the forward strand.
CTTTTTTGTCTGTAGGGTGGATACCCTCTCCGTCTATTGAGTAGCCCAGGAATTCGACGCTATTCTTAATTAAACAGCACTTTTCTCTTTTTACCTTGAGGCCAGATTCCCTAAATTTAGTTAATACTTCTTTGAGTCTTTTCCTTAATTGAGTTTCGTCTCTGGCCGAGATTAGGACGTCGTCAAAATAGGGAACAACTCCTTGTATGCCATTTAGGAGGCGTTCCATCAGACTCTGGAAAACGCCAGGAGCCACGCTTACTCCAAATTGGAGCCGGTGACATTTGAATGCGCCCTTATGGGTGACTATCGTCTGTGCTTCTGCTGTTTCTGGGTCCACTGGGAGTTGTTGATAGGCTTGTGCCAAGTCGAGTTTAGCAAAAACTTTGCCCTTTCCCAGGGAGTGAAGCAAATGCTGGACTACTGGCACTGGGTATGCGCTTGGTTGTAATGCGTGGTTCAGGGTAGCCTTATAGTCACCACAGATTCTAATGGACCCGTCAGGTTTTATGGGTGTGACGATAGGCGTTTCCCACTTGGCATGGTCCATAGGTTCTAACACCCCTTGGGCTATTAATTTGTCCAGCTGTTCCTCTATTTTTGCCTTTAGTGCAAAAGGAACTCGCCTGGCTTTTATTCTTCGTGGGGCTATTTGGGGGTTTAGATTGAAAGAAATGGGATTTCCCCGATACTTGCCAAGTGAGCCGTCAAAAACGTCCTTCCCAGCCGGTTGTAGTCACTCGATCGACCCCGGTCATCCCGATGCCCAATGGCGTGAACCATTCGATGCCCAGGAGGCTTGGTCTGTCTTGGTCGACTATGGTCAGCGGTAGCACCTTGATGTGATGTTTGTAGGAGACTCGGAATTGTCCCATGCCTACCACAGGGATTTGGTTTCCCTGATAGTCCTTGAGGGTTAGGTGCTGCTTCTTCAATTCTTTGGGTTTGATACCTGGGACTAGCTGTCTTATTGTGTCCCACGATACCATGGATAGGAGGGACCCTGAGTCCACTTCCATCTTGCAGTGTTTTCCTTCGATTTTCACGATGACTTTAATTTTCTTCCCACTTTCCATCTGAGCGCTCTTTATAATGACAGTTTGGTGTGTATTGGCTCGCTTCTCTTGTTGCCACTTTCTCTCAGCTCGTTTAGGCTCAGCTCGTGTTGAGGAATTTCTGCATCTCGTTGGGCTGTAGTATTTTTTGTTCCTGCAGACCTTCTCAATGTGCCCTCGTTTCTTGCAATGCCGGCAGATGGCATCGAGAAATCTGCATTCGGCTCGGGGATGGTTTCCTCCGCAGCCAGCACATTCCCGCCAATTTCTCCTTTCACGCTCTTTTCTGTTCGTGAGCAAACGGTGGACCTCGTCATCTTCTTCGCTCGATTCAATTGTTTCGCCCGACTCTTCGTAGTGGGTTGTGGTGGCAGGCTACTTTCTGTCTTTGGTTGGTGTTTCTTCGCTGTGTGTGTTCATCTTTTTCATGGCTACGGCAGATTTTTTCGCGGCTTCAGCGGCTGTGGCTTCCGCGATGGCTTTGGTAACTGTGATGTTGGGCTTGTTGAGTAATTTACTCTGTGCGGTCGAGTCTCTCAGGCCCAACACCACGCGATCCCTCATTGCTTCGTCAATGTTCAAAAATTCACACTCACCCCCTAATTGTCTAAGGGCAGCGATGAAATCAGTGACGGTCTCTCCCTCTCTCTGGTCTCTGCGGTAAAATTCGTGTCGCTTTATTAAGTTTGATACCATCGGAGCGTAGTGTGCTTTGAGGACTCTTTGCAATTCTGTCCACGTTAGTTGTTTAACGTCCCGGGGCTTCGCAAGGGCCTTTGCCATCTTGAAAACTGTTGGCCCGCAGTGCGTCAGGAATACGGCTCTCTTGCGTTGCTCTGAAATGTCTTCCATTTCATTGCTCTCCAAATACATTTGGAAGCGATCAGCATAGTAATCCCAATTCTCTTCGTTGGGATTGAAGGGTGCGGGCGGTGCGTTGTTTCCAGACATCTTGGTTGTCATCTGGACTTCTTATCACCGCGTGCAGGTTTTTCCGTTCAGGACGATCCCACCTTCGTCGCCAGTGTTTTGTTCAGAAAACACACGAGGTAGACCGGGTTCCAACAACAAATACTTTATTCTTTAACTAGTCAGTAAATAGGAACACTTGGCTGAAACCGAGGCCGGCCTTTTATACAGGCTGGCTTGCCTGCTTGCAGCCAATGGCAGTTGCTTAAATTTGCCGCCTTTTAGCAGCTCTTTGGATTGGTTCCTAGTGAACCAATCCAATGTTTAGTTTATTTGACCAATCAGGTTTGCAGGTTTGGAGTCACCCACTTTACATATAGAACACATCCTTCATTCTTCTTCTCTTTTCCTCTTATTCTTTCCTGTGAAGTAACTTTTTTACCTTTTTCTTTTTGCAACTGACTTCCTTGCTATAGTTAATTAAGTTAAAAGAAACTTTACAAGTGAACATTTGACAGTCAGAAATCTAGTCATAAAACTAAAGAGCATGCTCAAGTCCTTTCAACATTTTATTTGTTTATTTTTTATTTAGGTCAACAGTAGACAGTCTAAGGTTAAAGTTTTTGGGATTTGGGGAAGAAACCACAGAGTCAGGTAGAGTATTCCAGACATTGACCACTTTGTGGCTGAAGTCGTATTTCCTGCAATCAAGTTTGGTGCAGTTAACCTTAAGTTTGTATCTATTGTCTGTTCTTGTGTTGTTATGGTTGAAGCTGAAATATTCATTGACAGGTAGGACATTGCAATATATAATGTTATGTACTATACTTAGATTTGACCAAAGGTAGCATAGTTCTAGGTTGTCTAGGTCTAAAATTTCGAGTTTGGTGGCATAAGGTATTCTACAAAGAGTAGAGGAGTGGAAAACTCTTCTTGTGAAATATTTCTGGACTTTCTCAATTGTATTAATATCAGATACGTAATGCGGGTTCCAGACTGATGAGCTGTATTCAAGTATTGGCCAAGCAAATATTTTGTATGCTCTATTTAGTGGTATAATATTACCAGAGAAGAAACTAGGAAGGATTAGATTAACAACTCTTAACGCCTTTTTGGCTGTGTAGTTACAGTGGGCTGTAACTACACAGATCATTAGAGCTTAGATCATTAGAGATGAGTATTCCAAGGTCCTTGACAAAGTTTGGATCCTCAACAAGGTCTTGCTTATTTAGCTTGTATTTTATTTTCTGATTTTTTTGCCAATGTGTAAAACAGAGCATTTTATTTGTTGAGATTTGAAGTTGCCATTTGTTTGACCCTTTTGATACATAGTCGAGGTCTTTTTGAAGGGTAACTGTATAGTCTGTGGTGTTGAATAGCTTTACATCATCAGCGAAGAGAACACAGTTCCTCTTAATATGATCACAGAGGTCATTTATGTAGAGTATGAAGAGAGTTGGTCCTAGAACACTGCCCTGGGGGACACCACTGTTGACAGGTACAGAATTTGATTGGATGCTCCCAATTTTGACCATTTATTGTCTGTTTGACAGGAATGCTTCTATAGAATAGAATGCTTCTATTTTATCTATAAAACTAAGATTTTAGTTTTAGGAGTAGTTTGTCATGTACCACTGAATCAAAGGCTTTACAGAAGCCTATGTAGATTGCATCTATTGCTTTGCCCTGATCGAGTTGTGTAGTCCATATGTTTTTGCAGTGTAAGAGTTGCAGATTGCAAGAGATTTTTTTTTTTCTGAAACCAAATTGTTTATTAGAGAGTAGGTTGTTTGTCTCTAAGTGGAGGATAATGGATTGGTTAACAATTGGTTCCATGACTTTACATGTGACACAGCATAAAGAGATTGGTCTCTAATTTTCAACTAGGCTGGGGTCTCCCTTTTTGAAGATAGGGATGACTGTGGCCATAGGTTTGGCAAGGAGCTGGTCCTGAAAGATTTTTCAAAGATTATGCTTAGAGGTTCTGCTATGGCAGGGGGTAGCTTTTTTCAGAAGTAGGCACATATTCCATCTGGTCCAATAGATGGAGATGGTTTTAGATTGCATAATCCTTTTTTCAACATTGTCTTCTGTAAAATCAAAATGTATTAGATCATTGTAGTTGTCCATGATTCGATTAGGAAATACTGGGCATGATCCATTACTGTTTATAAATACAGAGTCAAAGAATATGTTAAAGACGTTGGCTTTAATGGTGTCATCGTTGCAGTCTTTACCATTCGGTTGTTTCAGGGTCTTTTAGTTTGTTGTTCACAAAATTGTAGAAAGCACAGGTGGAATTGGTGCGTAGAAGGTTTTCCTCTTGTTTCATGTGATAATTGGTGCATTCAGTCTTTATCTGGTGGCATAAATTTTTGTACCAGCTTTTGAACTTGGCAACATGACCAGATTTGTTTTTCCGCCAAAATGATTTCTTTTTGGATTGAAGCTTCCTTATTGTTATGGGTAAATTGTTTTTCTGGTTTTGGGAGTTGTTATTAGTTCATACAGTTGGATGACTCTTTTGACTTCAAGTAAAAATATGTTGTAATGGTCTTCAACAGTATTGCATCCAGTGAATAGAAATTGCCAATCAAGGGATGAGAGATCATTGTCTATGAGATCATAGTTGCCTTTTTTGAAGTTCTAATTGGGGATCCAGTGATTGTGAAATTTTTGTGTGGATGTATGTTGAGACAAAAGTCAATCATGTTGTGGTCACTTTTCGAAAAGGGTTCTTTAATTTGTATTCCATAAATTGAATTCGAACTATTGAAGAAGATGAGAATTGTGGCAGTTGTTAAGTCTTGTATTGTTGGTTACTAGTTGTTCCAGTCCCAGATTTGTTACAGCATTGTAGAAGGTTGCATGTATGGGTTCTGTTTTACATTCGTTTGGATCCAGTTAATATGAGGTAGATTGAAGTCACCAAGAAAGATATGAGCGTGTGGGCAGGATGCTGCCTATGTTAGTAGTGAAGCTTGTTTGCATGTTCAACATCATAATCAGGGGCTCTATAACATAGTAAGAATCAAAATGTGATATTTAAGGACAGTTCACAGGTGATGGTCTCAGGAAGAGCAAGCTCCTGGGTAACTTGGATGTATTTCAGATGTAGGGACTTTTTATAGAAGATAGCAACACCACCTCCTCTATGGATTTCACTAATTGATTGGTAAACATGATAGTCTCTTACTGTGGCAATAGAGAGTCAGGAGAGATGTGCTGAGCCATTTATACTGCCTCAAAGAAAATTTCAACCAGAAACAAACACCTTGGCTTAACCTTTCCTTTTTCCACCAGGAAATCCATTCAGTAGTTCAATTGGCTCCTCTGTGAGCTTTTCTTAAAATTAGACTATCTCTTTCAAAGCTCTCCCCCAATAAATGGAGTGCCTGCACTCTATATAATCTGAGACTAACAGCACTCAGTAATAAAAAGCAGAAATTCAAACCCAGAATGTTCCAGCTGCAGATTTACGGGAAGAGTCTCTTTCATCTTACACTCCACTTGAGAAAGCCTGAGGTTCTTAAAACCATCCTAACTACTTTGAAAGGAGCAGGGCTGGTTGCAGGATTGGACTGATGACCAGAACAAGCTGGATTCTGTTCTTGAAAAATCACAGGGCCTCTTGGTGGCATTTGGCAGGTTTTGTGAGAAAGCAAGGGAAAGTTTACAACAGATCCCTGGCAGAGGGCTATTTCTCATTTGTTTTCAGTTGCTGCTTGTGGAAATCATATTTGTAAAGCAGCCTAAGAGGGCTGGGTATTGATTCTCAACTTTTGCAATGAAAGGACTTTTAGAGACCAGGGGTGGGATTCTACTGGCTTGGACCGGTTCAGGCGAACCAGATGTTAAAATTAACAGTTGATTCACCAAACCAGTATTTCAACCGACCTGAAATACTGGACCTGCCCCTCCGAGGAGTTTTCATGCGGTCCATTTTTGATGGAGGTAAGTGCAGGGTCCTCGTGGAGGCTCTGGGATGAGGAAAACCAGACCTTCTGGAAGTCCAGAAATAGGCCTGTTCCAGAAGGCCTCAGAGCCCAGGGGGAGGCCATTTTCGCTCTCCCAGAGGCCCAGGGGAGGCCTCTGGACCCTTGGGAGAACAAAAACATCCTTCCTGGAAAAACCAGGATTGACAAAACGGGCCTGTTTCCGGCTTCCGGTGGGCCTCCTGAGCAGTGGTGGAATTCAAATTTTTTTACTACTGGTTCTGTGGGCATGGCTTATTTGGTGGGCGTTGCTTATGGTCATGTGACTGGGTGGGTGTGGCTTAGTGGTCATGTGACTGGGTGAGTGTTATTGGTGGTCATGTGACTGGGTGGGCGTGGCTAACTCAATGTCACTCGCACCAAGGGGTGCCTCACCTGGCCCCTCCCAGCCATTCCTGGTCACCCAGCCTCAACTTATCTATAGTTCTGTAAAAATGTTGTTCACCTTTTTTGACTTTATTATCTGCATACTATAGATGTACTTTCATGGACCACTGAAAGGAGCAAATGGCTCACATGCTTTACTCAAGAGTGTGATAGGCAACAGGCTTTTAAGGGGCTGCCACAAAGAAATTGGGGGGGATGTATTTTCCAAAGAAGCAGAATGCAAACAAGAAGCAATGGATGGAAACTGAGCGGAGAGAAGCAACCTAAAACTAAGGAGAAACTTTCTGACAGTGAGAACAATTAACCAGTGGAACTGCCTGTCTCCAGAAGTTCTGGGTGCTCAATCACTTGAAGTTTTTAAGAAAAGACTGGACAGCCATTTCTCTGAAATAGTATAGGGTTCACCCCTAGGTCCCTTCTAAGTATTATTCTGACACCTTTCCCAGGATTTCTACTCAGAGTTTGGCATCCTCAGTTTTCTTTCCTGAACTGGGGGTTGAATTAGAAGACCTCCAAGGTCCCTTTCAACTCTTGTTAAACACGTGTCTATTTTATGCTCTGGACTCTTGACATTGAATGCATGTAAACCCTGCAAAATATGTGATAGCCCTGGGCAAAAGAAAGGCAGAAAAATCATTCTAGATGTAGGGACAGTGTAAAATATTAACACATAATAAATAATGGAACAATTAAAAATAATAGCACAGGGGAAAAGAAGACAGAGCCTCCTCGCCGACAGACTGTATATCGTGACTCTCTGCGGCTAGAGCCCCAATCATTACGATTAGGAACTGAAGCTGCCTTGGAGCGGCGGAGTAAGGGGAAGCCACAAGCCAGGTTGAGGGGAGCCGCATCTCCCCCTCTGGGCTTGGTCTATTTCCCCCCGAAGAGGAGGGAAGAAAGATGGATTACATCTGAACCAGGACAACTGGGCAATAAAACGAAACAAAAGTACCCCAGGATTAAGGTAACTTGGAATTTTTAAGAAAAGAAAAGTGAGCAGAGAAATTACAAAGGGACAGGGGAAAAAAATAAGAAAATATTTTTGACAGCTAAGCAGGGCTTTGAACAGGGAAAGGAAGAAACTGGGACTAAAGATTTAACTAAATTGTACTAAAATATTTTGGGAATAAACAGGCATAAAATAAAGCTGGACTTAAGTTTGCCAAAAAATAATAATAATAAAGTTTACAAATTGGAGATTGGACTGTGCTGTAATATTGAGGTTCGAAAAACCCTAAATAAAAGAATAGGGGGAAAAGGTGGAGACTTTGTATAATGGAGAGTGCCACCTTTTGACAACAACTTGAACTGAAACAAAATGGAAAGCATCCTGTTTCTGAATGAACTTGTGTGGATATAAAGGGCCTGTCACATTGGCCAACAGATGCAAAACGTATGTAAAAAGGACACAGCGGACGAGAAAACGTTCCATCCGTTGTTATCCGCTCTCAAAAGTGTCCCGAATTTGCATAAGCAGAGCGGACAACAATGGACAACAGACATGGGGAGGACATAGCGAGGATGTTGTGGATGCTCCACGGAAGCCTAGCAGATGGAAGCAGATGGGAGCGGATGGCACATCTGCAGGGCTTCCGGGGGAACACAGTGAAGCGGACGCGCAACGGAAGTAACGGATGCAGAGCGGATGCCTAGCAGATGACGCGGATGCAGAGCGGAAGCTTAGCGGAAGCCTAGCGGAAGCCCAGCAGATGCCTAGCGGATGCAATGCGTTCACTGCGCATGCGGGGAGGATGCATTGCGTCTGCCCGCGGATATAAAGGGAAGCAGCTAGCAAGCAGGTCACTATTCAGAGGAAAGACCTGCTGCCAGACACAGCTCCAGCCAGCAACCATGGGGAAGAAGAGGAAGCCTGTGCCATCTACTGCCAGCCCTGGCAAGAAGGACAGGGCCACCATCCCACCCCCTGGCCCTGACTCTGCTTCTACTGGGGCTTCTGATGCTCGGGCTGACTCTTCTGGTGCTGGGGCTTCTGCTGGTGCTGCTCCTGGTGCTGGGGCTTCTGCTGGTGCTTACTCTGCTGGCGCTGCTCCTGGTGCTGGTGCTTCTGCTGGTGCTTACTCTGCTGGCGCTGCTCCTGGTGCTGGTGCTTCTACTGGTGCTTACTCTGCTGGCGCTGCTCCTGGTCCTGCTGGTCCTGCTGATGCTCCTGGTCCTGCTGGTCCTGCTGGTGCTGCTGGTGCTTACTCTGCTTCTCCTGATCCTGGTCCTGCTGGTGCTGCTGGTGCTGCTGGTCTTGCTTTTGCTGCTACTGTTGTTGTTGCTGCTGCTTCTGCTGGTGGTGTGGTGGAGCAGCCCCTACAACCTCGAAGCCCCTCTGATGAGGGCCCAGATGGCCCTGCCAGAGGGAGGAAGAGGCATACGTGTAAACGGGAGAGGAGGCAATACTCCATCGAAGAGGAACATGAGGATGAAGTGCTGGAATGGCTGAGGGAGAATGAGTATCTATGGCGGAAGGGACACAGGCTCTATCGAGACACCAAAAGGAAGCGGGCTGCTTGGAGAGAGAAGGTGGAGAGCCTGGGCTACACTTCGGAGGTCCTCCTCGGCTGGTGGAAGCACATGCACACCTGGTACGGGAAGCTGCACCTCAAGAAATCTGGCCAGGCCACGGTCAAGCTGACGGACCGGGAGACCTACGTGATGGCCAAGTGCAGCTTCTTGGAGGGTGAGATCCGCCACCGAGGAGCAGCCCCTCTCACAATCCTCTCTCTCAGGCAGCCCACAGAGAGCCAGTCCTCTTCTGGCCAAGAGTCAGCTCCTGTGTCCAGGCAGGTATCTGTGGAGCGTGCCACGATGGAGACCCCCCCGACAGCTGCACTCCTCATGGCGGAGTGCGTGGAGGACCCCCTGACGCAGTGGGAGAAAGGAGAGGGCACTTCCACCAGAGACCAACCCACATCCACCCCCAGCTCCACCTCCACAGAAAGCAGGCAGAGAGCCAGACTGGAGGGACAGAGCCACACTGTCCTGCTGGAGATCAGGGACACCATCAAAAGCAGCGTAGATCTCTTCTCTCAGCTGGTACACACCAACATACCATCCTCAAACCACAAGCCCTTCCTCACCTACTTCAACCAGACCCTCCTGGATATGTCCGAATCACAGTACCAGGTGATCAAGGACAGGATCACCGGTCTTCTTCACAACCCTCCAGACCCAGCTGAACCTGCTCTGACCCAGTCCAGGTCTGCTCCTCCACCCCAGGTGATGTCACTGCCCTTCCAAAGCTTTCCACAGGCCCTCACCTACCAAGGCTATGGCTACCAGGAGCTCCAGAAGCACAGGCAGCTCTTCCCAGTCCAGGCACATGTACATCGTATGCCACTGGTACCAATGATGCCAATGCCACCCATGCCACAGATGCCACCCACACCACAGATGCCACCGATGCCTCACCTCGCTCACCTGCAGACCAGACAGCCCCACTACACTCCTCCTTCCTCCACCCCACAGCCAAGCCCGGCTTCAGAACATCTGTCATCAGTTTTGGGACTGACACCCCATGTCCTGGAGGAAGGGGCTTTCAACATCACAGGACTGAGCCAGCTCTCTGAGAGCTTCCTCCACACACCATCCCCTGTTGTCCTCTCCGGACCAGGCACCCCAATGGCGCCTCAGACCAGCAATCTAACAGCAGCCACCTCCACAGCACATGGACCCTTCACCCCTGAGACTATGGGCATGCCTCAGAGTGACTGAGAAGAGAGCCAGAGACTGGGTTGCTACCTGATGACTTTATCTTTGCTTGGGACACTTGGGTCATTTTCTTTTACAGTTTGTTATTAGTAAAGATTATCTTTGCTTCACGCACTTGCTTCAGTTCTTTTAAACAATAAAGTCTTGGTGGAAACTTTTAGAAATGGTTTAAGCCTTTGCATTCTTGTGGGATGGGTTAAGATAGCAGTGAGATGGGCAGGGATACTTTTGGGATGAGTAATAGCTGTGGGATGGGCAGGGATACCTGTGGGATGGGCAGGGATAATTGTTGGATGGGTAATAGCTGTGGGATGGGTTAGGATACCTGTGGGATGGGTAATAGCTATGGGATAAATAAACCTCCAGTGCAAGCATAGCGGGCACCCTCCCAGGTGCCACACCTTTGGCCCTTTATTATCAATAACAATTTAATCATTGATCCACACATTTCAACATAAACACAACTCTTTATTAAATGTCCTGATCATTGTAGGGCCACTCAACATACATGGCACAATCTCATCAGTGTGATGAGACAGGCTCAAGGAAGCATCCATTAAGCATCTGTCATCCTGTCTTGCTGCTCCACTGCTCCAGCTGGGGAGTTGCACCAGTGTTTCAGGAGGTTGCGCTGCTTCTTCCCTTCACGTGAAGCTCTGTTGGAGCCTTGCACATCCACAGTGTCTATCAGGTTTCTCCCTTGCCTCCATTCACCAGGCTCCATGTCCCCATTGCCTTGTTGGCGGTCCACAAGCCTGTTCTGCAACACTGGGTAGCGGGTGCACATGAGATTATGCAGGATGCAGCAAGCTTCCACGATGCTCCTCAAGATCTGTGGGCGATGCTGCATGGTGGTGAGAAGTACCTGGAACCTGTTGGCCAGGATGCCAAAGGCGTTCTCCACCACCCGCCTTGCCCTGGACAGCCTGTAGTTGAAGATCCTCTCTTCATGGGTGAGGAGTCTGGAAGTGTAGGGCTTCATGAGGTAAGTTCTGAGGGAGAAGGCGTCATCCCCCACGATGAAGTAGGGCACATGTTGTGTGTCGTTGGGCAGGGGATCTGGATCTGGGAAGCCCATGATGAGGTTGCGTTCCAGCCCCTCCTTGAGGTGACTGGCGTTGTATACCTGGGCATCTGAACATGACCTGTTGCCTGAAGCATCGATGTACATGAACTTGTGGTCAGCATCGACCATGGCGAAGAGGATGATGCTGAATAAGCCCTTGTAGTTGAAATAAGTGGACCCTGAGTTGGCTGGAGCTTTGCAGGCCACATGCTTCCCATCTATGGCTCCAACGGTGTGGGGGAAGTTCCACTTCTGATACTACTGCTCTGCAACTTTCTTCTAGCCTTCTTCAGTGGTGGGGCACTGGAGGAGCTCCTCCAGGTATTCTTCGATGATGGCCTGCACCACTTCCCTGACCACAATGCTGATGCTGTTGTGTGGCACCCTCCAGCTGTACTGCATGCTCCTGTAGGTGGTCCCTGAGGCCAGGTGGCACAGAGTCAGTGCCACCTTGAGTCCAGGGTCCAGGCTGGGCCGGAAGTTGGTGTTTGCCTTGGTCAACCTGGGTCTCAGCCGCCCCACAACTTCGTCATATGTGGATGGAGGCATCCTCATGAAGTTCTGGAATGCACGAGGGTCTTCGTTCCTCAGCCCCACCATCAGCTTGTTATACAGTCCGTACTCTGCTCTTCTCGCGTCCATCTTTGGACCCAGACACTTCTTGGACGCCTCCTTTTCTTCATGTAGAACAGGTGTAAGAGCCTGTAGATGGCTTCGCACTGTTGTAGAACGATGGTGGCTACCAAAAGGAGTGTGTGATGATCCATGGTGGACATGACTGGATGCTGTGTAAGAGGAAGAGCCAGATGAAGGCTGAAGAGGTCTGCACAGCAAGGCTGCTGGACTGAAAGTGAGATCCAGGTGAGTTCCTCCCCCTTTTTATAGGAAATATAGGTTTTCCGCTTGGTGTCCTTTTGCATCCTCTAGAGGGACCCCCTAAATATCAGAGGGACATCCTAAATATCAGAGATAGGTCCCCTATGCGAACGTTTTTTCCGTTTTAATGCTTTGTATGCGAGCTGCATCCACTTTCATCCTTTCTCCGTCCATGCTACTAACGCTGCATGTCCGTTCCGCATCCGTTTCGCTTCCTCCCTGTGTCCGTTTTCCGCTGGAGTGGATGCGAGTTGCGTGGATGCACAGCGGATGCCTAGCGGGTATAGCGGACGCGTAACGGATGATGACGGACATCTAACGGATGTTCCCCGTATGTGTAGCGGATGTCTAACGGACGCATTGGATACATTTTCCGCTCAAAAAGTTTTGTGCAGCTCAAAACTTTTTGAGCGGATGAAATGTCAATCGACGAATGCTGGACAGATAGAGAGGATGAAAAACGGATGCAGTGAGTACAGAACGGAAGCATCGCATTAACCAACGGATGGCAAGTATTTCTCTCCGTTTTACATCCTCTTTCCATCCGTTGGTGCTGTGTGACAGGGGCTTAACATTAAAGAAATATTGAAACAAAGTAAGAATCTTAGATAGTGAAAGCAGAACCAGAATAAAGGAAAAAGCAAGGAAAGACTGACTGTGGATTGAATATAAGAAAATTGCAGAAATAAGAATATTTCTGCAATTAAAAACATTTAGAAAATAGTGTAATATAGATACTGATAACTCTTATTAAAAATCTAGGGGGGGAAATATGCTGCGGGATCCAAATGAAAAGATGTAATAATTATTATTGGAACTTCTAAAAAAAATGCTTTATTGGGAATCAAGGTGAGAGAATCAAGGTATATTTTAATCATTGAAGTGTCACAGTCAAAGCAGTGAAAGGGGGGAAACCTATACTTGTTTTTTTTTTTAGTGTTAAAATTTGCATTAATCTAGAATTTATAAAAAGAATGTGTAATGGAAAGGGAATATGACAGACTAAAGAATCAACTAAATAAGTTAACATAGACTATTAAAAGCAAGGAGAGACATTGGTAACTTTATTATTGTTATTATTATTATCATCATCATCATCATCATCATTATCATTATCATTATTAGGCAAACACATATTGTTTATCTTTATTTTTAAACATCCTCTTTGCAGTCCTGGCTCTCTCTTGAGATCAATATTCCCGATTATTGAGGCATACACCGAGAATACTGTATCCACTTTTGGTCACCACACTATAAAAAAAAGATATTGAAAGTCTGGAAAGAGTGCAGAGAATAGCAAAAAAAAAAAAAAGATAAGGGGACTGGCGGCTCAAACATATGAAGAACGGTTGCAGGAACTGGGCCGGGCTAGTCTAGTGAAGAGAAGGATAGCAGTCTTCCAATATTTGAGGGGCTGTCACAGGGAGGAGGGGGTCAAGCTATTTTATAGGCACCCAAAGGGCAGACAAGGAACAATGGATGGAAGCTGACCAAGGAGAGATTCAACCTGGAAATAAGGATAAAACTTTCTGACAGGGAGAACAATCAACTGATGGAACAGAAGTTGCCTTCGGAAGTTGTGGGAGCTTCATCCCTGGAGGCTTTCAAGAAGAGACTGGACTGCCACCTATCAGAAATGGTGCAGGGTCTCCTGCTTGGCCAGAGGATTGGCTAGATGACCTACAAGGTCCCTTCCAACTCTGTTAATCTGTTAATATAAAACAAAAGGAAACACTGCATCCTCTTTGTTCTTAAAAAGGACTCATTAGTTTAATCTAGTATGTGTCTTGTGTTCTGTATAACTTAGCTGAGTCCAAGTGGTATAACCTGATTGGCCAGAAAGGCCAATTCATTAAGAACCAACCCAAAGAGCCACTTAAAGGCGGCAAAGTTAAATGGCTACCATTGACTACAAGCCGGCAGGCAAGCCTGCATAAAAGGGCTGCCGCGGCTTCAGCCAAACCGTTCCGCTACTGTTTGCTTGTTGTAAATAAAGAACTTGTTTACTGGAACCCGGTCTACCGCGCGTTTTTTCCGGACTGAACATCTTGCTCAGTCTAGAAAACTCTTACAAGATCCATGGACATAGGAAACAACTGCTTTTCCTTTATCTGTGATTTTTCAGATCCATAAAAGTGATACTGCCATTCAACTGGGAGAAGGGTGGAGGCTTGATTTTGATTCATTATTATTGCCTATAGTAGCTGCTATTTTATAACTTGTATCCTGGCACTGAGATTTTCTCACTTTTGGGGGAATGTAATAGAGGGGAGGACTGTGTGGGTTGTTTCACTTTGAAAGCCAACAGAAGATGGCCGTGAGAATGCCTGCTTATCTGTTTCTCAGAGCTGCAGGTACAATAACATCGTCACACCTGTGGATTGGCTGAATCCGCGTCTGGCTGGAGGGAGGGGCCTCGACTGCCTTATTTCTAATTGTCTTGTCTAAAGAGATTCAGAGTTCGCTTTGAATGACTTGCTTTCACTTCTGCTCAATAAATTTTGAAATGCTCAGTTTCAAGAGTCTTCACTTTCTTGAGTTAGGAGAGGCAATCCTTACATACTAGACATTAAAATACGGAGCCTGAAGAATCCTGGAAATTGCTTTTCTGTATCCTGATCATCATGTCCTTTAGACATATACTTCATAGCAGGAACATCTGGTATGAGGCAGAGATGAAAGAAATAACAACAGGAATGTGTTATTTACTTGTCTTTCCGTCTGTCTATCTGAAGGAATGTAATACAAGTTACAAATATACCAAAGCAGACAAGGACAGTGCAACCGCAAACAGTAATCAGTCCCAAATTAATTGCCTCTGATGTTAGCAAAGCATGAATTCTGCAGGCCACAAATGCCAACTTTGTAAGAACTTGTGCCTTTAGGGATTTGCCTGCCAGAAGAGGTTTCATTCTGGATCCCCAGAGAAATGACCACTGAGCTTCTGCATGTCCGAATCAAAATGTCCCTTCTGCTTTTTCATGTATTGCTGGGAGCACCTTAGAGTGCTGAAGATTGACCCAAAATGGCAAATATTCAAAAGGCAGCAAGTACATTATTAAAAATATAAACCACCCAGTATAGATGGGGAATCAGTCAATGGCAAGCAATCACATCTTCTGAAATTTAGGTTTCATGCAGATGGAAAACTTTCTGAAAAAAAGAAAAAGAAGGACCACTCTGCTGTTTCTGTCTCCTGTCAACCACTGATGATGGCTGGATTTTTATGTGTTTATTTCTTAAACAAATTTATATGTGCACTCAACTCACACGCAGGTGACTCCGATCAGCCTACATCATTAAAAACCACAATATAACAATCATAACACCATCCCTCTCCGCCCCTTGGCAGCACCAACACAATCAAATCGACCACTTTGTTTTGCCCCATCTCCGATTAAATTTCTTTTTTGCTGTTTTTCAAACCAAGTTCACCCATCCTCTCTGGCTCTATCACCTTCGGAGGCTGAATCCCTGCACATATCTAAGCAGTTATGATGTACTAAAGCCCCAATTTAATAGAGAAATAGGGAAGAAGGTGGATCTACTAAAGCAGAAGGCCCATTCAATCCAAACAGGCTATTATACTTGTGTAAATGTACTCGTTTTATGACTGCATAAAATAAGGTTGTATACATATCACAGAAAAATATACGGGCAATTTTGTCTCTGTTTTTTTTCCCTGAAGTTAGTTTTTTTACCTGGGAATTTGCTATCGCTTTGAAGTGAGGATAAGGATGAACAGCTGTGCTGCCTTCTTCCCACCTACATTTATTGATGGGAATAAATTCTTGGGATACTCTCCAAATGGATACTGACATTATTTTATGCATATTGCTGTTTACATAACAGCTCTTAGTGTGGCACTAGCATTTTTCTGGTTTTCAAACAAAGGGATGCCCCGTTTTCTCCAGGTTTCATGCTTCCAGCTGGGCACTGGAAATGAAGCATTTAGGCTGGGCAGGTGAGGATTTTGGAGAGGAGGAATCTGATCTGAGCATGGATGAGTGAAGGAGGTTCTGCAACTAGAGCTGAAAGATTTATTTACAAGACATGCATTTCAGGAATGAGCAAAGCCTGGCAGCTATTAATTATTAATCTTTCCAGGACAGTGTCTGAAGTGCCTGGGAAGAAATATCTTAGAGCAGGGGTGTCAAACTTAATTTAACTGAGGCCGCATAAAGGGGTGTGTTTGACCTCAGAGGGCCGGGGGCATGGCCATGGAGGGCATGACACAGGACTCATGTTGGGGGCAAGTGCTCAGGCATGACTTTCCTGAGACCCTCCCTCACTCTCATTATAATCTCCTTCCTTCCTTCTCTCCTTTCTTCCTTCTCCTTTCTTCTTCCTTCCCCTCTTTCCTTATTTTCCTTCCTTGTTCTCTTCCCATCTTTCTTTCTTTTTCTTTGTCTTTCCTCTTTCCCTTTCTCCTTTCCTATCCCTTCTTGCACGCTCAAATGCAAAAGGGGAAACATTTCTCATTTTGTTTTGTTTTTAGTTTGTTTTGATAGCCCTCTGCCAGCAAAACGGAGCTAGGGGAGGCCGCTCTCCATTTTCACTGCAGAGGTGCCTTTGGCCGCTTCCTTTGCTGTTTCCAGGCAAGGCCTGTGGGCCAGATCTAAGCACCCCCATGGGCTGGATCCGGCCCACGGGCCCTGAGTTTGACACCCCCATCTTAGAGGGGTGTTTCTCAACCTCAGCAACTTTACGATGGGTGGACTTCAATTCTCAGAATTCCCCAGCCAGCCATTCTGGGAGTTGAAGTCCACCCATCTTAAAGTGGATGAGGCTGAGTAACAGTCTTAGAGAGAGAGAGTAGGCAGAGGGACAGTAGAAGATAGGATGCAGAGGAGATCCTGCACTCTTCCTTTATAACGCAGCTGTTCTTGTCACTAAGATCCAGAGCACTAACCCTGAAGATATTGGCTTCCCATGGGAGTCATGATTGAGTAGGATCCTGGATCTGGCCCAGCACTGTGTTCATAGCCAAGCAAAGGCAACTTCAATTCCCTTTCAAGCTTCTCTGTAAAACTGAAGTAGATTTGGAGGGTGTCTTTCCATCTTCTGTCACACAGTCAGACAAAAGTTGCATGCCGAATGATTAAAGACGCACCCTTTCTTTCTGCAAAGCCAGCAAGATTATAGGAGTGGCAGAACCCAGGGTTGGAGTTAAATGAAGAATCCTTGAAAAAACAGTCAACTGAAGCTATTAGTTTTCCGAGCATATATTCCTCCTTGTTTTCCTGCCTATGTTCTTCTCAGAGATGGCCATTATTTTAATGAGATACATTATGAACCATCCATTGGTCTTAATGGATTGTTTTATTCTTGGTCTCTAAAATACTCTCAGCTGAAGCATAGACCTCAGTCTCTCTTCTCAAGGCCAATTTCCAGATACTCTCCATTAATAATATTCATAATCACAAAATAAATGTTGTTCCGTCCGGAAAAACGCGAGGTAGACCGGGTTCCAACAGCAATGTCTTTATTTAACTATATACAGCAAACGGAACGGTTTGGCTCAAGCCGCGGCAGCTTTTATAGACGGCTTGCCTGCCGGCTTGTAGCCAATGGCAGTTACTTGATTTTGCCGCCTTTCGGCGGTTCTCCTGGATTGGTTCTTAGTGAACCAATCCCATGCAGGCCTTTCTGGCCAATCACATTTGAGACATTTGGAGGATACCATTTTATACAAATATATACAATGTATTAAAGGAAACCATTATGAGAAGAACTAGGATAAAAATTCTAATTAGCTCAGCTGCCAGACAAGAGGTAAAAATTAAGCACATTATCTTCTTTCAGTCTTTCATGTCAAATACTTCCTTCTTCAAGAAAGATGTTGACTTTTGATGATGAAAACAATATTTTTGAGGCTTGTGGTCTCAACCTTAACTTCCAAAAGTGGGTGTGATAAACACAAAGCCAAAAGGGAAAGTCAGTAATACCATATCACTCCAGCAGGCATAAAAAGTGTCACGTGGGAATTTTTCCATGAAGACTTTTTCCATCAGTCCCCTTGGTGGGATCCCCTTCACACTTGATGATGATCCACCAGGCACATAACTGGTGGATTGATGATAAATAAGAAAGCACCCATTTTGCTGTTGCTCTTCCTCTAACTTGAGTTAGAAGCAACATCAGTTTAAAGCAGGGTTCCCCAAACTTGGCAACTTTAAGACTCGTGGACTTCAACTCCCAAAATTCTCCAGCCAGCATAGCTGGGATTTGAAGTCCACGAGTCTTAAAGTTGCCAAGTTTGGAAACCTCTGGTTTAAGAATTTCTTTGTTAAAAAAAGTTCATTATTTCATCCTTCCACCAGTAAGCTCATTAAAAAAAAAAGATCAATGTTTCAGTAGTCCAAAAATGAACCTGGTAAAGGTGAATTTGTTCAACAAAAATGAAATGAAGTGAAATTGAAATGGAATGGAATAAAATTAAGAATTAGAAGTAAGAACAGAAGAATAGAATTAAGAATAGAATTTGGAATGAAATGGAATAAATTAAGAATGGAATTAATAAATTTAGAATGGGATTTGGAATGGAATGGAATTAAGAGTAGAATTTGGAATGGGAGGGGAAGAGAAAGGCGAGGAGAGAATAGAATGTGGGATAGGATAGGATAGGATAAGATAGGATAGGATAGGATAGGATAGGACAGGGTAGGGTAGGGTAGGGTAGGATAGGGTAGGATAGGGCAGGGCCAGTGTTTTACCAGATTGCAGTCATAAGTTTCTTCCAGAAGGGAGCAACTGCTCAGTAGCCGGCATTTCTCAGCATTGAGGACTCCATGATCCAGACGAAATCTCCAACTCCACTGATAAGAAATGCAGCCCCAAAACTGCAAGGAATCTCCACCATGTTTCACTGTTGCCTGCAGACACTTGTTGTTGTATTGCTCTTCAGCCCTTCAATGAAGAAGCTGCCTCCTGCTATAGCCAAATATTTCAAATTTTGACTCATCAGTCCAGAGCGCCTGCTACTATTTTTCTATGAATTGTTTCTCTCCTTGATCAGTTTCCATTTATTAGTTCTTGTCTTGCCTTCTGGTACTTTGGGAAATAGGTTGACACCCACCCCCTCTTCTTTGTGGCAGCCCAAATTCATCTTACAATTGCTTACCTAAACTTATCTGACAATTAAGTCCCATGAAAACATAGCACTTGAAAAATGTTGACTATTATAACACTGGTAGGCTTAAGGCATTCTGTTGGAATAATGAATGCCTGCATTATTAAAAGACATTACAATGATATAATACAGAAGTTGGATATTTGGGAACATACAAATGTCATGTCATTTGTTCTGGATCCTTGCAACTGATATCTCTAACAGATATGAAGCATTGATGAGGAAGGAAGCATAGCAAGGAGCACTGAAAGCTTCAACATCAGTTTTTATCAGGGGGTCTGACAGCTTTAAGACTTGTGGGCTTCAACTTCCAGAATTCCTCCTCCAGTCATGTTAGCTCAGTCATAAACTTGCCAAGTTTGAAGACCCTTGGTTTATATCCATTCCATATCGACCATTTAGCTCAATCCTTCCTCCCTTCCTTGCTGCAAAATGTGGGAAAGTGCAAAGTCTGAATTATGGGTCTGAACGTGTGAAATGTGCTTTTTTATATGAACTAAAAAAAATATTTTCCCATCCCTGATCCCTGAGGCTATCACTTCTGAACTGCAGTGATTTGGTGTCCTTGGAAATTTCCAGACTTTTTTAAAGCATCCAGAAGACATGACCAAGTGAGTCAAACATGAACAGTGACACAGGTATTAAATCTCCACAGGGCAGTAAAGTAGAAGCAATAAAGCTGGAAAATACCTCATTTAATTATTCGCTCCAGATCAAAAATTCAAGGCAATTTACATCTCAAAAGTAAATCAAATGCAAAGATGAGAGCTGAAGGCAAATGAAATGGTGATTCTCACATTTGTAAACAGAGAAACAAAATGATTTTTCCCCATTTTTTTGCCTTTTCAGATGGGGAGGAATATAAAAAGGGGGAGGAAATCACCTGGATCTCAGTATGAGTCCAGCAGCCATGGTGTAAAGACCTCTTCACCCTTGGTCTTGGTCTTCCACATCATCCATTGTTCTGCACCATGGATCATGACACAGTCCGTATGGTAGCTGCCATCATTCATCACCAGAACCAAACCCTGTTCAGACTGTTTCACCTTTTATACACAAGGAGAAGAAGGAGATGTCCAAGAGCTGTGTGGGTATGAGGATGGATCGTGAGAAGAATGGAGTTTGGACTGTATGACCAGTTGATGGTGGAGCTGAGGAATGAAGACCCTCGTGCATTCCACCACTTCATGAGGATGCCACCAGTCATGTTTGATGAACTTGTAGAGCATCTGAGACCCAGGTTGACCAAGCCTAGCACCAACTTCCGTCCCAACCTGGACCCTGGACTGAAGGTGGCCCTGACTCTGTGCCACCTGGCCTCTGGAACCACATACAAAAACATGTATGAATAGGGTATTAATAAAGAGCTTTGTTTATTTTGAAATGTGTTGACCAATGAACAAATTGTTATTGATAATAAAGGTCCATATGTGTGGCAGCTGGGAGGGTGGACCATACAGTCCCACTATGCTTGCACTGGAGGTTTATCAATCCCACAGCTATCCTTACCCATCCCACAGCTATCCTTACCTATCCCACAACTATCCTTATCCATCCCACAACTATCCCTACCTATCCCACAACTATCCTTATCTGTCCCACAACTATCCTTATCTATCCCACAACTTTCCTTATCTAACCCACAAGCATGCAAAGGCTGAACCATTTGTTCAAGGTTTTCACCAACACTTTATTAAGTAAAAAAAATGAACCAAGTGTCTCAAGCAAAGATAACCTTTATTAACTGTCTTAAGTAAACTGTATGACTTTATTAAAAAAGCAAAATGAACCAAGTAAAGTGTCTTAAGCAAAGATAAAGTGAACAAGTAACAACTCAGCCTCTGGCACTATTCTCAGTCACTCTGAGTCATGTCCATGGTGTCAGCTGTTAAGTGGCCAGGGACTGTGGAGGTGGCTGTGGCTTGAGTGCTGGTCTGAGGCGCCAGTGGGGTGCTTGGCCCCGAGAGTACAATAGGTGATGGTGTGTTCAGGAAGCTCTCAGAGAGCTGACTCAGTCCCATGAGGTTGAGAGGCTCTTCATCAAGTACCTGGGATGTCAGGCACAAGACTGATGACAGATTGTCCATTGACGAGCTTGGCTGTGGGGTGGAGGAAGGAGGAGTGTAGTGGGGCTGTCTGGTCTGCAGCTGGGTGAGGTGAGGCGTCTGTGGCGTGCAATGAACCTGGGTCTGGACTGGGAAGTTCTGCTTCTGCTGTGGGAAGTCCTGGTAGTCGTAGCCTTGGTAGGTGAGGGGCTGTTGAAAGCCGTGGAAGGGCTGTGACATCGCCTGGGGTGGAGGAGCAGACCTGGACTGGGAAGGAGCAGCTTCAGCTGGGCCCTGAGGGTTGTGCAGAAGTGCTGTGATCTTCTGCTTCATCACCTGGTACTGGGCCCCGGGCATATCTCTGAGAGTGTGGTTCATGTAGGTGATGAAAGTGTGGTGGCTGGAGGATCCTCTGTCCAAGTGGACCAGCTGAGAGAGAAGTTCTGTGCTGGTCTTCGTCGTGTCCCTGATCTCCAACAGCACACTGTGGTCCTGGCCCTCCAGTCTGCCTCTCTGCCTGCATCCTGTGGAGCTGGGGGTGGGGGTGGGAGTGCGTTGGTCTCTGGTGGCTGCCGCTTCTTCCTCCATTTGTGACAGAGGATCCTCCAAGTCCTCCGGCATGGGGTATGGAGATGTCGGGGGGGTCTCTGCCGTGGGCCCTCGGAAGACACCTACCTGAACAGGCTAGCTGGCTCCTGGCTGGAAGAGTACTGGCTGTCTGTGGGCTGTCTGAGGGAGTGGGGTGTCAGGGGGGATGCTCCTCGGTGGCGAACCTCACCCTCCAGGAAGCTGCAATTGGCCATGATGTACATCTCCTGGTCAGTGAGCTTGACAGCAGCCTGCACAGATTTTTTGAGGTGTAGCTTGCCACACCAGGTGTGCATGTGCTTCCACCATCCCAGGAGTACATCTGCAGTGTAGCCCAGGCTCTCTGCCTTGTCTCTCCAAGCTGCCTGTTTCTTCTTGGTGTCGCGATAGAGTCTGTGGCCCTTTCTCCACAGGTACTCGTTCTCCCTTAGCCATTCCAGCACCTCATCCTCATGCTCCTCGGAAATGGTGTACTGTTTCCTCTCTCCCTTCTCCTTCCCTTGCCTCTTCCTCCCTCTGGCAGGGGCTTCAGCAGGGCCTTCAGGGGCTTGAGCAGCAGGGCTTTGAGGGCCTTGGGGCCGGTCCACCACAGCAGCAGCACCAGCAGCACCAGCACCACCAGCACCACCACCAGCAGCACCACCAGCTGCAGGAGAAGCACCACCAGCAGCACCACCAGCAGCACCACCAGCAACAGCAGCTTCAGAGTCAGTGCCAGTGGGTGAGATGGTGGTTCTGTCCTTCTTGCCAGGGCTGGCACGAGTTGGCACCGGCTTCCTCTTCTTGCCTGACTGACGAACCATGGTGTTCTTTGAAGATGTATGTGGCAGCACGTCTTTCCTCTGAATGCTGATTGCGTGCGAGCTGCATCCTTTTATATCCGCGGAGCTGACGCAATTCATACTCCCCGCATGCGCAGTGAATGCTTTGCATCCGATATGCATCCGCACGGCATTCGCTTTGCTTCCTCTAGGTGTCCGTGATGCATCTGCGTCATCTGCTATGCATCCGCTCCTTCCGCTATGCGTCTGCTTCACAATTCTCCCCCGGAACCCCTTCGGATGTGTCATCCACTCCCATCCGCTGTCATCTGCTAGGTTTCCTATGAACATCCGCTTAACATCCCCACTATGTACTACCCCTGTCCGTTCTTTTCCGTTCTGTTTATGCACATTTTCGGCACTTTTTGGAGTGGATGACAACGGATGTAACCACCTCCAAAATTTTGCTCGTCCGCTGTGTCCTTTATGCATATGTTTTGCGTCTATCGGCCAGTGGGACCTAGCCTTAAGTAAGTGTAGAAACACACAAGTTCATGACAGTTTTATCAAACTTTTTCCTCCTTTGAACATTTCTACATCTGGATTCAAAGATTTATAAAGTTCAGCAGAGATTTCATCCATGTCCTGTATAGTTACTGACCCTAAATCCCACAAGTTTAAATCAAAACATGGTGAGCAAACATCACTAGTAAGGTGAGGTCCTATCACATGTCAGCTAATTTGAAGATTAGAGAAAACTAAGGAGATCGGCAGAAGGACTGGACTCCAGGTACAACAATCCACTGCCCACTCAAGGGGACTTAGAGGCATCTACCCACAAAGGAGTTATGGTTGCTCACCTATTCTTAGTATTCTGGGGCATGTGTGTTGCACAAGTTGTTTCAAAGGTCTCTACCATTCCCCCCTGTAGAAAGTTAGCACTGTCCTTGTCCAGTAGAATTGTTTGAGCTTTCTGAGTTGGAGCAGAAAGAACATTATTTGTTGTGCTTTTTTGATGACGTTTTTGATGTTAGGTGTCCATTTTAGGTCATGTGATATAGCAGAACCTAGAAATGTGAAGGTTTCTACTGTTGATATTGTGTTGTCTAGTATTGTAAGAGGTGGTAGTATGGGAAGGTTTCTTCTAAAGTCAACCACCATTTCTATGGTTCTGAGTGTGTTCAGTTCCAGATTGTTCTGGTTACACCACGAGGCAAGTTGTACAACTTCCTGTCTGTATGCAGATTTGTCGTTGTTTCCAATAAGACCAGTCACTGTTGTGTCATCAGCAAACTTCAGTATTTTAACAGATGCATCTCATTTGATATGCAGTCATTGGTATATAGGGAGAAGTGAAGAAAGCACACAGCCGTGGGAGGCCCTGTGCTGATTGTACAGGTATCATATGTGATTCTGCCTAGCTTCACCTGCTGCTTCCTGTCTGTTAGGAAGCTTATGATCCACTTTCAAGTGTGTTCAGGTACCACGAGTTGGTTTAATTTACTTAGAAGAGTCTCTGGAATGATGGTATTGAATGCTGAATTGAAGTCTACAAAGAGGACCCTTGCGTGGATATTTGGAGATTCAAGGTATTATAGCAGGGGTCCCCAACCACCGGACCCTGGACCAGTACCGGTCCGTGGATCATTTTGTACCGGACCGGTACAAAGAATGAATGAATAATCTGAATGAATATGAATGAATAAAGAATGAATAATCATGATTAAAATATATATAAAAATATGTTTTTAGTAAAGAAATAGTAAAGAAGCCCTTTACTATTGGGGAAGAATTAATTTTTCCGGTCCTTGAAAAAGTGTTTCTGCGTGAAACTGGTCCCTGGTACAAAAAAGGTTGGAGACCACTGTGTTATAGGATGTAATTACAGCATCAGCATCAGCATATGGAGAGTAGAGAGAGAACTGTCCTAGCTACATTAGGAAGAAGATCATCTGGATTATCCATCTGGACAAATAATTACTATATGGAAGTTAAACAAGACAGGAACTTAAATATAGCCTTACAAGATTTTTAGAAAATATTTCCTACCAAATGGAATGACTGAGTGTCCCATGGATGTGATGTGAAGGAGAGACTGCGTATAAACACCAAGTCAGAAGTTGCAGTAATTCATACATCTCAATCTTCTGGGTGATTATTGGGAGTTGAAGATGGGTCCTGGCATGATCCAGAAGTCTTACCCTCTTAAAAAGGATGTTTGCAAGACACCCTATTCACAAAAGGAAGTCAGTTGAAATCATGACATTAGAATTCGCAGAAATATGTGTAGCTGGCTGTATCTTCATACTGATGATGTTACCTTGTTTGGTAATGAAATGTCTGCAAGTAAACCACTAAGTTCAGAAAGTACCACAGAACCCACTGTGTTTTTTTGGCCGCATCACGGCTGTATCATTCTAGCATCCAAGAGGTTCTCAGCCTTCCTCATCCCCTTCTTCAACCTGGGTGAATATGCAGCATTTAAATGGCACAGTCCACATCACACAATTAATGAAGTGATCATTCCTGGTCATCCTTCTCTGATCATTTTGTCCAGCCTTCCACTGAAAATTGATGTTTGGAATAAGAAAAAGGAAATGTTTTCTCTACAAATGTTAGAAGAGTAAAGGACCTAAATGTTACTACATTTTATTTTTCCAAAGCAGAGCTGAGCTGGAAAAAAATATGACATTAATAGTGTGATAAAGTGACTCATTTTGTTTCAGAGTAAGACAAGTGTACAATTAGTAAAAAGATGGGTGTTGTTATGAAGAAGCAAATGATTTCTCCTTTTGCAGATAGAAATCTGGACACAAGAAGCGCTAAGCTCCTATTTTGACATTGGGAAGGAGCTGAAGATCCTGATTGAACTCTTGGAAGATAAAAAGGAAGGAGAGGACTTTGCAGTACCAGGTCGGTACTTTACTAGTAAAAGCTAATACAAAGTAATTAGAAGACAAAATAAATAAGTAAAGTAAAATAAACTAACACTTAAAGTGCAATGAAGAAATAAAATAGGAGAGTTTAAAAAAAACAAGAAAAATGTAAAATATAAAGGGAGTAACTTCCAATATGCTTTACAGCTTTTCTTAGTGTAACTACAGTTGAACCTCCCTCTCTAAAATTACATTGTGACCTTATTTCTGTATTGGCATGGGTTTTGAGACCTGTTGGCTTTATGACTTTACTATCTTTGGCGCTGGATGGAATTCCAGTGGCCCAGCAGACTGGTACACAATCTGACTCACAACTCTTTCTTGAAGAGCAAGTGGCAGTCATGCTAAGAGAGTCTTTGCAGAGCTTTTGTGCCACGTCCCAGTTGGCACCCATTCCTCCACCCTCTGCGCACAGCCAATCACGCCATAGTCGCACCTTTAATCTATCCTGTCCAATCACCAAAACCATAAATGGCAAGTTCATATTATTGGGTTTTTTTTGCAAAAATTTCATAAGCGGGTTCCAGTTACAGTAAACAGAGATGTCTTTTCTATAATCAAAAGTCAGTTTGTTCTTTTCAGCAAGTTCTGTTAATTTGATCAGCCATTCATCTGTGGTGGACAGTGCCAAATGTTTCCATCTTTGTACATATGGTAATCTCACCATGATATTATTTCACATATTGAAATAATTTTTAGGGCAGTTTTTTAACTGCTTATCCATCAGTTTTAAAAGGAATGCTCTGGCTTCAATTGAACTTTCTAACAGAGAGAACATTTAACCAATGGAGCAGAAATTATGGGTGCTCCTCCATCATGGGAGGTTTTTAAGAAGAGATTGGACAGTCACTTGTCTGAGATTGGTATGGGTTCTCCTGCTTGAGCAAAGGGCTGGACTAGAAGACCTCCAAGGTCCCTTCCAGCCTCTCCTCTCAGCTGTAAAAAAGTGGGAGATTGAAGAGTCAGGAGCCAGATCTTCAGTAAAAACAGCTCTTGGGAGCTGTCAGAGGGCTGGGCCAATCCCAGCTCTCTATTTTCCCGCTTCTTTGCTGGACCTGAGTGAAGCCTATGCTTCCCTTGCAATATCTAACATCAGCTACTTTAAGGCAGGCGGACTTCAACTCCCTGAACTCGCCAGTCAGCAGGAGCATTCTGGGAGTCAATCCACGTGCCTTAAGGTCCCCGAGGTTGAAAAACATTGCTCTAGTCTGAATAGACCCATAATTACTTTACAAGCTTTAGCTGTCCCTCTCACTGCCTGTAGAAGCAGCTTAGAGTCCAGCCTTTATATCCTAGCTGGTCTCCACAGGCAGTAATTAGGACAGCTAAAACTGGAAAAGACCCACCGTCCTCCATTTTGTGGTTCTTTCTTGAGGTGGTCTTTTTTTCTCTCCATTTTAAAGGAAAAAGACGCAGGGAGATTTTCTGTCCTTCTGGATTCCGCTCTTCCCCTCTCCAGCCTGGAGTCAGGGAAGGTTCCCCAAAGGGGGAGAGGTTGGAGGGGCAGAGGGAGCAGTTGGGGGGGGGGGGGAGGAGAGAAAAACCAGCAGCCCCTTCTGGTGCTTTCAGGGGAGTCCCAGAAACTCCCAGGGCTGGAGGGTCTCCAGGGGCCATCTAGTCTGACCCCTGCCCAAGCAGGAGCCCCTCTGCCCTCCTGAAGGTTTTCCCCTGGGACCTTCTTTCATCCCAGCTTGGGTGCAATTCAAGGACGTTCTGCGTGCTCAGTTTTCATGGTAGCTTGGGAAGGCCTTCCCTACATCTTTCAACACCCCCCCCCTTTCCCCCCCCCTTCTTTTATTCAACAGACTTTGCCTGAGACTCTCAGGATCTTTCTTTGAGCTTACAAGACTTCCTATTCAAAGGGCCACAGTTACTGTGGGTGACCCAAAAAGTCCTGTAGATCAAAGAAAATAAAGGTGACAGATACAGGCAGCATCTAGATGTTTTCAATTTTAGTATTTAATTTTTACATTCAAATTGAGTGGCAGGCACCTTGGTGGAAGTCTGTAAAAAACCCCATCATAAAAGCAGGTAAATTGTAGGATAAATAAAGAAAACTAAGGAGAGCTCAGCTATTCATCGACTTGTGATAAAATTTGGGGAGAAAGCTGGAAATAGCAGTTGGTTTTATTATTTGGATTTTAATTGATCAATCACATTTTTCATTTTTTTTACTATTCCTCTAGTTCATTTAGGACAGGAACATTATTTATTTGCTTATCTTTAATATCTGCTTGAAATTATAGTTTATCCTGGCTGTTCAACAATTGTCCTAAAGTATCATTCGGATAAGTGGGACTGGAGGACAAATACATTTAGAATATTATATGCTGTTCTGGATATTGTCTCCCAAAACCTATATTCTGATTTTTCAAATAAAATGTTAATTCTATTACTTTATATTCTAGCTGTCAGTCATCACTATTTAGCAGCCAACTTCCAGAAATGATTAAATCTCCATGAAAAATCTCTGAAAATAGATAAGAGAAAATATTTGTTCATGGGCCATATTAAATGCTATTAATCTTAATCTATGTCAGTGCAGTATGTTTGTCTTTTTAAAATAATTTATTTTTTCAATGTTGCAGGAAGAACAATCTCGACTTCCTGAAATAACATCTATAAAACAACAATGGAGACGTATTGAGGAATATATAATT
This sequence comes from Laticauda colubrina, assembly GCA_015471245.1. Taxonomy (NCBI): domain Eukaryota; kingdom Metazoa; phylum Chordata; class Lepidosauria; order Squamata; family Elapidae; genus Laticauda; species Laticauda colubrina. The sequence goes on from BLBF01000058.1 coordinate 21,919,742, forward strand.
GTAGTCAGTGTACAACAGAGGTGGTATTCAGCCGGTTTGCAGCTGTTCTGGCAACCCAATACCAAGAATTTGGCATGGGTCACGGAACTGGTAGTGACTTCTGGCTGGCCATGTCCCCAAACTGGTTCCTGGTTGCTCAGTTGCCCTGCCCAATGCTCTTGCAGCTTGCCCACCGGCCACTCACCCCGCCCAGTCACTCCTCCCTAGGTGGTGTGCTGGGCCCTTGTGGCTTCCCTGACCTGACTTCCCCATGTGGTGCCTGCGCCCCAACTGAGCAGCCCTTCAATCACAAGGAAAAGTTGGCTAAAGGTGTCACTGGAGCAGCCATTTCTTTTTTACAACATCAGCCAGTCAGGATGTTGAAGAGGCACCCATCTCTGTGGCAAACAACCTCCCATTAACAGCATTATAACCAGCATAGGTGCCTTAAGAAGGATGTTGGCCTTCCTTCCTTGCTCTAAAATTTGATGGTTGGTAAGTGTTTGAACTATTTTGGTTGCCAGTTTTTCTTTATTTTTCTATTATATAAAGATATATTATTGAAATTTAATTTTTAGGTGGATTCCATACAGAAAAACCCAGGTGGCCACAATCAGTGGACAGCTTGGAGGCTACAAAAAGTGGGCCAAGGACTTCTCCAAAAGAGGACTAGTCCTAGTTGAAAGGAGAGGAATTGGGTTATCTTGAGGTTACCTGGTGTGTTCTGTTGATTTACATTTCCTGCTTTGGGATTTTGGGTCAGGAAGCTAAAAAGAAAGAAAACTGAGAGCTCGTTAATGTTAACATTAATTCGGTTGCTAAGTTTTATTGTTTTTTGTTTCTTGCTAACTTATTCAATAATTGTCCTAAGAATCATTCTGATTAGAGGAATGCAAATGCATTTAGAATATTATATGCTGTTCACAATATTAAATTTTCTCTCTGAAAACCAATATTCTCTTTTTCCAAATAAAATGTTAATGTTGTTACTTTATCTTCTAGCTGCCATCACTATTTTGGTGATGACTGGCAATTTCCTAAAAAGAATGAGACTCCATGAAAAATCTCTGGAAAAAAGGAAAGAGAGAGAGAGGGAGGGAGGGAGAGAGAGAGAGAGATTCATTTTTATGTGTGTTTGTCCTCAATTGCTATTATAGGCTTTTGTTCTTTGCTTTATTTTTGAAATATGTTTTTAGTTTGGTATCACTGTTAGGGCATCAGATTAGAAACCGGGAGACCTGGAATTCTCATCCCATTTTAGGCACAATGCCTAAGTTCTTTGGTACCACCTTACTACCCACCAGGAAAGTGACAGAGGAAATAAATCTGCTGTGGCAATCCTGAAATGCCTGTGTGTATAGCAACAGTGAGCTAAACAATTATGAAAATGAAGTAGTTTGTAGGGGCAGAAACCACTTACAAAAGCTGAACTGTTCAGTGTGCTTAATAGCTTATTTTATTAATCATAATTATTTCAATTGCTTTTAAGCTCTCTACACAACTGCCAAATTCCCAGGCATCCAAAAAATCCTTTGGTACATGCGATCCAATAGGAAAACATTCAGGGCATTTTTACATTTCATGAAATTTCCTGCTCAGGTAAGCGATCTGTTAATCTGAGGAATCTTTTGAGTGTGCATTATCAAAAAATACAAAATGCGTTGCTCTCAGATTCATTGGGTTAATTCTTTGGTTTTGTCCTGTTTTCAGATTCAATTTTAACTACTAGCCTGGGTATCACTTGTATAAAGTTAGGCATATAATTATTTGTCACATTATCATTTTCACATGTGAACGGATCAGGCTGAGAGATCAATTCTCTCATACAACGATTTCCCTTTCAAAAAACCCAGTGTGGATATCGCCTGAAATATATTTCATGTCATTATAAGAGGTAAAGAAGCCCAATGGGAGTGGGGTGGGGTAGGGTTGAGTGTGCTGATATATACATTCCTCATTTGTAATGTATTTGACTTCTCCAGAGTTATTTGACAAAAAGAGGGCTAAAAAAAGAAAGTTATGGACCAAGAATTTTGTGTAAGTCTTTGCATGGTACACTTTCTTATTGGAAAGATGTACTTTCAATTGCCGAGAGACCTCCCTTTTTGTGTCGCATTCCTTACCTCCATCAAGTACCAAAGTTTACCGTGTGGCAGTAACTTATAATCAGATAACTAGATTAAACGCAAGAAAAACTGGACCATTTAATACCACAGGAGTTTTAAGGGAGCTCTTTGAATTAATTGGTCAAAATGTAAGACGATAACAAAATACCAGATTTTTTAAAATATATTTTTATTAAGTTTCCGTTATTACAACATGAAACATCATGATTTCAACAGCATTTTTTGACATCTATACAGGTTTTTATCTTATATATCTTAACACATTGTATTTACATTTATCTAATATTGAATAATGACTTTTTCTGTAATTATGATTCTTATATATTTTTCATATTTACATTTTACTTTCTTAAGGCTTCTTACAGTTAAATTTCTTATCTTATTTCTTATTTCTGTTTGCTACCCAATCATATAATTTATTCCAGATTAAAAAATATTCAGCATTTTCTCTTTCTTTCAGTTTCACTGTTAACATGTTCATTTCAGCACTTTCCATTATTTTTTGTGATATTAATTCTTCACTGGGAATACTGTTTTCCATACTTGTGCAAAAGCTATTCTGGTGGTTGTTGTGATATGTAGCAATAGATATTTTACTTCTTTTGGGATTTGATCTTTGATACTTCCGAGAAGAAAAGTTTCTGGTCTGAGCTCAATCTGATGACCAGTAATCTCTTGTAACCAGTTTTTAATTTGGATCCAGAATGTCCTGGTCTTGGAGCACAGCCACCACGTATGGTAAAATGTACCGTAAACTTTTTTACATTTCCAACATTTTGAGCTTACATTGGAATATATTTTTGCCAGTCTCGTTGGGGCCAAATATCATCTGTAAAACATTTTATACAGATTTTCTTTGTATGCAGAAGTTATAGTTAGCTTATAATTTACATTCCATATTTTCTCCCAACCCCCTAGTTCTAAGTTATATCCAAAATTCTGCACCCAGGCTATCATTGTACCTTTTACTGTTTCCTCTTCCATTTTAAAATCTAATAAATATTTATATTTTTTTGTTATAAATTTTTGTTCCGGTCCCATTAAAAATTTATCCAATTGGTTTTGCCCTTTATCAAATCGAAAATCTTCAAAAAAATTTTAATATTTATTTTGGATCTGCAAAAATGGCCACCAATCGATTATAATTCCATTTTCCTTTAGTTCTTGATTTGATTTTAATTTCCCCTGTCTAATCTAATAATTCCTCATAACTTACCATTTTCCTTAAATCTAATCTATTTGGGTGGATCATGGCCTCCATGGTTGACAGCCAACGTGGTATTTCCATATAATGTTTATTTTTAATTTTCCTCCATGTTGTAATGAGTATTAAATGATGATTGAAGGAAGTAAATGCTCAAAAAAATAAAGGGAACACTTTAAACAACACAATGGAACTCCAAATCAGTCACACTTCTTTGAAATCAAACTGTCCACTTAGGTAGCAACACTGATTGACAATCAATTTTACATATTGTTGCAAATGGAAGAGACAACAGGTGGAAAGCATAGGCAGTTAGCAAGACATCCCCAATAGAGTGGTTCTGCAGGTGGTGACCACAGACCACTTCTCAGTTCCTATGCTTTCTGGCTGATGGTTTGGTCACTTTTGAATGCTGGTGATGCTTTCACTCTAGTGAAAAGCATGAGACGGAGTCTACAACCCACACAAGTAGGTCAGGTAGTGCAGCTCATCCAGGATGGCACATCAATGCAAGCTGTGGCAAGAAGGTTTTCTGTGTCTGTCAGCGTAGTGTCCAGAGCATGGAGATGCTACCAGGAGACAGGCCAGTACATCAGGAGACGTGGAGGAGGCTGTAGGAGGTAACAACCCAGCATCAGGACCTCTTCCTCTGCCTTTGTGCAAGGAAGGACAGGAAGAGCACTGCTAGAGCCCTGCAAAATGACCTCCAGTGGGCCACAAATGTGCATGTGGTTGCTCAAACTGTCAGAAACAGACTCCATGAGGGTGGTATGAGGGCCCGGTGTCCACAGGTGGGGGTTGTGCCTACAGCCCAACACCATGCAGGAGGTTTGGCATTTGCCAGAGAATACCAAGATTGGCAACTTCAACACTGGCACCCTGTGCCCTTCACAGATGAAAGCAGGTTCACATTGAGCACATGTAACAGACGTGACAGGTCTGGAAATGCCGTGGAGAACGTTCTACTGCCTGCAACATCCTCCAGCATGATCAGTTTGGCAGTGGGTCAGTAATGGTGTGGGGTGGCATTTCTTTAGGGGGTCGCACAGCCCTCCATGTGCTCGCCAGAGGTAGCCTCACTGCCATTAGGTACCGAGATGAGATCCTCAGATCCCTTGTGAGACCATATACTGGTGCAGTTGGCCCTGGGTTCCTCCTAATGCAAGACGATGCAAGACCTCATGTGTCCGGAGTGTGTCAGCAGTTCCTGCAAAACGAAGGCATTGATGCTATGGACTGGCCCGCCCGTTCCCCAAACCTGAATCCAGTTGAGCACATCTGGGACATCATGTCTCGCTCCATCCACCAGCGCCATGTTGCACCACAGACTGTCCAGGAGTTGGGGGATGCTTTAATCCAGGTGTGGAAGGGGATCCCTCAGAAGACCATCTGTCTCCTCATCAGGAGCATGCCCAGGCATTGTAGGGAGGTCATACAGGCCCATGGGGGCCACACACACTACTGAGCCTCATTTTGACTTGTTTTAAGGACATTACATCAAAGTTGGATCAGCCTGTAGTATTTTTTCCACTTTAATTTTGAGTGTAACTCCAAATCCAGACCTCCATGGGTTGCTCAATTTGATTTCCATTGATAATTTTTGTGTGATTGTGTTGCCAGCACATTCAACTATGTTTTTGAATGAAGTATTTAATAAGAATATTTCATTCATTCAGATCTAGGATGTCTTATTTTTGTGTTCCCTTTACTTTTTTGAGCAATATATATTACTTTTTTTCTCCCACAAAAATGTATGCCAACCTATTTGGAGGTCATGGCCTTCTAGTGTTTGAATTCTCTTGCCTTTTAACCTGACCCAGTCCTTAATCCAATTCAGCACCTTTGCTTGACAGAGGAGTTCCCATTCTGGCAGTCCAAGACCACCTCTGCTCCTATTATCTTGTAATAGTTTCATTTTAATATGTGGCTTCCTGCCCAACTAGACAAATTTGGATGTCATTTTATTTAATTCTGTGAAAAAAGATTTTCCTAATTTAATCAGGAACATTTGAAATAAGTATACTAATTTCAGTAAGATATTCATTTTCAATATCGCTATTCTTCCCAATAAAGACAGTCTGAGTTTTGCCTATAATTCCAATTCTTTTCTAATTTGCTTTACCAATTTAGTATAATTATCTTCTTTTATTGACAAACATCTGGGAGATAGCCAAATTCCCAAATATTTCACCTTTTTTGCTATCTGCAGTCCCATTTTACTTTCCAATTCTGTTTTCTGTTTTATAGTATAGTTTTTAACTGTCATCTTAGTTTTATTTTTGTTTATTTTGAGTCCCGCCACTTCCCTGAATTTTTCTATTTGTTGTAACAATATTTGTCCCATGTTCATCGGGTCTTCCACTATAAATGCCAGATCGTCTCCAAATGCCTGAACTTTAAACTCTTTGTTTCTAATTTTAATCGCCTGTTTCTCTGGGTTTTGCCTGGTTGCGGCAAAGAGCATTTCTAGGGACAAGATAAATAGCAGAGGTGATAATGGACACCCTTGTCTCACTCCTTTTGCAATTTTAAAATCATCTGTGCGATCTCCATTTATCAGTATGCTTGCTTGCTTTTTGACTTGAATATATTTCTTGTAGTGTTTTTTCTATGTTAGTACCACAATTCAATTTTTAATTTGGTGCAGCATAAATTGCCAATTAAGATTATCTAATGCCTTTTGCGCATCCAAAAAAATTAAAGCTACCTGTTTTTCTAGATGTGCTTCATAATATTCAATTGAATTTAATACCATTCTAATGTTAGTTTTAATTTGTCTGTTTGGCAAAAAACGGTTCTGGTCTATATGTATTATTTCACTCAAAATCAGTTTCATTCTTTCTGCCAATATTGTCATAAATATCTTATAATCTGTATTTAGCAACGAGATTGGCCTGTAATTTGAAATTAATTGTTGATCGGTGTCATCTTTGGAGATTAGAGAGATGTATGCCTCAGATAAGGATCTCGGGACTCTAGCTTCTAATAATGCCTCATTATATAAATCTAGTAGTATTGGTTCGAATATTTCATGCAAATTTTTATATAGTTCACTTGGTAAACCATCTGGGCCTGGGGTTTTATTATTTTTTTGTTTTTGTTTCGCCTTTTGCAGCTCTACCAATGTTATTTCTTTGCTGAGTATTTCTCTTTATTCTTCAGAGACTGGGCTCAGACCATTTTCCTCTAGGTAATATCTAATATTTTCTTCCATACCAGATATTTTTAATTAGTTTTAATTTTAAACAAGTTTGATGATTGAAGTAAAAGGGGGCTAATTTTAATCTGGTTTTGATATTTTACAAAAGAAATGTTTTAGATGAGCAGATAGACCAGCTCAGAAAGGAGAATCAAGATCGGAGTTGCAGGGTTCAAAAACAAGATGGAGACCAAGCAAAAGTTCTGAGAAAAAATAACAATATTAAAGAAGATCTTAAAAGATGAGAAATATTTAGACTGCAATCCAGACTTTTTCTTTAAGCCACAAATTTATTTATTACAACTGAGGCCAGATATAAACAACATACAGAATAAAAGTATTACATTTTTGTGTATGTGCATATATAGGAGAAAAGTAATAAATATAATGGAGTATAAACATAATTAAGAGTATAATTATGCTTGGTGCTTCAAATAAAAAAAAGAGGGCTAATTTCTCTCTGTTCTTCATAATTTATAGAAAACATCAGAAATGTCAAAGCTGTTGTCAGAAAAAAACTAGCTGTAAGTGAAGGATAAGAAACTTACGCAAAAAAATTTCCACCTGATTGCACAAAAGGAAGAGCTCTGGAAAGATTTTGAAGGACTAAGCAGGTGAAAACTTTTAGAATTTCCTGAATTTCCTTTCCACAATTTCATATTAAATTTTGTTAAGTAAGAGAAAAAGAGGAAATTAAACTCTGAAGTATCAGAAAAATAATTTGGGGTTCCAACTTGATTTTAGACTAAAAGACTACCCCTGAAAGGACTTAATACAGGGGTGGGATTCTACCAGTTCACACCTATTCGCTAGAACCGGTTGTTAACATTCAAAGCAGTTCGGAGAACCGGATGTTAGAAGGAATTACTGGCCTAATCCTGTAAGGAAGGCAGGAAGGAAACATTCTGATGTTGCTTACAGAAACTGCCTCTCCATTGACCCTTATTACATTCTTGGCAGGACGAGACTTCCTGTCTCAGGAACTTCTCTGGAGATTTTTTCCCCTCCTTTGCTGGTATTTTGCTTGTGTGGAGTGACCATTCAAAGTTACACTGGCACTGAACTTATGCCCATTTTTCACACTTATGACTGTTGCAGCATCCCCACAGTCATGAGTGGCCAGGTGAGGAGATGTGTGCCTCAATGTGAGTGATGTTGAGTTGGCCATGCCCAGCCAATAACATGACCACCAAACCATGCCCACCAACTTAGCCATGTGCACAGAACCAGTTGTTAAAAAATTTGAATCCTACCCCTGACCTAATGGTAAAGACTACAACGACGACACCATCAAAGCCAACCTCTTTAACACATTCTTTGGCTCATTATTTGTAAACAGCAATGGATCAAGCCCAGTACTTCCTAGTTGAACCACAGAAAACTACAATGATCTAATGCATATCGATTTTACAGAAGACAATGTTGACAGAGCGCTATCTATCTAAAACCATCTCTATCTATTGGACCAGATGGAATACATGCCTACTTCTTAAAAAAGCTACCCACTGCCACAGCAGAACCTCTAAGCATAATCTTTGAAACATCTTTCAGGGCCAGCTCCTTGCCAAATCTATGGTCACAAGCCACGGTCATCCCCATCTTCAAAAAGAGAGACCCCAGCCTAGTTGAAAATTACAGACCAATCTCTTTATGCTGTGTCGCCTGTAAAGTCATGGAATCAATTATTAACCAATCCATTATCCTCCACTTAGTGACAAACAACCTATTCTCTAAAAAAAAAATCTGGTTTCAGAAGGAAACTCTCCTGTAACCTGCAACTCTTACACTGCAAAAACATATGGACTACACAACTCGATCAGGGCAAAGCAATAGATACAATCTACATAGGCTTCTGTAAAGCCTTTGATTTAGTGGTACATGACAAACTACTCCTAAAACTAAAATCTTATGGTATATCTAGACAACTGCATAACTGGACAGAAACATTCCTGTCAAACAGACAACAAATGGTCAATATTGGGAGCATCCTATCAAATTCTATACCTGTCAACAGTGGTGTCCCCCAGGGCACTGTTCTAGAATCAACTCTCTTCATACTCTACATAAATGACCTCTGTGATCATATAAAGAGCAATTGCGTTCTCTTTGCTGATGATGTAAAGCTATTCAACACCACAAATAATACTGCTACCCTTCAAAAAGACCTTGACTATATATCAGAATGGTCAAACAAATGGCAGTTTCAAATCTCAACAAATAAATGCTCTATATCAGTAGTCCCCAGCCTTTTTTGTACCAGGGACCGGTTTCACGATTATTCATTCTTCCACGGATTGGTACCTGAGTAACGCGAGACTCCACCGCCATCGGGACGGCTCTTCGTTTGAAACCGCCCCCCCCTCGACGAAACTAAGGTGCAAGGATTCCTTCAGCACCCAAATGCTGCTTTCCAACTGAAAACTTGGAAGCAACCGAAAACCCGGAAGCGCCGTCAAAACAAGATGGCGGCGCCCAAGCTTTGCGGCCTGGTACAAAATGATCTACGGACTGGTACCTGGGGACCCCTGCTCTATCTTACATATTGGCAAAAAAAAACAAAACAGAAAATAAAATACAAGGTGAATAGTCAAGACCTTGTTGATGATCGAAACTCTGATCTTGGAGTATTCATCTGTAATGATCTGATTGCTAGAGCCCACTGTAACTATATAGCCAAAAAGGCATTAAGAGTTGTTAACCTAATCTTACGTAGCTTTTTCTCTGGTAATATTACACTACTAACTAGAGCATACAAAACATTTGCTAGACCAATACTCAATCTGATATTTATATAGTTGAGAAAGTCCAGAAATATTTCACAAGAACAGTTTTCCACTCCTCTATTTGTTACAGAATACCTTATGTCACCAGACTTGAAATTCTAGACCTAGACAACCGAGAACTACGCTGCCTTCTGTCTGATCTATATAAAATCATATATTGCAACGTCCTACCTGTCAATGAGTCCTTCAGCTTCAACCGTAACAACACAAGAGCACACAATAGATACAAACTCAAGGTTAACTGCACCAAACTTGATTGCAGGAAATACGACTTCAGCAACAGAGCGGTCAATGTCTGGAATACTCTACCTGACTCTGTGGTTTCTTCCCCAAACCCCAAAAACTTTAACCTTAGACTGTCTACTATTGACCTCACCCCTTTCCTAAGAGGTCTGTAGGGGGCATGCATAAGCGCACCAACGTGCCTACTGTCCCTGTCCTATTGTTTCTTTTATTTTTCTTATCTGCGTCCATTTCATATATTCATAACTATGTTTATACTTATATGTGTTATCTTATAATCGCTTGACAAATCAAATAAGTAAATAAATAAACTTGAGTTGGGGTTGCACAAGAATGAATAAAAATGAAATCCAGACAGCTGTGCAGAAAGGATAATTATTCTTCAAAGTGAAGAGGTTTGCCTCTGGGAGCAGCTGCAGTGAAATGTTTTGTAGGGGACCTTGTCCTGGATGTGGAAGTATGTACATGCTGATTGTAGGGTGACACTTGAGGGTTTGTGTGTACATGCTGACCCCAGGGAAGGGGTTGATTAAATCAAGTGATAGGGATTTGGTCTTTTCATTGCGATTGTGATGTTTACATTGTGTTAATTGAATTTGGTATGTTTGCTTGTGTGTGTTTACAATTTGAAATAAGTGTTTAATTATTTTTTATATTTATGTAAGTTTAAAGGATTTTGGAGGTTGTTAATAAGTTTGTGGAGACCTGGGTCAATTAACATGTGATTTATTTCTAACACAGTTATAAGATTTATACATTCTTCCCACAGGCCCTTTGTCTTCTTCAGCTTCTTCCCCAAAGATTCATTCCATCACCATTTTGGCCACCTTTCCTCCTCCCTCCTCTTGTTGCTTCTAGCCCAACAGCATCTTCCCAGCCGCGAAGATAATGGAGAGGTTCCAGGGTTGCTGGGGTACAGCAGGGCCAGCAGAACTTAAGTGGTCAAATTTCCTCCTCCTGGAAATTCTTTTGTACTCAGCCACTCTTTTTGGGCTGGGAAAAGTAGAGAACTCAGATAAATAACTGCACCTTTATACAGCCAAGCAAGCAAAATTCACCATGCTTTAACATTGATAAAGCAACAAAAGCAGCTCCTGTAGTGACCTTGAAATTTGTCCTCTTCTCAGCTGGAAGAAAGAAATGGTTCATGTGGATACAGATAATTAAAGAATGTTCTGCTGCTTGCATATGTAACGGCAATTGTCTGGTTATCATTACTTTTGAGGGCTACAGATTACAGCCTTCCAATATAACAGAACTGTTGGAAGAGACCTTTGAGCTCTTCTAGTCCAGGGGTCCCCAACCCTCAGTCTGTGGACCGGTACCAGTCCACAGCCTGTTGGGAACAGGGCCACACAAGTAGCGGGCGAGTATGTGATGTTTCATTTGTGCAAGCGTGGGATGGAGCACCCGCAGATTATAGAGATAAGCCTTTCCATTGATTAATTGTTCTCGCTGTCAGAAATTTCTCCTGAGTTCTAGGTTGCTTCTCTCCTTAATTAGTTTCTATCCATTACTTCTTATTCTCCCCTTTTACAGCCGGAAGCATTTGCATAAATAAGGGTCATTCACTCCTGAAGTCTCTGATCATTCCTGGATTGGTGTTGCGGCAAAACAGTTGTAGAGAGTGGGGCTAAGTGACTCTAGGCTGAACTCTCTTTGCTGAGGGCCCTTAAAAGGCTAAAAGTCACCCCGCAGGGTAACGAACAGAGAAGGGACGCCTTGCAGATCGTGGAGAGTGGCAATCCGTTCTGTTTGACCTGAGGCTCGCTCACCTATCCAACAACAAGGAAGCAGAAGCAGCCATTATGACTGCCAGGACTGGATTTGAATATTTTATTGGCAATATCTTGGAAAGGCATTTTAAAATGCTGTAGAAACATTGGGCTGATTATTGGGAAAAGTGAAAAATTATTTGAAGAAATCAGAACCTTGTTAAAAATTGGTGGCACACTGAAATTTTAGGCAATGATGCCATCTACTGGTGAAAGAAAGGAAATACACTATATTTTTACAAGGCTGAGAACTTGAAATAATCTGTAATGTTGAGTGGAGGTAAACACATCTGGAAGACTGTCTTTTGTGGTAACACTGCTTGATATCTAGTTTCATGACCAAGGAGGGGAAAATGTTGGCACTGTTGAAGATTGCCAACTAGAGTGGTTCACAAACACTGGGTACCATCTGCAGAATTCTAGTTTTATCAAAAATGCTTAAAAATAGTTCAGCAAAAACTGTGTTATGGTCATATAATATGATGTGTAGGGCTGCAGATGATCCTGTAGCCCTCTTAGAGAACTGGAGAAGTTCCAGATTAGGTGGAAGAGAATAAAGGTTGCCACCCTCTTCAGCTTGACCAAACCATACTTTGGTCTAGACAATTTAGAACACCATGTATCATATCTAGAAACAACCCCCCCCCCCCAAAAAAAAATCCCCTTTCCATATCTAGAAATCTTAAAGCTGTGGGGTCTTTGGTGCTCTCTGAGTTACGTTGTTGTTTTTTCAGGCCTTTCACGACCCAACTAGGAAACATAATCAGTGCTAGAAGGGAGTGAGGTCTCTGTTTATATGTAAATGGCTTGCCCTGTCAGTGTTGGTGAAGGTGTTGTTTTCTTGTTAGTTCCCATATTAGGCACTTGTTTATAAACAGGGTCATGTGATCCCTTTTGTGACCTTCTGACAAGCAAAGTCCATGGGGAAGCCAGTGTTGTGACCTGCTAGTTGCCAATGGAGCTGGTGGCAAATTCGGATGATGTTGAGGCTGGGGAAGAACTTGAGCCAGTTCTGGAGCCTGAGGAAGACTGATAGATGCTCAGTGTTGAACACAGAGATAGAGTTGGGGCCATATGGCATTTCCAAGCCTGAGATTCAGCTGGCTTTGGAGTCAGAGATGAGTGAGGAGGAGGAACAGCTGGGGCCCTATTCCAGATGCGTGTATGTGCAGAGCACAGAGGAGAGGTGAACAATAGAGGACAATGAGTGATCTCAGGAAGCAAATCAAACATGGACGCTGAATGGTCCCTCCCTGGCTGGGGAATAAATAGGAGGAAAGAGGTCGATTGTAGCAGGCAACCCATTTGCACTTCTAGAAAGTTTACTCTTTCTGTGTTTCGTGGGACAAAGACTGCCTTGCCAGAACTGAGGTTTGTCTATTTCTCCAACTTATTTTGCAGCCTCCTGGCTGGAGCTCACAGCCTTGCATTTATCATAACGAGCTGATAGAGCCGTTGCTTCAGTTAACTCCTTGCAGGACTCTTGCCTGGACTTTCTGTTGGTGAATGCAGTTAATTCACAATGTATAAATAAAGAAGGTTTTTGGGTTTTTTTACGAGGAGTCTGTTTCCTGCTTCTGCAAAGGCTGGGTCTGAACAGCCAGATTCACTTAATAATCCTGCTACTAACTTAACACCTGCAGAGATTCCCTTAACTGTGGCAAGAAAGGTCATAAAAAGGGGCAAAACTCACTTAACAACTGTCTCCCATAGCAACAGAAATTTTGGTCATAAATCAAGACTACCTGAAGAGCAGTGGAGTCAAATTCAAGGCCCACGGGCCAGAACCGGCTTGCGATGTGGTCAGATCCGGCCCGCGTGACCATCCTGGTCTATCCAATGCAAAGAGTCCAGCATAGTGTCATCCTGGTGTACCCAGTGCGCAGAGGAAACATGCCAGCAGTGTGGAGTGTGGAGCCCACCCAGTCAGCCACACCCACTGAGTCGGCCATGCCCATCCAGCCCCCGAGGTCAACCACAGCCCTGATGCGGCCTTCAGTGAAATTGAGTTTGACACCCCTGCTGTAGAGAGATTTGGCACCTGGTTAGCTCGTCCATCCTGTTGGAGATGTTGAGAGATGTCTCCTTTCAGGACAGAGATTCTGTGGTCATCACTGAACCCTTGCCCTGCCATATCTTTGTCCTGGGATAGTTTATCAACCTTCCTGTATCCTGAGCAAGGAGAAGGGTGGGTTTTGTCTGTAAAACATGGACAAAATCAGAACCAGGTTATTGACTCCATCTTTTCTCCCTTGGCCCTAGGTCTCCAGGAACAGCCTCAACTTCCGTGTCTCCTTCATGAATTGGGAGGACGTTCCCAGCAATGTCTTTGATTATGAAATATATAGCGATCTCCATAACTTGTATTTTAACATCTGCTCCATCATTGTAAGTATGATCCAAGTTGGCTTGTTTTATTCTGGATTACGGTATACTAACGGTATACTAATTTTTTTTTTTGTCCTGCTTTTATTATTTTTATAAATAATTCAAGATGGTGGACGTCCCTAATGCTTCTTTTTCTTCTCATATTTTCTTCACAACAATCCTGTGAGGTGGGTTGACTGGACCAAAGTCACCGAGCCGGCTTTCATGCATAAGGCAGGAGTAGAACTCTCAAAGTCATCCAACCAGCTTTCATGCCTAACGGGGGACTAGAACTCACTGTCTCCAAGTCACCCAGGTGGTTTTCATCCCAAAGCTGGGACTAGAAAGTTGCCTGGTGCTTTAGCCACTAGACTAAACTTACTAGAGGGAGTCTTCTTGGATTTTTGCCCTCAGGAACAGCAGAGGTTCCATGTAACAATGAAGACTAGAAATCTTGCTGATTTATGGGTTTGAGGATTAGAAATGGCAATTTGTGGAAAAGGGAAATTATATGTAATTTGAGAGAAGGCAGCAAAATATAAATGAATTTATAAGATCAGAAACCATTTATCATCTTTCCTTTTTTCTTTTTCTATTTTCTTTTTTCACGATGTACTATTTTTCTTTATTTTACTTTATGGTTTAACTTGGATAAAACTCTTTAATAGCATAAATGTGTGTGTGTATAATACAGTACAATACAATAATACAATGCAATACAATATAATATAATCAATGCAATATAACGTAATGTAATATATTGCATTGTGTTGCATTGTGCTGCATTGTATTGTATAATAATAATATAGTATAGTACAATACAGTACAGTATAGCATAATATACTATTACTAATAATACTAAAGAATAGTATAGTATATGACAATATTATAGTTTAATATAGTACAGTACAATATAATAAAATTTATTATTCAAGATTATTATTGAGGACATGAGAACTAGAAACCTTACCAAGAAAGTAGCCCCTTTGTAAAAAAAAAAAAAAAGGAACCTATATAGTTCATTGGCTTGTTGCCTTGTTTTCCCCAGATAAATAAATGCAAGCAAATCCTTCCCAAAATGTTAGATAGTGGATTCAGATAGTGGATTTCCTGAAGAGCAGGAATGCGCCCTATCAAGAGGCAGCCACCATCTTAATTGGTAACACAAATGCAAACTCTGGAAGAAGGGGATGAAAACCCAAGACAGACAGGCGGCCTAATGCCATGCATGCTGACCGTTGTAAGTAAAAAAGGCAGAATTAAGTAATATTGCATCAGATTGGAAGCTGCTGGAATACTGTGTGGCTATAGAAGGGGAACTTACCAAATATGTGGATGATACTAAGCTGGCAGGAATAGGTATCACTCGAACAGGGGTGTCAAACTCAAGGCCTGCAAATCGCATCCAGCCTGATGCCCTCCTGGTCTACCCAATGCGAAGAGGAAAGATTGACCCGGCCTACCCAGTGCAAAGAGAGATCAGACCAATGTAGCTTTGGCCCGGTCTACCCAGTACAAAGAGGAAAGATCAGGCTAGCATGGCATAGGCTCGGTCTATCCAATGTGAAGAAGAAACATGCCAGCAGTTTGGGGAGTGGTGTCAAGCTGGCCATGCCCACCTAGTTTGTCACACCCACTTCCCCCAAGGTCAATCACAGCCTTGAGGTGCCCTCAATAAAATTGAGTTTGACACCCCTGTGTTGTAACTATGTATCATTTATGTGCTTTCAATTGTATATCAATGCAACTATGGATCATTCAGACATTTCAACATTGTATCATTTCACGTGTAATCATTAAGCTTCTGTCTTCTCAGTGACCTTTTACAGGGCACGTACAGGGACAAGGAGTCAAACATTTGCAGAAATGGTTTATTCACTTGGGATTACATTGTCTGGCATGCAGCTTGGTAAAGAAGTAATATCCTGATCAAATATAATTCCTGCCATCCTGTCTGTCCTGATATCCTGCTGTTTTCTGAGTCATTGTTAAATTTGTATATTCCGTCTGACCTAGGCTTAACCTAGGTTCTGAATAAACAATCACCCTCTTTTGAATGAGCATAATAAAAGAGCTTGTACCCAGCCATTCTGGGCGCACTCATCGCGAGGAACTTCGCCTCCTGTCGTTTTTCTCTCCTTCGCTCCCTGTCATGAGACGCCCATCTGATGCGGGATAGCAGATACCGCATTCTGGTGACCCCGACGTGATTCCCTAAGGGGGATACGCCGCAACGCGCTCATATCTTACTCGCTCGATGGGAGCTGTGCTTCGCCAGGCCTGAAGCGAATTGCACATCATCGGATCTGAAACACGGTCTCGACTTTCGTAAGTATGGGCGGAAACTTTTCTCAACAACAGACAGAGCATCTGAAGGAATTGAGGGAGTTAGTTGCCTCTTCTTCTAAATATTCTGCTAATTTAAAGGGCTCGCCTGTAAAAATTAAACCTATTGCTACATTATTGGCTTATGTGTGGCAACATTGTCCCACTTATCCAGAGAAAGGGTCCTTAAAAATCTCCATTTGGGAAAAAATTGGTGACTATCTCCATAATCCTCCTCGTGCACCTATTGGCATTTTGGTCACTTGGAGGAAAATTATGGAGGCTTTAAAAGTGCATTATAAAATAGAATTTGAATCTCCTCCACCAAGTTGTGATAACTTTCCTGTCCTTCAACCCTCCGCTCCCAATGATCAAAAATCCTTAGGAGAGCCTCCCTCCATCCAATCCACTTCTTTAAAAGGAGAGGTCTCATGTCCTCCACCACCCCCCCGAAAGGGGGGGGGTGTTGTAAAAGCCATTCAACAAGCCTTTTAGAAATGGATGAGGACAATTTTTGGTCTGGGAGTCAGAATTAGAAACGGGGCAGGCAGCCAGCCCCACAACAAAGGCTGCTGAAAATTGCAACTTTTTCTTCTTTCCCTTACGATCTTGTTGCTAATGAAACTGTTACTTATCTTCCTGGTGTTGCTGACTTTCTCTTTGTATTATACTTGTTCCATGAGGGTACGTCATGAAAATGCTACCCATAGCTTTCACTCTGTCACTTCTGTTTTGTTTACAGAACACTCTATCACTCTCTCTTTTGTTCCTTCTTTACTCTTCCTATGGAAAAAAAAAACCTTAAAATATTTTCCTCTATTCAAGCTAGATATAGGGGGACCTAAATGTCCTTCTCTTGTATTATGGATTCCTCCAACCCAATTAACATCCTTGATGAATGATCAAATTAATCTTCACTGTCATTCTTGTAATTATTATCCTTTTTCTACAAATTGCATTCCCTTTTCATCTCTTAAATGTTCTACAACTAACTTGTCCATAGTCCTCTCTCCTACTTGTAATGCTTTTATATACCCAAACTCTGATCCTGTCAACAAACAACGCTTCAAAAGAACTGTCCATGACGATCCACAGAAGCCTCACAGAAAATATAATATTACTTGGACTATAAAAGATTTTCAGGGCATTCCTTTAAGCTCTACAACCAATTTTTCTCGCATAGAAGACTTCTACCCACCACTTCAATTTGATTTGGCAGAAATGCTTGTAGACTCCACCGCCTACAACTCACCTTCTCATCCAACTGAGCCTAGTCATAGAGTGGTAAATAAATACAGGTTTTATGTATGCCCAGGACAGCCCGTTTCCAACACTCAGACCCCTGCCCAACGACTTCTTGACTGTGGGGGGTCATCTGATTACTTTTGCAAAGCCTGGTCATGTGTTTCAACTGGACATATTTATTGGGATCCAGGCACTAAGGGTGATCTCATTACTGTCACTCGCACCACATGGGACATTCCATGCAGTGATAAAAAATTGCCCAAATGCAACCCGGTAACCATAAGGTTCACGGACCAAGGCAAGAAAAGTACTCTATGGGACACTGGCTTGAAATGGGGTGCCCGCCTAAAAGGAGTCTGGCCAGAAAAGCATTATGGAAATATTTTTTACATTCAACGTCACTTTGAACTCCCTCGCTCTAACCCGGTGGGACCACATGAAAAGGTTATTAAATCCCCATTCTTACAACCCATAACACAAGGAGTTAACCCATTGATTCCAATGATCAAAGCTTCCTACGCCTTGCTGAACTCTTCAAACTCATCAATTGCCTCCACATGTTGGCTTTGTATTTCTGCCTCTCCACCTTTTTACGAAGCCATCGCTTCCCAAGAATCCATTGCTAATTCCACATCAGACGAACGTTGCCGTTGGAGGAACTCCACTATTACTGTTTCTTCCATCACTGGAGTTGGTTGTTGCTTAGGAAATATTCCATCCAATTACTCACAATATTGTCATAATGTTTCTAATGGCTATCATTGTAATGTATATCTTCCTAAGAACCGCCTTGGCCGCACCCACACCATCGGAGGATACTCTGCAGTCTACACCACTTCAGGAGGAAATTTAACATCACGCCTGAAAGGAATGTATTTTATCCCTGGCAATAACTCTGTCTGGGCTTGTTCCACCGGTCTCACAGCATGTGTCTATGGGGATGAACTTATTAAATCCAAATCATTTTGCATTCAAGTATGGCTTGTACCAAAAATTAACGTGTATAACTCTGATGATTTTAAAACAAAAGGTTAAACATGTATAATTGGTATCAAGGCTTGTTTTCTATTTCACCATGGCTTACAACCCTTATAACTGCATTGGCAGGACCATTAATAATCATTATATTAATATGTATTATAGGACCTTGTTGTTTTAATAGAATATTGCAATTTTTGAAAAACCAATTATCCTCCATAACTGCTAATGTTAATGTGTTATTGCAAACTCATGTTAAGCCCTTAACACCGGATGAAAAAATGTCATTGCTGAGTTACCGCTCCTTGGACAACCCTGACGCTGACGGATCGCACTCCTGCCTAGATGACTGGGACGGTGAACATTTTAGAAAAAAGGTTCCTGTCTTCTTGGACAAGGAAGAAGATTCGTCATAAAAAATAAAAACAGAGGAGATGTTGTAACTATGTATCATTTATGTGCTTTCAATTGTATATCAATGCAACTATGGATCATTCAGACATTTCAACATTGTATCATTTCACGTGTAATCATTAAGCTTCTGTCTTCTCAGTGACCTTTTACAGGGCACGTACAGGGACAAGGAGTCAAACATTTGCAGAAATGGTTTATTCACTTGGGATTACATTGTCTGGCATGCAGCTTGGTAAAGAAGTAATATCCTGATCAAATATAATTCCTGCCATCCTGTCTGTCCTGATATCCTGCTGTTTTCTGAGTCACTGTTAAATTTGTATATTCCGTCTGACCTAGGCTTAACCTAGGTTCTGAATAAACAATCACCCTCTTTTGAATGAGCATAATAAAAGAGCGTGTACCCAGCCATTCTGGGCGCACTCATCGCGAGGAACTTCGCCTCCTGTCGTTTTTCTCTCCTTCGCTCCCTGTCATGAGACGCCCATCTGATGCGGGATAGCAGATACCGCACCCCTGCCCTAAAAGATAGGCTCAAGATTGCTCTTGACAGACTTGATCTCTGGGCCCTATCTAACAAAATGAAATTCAATGTAAAGAAAAGCAAAGTCTTACACTTGGGCAAGAAAAACCAAAAGTACACATATAATCTGGGTGAAACCAGGCTTAACAGCAGTAACTGTGAGAAAGATCTTAGAGTCTTAGTTTACAACCAATTAAATATGAGCCAGCAGTGTGCAGCGGCAGCCAAAAAAACCCAATGCAATCCTAAATTGCATTAACAGAGGGATACAATCGAGATCAAGTGAGGTACTAATACCACTCTATAAAGTAAGACCACACCCAGAATCCTGCATCCAGTTTTGGTCACCACACTATAAAAAAGAGATTGAGACTCTACCAAAAGTGCAGAAAAGAGCAACCAGGATGATGAGAGGACCGGAGACTAAAACATATGAAGAACAGTTGCAGGAACTGGGCTTGTCTTGTCTAGGGAAGAGAAGGACCAGGGGTGACAGGAGAGCAGTCTTCCAATATTTGAGGGGCTGCCGCAGAGAGGAGGAGGGAGTCAAACTATTTTCCAAGGCACCTGAAGGCCAAACCAGGAATAATGAATGGCAACTGAAGAAACACAGATTCAACCTGGAAATAAGGAGAAATTTTTCTGACAGAACAATCAACCAATGGAACAGAAGTTGCCTTCAGAAGTTGTGGGAGCTTCATCACTGGAAGCTTTCAAGGAGAGTTTAGACTATTGGTGCGATTAAGTTAGTCATGTGGTTTTTAAGTGAATCTGCCATTAATATTAATAACAAACTTTTACATTTCTATTTCTTTTAACATTTCTGATATTATAGCAATATCAGTAATATCTTTCACTTTAATCATCTATATTTCATATTTTACTTATTACTGCCTTTAAATAAAAAACCAAACAATAGTTATTAACAGTAATCAATAAAGTTATTCAAGTTCATCTTATCAACTGATAAATATCTTCCATGCTTCTTTTCAGTTTTTTTTTAAACTTTCTTTTTAAATCATTGAGAGCCTTATCCTCTTTACAAACAAATATTCCACTACACATCAATAGAAGTTTTTTCTATCACTTTAATCATCTAACATATTTTCTAACCCTTTTCTATTTCTAATATAATAATACTATCCCATGCACCCTTGCAGAATCCTCTCCTTAAGTTAAATTTTAACCATTGTCTCTGCCTTTTAAATAGGTTTATACCTTTAATTCTTGTATGCTTTTCCTGCACCTCTTTATCTTGTTTCTGTCCTTTATAGTTTCTTTTCCTTTCCCTTTTCCCTCTCTTTGTCTCCCTTCCCTTTTTATTCCCTTTTCTATCTGATTCTCCCTTCTGTGATCCTCCCTTCTGCTTCTTCCTGATATTATGATTACTTTTCAAATTATTCTTTTTTTTTGTTGTTGCTGCAGTGTTTAAGTTTTTAACTCCCTTTCCCCCCTTTCCCTTTTTTACCTTGCTTAAAATTGCTTGGTCATTAAAGATGGCTTCTTCGTTCTGCCCTCTTGCCCTCCTTGTTCTGCCAGCATTTCTTATTTTTCATAGTTCAAGATTTCCATTTCTAACAATTGAAATACGAAGCCAAAATATCCTCTTCCTTCTTGTGCTTCTTCTTTTTGTTCTTTTAAGTCTCATTTTTAACTCTTCAAGGAGTGATGCCATTTTAAAAAATTTTAAACAACCCCCAATTGCTTTTATTTTGCTTCATTAGGATCCTCCATCCAAAGTTCCAGGAATCATCCAATACTCCAAAACTGTTTCTTGCTTCTTTTCTCACTTTCTCTTTCCAGGGGCTTTGTTATCTTGTAACAAAGTTTCAGCTACAATGTATCTTTTGCAAGGCTTGTTAAAGGCCCTGTCACACTGGCCGACGGATGCAAAACGTTTGTAAAAAGGACACAGCAGACGAGAAAAATGTTCCATCCGTTGTTATCCGCTCTCAAAAGGGGCAAAAATTTGCATAACCAGAGTGGACAACACGGAAAGGAATGGACGGGGGGAGGACATAGGGCAGATGGAAAGCGGATGCTCCACGGAAGCCTAGCGGATGAGAGCGGATGGCACATCCGCAAGGCTTCCGGGGGAGCGCAGCAAAGCGAACGTGAAACGGATACAGCGGATGCAGAACGGACGCCGAGCAGATGAAGCAGATGCACAGCGGATGCCGAGCGGATGAAGCGGATGCACAGCGGAAGCCTAGCGGATGCCTAGCGGAAGCCTAGCAGATGCCTAGCGTTCACTGCGCATGCGGGGAGGATGCATTGCGTCAGCCTCGCGGATATAAAGGGAAGCAGCTCCCAAGCAGGTCACCATTCTGAGGAAAGACCTGCTGCCAGACACAGCTTGCCAGCCAGCCAGCCAGCAACCCAACAACCATGGGGAAGAAGAGAAAGCCTCAGCTACCTTGCTTCCAGCCCTGGCAAGAGGGACAGGGCCACCCTCCCACCCCCTGGCCCTCACTCTGCTCCTGCTGGGGCTTCTGCAGCCCGGGCTTGCTCTTCTGGTGCTGGGGCTTCTGCTGATGCTGCTTCTGGAGGAGCTGCTTCTGCTGATGCTGCTTATGGCGGTGGTGCTTCTGCTGGTGCTTACTCTGCTGGCGCTGCTCCTGGTGCTGGTGCTTCTACTGGTGCTTACTCTGCTGGCGCTGCTCCTGCTGGTGCTTACTCTGCTGGCACTGCTCCTGGTGCTGGGGCTTCTCCTGGTGCTTACTCTGCTGGCACTGCTCCTGGTGCTTCTGCTGGTGCTTACTCTGCTGGCGCTGCTCCTCGTCCTGCTGGTCCTGCTCGTGCTCCTGGTCCTGCTCGTGCTCCTGGTCCTGCTGGTACTGCTGGCGCTTACTCTGCTGCTTCTGATCCTGGTCCTGCTGGTGCTGCTGGTGCTCCTGGTGCTTCCTCTGCTGCTGCTCATCCTGGTCCTGCTGGTGCTGCTGGTGCTGCTGCTGGTCCTGCTTTTGCTGCTACTGTTGCTGCTGCTGCTGGTGGTGTGGAGGAGCAGCCCCTACAACCTGGAAGCCCCTCTGATGAGGGCCCATATGGTCCTGCCAAAGGGAGGAAGAGGCATACGCGAGAACGGGAGAGGAGGCAACACAACATAGAAGAGGAACATGAGAATGAGGTGCTGGAGTGGCTGAGGGAGAACGAGTATCTATGGCGGAAGGGACACAGGCTCTATAGGGACACCAAAAGGAAGCAGGCTGCTTGGAGAGAGAAGGCGGAGAGCCTGGGCTACACTTCGGAGGTGCTCCTCGGCTGGTGGAAGCACATGCACACCTGGTACGGGAAGCTGCACCTCAAGAAATCTGGCCAGGCCACGGTCAAGCTGACGGACAGAGACCTACGTGATGGCCAAGTGCAGCTTCTTGGAGGGTGAGATCCGCCACCGAGGAGCAGCCCCTCTCACAACCCTCTCTCTCTGGCAGCCTGCTGAGAGCCAGTCCTCTTCTGGCAGAGAGTTAGCTCCTGTCTCCAGGCAGGTATCTGTGGAGCGTCCCACGACGGAGACCCCCCTGACAGCTGTACTACCCGTGGCGGAGCACGTGGAGGACCCCCTGGCGCAGTGGGAGAAAGGAGATGGCACTTCCACCACAGCCCAACCCGCATCCACCCCCAGCTCCACCTCCACAGAAAGGCAGAGAGGCAAACCGGAGGGACAGAGCCACACTGTCCTGCTGGAGATAAGAGACACTATCAGGAGCAGCGTAGATCTCCTCTCTCAGCTGGTACACACCGACGCCCCATCCTCCAACCGCAAGCCCTTCCTCACCTACGTCAACCAGACCCTCATGAACATGGTGGAACCCCAGTACCAGGTGGTGATGGACAGGATCACCGATCTTCTTCACAACCCTCCAGACCAAGATGAACCTGCTCCCACCCAGTCCAGGTCTGCTCCTCCACCCCAGGTGATGTCACTGCCCTTCCAAGGCTTTCCACAGGCCCTCCCCTACCAAGGCTATGGCTACCAGGAGGTCCAGCAGCACTGGCAGCAGCCCTTCCCAGTCCAGGCACATGTACATCGGACGCCACCGGTGCCACTGATGTCACCCATGCCAGTCCTCACCCAGCTGCAGTCCAGACAGCCCCACTACACTGCTCCTTCCTCCACCCCACAGCCAAGCCCGGCCTCAGTACATCTGTCATCGGTATTGGGGCTGACACCCCATGTCATGGAGGAAGGGGCTCTCAACATCACGAGGCTGAGCCAGCTGTCTGAGAGCTTCCTCAACACACCGTCCCCTGTTGTCCCCTCAGGGCCAGGCACCCCTGTGGCACTTCAGACCAGCACTCCAGCAGCAGCCACCTCCACAGCACGTGGACTTTCACCCCTGAGACTGGGCACGCCTCCGAGTGACAAAGAAGAGTGCCAGAGACTGGGTTGCTACCTGTTGACTTTATTTTTGCTTTGGACACTTGACTTGGGTCATTTTTCTTTTACAGCTTGTTATTAATAAAGATTATCTTTGCTTCACACACTTGCTTCATTTATTTTGTTAAATAAAGTCTTGGTGGAAACTTTTAGAAATGGTTTAAGCCTTTGCATGCTTGTGGGATGGGTAAGGATAGCGGTGGGATGGGCAGGGATACCTTTGGGATGGGTAATATCTGTGGGATGGGCAGGGACACCTGTGGGATGGGTAATAGCTGTGGGATAGATAAACCTCCAGTGCAAGAATAGTGGGACTTATGGTCCACCCTCCCAGGTGCCACACCTATGGCCCTTTATTATCAATAACAGTGTAAGCATTCATCCACACATTTGAACATAAACAGAACTCTTTATTAAATGCCCTGTTCATTGTAGGCCCACCCAACATACATGGCCCAATCTCATCAATGTGATGAGACAGGCTGAAGGAAGCATCCATTAATCATCTATCATCCTGTCTTGCCACTCCACTGCTCCAGCATTGTGAAGCAGGATATAAGTCTAAGGGCTATTGCTATTGCTGTTATGATCGTTGCAGCATCCCTGTCAAAATTAAGGTGCTTGGCACCTGCACTCATATTTACTATGGTTACAGCATTCCCTGGTCACGTGATTTAAATCCAGACGATTGGCTTCTGACTCATATTTATGACGGTCACAATACCTCAGGGTCATATGATCCCCTTTTGTGACATTCTAACAAATCAGTGGGGAAGCCGGGTTCACATAACAACATCTAAGTATAGTGTATAAAATCATACATTGCAATGTCCTACCAGTCAATGACTACTTCAGCTTCAACCATAACAATACAAGAGCACACAATAGATACAAACTCAAGGTAACCGCACCCAACTTGATTGCAGGAAATACGACTTCAGCACAGAGTGGTCAATGTCTGGAATCCTCTACCTGACTCTGTGGTTTCTTTCCCAAACCCCCAAAACTTTAACCTTAGACTGTCTACTGTTGACCTCACCCCTTTCCTAAGAGGCCTGTAGGAGGCATGCATAAGCGCACCAACATGCCTACCATCCCTGTCCAAGAGTTTATTTTTTTTTATTTTTCTTATATGTATCCATGTATTAATAACTATGTTTTTACTTATACCTATTATCTTGTAAGCAATTGGCAAACCAAATAAAATATAAATAAATAAATAAATAAATAACCATGTGACTAAACTGCAGTGATTCACTGAGCAAGTATGTCTAGAAAGGTCATAAAATGGGCCAAAGTTCACTTAACAAAGGTCTCACTGGGGCATCACTGTTGCTCGTAAATCGAGAGGACCCCGTCCTTTTTTTCTCCAGCCTTCTCTCCTTTTTGGTCTGAAGAAACCCATCCATTTCTCAAGTATTTGGCTTTTCTCCCTAGGCTGCCAATCTCAGCTTGGTACCCAGATTTTTCTGGCACCCACGTCTGTGAGGAACTCCTGCTCCGTGCTTTGAATTTTAAGAGATGTGTACCACCATGACGACTCTTGTCATTTGCAAAAGGGAAAATAAAGCAGGATAAACTCACAAATCTTATCTTGCTGGAAGAGTTGGGAACAGCCCTACAGTGGAGGGAGGGGAGAAAGAAAGAGTTCCCAGAACTGGAGAAGCCAGAAAATAAAAAATTGCGTTATTTCCAAATTCGTTCATCTCTGATGCAAGGACAAAAGTCACAGTTTTTTTGGTGACTGTTCGAAGTCACAACGGGATTGAAAAAACTGACATGGCGGTTTTTCACACAACCGTTGCATTGTCCCCATGGTCATGTGATCAAAATTCAGAAGTTTGGCAACTGGTTCATATTTATGATGGTAGCTGGGCCCCAAGGTCATGTGATTCCCCCTTTGCGATCTCCTTATGAACAAAGTCACCGGGAAAGCTGGATTCGCTTAACGACTGTGTGACTAACTTAAGAACTGCTGTGATTCACTTAACCACTGTGGTAAGAAAGGTTGCAAAACTCACTTAACCGAGGTGTCTCTTAGCAACAGAAATTTTGGGCTCAGTTGTAAGTTGAGGACTACCTACAGAGCAGGAATGTTGTCTGTGGAACTCCCTTCCACAAAAGGTCTTCCCACATTGAAGTTTGGAGGCCAGGCAGTCCATACTTCTTTCCTGGTTTCAGGGAGTTGGTTTGGCTGCCAAAAATAAATCAAGGTGGCAGCCAAAACCATCTGACCGAAGCCCCACCCATTTTCACACGCTACATATGATTATGGTCAGCACCTTGACTGCAGCCACTAAAAGTGCTTTGATTAAGTCATGATCAGTTCTTTAAACTGTAGTTTCTTGAATGGGTATCTAAGATCAGGCATTTCCTTCCCGAACAGTGCAATAGATACCTTGGGGTGCCACCACAAAGAAGGCCCTTTCTATAGGTCCCGCACCATGTCCTTCAAAAGGTGGTAGACCCAAGTTCACAGAAGGATCTCTTAGATGGGTGCATCTAAGAAAGAAGAAGTGTTTGGATACGGAGGTTTCAAACTGTGAATCATGCTTTCTTGGAAGCCGATGGATGAAATGTGGAAGATAGCGAAGGAGCAGTCTTGTCCTGATGGCCTCGTCTTCAGAAAAACTTGCTCTTATCTCTTCCACGTATCAGTTGATGGACAGGTTCCTCCAAATCTGCTCTGCAAAAAAAAGATTACTTGTAGATGACAACTAAGGTGAGAGAAGAGGAAGATGATGTTATGGATCCCCCTCTCTGAAGGATGTCCATCTGGTGGAACCAAAAAGAAGGGCCTTCTCTGAGGTGGCTCCCTCTCTGTTATTTGAAGGACAATCCCTCCTCTTCTAAAGCAGGTAATGGATCATCATAAAGTGGTTCATTGCTCTATTCATATAAGAAGTGGAATAGAAGTGGAATTCCATACTGCAGGCAGCTGTGAGTAAGAATGTCCTGTGTTTTGGAAGTATTTGGAAGACAGGTGTCTTGTCATAGATCTTCTTTTGCACCAGATGGCACTTTTGCAACATGAGAGAAATCTAATTTTTCTCTTTATAACACCAGCAAATTATTAGACTTTACCAGTAAATAATAATAATAATAGGCCTCAATTTACTGGTCTCCAGCAGCTGAATAGAATAGAATAGAATAGAATAGAATAGAATAGAATAGAATAGAATAGAATAGAATAGAATAGAATACCTTTATTGTCATTGCATTCCACCAATACAATGAAATTTGAAAGCTACTCCAGCACAGTGCCCCAAACTCCACATCACAATCACATTACAGAGTATTTAAAAATTAAAATAATAATAGTAACAGTAGTAGTAGTAATAATAATAATAATATAATGATGATAATAATAGTCTAAAACCTATCTAAAACATTAGGTAAGTTACATGGTTTAAAAATGCCACTGTATACCTAGGACTAAATCACAAATGCACTGATTCAAGACAATTACTGCCTTGGAAAAGAAACTGTTTCTCAATCTATTAGTCCTCATTTTAAGACATCTATAAAGTCTCCCTGATGGTAACAGTTCGAAATATGAATGACCAGGATGAGAACGGTCTGTGGAGATTTTTAGTGCTCTTGAGAGGATTCTGGTCTTCGCAATTTCTTCCAAAGAGGAAAGAGAGCAACCGATGATTTTTTGTGCTGTGTTTATAACACTCTGGAGCATTTTCTTATCCACTACAGAGCATCCAGCATACCACACCATTACACAGTATGCCAAAATGCTCTCAATGGTAGACTGGTAAAAAGTAACCAGCAACTTCTCACCCAGACCACTCTTTTTCATGAGCCTCAGAAAGTGCAGGCGCTGTTGGGCCTTCTTTGCAGTGACCATAGTGTGGACCAACCAAGTAAGGTTGTTGGAAATATGAGTTCCTAGAAATTTAAACCGATGAACTCTCTCCACACAATCTCCATTGATATATAGTGGGAGAGGCTCTGCTTTGCATCTTCTGAAGTCTATAATCAATTCTTCGGTCTTTTTGATGTTCAGGGTGAGGTTATGACTCTTGCACCACAAGACCGGTCTGTGACCAGTCTTCATCTTTTGTAAACTTAAGGGCCTGTCACATAGGCCGACGGATGCAAAAAGTATGTAAAAAGGACACAGCGGACGAGAAAATGTTCCATCCATTGTTATCCGCTCTCAAAAGTGCCCCAAATTTGCATAAACAGAGCGGACAACAACGGAAAGGAACGGACGGGGAGAGGACGTAGCCAGGATGTAAAGCGGATGCTCCACGGAAGCCTAGCAGATGGAAGCAGATGGAAGCGGATGGCACAACTGCAGGGCTTCCAAGGGAGCACAGCAAAGCTGACGCGCAGCGGAAGGAGTGGATGCCTAGAAGATGCCTAGTGGATGCCTAGCGGATGCAAAGCGTTCACTGCGCATGCAGGGAGGATGCATTGCATCAGCCCCACGGATATAAAAGGATGCAGCTCGCAAGCAGGTCACCATTCAGAGGAAAGACCTGCTGCCAGACACAGCTCCAGCCAGCCAACAACCATGGGGAAGAAGAGAAAGCCTGTGGCATCTGCCAGCCCTGGCAAGGAGGACAGGGCCACCATCCCACCCCCTGGCCCTGACTCTGCTTCTGCTGGGGCTTCTGCTGCTTGGGCTGACTCTGCTGTTGCTGGGGCTTCTGCTGGTGCTTACTCTGCTGGCTCTGCTCCTGGTGCTGGTGCTTCTGCTAGTGCTTACTCTGCTGGTGCTGCTCCTGGTCCTGCTGGTGCTGCTGGTGCTGCTGGTGCTCCTGGTGCTGCTGGTGCTGCTGGTACTGCTGGTATTGCTGGTGCTGCGTTTGCTGCTGCTGTTGTTGCTGCTGGTGGTGGTAGTGGTGTGGTGGACCAGCCCTTAGAACCTCAAAGTCCTTCTGATGAGGGCCCAGAAGGCCCTGCCAGAGGGAGAAAGAGGCAATCGTGCGATAGGGAGAGGAGACAGTACTCCATTGAAGAGGAACATGAGGATGAGGTGCTCGAATGGCTGAGGGAGAACGAGTACCTATGGACACAGGCTCTATAGGGACACCAAGAGGAAGCAGGCGGCTTGGAGAGAGAAGGCGGAGAGCCTGGGCTACACTTCGGAGGTGCTCCTCGGCTGGTGGAAGCACATGTACACCTGGTACGGGAAGCTGCACCTCAAGAAGTCTGGCCTGGCCACGGTCAAGCTCACCAACCGGGAGACCTACGTGATGGCCAAGTGCAGCTTCTTGGGGGGTGAGGTCTGCCACCGAGGAGCAGCCCCTCTGACAACCCTCTCTCTCAGGCAGCCCGCAGAGAGCCAGTCCTCTTCTGGCCAAGAGTCAGCTCCTGTGTCCAGGCAGGTATCTGTAGAGCGCCCCACGACAGAGGGACGTCAACCAGACCCTTATGGACATGTCCGAATCCCAATACCAGGTGATCAAGGAGAGGATAACAGGTCTTCTGCACCACCCTCCAGGCCCAGCTGAACCTGCTCCGACCAAGTCCAGGTCTGCTCCTCCACCCCAGGTGATGTCACAGCCCTTCCAAGGCTTTCCACAGGCCCTCACCTACCAAGGCTACGGCTACCAGGAGTTCCAGCAGCACAGGCAGCCCTTCCCAGTCCAGGCACAGGAACATCGTATGCCACCGATGCCATTGATGCCACCGATGCCACCCACGCCACAGATGCCACCCATGCCACAGATGCCACCCACGCCTCACCTCGCTTAGCTGCAGACCAGACAGCCCCACTACACTCCTCCTTCCTCCACCCCACAGCCAAGCCCGGCCTCAGAACATCTGTCATCGGTGTTGGGACTGACACCCCATGTCATGGAGGAAGGGGCTCTCAACATCACAGGACTGAGCCAGCTCTCTGAGAGCTTCCCCCACACACTATCCCCTGTTATCCTCTCGAGGCCAGGCACCCCAATGGTGCCTCAGACCAGCACTCCAGCAGCAGCCAACTCCACAGCACCTGGACCCTTCACCCCTGAGACTATGGGCATGCCTCAGAGTGACTGAGAAGAGTGCCAGAGACTGGGTTGCTACTTGTTGACTTTATCTTTGCTTGGGACACTTTACTTGGGTCATTTTGCTTTTACAGTTTGTTATTAATAAAGGTTATCTTTGCTTCACACACTTGGTTCAGTTCTTTTATTAAATAAAGTCTTGGTGGAAACTTTTAGAAATGGTTTAAGCCTTTGCATGCTGGGATGGGTAAGGATAGCAGTGGGATGGGCAGGGATACCTGTGGAATGGGTAATAGATGTGGGATGGGCAGGGATACCTGTGGGATGGGCAGGGATACCTTTGGGATGGGTAATAGCTGTGGGATGGGTAATAGCTGTGGGATAGGTTAGGATACCTGTGGGATGGGTAATAGCTGTGGGATAGATAAACCTCCAGTGCAAGCATCGTGGGACTGTATGGTCCACCCTCCCAGGTGCCACACCTTTGGCCCTTTATTATCAATAACAATTTAATCATTGATCCACACATTTCAACATAAACACAACTCTTTATTAAATGCCCTGTTCATTGTAGGGCCACTCAACATACATGGCACAATCTCATCAGTGTGATGAGACAGGCTCAAGGAAGCATCCATTAAGCATCTACCATCCTGTCTTGCCACTCCACTGCTCCAGCTGGGGAGTTGCACCAGTGTTTCAGGAGGTTGCGCTGCTTCTTCCCTTCACGTGAAGCTCTGTTTGGGCCTTGTACATCCACAGTGTCTATCAGGTTTCGTCCTTGCCTCCATTCCCCAGGCTCCATGTCCACATTGCCTTGTTGGAGGTCCATGAGCCTGTTCTGCAATACTGGGTAGTGGGTGCGCATGAGATTGTGCAGGATGCAGTAAGCTCCCATGATCCTCCTCATGGTCTGTGGGCGATGCTGCATGGTGGTGAGAAGTACCTGGAACCTGTTGGCCAGAATGCCAAAGGCGTTCTCCACCACCCGCCTTGCCCTGGACAGCCTGTAGTTGAAGATCCTCTTTTCACGGGTGAGGAGTCTGGAAGTGTAGGGCTTCATGAGGTAGGTTCTGAGGGAGAAGTCGTCATCCCCCACGATGAAGTAGGGCATATCTTGTGTGTCGTTGGGCAGGGGGTCTGGATCTGGGAAGCCCATGATGAGGTTGCGTTCCAGCCCCTCCTTGAGGTGACTGGCGTTGTATACCTGGGATCTGAAGCTGACCCGTTGCCTGAAGCATCGATGTACATGAACTTGTAGTCAGCATCAACCATGGCGAAGAGGATGATGCTGAAGAAGCCCTTGGAGTTGTGATAAATGGACCCTGAGTTGGCTGGAGCTTTGCAGGCCACGTGCTTGCCATCTATGGCTCCAACGGTGTGGGGGAAGTTCCACTTCTGATACCACTGCTCTGCAACTTTCTTCCAGCCTTCTTCAGTGGAGGGGCACTGGAGGAGCTCCTCCAAGTATTCTTCGATGATGGCCTGCACCACTTCTCTGACCACAATGCTGATGGTGTTGTGTGGCACCCTCCAGCCGTACTGCATGCTCCTGTACATGGTCCCGGAGGCCAGGTGGCACAGAGTCAGTGCCACCTTCAGCCCAGGGTCCAGGCTGGGCCAGAAGTTGGTGTTTGCCTTGGTCAACCTGGGTCTCAGCCGCTCCACAACTTCATCAAACATGGCTGGCAGCATCCTCATGAAGTGCTGGAATGCATGAAGGTCTTCGTTCCTCAGCTCCACCATCAGCTTGTTGTACAGTCTATACTCTGCTCTTCTGGTGATCCATCTTCGGACCCAGACACTTCTTGGCTGCCTCCTTTTCTTCGTGTAGAACAGGTGAAAGAGCCTGTAGAGGGCTTCGCACTGTTGTAGAGCAATGGCGGCTACCAAAAGGACTGTGTGACGATCCATGGTGAAGATGACTGGATGCTGTGGAAGGGCAAGAGCCAGATGAAGGCTGAAGAGGTCTGCACCACAGGGCTGCTGGACTGAAAGTGAGATCCAGGTGATTTCTCCCCCTTTTTATAGGAAATATAGGCTTTCTACTAGGTGTCCTTTTGCATCCTCTAGGCATCCTGCAGACATCCTAAATATCCGAGATACGTCCCCTATACAAACGTTTTTTCCGTTTTAATGTTTTGTATGCGAGCTGCATCCGCTTTCATCCTTTCTCCATCCGTGCTACTTATGCTGCGTGTCCGTTCCGCATCTGTTTCGCTTCCTCCCTGTGTCTGTTTTCTGCTGGAGCGGATATGAGTTGCGCATATGCGCAGCAGATGCCTAGTGGATGCGTAACGGATGACGACGGATGTAGAACGGATGTTCCCCGTATGCGTTGCGGATGCAGAACGGACGCGTTGGATACATTTTCCGCTCAAAATGTTTTGTGCAGCTCAAAACTTTTTGAGCAGATGAAATCTTAGTAGACAGATGCTGGACGGATAGAGAGTATGAAAAACGGACGCAGTGAGTACAGAACAGATGCATCGCGTTAACCAATGGATGGCAAGTGTTTCTCTCCCTTTTACATCCTCTTTCCATCCGTTGATGCTGTGTGACATGGGCTTTAAACATAGCCTACTTTATTAACCATTATTCGGAAATAAAAGTAGACAAAGTACCATTTGAAGAGCATAACTTCTTTCTTTTAAACAAAAAGTAATTTCTTAATGACTTTTCCAGTACATCCATTAGTAGACCATTGTTGCAGATTGTTGAATTTCCTGCTGTTATCAACACAACCAACTGTTGTGAAAGAGTAAACTGGTAGAGCAAACAGCAATATCCCCCAAAAAATCTATGCAAATAAACTCAAGTTGTTCAACACTGAAGAATATTATTTCTTAACTTGTCCCACTTCTGTATTCTAGCTCTGACCTTTTTGTGGCTTCTTTTGTAGAAAAAGGCCCTTTCCTCTCCTCAACACTCCATTCATATGTTTTTTGTCTTAAAAGAAGATAGAAATTCAACTTTTCAGGGAAGAAAAATGATTATAACTATATTGCCTTCCTTCATCTTCCATTTTAAAGGGGTTTTTTTGTTCTAATGTTTATGCCAAGAAAATGTCATTCCAAATTGTTTACCACTTGAATGGAAAATTGCAACCACTCTTAACTTCATGGCGTGATTTGAAAAAATGTTTCATAACATAAAACATGCTACAGGCTTAAGAATCTCTACCTGTGGTGGAATGTAGTCTGGAGTCCCAAGAGGGAGGGGCTGTTTCTCAGAGGGCAAAGAGGTGGTGGAGCTTGGAATGTCTGGTAGACAGGAAGAGGGTAGTTATGCAGATAGTTGCTTGAGTCTGTCAAGGTTCTGTCTTAAGCAAACAACTGCAAAGAAACTACTCAGAATCAATTGCATGTGTCATCCTTGGTTCTTAGGGCCTGACACTACCTTGCAAAATCCTATTTTAATATTCATCACCATATTTTCTACTCTTTCCCTTTTCCCATTCCTTGTAGGTTCCATTTTTCACAGTAAAATAACAAAGCAAACTAAAACTCAGAACAACTGGCAGCAGTGGAAAGAGCAACTGGCTGGCCAATTACAGAAAACCAGACAAGGTGAGAATAAGAGTGATGCTGTAATTTTCCAACTCCTGTCTTTCTGTTGGTGATGTTGACTTAAAGGCTCCAAATACTGTCAGCAAAATATCTGACTGAGTCTCACCAGTCTGATAAAGAAGGAGAGGTAGTGATGGCAATAGAGGACCTAGATGACATCCAAGAAACTGATGGGCAATGAATAAATGGATCAATTAATGTACATGAATTATCGAGCCACTCATCTCAAGTGAATCTTACAAGATGAAAACAAATACACCCACCAAAGATAACCACCCAGCATTCGAGGGTAGACCGTAGATCTGTCTCACAAACATAGAATCACAGGGTGGAAGGGACTTTGGGGGAATAGAATGGAATGGAATAGAATATAGAATAGAATAGAATAGAATAGAATAGAATAGAATAGAATAGTTGGGAGGGACTTTGGAGGCCTAATCCCTGACTCAAGCAGGAGAGTCCTCTTAGTCTAACTCTCAGCACATGGCAGGAGATCTTCTATCATTCTGTCCAGTCTATTCCTGAAAATCTCCAGGGATGGAGCATTCTTCTTTAGTTCCAGGTTGGATGACTGTGACAAGATTATCAACCTCCTGACTCGACTGCTTGGGGAAACAGCTATGTCCTAAATGTTTTGTGAAATGCTAATAGCTTTGGCCCAAAGTTGCTTTTTTTTAAAGAGGCAACTGGACATTCTGGTTTTTCTTTGAAGACATTTTGTTTCTCATCCAAGAAACTGCTTTAGAATTGAAGAAGCTTTGTTAAAATTGAAGAAGCTTCTTGGATGAGAAGTAAAATGTCTTCAAAAAACTCCCAGAAAGTCCAGTTGCCTCTTGAAAAAACAACAACTTTGGAATAACCATGACCGGGATGACTGAGAATCTCCATAGATAATAGGTTGGGGAATGCATGAAGGAAGGGACACCGGCATTGAGTATATTCTGGTCTACCCAACTGTCAACCTTCAAGGAAGACCAGACTAGGAAACCAAAATTATTAATGCAAATACAACTTTTATAATACAGATAGTCCTCGACTTAGAACAAACCATTTAATGATTTATGGCCATTTTTCATACTTACAACTGTTGCAGTCTGTCACATGATCAAAATTCAGATGCTTGGCAACTGGACTCACATTTACGATTGCAGTGTCCCAGGGTTATGTGGATCATCTTTGGCGACCCTCTGACAAGCAAAGTCAATGAGAAAGCCAGCTTCACTTAACAATTGTGGCAAGAAAATTTTTAAAATGGAGCAAAATTCATCTATTTCACGTAGCAACAGAAAGGTTGGTCTCAATTGTGGTCATGATTTGAGGATTACCTGTGAGGAGATAGTGGCAGAATCTTGAAGTCTGAACATGCTTTCCTGCTCCTTTTCTCTTTGCAAGGATGACGAGCAGAGGTGGCATTCAGCAGGTTCTGACCAGTTCGGGAGAACCAGTAAAGGAAATTTTGAGAACCAGCCAATCCCACCTCTGACTGGAGATTTTACAGTCTCCTTCCCCTGCCATGCCTACCAAGCCATGCCCACAGAACCGGTGGTAAAAAAATTTGAAACCCACCACTGATGGGGAGGGTCATGTCTGACCAGACTCCAGTTTCATTGTCTTGATGGAGATTCTTCCTCCCATTCCTCAGGATTGCTCATTCTTCTCATGACATTCCCATGGGCTGAAGTGAAGGTTCTGGTCACTTTCATAAGCGAGAGAATCACAGTGGGATCCATCCATTTGTTTTTTTTTTCTCTCTCTCTCTTTTTTAATATTTTTTTTTGATAACAAGCATAAACAAACATAAACATAAAACAACAAATAAAACCTTCCAATTGTACAGTGTGTTGGTTGGTAATATCTTGTTCATAATATCTATATTTCCCTCTTAGATTTAAATTTATCTTCAAATTATATTAATCAACTTTTCCATGTCATGTTATGTTATCATTACATCTTCATTAGACTTTGATTGCAAGTTCCCAATTATCCTTTTAAAGCAAATCTCAGTTTTTACTAATTCTAATTCATATTATAATTTATTCCATAATAATCAATTATAACATATCATTATTATTGTATGAAATTTACTATTGTATTATATTTATATTACAATATATTTCATTTTCCTATTTTTCTATCTAGCCATTGATAAAATAAATCCCATATTTTATAATATTCTTTTTCTTCTTGCTCTCCAATTGCCAGTGTTAATCTACTCATCTCTGCACATTCCATTATTTTCTTAATCACCTCCTCCTCTATTGGAGTTTCTTCATTTTCTAGCTGCAGTTAAGACATTAATAATCAAATATGTCAATTCTCTATTGTAACCTTCAGGTAAAATTCCCAATAAAAATGTATCTGGTTTCAAATCTATACGTTATTTTGTCATTTTTTTCCAGCCATGTATTAATTTTAGTCCAGTATCTTTTGGCTTTCACACACTTCCACCACATATAATAATATGATCCAGGTATCTGATGACATTTCCAACATTTTGCCACTTTATCCTTGAATTTCCTTGCTATTCTTGCTGGAGGTAGATCCACTATCTGTTCTCTCTTGATGGCTCTCTATTTGTACTTTCTGAATAATTATATTTATGAGTTCTCTGTATTTCTTTCTTTTCTCATAGTTCCATTTTATAAACTAGTCTACGATCTGCACTACAGAAATCCAGATGGCCACTAGATGGTTGAGTTAGTTACAAGTAGCTATGAATGGAAACTAAAAGTTACAACAGACCTTCAAAAAGACACATACCACCTAGATATGAAGTCCCGTCCCCCCCCCCTCCCCCACAGTCATAAAGTTATATTTTGGGTGCTCAGCAATTGGCCTGCATTTGAATCAGAATCACAGGACCTTGGAGTTCTTCTAGTCCAAACCCTGCCAAACCCAATTCAACTTATATCATCCCGGACAGTTTGCAGTAGCCCTGCAGTCATGTGACTGCAATTTATAATGTTCTTTGGCTGAAGGACAGCTTTTGTGTTGGATTTCTGGCAAAAAAAATGCCTATTTTGACAATGAGTTCATTTCATGATTGCTGTGCTTGCTTAAGCCCCTATCCCACTGCACCAACGGATGCAAAGAGGATGTAAAACGTTAAAAAAAGCTTGCCATCAATATCTTGGATATTTAGGATGTCTGCAGTATGTCTAGAGTATGTAGAAGGACACCTAGCGGAAAACTGATATTTCCTATAAAAAGGGGGAGGAAATCACCTGGATCTCAGTATGAGTCCAGCAGCCGTGGTGTACAGACCTATTCACCCTTGGTCTTGCTCTTCCACATCATCCATTGTTCTTCACCATGGATCATGACACACTCCTTATGGTAGCTGCAATCATTCAACATCAGAACCAAGCCATGTTCGGACTGTTTCACCTTTTCTACGCAAGGAGAAGAAGGAGACATCCAAGAGCTGTGTGGGTCCAAGGATGGATTGGGAGAAGAATGGAGTTTGGACTGTATGACCAGTTGATGGTGGAACTGAGGAATGAAGACCCTCATGCATTCCAGAACTTCATGAGGATGCCACCAGCCATGTTTGATGAACTTGTACAGCGTCTGAAACCCAGGTTGACCAAGCCGAGCACCAACTTCCATCCCAGCCTGGACCCTGGATGGAAGGTGGCACTGACCCTGCGCCACCTGGCCTCAGGGACCACGTACAGAAACATGCAGTATGCGTGGAGGGTGCCACACAACACCATCAGCATTGTGGTCAGAGAAGTGGTGCAGGCCATCATCGAAGAATACGTGGAGGAGCTCCTCCAGTGCCCCACCACTGAACAAGGCTGGAGGAAACTTGCAGAAGAGTGGTATCAGAGGTGGAACTTTCCCCACACCGTTGGAGCCATAGATGGGAAGCACGTGGCCTGCAAAGTTCCAGCCAACTCAGGGTCCACTTATTTCAACTGCAAAGGCTTCTTCAGTATCATCCTCTTTGCCATGGTTGACACTGACTACAAGTTCATGTACATCGATGCTTCAGGCAACGGGTCATCTTCAGATAGCCAAGTATACAACACCAGTGACCTCAAGGATGGGCTGTAACGCAATCTTATCATGGGTTTTCCAGATCCAGACCCCCGACCCAATGACACACAAGATGTGCCCTACTTCATCGTTGGTGATGATGCCTTCTCCCTCAGAACCCACCTCATGAAGCCCTATACTTCAAGATACCTCACCTGTGAAGAGAGGATCTTCAACTACAGGTTGTCCAGGGCAAGATGGATGGTGGAGAACGCCTTTGGCATCCTGACCAACAGGTTCCAGATACTTCTCACCACCATGCAGCATGACCCACAGACTGTGAGGAGCATCGTGGAAGCTTGCTGCATCCTGCACAATCTCATGCACACCCGCTACCCAGTGTTGCAGAACAGACTTGTTGACCGTCAACAAGGGAATGGGGACATGGAGCCTGGTGAATGGAGGCAAGGACGTAACCTGATAGACACTGTGGATGTACAAGGCCCCAACAGAGCTTCACGTGAAGGGAAGAAGCAGCGCAACCTACTGAGACACTGGTGCAACTCCCCAGCTGGAGCAGTGGAGTGGCAAGACAGGATGATAGATGATTAATGGATGCTTCCTTGAGCCTGTCTCATCACACTGATGAGATTGTGCCATGTATGTTGAGTGGTCCTACAATGAATAGGGTATTAATAAAGAGCTTTGTTTATTTTAAAATGTGTTGATCAATGAATAAATTGTTATTGATAATAAAGGTCCATATGTGTGGCAGCTGGGAGGGTGGACCATACAGTCCCACTATGCTTGCACTGGAGGTTTATCAATACCACAGCTATCCTTACCCATCCCACAACTATCCTTACCCATCCCACAACTATCCTTA
>BLBF01000058.1:21957686-21972020 GCA_015471245.1 Laticauda colubrina
CCACAACTATCCTTACCCATCCCACAACTATCCTTACCCATCCCACAACTATCCTTACCCATCCCACAACTATCCTTATCTATCCCGCAGCTATCCTTACCTATCCCAGAAGCATGCAAAGGCTTAACCATTTTTTCAAAGTTTTCACCAACACTTTATTAAGTAAAAAAAAATGAACCAAGTGTGTCAAGCAAAGATAACCTTTATTAATAACTGTCTTAAGTAAACTGTATGACTTTATCAAAAAAAAGCTCTCAGAGAGCTGACTCAATCCCGTGAGGTTGAGAGGCTCTTCATCAAGTACCTGGGATGTCAGGCACAAGACTGATGACAGATTGTCCATTGACGGGCTTGGCTGTGGGATGGAGGAAGGAGGAGTGTAGTGGGGCTGTCTGGTCTGCATCTGGGTGAGGAGTGGTGTCTGTGGCGTCCGATGAACCTGGGCCTGGACTGGGAAGGTTTGTTTTTGCTGTGGGAAGTCCTGGTAGTCATAGCCTTGTTAGGTGAGAGACTGTTGAAAGCTGTGGAAGGGCTGTGACATCGCCTGAGGTGGAGGAGCAGACCTGGACTGGGTAGGAGCAGCTTCAGCTGGGCCTTGAGGGTTGTGCAGAAGTGCTGTGATCTTCTGCTTCATCACCTGGTACTGGGCCTCAGGCATATCTCTGAGAGTGTGGCTCACGTAGGTGATGAAAGTGTGGCGGCTGGGGGATCCTCTGTCCAAGTGGACCAGCTGAGAGAGCAGTTCTGTGCTGGTCCTCATTGTGTCCCTGATCTCCAACAGGACAGTGTGGCTCTGGCCCTCCAGTCTGCCTCTCTGCCTGCATCCTGTGGAGCTGGGGATGGGGGTGGGGATGCATTGGTCTCTAGTGGCTGCCGCTTCTTCTCCATTTGTGACAGCAGGGCGTCATCCTCCAAGTCCTCCAGCATGGGGAGTGGAGCTGTCGGGGGGGTCTCTGCCGTGGGGCCCTCTGAAGACACCTGCCTGGACAGGGCAGCTGGCTCCTGGCTGGAAGAGGACTGGCTGTCTGTGGGCTGTCTGAGGGAGAGGGGTGTCAGAGGGGATGCTCCTCGGTGGTGGACCTCACCCTCCAGGAAGCTGCACTTGGCCATGATATACATCTCCTGGTCACTGAGCTTGACAGTGGCCTGGCCACATTTTTTGAGGTGTAGCTTGCCATACCAGGTGTGCATGTGCTTTCCCCATCCCAGGAGTACATCTGCAGTGTAGCCCAGGCTGTCTGCCTTGTCTCTCCAAGCTGCCTGCTTCTTTTTGGTGTCCCGATACAGTCTGTGGCCCTTTCTCCACAGGTACTCGTTCTCCCTCAGCCATTCCAGTACCTCCTCCTCATGCTCCTCAGAAACGGTGTACTGTTTCCTCTCTCCCTTCTCCTTCCCTTGCCTCTTCCTCCCTCTGGCAGGGCCTTCAGCAGCAGGGCCTTCAGGGGCTTGAGCAGCAGGGCCTTCAGGGGCTTGAGCAGCAGGGCTTTGAGGGCCTTGGGGCTGGTCCACCACAGCAGCAGCAGTAGCAGCACCAGCACCACCAGCAGCACCACCAGCAGCACCAGCAGCACCAGCAGCTTCAGAGTCAGTGCCAGGGGGTGGGATGGTGGTTCTGTCCTTCTTGCCAGGGCTGGCATGGATAGGCACTGGCTTCCTCTTCTTCCCTGACTGATGAACCATGGTGTTCTTTAAAGATGTATGTGGCAGCACGTCTTTCCTCTGAATGCTGACTGCGTGCGAGCTGCATCCTTTTATATCCGCAGAGCTGATGCAATACATACTCCCCGCATGCACAGTTAACGCTTTGCATCCGAAATACATCCGCTATGCATCCACTTTGCTTCCTATAGGCGTCCGTGATTCATTCGCTTCATCTGCTATGCATCCGCCCCTTCCGCTATGCATCCGCTTCGCTATTGTCCCCCAGAACCCCTGCAGATGTGTCATCCACTTCCATCCACTGTCATCCGCTAGGTTTCCTATGAACATCCATTTAACATCCCTGCTACATCCTACCCACGTCCGTTCTTTTCTGTTCTGTTTATGCAAATTTTTGCCACTTTTTGGAGCGGAAGACAACGGATGGAGCCACCCCTGAAATTTTGCTCATCCTCTGTGTCCTTTATGCATACGTTTTGCGTCCGTCGGCCAGTGGGACAGGGCCTTTAATGACAGCTGCATTCTGTTTATGACTTCCACAAAATAATGTCATAAAATCAGGCCAGTCACACAGGTGACTTGACTTACAACCATCATGACACAGGACAGAAATTCCCAGGCTCTATTACAATCATGTCATAAAGTATAAGTGAATAAGAATGGAGAAGTAATTGAAATAATTTTAGACTTTATCAATTAGTGTTAACACCATTATGGAATCATTGTAAAAAGTGGAAATTGTCTTTTTTTAAATGTTGAAATATTGAATAAATAAATTTAATTTAAAAAATACAATCATAAGTCAAGGATCACCTGTATCTCGTTTGCTGTCAACCAGTGTCCATTGAGATGGTAACAATTGGTTGCAGCTGTTTGTCTACATGATATTTTAGCAAGAACACAAGACCAGGTTTTAGTTCAAGGATCTCATCACCTTCAGGTTTGACAGAGGCTGAACAACAGCCAGAGAGGATGATATGGCAATTGTGGAAACATTATATAATTTCTGCCTCTTCCACTGGTCCAAAAAGATAAAACTTTCCTGAAATAGTGCTCCACTTCTAGCTGTCCCAGAGACACATCCACACAGGGCTTTTTTTGACAAACATGGAAGGGATTTGTCTTCTTCACTGGAGGTTTTAAAGAAAAGACTGGACAGCCAATTATCTGTAATGGTACAAGGTCTCCTGCCAGGGTCAGGAAACTAGACTTGTCTGAAATGGTATAGGCTCTCCTGTTTGAGTAGGTAGGTTGACTAGAAGACCTTTCCAGTTCTATTCTGATTGTTAACTCAGGCTTTTCAATATTAGCTCAAGTCTACCAACTCAGCAAAAGAGCTGGAAAGTGGGAGGCTGACCCAGGGATTTGGTACGAAGGCAAGTTAAAGGAAATCTCATGTTAGCCTCGGTCCCTGTAAGACCGATCTCTTTGTGTGCATCTAAAATTAACAGACCGGAAGGGAAAAAGGATGGGAAACTCATGCATTATTTAAAGATTTTTGTTCTTGCTGGACCTGCATCACAATCTGATCCTAGCACGGCCCCCCAGGGGAAATTAGCCCCAGATCCTGCCCCGACCCTTTGGAGTAAGTCTTGAAATAAACAGAAGAACAAAAAGAGTCTAGTTAGCTTCTAGACCTGGACTGGGGATAGTCGGGAAGAATCTTCTCTATGCTGTGATGTCAAATATGCACAGCTGTCCTTCCAGGCGCATGGTTTCTGTAGAAGCAGCCAGGATTTTTTAAAAATAAAACTCTGTGGGTAGGAAGGGGAAAAAATTAAGAACAATAACAAAAACAATCACTGCTTAAGCTGTAAACTTTTCTTAAAGCATAAACAGGCTTTTTTTCTCTTGAAGGCTGCTATCAGCCGGAAATTTCTGCTCCCCAGATAGTTGGATTTTAGCAAAGCAAGATTTGCAAGGTGATAAACTTTAATGTCCCTGTGACAAGGTTGGTGCATTGTGTCAAATATCTTAATCAAGGAAAATAAGTCCTTTATCGTTATATTATGTTAATGGTTTCTCTTATTTCTCTCCTTTTAGGATAGGAAGTGTTCCAAGGTGGCCTAAATATACAGAGGTAAAACCAGAGAGAAGTGGTCTATTTCAAAATACAGCTAGTCCTCACAACAATTCATTTAGTGACTGTTCAAAGTCTAGTTGTATTTGATTAAAGTCAGATCTTTATTACAGACACTTACATCTGGAATCTGGTATGGCATTTGAACAGGGCCAACATATACTGAGAACTTTGATGATTTAGAACAAGCTTCAAAATTTTGCCAAAGGGTTTCAGAAGTTCCAGGCTTCTTGGTTGGCCATGCTCGGTATAAACTTCCTTACTACTACCACCTTGTTAGGGTACCAGGATCTCTTGCTGGCTGGGCTGTATTGAAACCGACTGAAGGGTGTATGCACACAAATATGTCCAAACACCCACACTGCGCATCTGGTTCCATACACTGTCCGCACTCAGTTCCAACAACATTACTGGATTGTGAAGTCACTGTCTGCTACCTCATCTTCATGGAGTTCAGTGCAGTAGGTCAATGATGTTGGAAAAACAGCTCATAAACCTTACTAATTTGACCTTCCTCAGAACAGCAACTTAAGGAGGGAGAGAGAGAGAGAGAGAGAAATGGGGGTTTTTTTTTCAGTTGCCGGCATGGATTTATTGTTTTTTATTCATCTAAAAATAAATAATCATGCATCTGTGGGATAATGGGAGAAATCACTGGAGGACCAGATTTAAAAGCCCGGTCCCACTGCACTTACGGATGCAAAGAGGATGTAAAACGTTAAAAAAAGCTTGCCATCCATTAGAAAACACTATGCATCCGTTGTGTATTCACTGCATACGTGTTTCATATGCTCTATCCATTGAGCATCCGTCCACTGAGATTTCATCGGTGCCAGAAGTTTTAAGCTGCACAAAACTTTGTGGATGGATGAACTTTCCGCTGCATATGATGTACATCCGTGACATATACGGGCAACAAACGTTCTATGTCTGTTATCATCCGTTAAACATCCGCTGTGTCCTCACTGCATCCTCTGGCCATCCCCTCAACTCACATTCGCTGCAGCTGAAAACAGAAAGAGGGAGGAAACAAAAGGTACACGGAACGTCTACAAAGCGTTAGTAGCATGGAAATAGAAAGGATGTAAGCATATGAATCTCGTATATAAAGGATTAAAAATGGACAAAACATTTGTATCTGGGATGTATCTCGTATATTTAGGATGTCTGGAGTATGTCTAGAGTATATAGAAGGACACCTAGTGGACAACCAATATTTTCTATAAAAAGAGGGAGAAAATCATCTGGATCTCAGTATGAGTCCAGCAGCTGTGGTGTACAGACCTCATCACCCTTGGTCCTGGTCTTCAACATCATCAATTGTTCTCCACCATGGATGATGACACAGTCCGTATGATAGCTGCGCTCATTCATCACCAGAACCAAAACCTGTTCAGACTGTTTCAACTTTTATACAGAAGGAGAAGAAGGAGACGTCCAAGAGCTGTGTGGGTCTGAGGATGGATTGTGAGAAGAATGGAGTTTGGACTGTATGACCAGTTGATGGTGGAGCTGAGGAATGAAGATCCTTGTGCATTCCATCACTTCATAAGGATGCCACCAACCATGTTTGACGAACTTGTACAGCGTCTGAGACCCAGGTTGACCAAGCCGAGCATCCAAACCTGGACCCTGGACTGAAGGTGGCACTGACTCTACGGCACCTGGCCACAAAAACATGCAGTATGCGTGGAGGGTGTCACACAACACCATCAGCAAAGTGGTCAGAGAAGTGGTACAGGCCATCATTGAAGAATACATGGAGGAGCTCCTCAAGTGCCCCACCACTGAACAAGGCTGGAGGAAAGTTGAAGAAGAGTGGTATCAGAGATTGAACTTTCCCCACACCGTTGGAGCCATAGATGGGAAGCACGTGGCCTGCAAAGCTCCAGCCAACTCAGGGTCCACTTATTTCCACTACAAGGGCTTCTTCAGTATCATCCTCTTTGCCATGGTCGATGCTGACTACAAGCTCATCTACATCGATGCTTCAGGCAATGGGTCAGCTTCAGATGGCCAGGTATACAATGCAAGTGACCTCAAGGATGGGCTGGAACACAACCTCATCATGGGTTTTCCTGATCCAGACCCCCTACCCAATGACGCACAAGATGTGCCCTACTTCATTGTGGGTGATGATGTGTTCTCCCTCAGAACCTACCTCATGAAGCCGTACACTTCAAGATACCTCACCTGTGAAGAGAGGATCTTCAAGTGCAGGCTGTCCAAGGCAAGATGGGTGGTGGAGAACGCCTTTGGCATCCTGGCCAACAGATTCCAGATACTTCTCACTACCATGCAGCATGGCCCACAGACTGTGAGGAGCATTGTGGAAGCTTGCTGCATTCTGCACAATCTCATGCGCACCCGCTACCCAGTGTTGCAGATAAAGGAATGGGGACATGGAGGCAAGGTAAATGGTGAATGGAGGCAAGGACATAACCTGATAGACACTGTGGATGTACAAGGCCCCAACAGAGCTTCACGTGAAGGGAAGAAGCAGTGCAACCTACTGAGACATTGGTGCA
Source organism: Laticauda colubrina (assembly GCA_015471245.1). NCBI lineage: Eukaryota > Metazoa > Chordata > Lepidosauria > Squamata > Elapidae > Laticauda > Laticauda colubrina. The sequence goes on from BLBF01000058.1 coordinate 21,963,954, forward strand.
ACTCCCCAGCTGGAGCAGTGGAGTGGCAAGACAGGATGATAGATGATTAATGGATGCTTCCTTGAAGCTGTTGCATAACACTGATGAGATTGGGCCATGAATGTTGAGTGGTCCTACAATGAATAGGGCATTAATAAAGAGCTTTGTTTATTTTAAAATGTGTTGATCAATGAATAAATTGTTATTGATAATAAAGGTCCATATGTGTGGCAGCTGGAATGGTGGACCACACAGTCCCACCCACTAGGGTTGCACTGGAGGTTTATCTATCCCACAACTATCCTTATCTATCCCACAAGCATGCAAAGGCTTAATCATTTTTTCAAAGTTTTCACCAACACTTTATTAAGTGAAAAAAATGAACCAAGTGTCTTAAGCAAATATAACTTTTTTTAGCTGTCTTAGGTAAACTTTATGACTTTATTAAATAAGCAAAATGAACCAAGTAAACTGTATTAAGTGTCTTAAGCAAAGGTAACCTTTATTAACTTTCTTCGGTAAACTTTATGACTGTATTAACTAAGGAAAATGAACCAAGTAAAGTGTTTTAAGCAAAGATAAACTTAACAAGGAAACAACTCAGTCTCTGACACTATTCTCAGTCACTCTGAGCCACTATTCTCATGTCCATGGTCTCAGCTGTTAAGCGGGCAGGGACTATGGAGGTGGCTGTGGCTTGAGTGCTGGTCTGAGGCACCATTGGGGTGCTTGGCCCCGAGGGTACAACAGGTGGTGGTGTGTTCAGGAAGCTATCCGAGAGCTGATTCAGTCCCATGAGGTTGAGAGGCCCTTCATCAAGGACTTGAGATGTCAGGCCCAATACTGATGATAGATTGTCCGTTGATGGGCTTGGCTGTGGGGTGGAGGAAGGAAGAGTGTAGTGGGGCTGTCTGGTCTGCATCTGGGTGAGGAGTGGTGTCTGTGGCGTCCGATGAACCTGAGCCTGGACTGGGAAGTTCTGCTTCTGCTGTGGGAAGTCCTGGTAGTCGTAGCCTTGGTTGGTGAGGGGCTGTTGAAAGCCATGAAAGGGCTGTGACATCGCCTGGGGTGGAGGAGCAGACCTGGACTGGGTAGGAACAGCTTCAGCTGAGCCTTGAGGGTTGTGCAGAAGTGCTGTGATTTTCTGCTTCATCACCTGGTACTGGGCCTCGGGCAAGTCCCTCAGGGTCTGGCTCACGTAGGTGATGAAGGTGTTCCGGCCTGAGGATGCTCTGTCCAAGTGGACCAGCTGAGAGAGAAGTTCTGTGCTGGTCTTCATTGTGTTCCTGATCTCCAACAGCATACTGTGGTCCTGGTCCTCCAGTCTGCCTCTCTGCCTGCATCCTCTGAAGCTGGGGGTGGGGATGGGAGTGGATTGGCCTCTGGTGGCTGCTGCTTCTTCCTCCATTTGTGACAGCAGGGCATCATTCTCCAAGGGATCTTCCAAGTCTGCCAGCATGGGGAGTGGAGTTGTCAGGGGGGTCTCTGCCGTGGGGACCTCTGAAGACACCTGCCTGGACAGGGAAGCTGGCTCCTGGCTGGAAGAGGACTGGCTGTCTGTGGGCTGTCTGAGAGAGAGGAGTCTCAGAGGGGCTGCTCCTCAGTGGCGGATCTCACCCTCCAGGAAACTTCACTTGGCCATGACGTACATCTCCCGGTCAGTGAGCTTGACAGCGGCCTGGCCACATTTTTTGAGGTGTAGCTTGCCATACCAGGTGTGCATGTGCTTCCACCATCCTAGGAGTATTTCTGCAGTGTAGCCCAGGCTCTCTGCCTTGTCTCTCCAAGCTGCCTGCTTCTTCTTGGTGTCCTGATACAGTCTGTGGCCCTTTCTCCACAGGTACTCATTCTCCCTCAGCCATTCCAGCACCTCCTCCTCATGCTCCTCGGAAATGGTGTACTGTTTCCTCTCTCCCTTCTGCTTCCCTTGCCTCTTCCTCCCTCTGGCAGGGGCTTCAGCAGGGCCTTCAGGGGCTTGAGCAGCAGGGCCTTCAGAGGCTTGAGCAGCAGGGCCTTCAGCTTTGCATCCGATATACATCCGCGCGGCATCCCCTTTGTTTCCTATAGGTGTCTGTGATGCATCCACTTCATCCGCTATGCATCCGCCCCTTCCGCTATGCGTCCGCTTTGAAATTCTCCCCCAGAACCCCTTCGGAGGTGTCATCTGCTTCCATCCGCTTTCATCCGCTAGTCTTCCTATGAACATCCGTTTAACATCCCCGCTACATACTACCCACATCCATTCTTTTCCGTTGTTTTCCGTTCTGTTTATGCAAATTTTTGCCACTTTTTGGAACAGATGACAATGGATGGAGCCACCTCGAAATTTTGCTCGTCCGCTGTGTCCTTTATGCATACATTTTGCGTCCATCAGCCAGTGGGACCAAGCCTTAACTCATGATTTGAATGCCTATAGTTAGTTGGGGTTTGGGTTTCTTCTTTTAGAACAAGGAGGGAAGAAAAGGAGGGGACGAGCTATTCCTGACAGGTTCCTGAAGGAGGAAATGCTCAAATCTTGGAGCATGATTAAAACATATTTGCACCCATTTTAACAGTCCTTCACTGTATCAGATCATGCCCTTGTGTTAGGGGAATCGCGCTCCCTGCAACCAGCAGGCAAGTAGAACACACAAATATTTCTGAAGGACGACGTGCTGAATGGTGTAGATACTCATGTGGTGTGTGTACTTGTTCCTTTCATCTCACGGCCATGGAAGAGATGGTGGGGGTGGGGGCAGGAAAGAGAATGAAAGGATATTGACATCCGGTCTTATTTTTGAACTTCACAAGGCTGTCTTCTGTGAGAGACAACAACCTTTGGTCTAATCTGGCACAGTTTTCCCTCTGTTCTATGGGGTGTTTACCAATTGAGCTGAGCTTAGTGGGTCCTCCCTGTTCACACAGCTGTCTGCCACTGGTTTTGAAGCTGACTTCCCAACCCTGGAACCTTCCAGATGTGCTGGACTGTTGTTCCCAGAATACATCTTGGACAAGAGTTGTAAAGCACATTGAGCCCACACTGGCAGTGGATAATGAACAGTCCTGTTTGCATTTAAGTAAATTGAGTTGTCACCTTGGCATGGCAGGTTGAATCCGAACCATAAAAGAACAATTTATTGTTTATTGCAACCTTCTCTTAAGGCTGGCAGGCATTCATAGATGTAGGGTTGCAAATCTTCAGTAATACCGGTCATGAATCAGAATACCAGTCATGTGTTAAGTTTCAGTTAAGATTTATTGCTCAACCTATACATAGAATCTAGTCAATTAACATTCAGCACTAATTTGGTGCTAGTTAAGTATCAGTGAAATTCAAAAGGAGTTGGACCATTGTGGGAACATAATAATTCTAAGTTGATGATTTGCTTAACTCCACCCTCCAACTTTGCCTGCCCTTTGAAATCCTTAGAAATCCTCAGAAATAACTGAAGGCGTCAGTCCTGCTAATACTTGCTCTTGTGATTATTCTTTGAGTGTGGGCTTTTTATATTATGAATTTTATTTTCCACTGGAATGACCAATCTATGAGAAATATATTGAAAAGATGTGGGTTATCTCTCAGCTTCGATTGAAAGAAGAAGGAAGAAAAGTGATAGCTTCTGTCAGATTTTAATAACCGTGTGTTGGAGGCTGTAGTTTTGTTTGCACTCACAGCACAAAAGCTTCACCCAAAATGGGCAGATGTTCACAGGCAATAAGTGAGGGAGCAGTGCTGAAGGAAGGTTTTCTGTTTGACTTTTATTCTACATTTTTATAGCATTGATGGAGGCAAAAACCTAGGATTACACATATTTAACCACGACCCCTTTAACTGGAAGAGAATGCAGCTCAAAGAGGAATGTCTCAAACTAAAGTGGGACTATTTGAGGGGGAGTGCAATCAAATGATGAAAGCCCTCACTCTTCCAATGCATTGCTCTGGTCAGCATTTTAATTCTTGCTGACATTTTTTTGACCCAAACCCTGGCAACTTTAAGAGGGATGGACTTCAACTTCCAGAATTCCACAGCCATCTTTCTTTTTTCCTTCCAGCTGAGTTCCACAATGAGACTTTGATGCACCCGTGCAAAACATTTTCTCTTCCAAGATGAGATGATCCATTCTCAAGTGAATCAGTTGCCTCTTGCCTCTTCAGGTAAAAAAGAACTGTGGACTTGAATCTGTCTAATTAATCAGCCTGGCCAACCATTTTCCTGGCAGGGAAATCCCCAGGATAAGGTTAAAGAATTCAAGATGGTGGCCACAGCAGTATGAATGAAACCCTGCCTATTATTTAAATGTTCTGCGTGTGGGATACACATGAAAAATGGGCAAAGCATTGGTTTCACCATCAAGGTTGCTATGTTCCTGTTGTTGTATTTTTTAACCACGCTTCAAAGACACTGTGTTTTCTAATATCTGGTTGGTTTCAGTTTTTAAAAAAACTTCCAAGATACCATGGATAGATTATGATATGTAGAAGAACATCTACAGGATTGTTTTATAGCTTTATGGTTTTCAACCTTGAAAACTTTAAAATGGGTGGACCAATTCCCAGAACTGGCTGGGGAATTCTGGGTGTTGAAATTCATAGAACAGAATCATAGGGCTGGAAGGGATCTTGCAAGTCTTCTACTTCAACCCCCTGCCTAAGGCAGGAATCCTTATACCATCCCAGTTAAACCATTGTCCAGTCTGTTTTTGAAAACCTCCAGTGATGGAGCACTCATAACTTCCAAAGGCAAACTTTTCCACTGATTAATTGTCTTCACTGTCAGGAAATTTCTCCTTACTTCTCGGCTGCTTCTCTCTTTGATAATTCTTGTCCTTCCCTCAGGTACTTTGGAGAATAAGTCAATTCCCCTTTCTCTGTGACAGCCCCTCAAGTACAGGAATACAGTTATCTTTCTAACCCCAACCCTTCTCTTTGATACACCAGACATACCTAGTTCCCTTGAATATTTCTCATTCAATTTAGCCTCCAGACTCCTTATCAGGAGGGACCTAGATTGTTGGGGGCCATAGGCTGACTTTGTAAACCTTTGCATGGGGGCTGTAAAGCACTGTGAAGTGGTACATAAGTCTAAGTGCTATTGCTATCATGCTTCTTGCTCTTCACTGCACATTTTCTAGAGTCTCAGCATCTTCTTAAAATTGCCAGGCTTGAGTAACCTTAGTCTAGATGAGAAGACTCACATCTGAACATTACCAAGGTTGCAAAACATGGTTCTGAACCAACTGTTGCGCTTGCTTCAGATGGCTGGGAGTTGCAATCCAACTTCTGGAAACCAGTCATATTGGATTAGGCTGTGCTAGGCATTTAAGCTGAAATGGAGGCAAAACGTGGAAGTACGTCACACTCACTCAGAAATAGCATTTTCAACACTCCTTTGGGCTGTTGGTATTTGCTATGGGTTTTTTTCATCATTCACAGTCACGATAGAAATGTTCTTTGGGCAGCAAGATGTAATTGGTTTTGATACTTGTGCAGGTAACAAGGTTGTGTAGTGCCTAGAGGAGCAGAGCAACAAGAAAATGGAAAGATTTCAAACCTTCAGTAGATTTAGGTCTGTGCTTTGCTTCCAGCAGGAATTGGCAGGTCTGCAGATCCACGTGAAGGGAGGCTATGAAGGAACAGAGCATGTGTTATCTTAGGAAATGCCAGGGTTATTCTGTATAATTCTTTCCCCTGAAAACTTTGGGATGAGGCAAAAAACCAATGTTTTCTGCAGAAAAAAAAACAATTGCAACCAGTTTGCCTTCCATCGAGGACCTGTATACTGTAAGGGTCAGAAGGAGGGCTGAGAAAATATTTACACATCCTGGACATAAACAGTTTCAACTCCTCCCCTCAGGATACTGCTAATTGGGCATTGCATGACAAAACAACTAGACAAAGGGACAGTTTCTTCTTCCGTTCCATCATCCCCCTCACCACCTTGCTTACTGGCCACAGCACTGGTGCATTGTTCAGCCTCCTGCTTTGTTGCAGTGGTGAGCAAGGAAAAGAAGCGTCATCCTGCACCCTCCCATCACCTCACTTAATGGCTGTGGCACTGGTGAATCAGTTTGTCCTCCCCCCCACCATCTCGCTTTGTCCTCAACCATGCTGCCTCACCTCCTGCTCCATTGCAGCTACGAAAAAAATAAGACCTCCTCCCCGCTTATTCTGGCAACCCCAAAAAATATAAGACCAGGTCTTATTTTCAGGGAAACATGGTATCCTTCTCATCTTCTCATCCTTCCTACTACCTTTCTACTATTGGTATATGATGATTTATCATTTATTGTTTGTATCTTACGATTTATGATTGTACCATATAATCTCTGATCTATGACCTATCACTTAGTTGTTTGTATGTATACTGGCAGCTTCTACACCGGACAAAATTCCTTGTGTGTCCAATTACACTTGGCCAATAAAGAATTGTATATCTTAAAAAAAAAGCCTGCAAGATGTTGGGCAGAGCAATTCGACTCCTTCATTCACAAAAGGCGTTGCAACATTGGGTTCACCATTTTACAGATTTTAAAGCCCATCTGTGGGGTCCCTGCATCACATGTATGTGAAGAAGTGTATGTGTGTTTTCAGGTATCCAGTTGTGTCTTCCATCCTGATGTCACTGATCCACTTAGAGAGACCCCCAAGCACCACCATCTACCATCCCAGGTAAAAGTTTCATTCACTCCCTCAAATGCCTCTATTTGTAGTTTTGCGAGAAAGGTTTGAAAAGCTGTTTGTACTGCAGTGTTTATTCATTTATTAGAGTTTTATCCTGCCTTTATCATTTTCCACAAGTAATTCAAGGTGGTGAACATACCTAATACTCTTTCTTCTTCTTATTTTCACCACAGCAACAACCCTGTGAGGTGGATTAGGCTGAGAGTGACTGGCCCAAGGTCACCCAGAGGACTTTCATGGCTAAGGCACAACTCGAACTCGCCATCCCCTGGTGATTGGCCCAAAGTCACCCAGCTGGCTTTCATGCTTAAGGTGGGACTAGAACCAATTCTGGTTTCTAGCACTTTCTCCAGCGTAACAAACTGGCTCTGCAGAGACATAGAGACTACCTTGCTGATAAGCTCTTTGGGAATCTGATGTGGCCCAGAACTTTTTTGTGATGCTTAAGAGGAGGGTATCTGGAAAACAAACTTGGAATTTAATAGAGCAGTAATGTTCCTTGCTGTTTATTAGCTCATAATTGCTAATTTTGTAGATTCCATTTACTGTGACTGAGAGAGATAACATTACATTTTACTGACTCCTTTCTTCAGTTTTGTTTTGCTCTGCTGCTGCTGCTGTTGGACTAAATATGAGCATTTTTTCCTACTCCTCCCCTTCAATTCTTTCACTAATAAAACTTCATCAAAAATAATTTCTGTAAAAAAAAGTGGTGACTGATATATTTTTAAATCCTTTTTTTGTGAGCAACTCGAGATTTTTGTTCAAAATATGGCTGGCTCTTTATTTATTGAATTTATAGGCCATGCTTTTCACTGCTTGGGGTGACTGTAGATGGCTATCCATTTAATAGCAAGTCTATTTAATATAAATAAATAAAATTCCAGCTCCATCCTTTCGAAGTGAAATTATGTCTCCTTCTGCTGCTGCTTAACTGCAGCCAGCCTCAGTCACTTGTTCAGATGTTTGTGGTGGGATAAATGTGGCCCATTCAAAGGATCCCTTGCAAGGAGTTAGTCCTGAGGGCAAAGAAAGACTATCTCTTGTCCACTCAATAGCTTCATGATTACCTTCATATTAACTCAAGAAATGGGATAATGGAGAACATTTGGTAATTCTAGCCGAGTCATCTTCCATCTTTTAGGCAGGTGAGATCACTTCACCACTTCCTTATCTCCTCCAGCTGATGTCCCCTGATTTGGTCCTTTTTAGTTCAAATCTGAGACTTAATGTCCGTATCCCAGGTCACCTAAAAGGATTGTCAAAAAGTCAAGATAGTAGAATCCTTGGTGGTCTCTGAGCTTAGTTGTTTTCTTGCAGACATTTCACTACCCAACTAGGTAACATTATCAGTGCTAGAAAGGAATGGGGTGTGTGGAGAGGAGGAGGAGGAGGAGGAGGAGGAGGAGGAGGAGGAGGAGGAGGAGG
>BLBF01000058.1:21985773-21998598 GCA_015471245.1 Laticauda colubrina
CTTAAAGTTGCCAAGGTTGGAGACCCCTGGACGAGACCACATGGAAGCCATGAAGAAATCAGGGAGTATCAATACTTAGAAATGATAGAAAATATTTGTAGCTCAAGTGGTAGATGTTGTTGGTGGTTTGTTATCCAGGCTTGCTGCTTAGCTTCCAAACATTTTGTCACCACCCAAGGTGATATCCTCACTTCAGCTGAAGGGTCTTGTTTCAGTTCTTCTGCTTTGATTGATCTCATGTGGTCATATACTTGGTGGGTCTCATGTGGTCATGTGGTTGATTTATCATGTGATGACCTTCACATGACATGACCAGCCAATCATACGACCCATCAACCACATTGCCACATATGAGATCAATAAAAGAGAAGAACTTCAACTGAAAGACTCGCTAAGGAGGTCATTTAGCTTGATGACAGTTTAGTTCAGAAGCTAAAAGCAAGCCTAGAGAACAAATCACTGCCAACAGTATCAATACTTACGCAAGAGCCATGATTCCATAAGGCCAGGATCGGATCTCCAGCCTCTTCCGGCTCTTGATTTCATCCAACACCATCCCACTGTCTGACTCACCGTCCTGCAGAAGAGAAGGAAGAAGAGACTCAAGATATCCTTATGAAGGCTTCTCATTCAAAGAAAAAGGCTAGACTGGCCCCCATGCAAGGATCATTTTAGATCCAGAAAAAGTCCTCTTCCCTTTCCCAGGTTTTTCACTGGCTTTCCGTTGCCTTTTAATTGGATTTACAATCACAGAGCTTTAATTTTTTGGGAAACCTGCCTTAACACTGGCTAGTTTACATAATGAGTTTTTATTTTGCACAACCATATTCTGTGTTTCTCCTGGATAATAGAGGCTGATGTTCTCCTTTTCCATCTCCCCAGATTTGCTTACTTGGCTGGCAAATTTACCAACCTATTATATCTTACTTAAATAGACTTATATACAGCTTCATAGAGCTTTACAGCCCTAAGTTGTTTAGACTTAGAATATTGCCCTCCAAAATCTGGGTCCTCATTTTACTGGCCTCTAAAGGATGGAAGGATGAGTCAACCTTGAGCTGGTCAGGATTGAACTCTTGGCAATGGGCAGAGTTAGCTTGCAACAATGTATTCAAACCGCTGCACCACCATGGCTCACTATGGCAGGATAAACCATAACTGATAATGCAAAATATTGGGTATATTATGCGCCTATTGGATAACTTCAATTATGTGTTACTTTTCAGGTAGTTATTTACATTCAGGGATGGATTTCCTAGCTGCTTCCTGTTTGCAAATTTTCCCCTTAACAGTAACCACTTCTAGGTGGGCAGTGAAAAACACATGTTTGGTTCAAGCTCACCTCATGTATCATCTTCTCCTTCTCTACAGGCACTTCATCAAAAGTTTTCACACTGAGTGGCCGGTTCTTGGAGTTAATGCTGAAAATAAAGAGGAGACAAGACTTTGGGTTGCCCACACATGGCCATTAAGCAGGGGGTGTAGTTGACACAAGCATTAATTTTTCTGTCCATGCATGTTGTTAGGAATGATAGTCACCTAACAGTTGGGTTGGCAATACATAGTCATTTAATACTGTGTATCTTGAACAGAATGCTGTAATTGTGATTGGCTGAAGTTCCTCCAATGGCCATAAGATGGAGCCAGAAACCTGGTTTGTTCCTTTTTGCATTTCCTTTGCTTTCCTTTTGCTTTTTGCCTGATCGTCATTCTGCTTGAATTGCTGTGAGTCTTGCAACTATTCACAAACTCTATTTACTGAACTTTGTTTATGATACTGGAAAAGAAAAGGACTTTGTTTTTGGATTATCCCTGGACTGATTGTTTTGAATACTAACTGCTTTAACCGTGTATGATTTGGACTGTTTGTTGGGACTTTGTTTACCCATTTACTGGAAGTAAAACTTACATTTTACTATTCAGTGTATCTGTGTGCTGGTTGTGTGTTATTCATCACCACTCTCACTATGTCTCCCTGAGTACACTCATTCTCCTAACGGGGAATGCCTCAACACTGGTTATGGGCCCAGACTCAGATAACTGATAGTTTGTGTGAATACACAGTACCATATACAGACAGCTGTCTTCTGTTTAATTGTGGGTTACTGTCCTGGTAAAGATGGCACAAGACCTGTCAACAAGTCTATCACTGATAACCCAGTTGGATGGAACAAATTATGTTTCCTGGTTTATGAAGTGCAGTCTATTTCTGTGTAGGGAAGGGTTATGGACTGCAGTTCAGGATCCACTGGATGTAAATGCTTGGGATCCAGATGATGAGGGTGATACCAAAAAGTTAGCTGACTTTAAACGGAACAATGAACAAGCTTATATAATTGTATAATTGGACTAACACTGAATGACCAGCAGCCAGTACATATTCATGGAGAAGAGTCTGCTGCTAGGTGTTGGGACAATTTGAAGAGGATTTATGTTCGTGACAGTGTAGGTGCACACATACATCTTACACATAAACTGTTTAGAGCACGTCTTCTGAAAGGTGGAGATATGTTAACTCATTTGAACTTTATTAAAAGAACTTTTCAAGAGCTACATGAAAAGGAACTGATTTTTTCAGAGCTGCATGAGGTTTACATCATTCTTTCCTCATTGGATGAAAGTTATGATGTTTACGTATCTTCACTGGAAGTCCTGACCAGAAACGAACTGACATTGACTGACATAACCAGACGATTGTTAGAAGAGGCAAGAAGAAGGCAGGATAGAGACCAACTGAGAGAAAAACAACCACAAGAAGAGGATTTGTTTTCAACTGCCTATATTGTTAGGAAATGTTTTTCTTGTGGGGCTAGGGGATATATAGCTAGATTCTGTAAGAAGGGCAAATGACAGAATACTGGTAATCACCAGAAGGTGAAAAAGAATGTTAATTTAGCTATGTCTAGCAATTCAACTGTAAACCTTGATTTGTGGGTAGTTGATAGTGGAGCACCGCAGTGCATTACTAGAAATAGAGGTTTGTAAAAATGTCCACGAGTGAGCAACATGTATCATTGACAAATGGATGGAAGATGAATGCATCTGGTAAAGGTACTGCATATTGTTCATGTGTAAGTGAGCATTTACCTATGTTATATGTACCTAAACTGAAATTTAATTTGTTATCAGTAAGGGCTTTAATTAATATTGGTTATGTAGTAACCTTTAAGGGAGATAACTGTATAATAGAGAAAAAAAGGCAAAAGTGTTACTGCTACTTTAGAGAATGATTTATATGTGATACATGATGACCAGTTGCAGATGTCTAACTCGGTTTATAACAATGTTAAGCCACATGACAAATGTATACATTTACTGCATAGACATCTGGGGCACATTAATTTCAAAATGCTGAAACAAACTGTTAAATTGTCAGAGGGAGTAAAATTAAAACCCTGTAGCAAGTACTTAAACTGTAATGCCTGTAATCAGGAGAAAAGCAAGGTTACTCCTGCAGACTGAATGGGTTTAAGACCAAATAAGAGGTTGTTTTTGCTGACATAATCAGTCCTAAGAAACCCAGTTTGGGAAGTGCCTGCTATTTTTTGAGTATAATGGACCATTACTCATGGTACGGTTTCTGCTATCTAATGAAAAACAAAACAGAAACGTTCCAACATTTCTTTAACTGGCTAAGATTTATTGAAAGGAAAATGAGACATAGGGTAATTACCTTAGTTACAGGTAACGGGACTGAGTTTATTAACACTAGATTCCAAATGAAATTGAAATTGGCTGGTGTCGAGCATAAGCATTCTGCCCCTTACAGGCCACAACATAACTCATTTATAGAATGAAGGGGGCAAACGTTACAAGCCATGGCTCACACTATGTTATCCAATTCAGATTTGCCTGAAATACTGTGGGGTGAAGCCATAATGTGTACCAACCAAACAATATGTTAAACAATGTGGTGAACACAACTAGTGAATTATCATTCACTCGTTGGCATGGCAGAAAACCAAATTTAAGTTATCTACACACATTTGGAGCTCCAGCATGGGTCTATATTCCCTCACAAGTAAGTCTGAAAGGGCAACATAGAGCTAGGAAATTATTTTTCTTGGTTACGAGGCCTACCATAGATTGTTTAGATTCTGGGCTCCAAGCACAGCTAATGTTTACTGCAGCATGAGTGCTAAATTTCTTGAGCACGTTGGGTGGCATAAACTAGAACAGGAATCCAACAATGATGTTGTTATCAACACCCAAGTAGTCCCTAATGATGACATAGTTGAGACAGTTAAACCACAAACAGCCATTAAAGAGGAAGAACAGGAGAAAGTAGAAGAACAGGAGCAGGTGGAACAGGAGAGTCCACCAGTAAGCCCTGTATTACCTAGACACTCAACCCGAGTAACACAATCACCTGATAGATATCAGACTAGTATTGTATGCCAAGTGAATGCAGTTCCTAGTAATTATAATGAACTGAAACTGTACCCTGCTAAGGATCAGGCTGCTTGGCAGGAAGCAATGGATAAGGAACTGGAGGTACATGAAAATGTCAGGTTACCACCAGGTAAGCATGCCATAGGGTGTAAGTGGATTTATAAAATTAAGACAGGTACGGATGGAACTGTTACCCATAAAGCCAGGTTAGTAGCACAAGGGTTCGATCAGTCAGCCAATGACTACGATGAGGTGTTTGCACCTAGTCTGAAGGCTACCACATTACAAGTAGCATTAGTGTGGGCAGCTAAGAAGAAATACAAAACAAAGTATTTAGATGTTGAGATGGCATATTTACATGCACCATTACAACATACTATATATTTAAAGAAGCCTTTGGGGATAAAAACTGATAACAAAACTGATTGCTGGAGATTAAAAAAGAATCTTCATGGCTTGAAGCAATCAGGCTATGAATGGAATCAGTGCATAGTGAAGGAATTAACAAAGATAGGTTTTGTAGCTGGCATGGCTGATCCATGTTTATTCAAAAAGGAAGGTGATGGTGTAGTTTCATTGTTGCTATTGTTCACTGATGACATAGCATTAATCACTAAAACTGAGCAAGAAGCTTCTGGAATTATTTCACTGTTAGAAAGGAAATTTAAAATCAAACATTTTGGTGAGATTAAACAGTAACTTGGTTTGAAAATAGATAAAACTAAGGGAGGCTACAAAATCTCACAGGCAGATAAAATTAACCAGTTACTGAAGAACTTTAAAATATAACTTTGTAAACTGGCTAAGACACCAATGAGCCAGGAGTTTAGGCACAGTGATGTGCAAAGTCCTGTTTTTGATAAAGACATTTATCAATCATTAATTGATAGCTTACCCTATCTTACTAATTGGTCTAGGCCAGACATAACATATTGTGTCAACCAATTAGCCAGGTTTAATGCTGAGCCTACTGAAAGGCATGGGCAAGCTGCTGAGCCTGTGTTGAGATATCTTAAACAAACGATGCATAATGCATTATATTTGGAGCCGAAGGATGTACTAAGTTTAACTGCATACGCCAATGCAAGTTTCGCTACAGACGTACCTATACGTAAATACTGTACTGTACTGTAATTAGGAAAGGTGTTAATTGGATGGCAGTCTATTCGACAAAAACATCTAAGCTTATCAATAAATGAGGCTGAATTCTCATGTTTGTCTCTATTATGTACAGACTTAGCATGTTATAAACAACTAATGATAGACATGGGAAGTAATGTAAAGGAACCTATTGTTATATATGAAGACAACTAATCAGCAATTCAGATGGCTTCCAATCTCGCCGTAAAGATAAGATCAAAACACACCGATCTATGATATCTGAATGTGAGGCAATGTGTTCAAAGTAAAATGATTAAACTGGAGTACTGCATGTCAGAGAATAACATTGCAGATCATTTTACAAAAGCCCAAGGCACTGTAAAACATAAGGCTTGCTGTGAGGAATATGAACTTAAACTGTAAGGTTTTATATATTGTCCTACCCAAAGGGGAGAATGTTAGGAATGATAGTCACTTAACAGTTGGGTTGGCAATATATAAACCAGGCTAGTCATTTAATACTGTTGTATCTTTAAGAGAATGCTGTAATTGTGATTGGCTGAGGTTCCTCCAATAGCCATAATATGGAGACAGAAACCTGGTTTCTTTGTTTTTTTGCATTTCCTTTCCTTTGCTTTCCTTTTGCTTTTTGCCTGATCGTCATTCTGCTTGAATTGCTGTGAGTCTTGCAACTATTCACAAATTCTATTTACTGAACTTTGTTTATGATACTGGTAAAGAAAAGGATTTTGTTTTTGGATTATCCCTGGACTGATTGTTTTGAATACTAACTGCTTTAACCATGTATGAATTGGACTGTTTGTTGGACTTTGTTTACCCGTTTACTGTTTCCCTGAGTGCACTCATTTTCCTAACAGGGAATACCTCAACACATGTGAAAGCAAGATACTAGAAAAAAGCATTTTGATCAGTCCCCTAATCATCATTTTTTGCTCTTCTTTGCACTCTTTCTAGAGTCTTAACACCTTTTTTTGTATCCTGATGAACAAAACTGACACAGTATTCTAAGTGCAGTATGTAAAGCGAAACTAACACTTCTCACAATTTTGATACTATCTCTCTGTTGATGCAGCCTAGGACTGCGTTCGTTCTTTTGGTACTGCAGCATATGGCTAGATCATATTTAAGCCACCTGTATATTCTTAGGAATAAAGGAAATAGTCAGTTAAAGGTCAGGCTGTTAGAGAAGCTTCAAAAATACAGTGGATAGACAATTTAGTTTCCACTGCTATCTACCTTTCCTTTCAGGTACTTACTTTACACTATGAAAACATTGATTTCCATTAATTACTTTGGAGATGCTGCAAAAAAGAGATGTATTGCTACTTCTATCACATCTAGAACTTTTAGGGCTTCTCTGATCCCTTGTTACAATGAGATCAATGGCTGTGCCTCAGTATTGATTAAACAAGGCAATTTTGAGATTTTACAGGCTATCCCAGACTTTTTAGTAGACATATTTTCACAGTTTACAAATCTGGGCTTTCACATCTATTAGCACCAATCAAGGAAAAATAACAGACTCTTTCAAAACACAAGAAAAAGAGGAAACAAACGAAGAACAGAATTAATCAATTAGATGGCCGTTTCCGCTTGGGAAAAGGTTTTTCATTGCTTAAAGTTGCTTCCTCACCTGGCTTCTATAGCACTCCAGCGGTGAATGAAGTTGCTCACATTCTCTTCCAAGATGCAGATCTTAGGGTTGGACTCTCCATTAGGACACAAAGTAATGTTCAGTGGGATATAGTCTTTCCCATCCTTGGGAAAAGAAAACAGGAGAAGCTCGGGCTTATTATTTTTACTTCAGAAATCATTAACTGTCATATTCCTCTAATTCTCTTAGTACAGGGGTCCCCAAACTTGGCAACTTTAAGACTTGTGGACTTCAACTCCCAGAATTCCTCTGCCAGCAAAGCAAGAGTTGAAGTCCACAAGTCTTAAAGTTGCCAAGTTTGGAGACCTCTGTCTTAGGAGATCACTTTATCTGAAGCCTCCAGGAGATTAAATTTTTCATTTTCTGGGACCCAGCTGTAATATTTTGGCAATGCACCAGCAATGACATTTTGTCGAACATGCACTTATCTCTGAGTATTTCTAAGATTATCAAGAAAGTTTCCAACTGGCCCACTGGCCCAAGATCACCTAGCTGGCTTTATACCTCGGGCAAGTCTAGAACTTGCCTCCCATTTTCTAGCCTGATGCCTTACCTGAAGTAGCTGAGATTTCATATTTGGAGCCTTAATCCAGATGTTTGAAATTTCAGTTCATAATTAGAGGTGATGGGAGTTATAATCCAAGAATGTTTCAAGGGCCACAGTTTCTGTATTCTGCCTACGCTACTAATTTTTTTTGCTTCCTTTCCCTTGTGTTCTTTGATTAACACTTATCTGTGTACCAAAATCTGTTAATCTTCCAAGTAGTTGAATGCAGAGAAATAAAGATTAGTCCAGTGAGCAGAGAACTTAAAATCATATGACTGGAAGGTACCTTGGAGATCTGCTAGACGAACCCTCTTCTCAAAGCAGGAGACCTTATGACATCCCAGTCAAATTGTTGTCCAGTCTATTTTGGAAACCTCCAGTGATGGAGCACCCGCAACTCCGGGAGGCAAGATATTTATCTGATTAATGATCCTTACTGTCGGAACTTTTCTCCATACTTCTAGGATGAATCTCTTCTTAAGACGCATCCACCCATGTCCTCCTTAATCCTTCTCTTTGACAGGCTATATCTACCTAGTTCCCTCAACTGTTCAATGATCTTGAGATCAGACTGAAGAAGTAGAAGAGCATCATGATCACTTGGGGACACTGAAGCCCACCCTAGCATGTACATAATCCCTATATTGGCCCATGGAGAAGAAATCCAGAATATTAGGTCACAAACCAATTATTATTTGCTATGTTTCTTTCATATTATTTAGATAGAAGCATTTCTTTACCTGTTTGCAACACTCCTAAGAATCCACACATGGCCCTCCATATTTACACAATTATAAAACTTATCCTTTTAAGGTCTAGCTTTCAGGAAGAACTCTTGCTTGCATTTAGTTGAAATGAAATGGGACAATTCTTCTGTATTTTACCTGCTGTACATTTGCCTGAAGCAGATCCCCTAAACATTCCACAAGGTTGGTAAAAGTGGGTCTCTCTGTTGGGATACTGTGCCAGCAATCCAGCATGGTCTGGTAGCTACAGGGGATTAAAAACATGGTGATTAAATTTTAAAGTTGACAAAGAGCTATTGATTTATTCTTCTACTAGGTAATCCTGTTGGGCCATAAGAATTTAATTTTTTAAGATGAAGGAGAGGCAGTAGATAACATTTCAGTCAAAATGTCCACTCGGTGTGGCACAAAGACCTTTCTTAACAAGCACAGCTTTGATTAATTAATTCAGGTAGGCAGTTCTGTAGTTCAGATGTGGCACTGGGAAGGGCCAAAAAAGGAATATGTTGTTATTATTAATTTAATTCATCAGCAATCCAATTCCCCAAGAACTCTGGAGTCTCTGCTGATTTTACTCCACTAGTTGCTGACTATAGGGATAGCTGTCAGTTCCATTTCAAGGCCATTGAGCCAGTGCTATCTGAAGATATTTCACATGACTAACATGACATCAAAGAGCGCTGTTACATTTCCACCAAAGTGATACCTGTTCATCAACTTGCATTTACTGTTTTCAAACTGCTAGGTTGGCAGGAGCTGGGGCAAAAAAACAGGAGCTCACTCCATTGCATGTGCTTGGGTCTTGAACTTGGGCTGACGGTTTTCTAGCCAACAAGCCCAGTATCCCAAATGCTGAGCCATCATGACCCCCCCCCCCAACAACTCTGGGCAGCCTATTATTAAATATAGAGGAAAGCTTGTTATTAAATATTGAATGAAATTTGTATCAATATATCCAAATGTTTTCAGGAGATTATTTAACAGAAAAAAGTATTACCCGTTGTGTTTGATGTGAACTGAGAAATCCCAAAGTTGACCTAGATTAGGGAGAATGAAACTAGATGTAAAGAATGGGCACTTAGTTCCTAACTATAGTTCTGGAGTTGCTTCATGCACACAGCATTTTGTGGGTACTGAATCTCTAGGATGAGATTTATCATGAAACGGAATGAGAAGTGACAGAAAAGTAAGATATCAGACCAACCTCAGAAGAAATAAAGGCTCTTGAAGAAGTAAAGGCACACTTGTTGTTCTGGACTTGTAGGAATTATAAGGGAATAGAGAAAGGCTCTTGCTACAATATAAAGACATCTGGAAATTGATGGGGAAGCTTACATTTCTGGAGTGGAATACTCTGGAGATCTCATCCGTGTTCCTTCTTTGAGACGTCGACAAAAATCCTCATCAATATGGACCCCTGGATATGGAGAAGCCCCTGTGTGGGTAAATATGGAGCAATGAGGTCCATTCAGAAATATAGTTTCATTGTTTCTCTTCCAGAGGTTCTATAACCCTAAGGGAAAGGAGTGTGTGTACCAGGAGTATTTGGGTATGCAATACAGTCCATGGAGTAGATGACCTACAAGGTACCTTGCAACTCTGTTAATCTGCATTTGTCTGGAATAACTTATTGCACATCCTATTTTGGCTTTCATTAGTTGTAGAAAAAAAAAAGAATCTCAGAACAGGCTTCCTTTAGCTGCATTTCTGTCAGACGAAATGAAATGTTTGCTCTGGGGAAGATTAAGGTATTTCCTGAAAATCTTCTGCTGTGAAGAAGACAACTGCAGAAGAGGGAGCCACTAAAAAAGTCAAGATGGCCTCTTTACTATGTTGACTTTATGGCCCCCTTGTGAATGCTCCAGATCAGGGGTCTCCAACCTTGGCAACTTTAAACCTGGTGGACTACAACTCCCAGAACTCTCCAGCCAGCTGGCTGCAGAATTCTGGGAGTTGAAGTCCGCCAGGCTTAAAGTTGCCAAGGTTGGAGACCCTGCTCTAAATGGAGGGAGAGACTGATTCCCCCACAGATCAGGAGCATGTATTATTTTTGCAAGTGATGGGATACACTTAAACACTGGAGTGAAAAGACAGGGGCTACACACTCAAAAATGGGGTAGTTCTAGAAAACTAAATTTCACTTATATCTAAATGTAGTTACAAAGTTTACTCAGGAGTATGTCTAATACCTTCTCTTGTTTCGGTCTCATTTTTTTGTTTTTTTGCACTTGTGTCAGAAGTGTCCTAGCCATGAGAGGCACCGTGCTCCCCTTGGGGCTCATTAAAATAACTACTTGTAAATGCAAACAGAACCAAGGTACCTTCTATCATATGTGGTGGACATGCCCAGAAGCCCAAAAATACTGGACTAAAATATGAAGAAATAGTGGAAGATCAGATAAACCCAAATTGTTCTTGCTGGGAATAATTAAAGAGAAATATAGGGAAAAGATTAAATATATTTTACTACATATATTGACAGCAACAAGGATAGCATTCACAAAATGCTGGAAACAAAATAATATGCCCTCAGAGGAATTAGTAATTCAAAATTTTTTAGATTGTGCTGAAATGGATAAACTGACATTAAAATTAAAAGATAAAGAAGATTCAGAGTATTATGAAATTTGGGACAATTGGTATAAATAGTTGAACAACAGAAATGAGCATAATGGAGATAAGAAAGTTATAGATAAATGTATATGAATGTATATAAACCTATATAAATGTAGATATTTATATGAGATTGATTTATATAACAATGATGACACAGTACTATTATTATTAAGATTAAAATGTGTAAATGGTGAAAAAGAATAATAAAAATTATTGATTTTTTTTTTTTTTAAAAGACTACTTGTTAGCTTTGAGGACTTTCTGAATTTAACCCCAAGATTTTGGGAAGTTGTCATGCTTGCTTGTTTGTAACAAGCAAACAAAATGACCATCTTTCCCCCTTTTTTCTTTGATAGGACATGCTCAGGAGCAAAACTCCAGCGCAGATTCTCCCAGAAACTTTTGAAATGCCAAATCAATAATGATGAATCAATAAGAAGTTCTGAAAAATGGTCCAGACAGAAAAGCTGCAGCAAAATAAACTCCGTGTCGGCTGTCAGCATCTTGTTATTTGAAGTCTCGCAAAAGAGGGATTCCTGCTGTTATGATGCTGAAGAAACATGACAAGAAAACTGGAAAGCATATTGATATATTAGCCTAATACAAATATCAAGAGGGAAAAAACACACACACTTTGAAGGAGCTGAGCAAATTTTAATTCATCTTGAGTTCCTTGAAAAGTACAAGGAAGAAAGAAAAAGCAAAGAGTTTTTAATCCAGATCTCAGTTCGAGTGTCAGTGTTATAGTTAGGAAAATTTCCATAGGAATCCTGTGGTTAATTTCATTGTCCAGATTTTCTACCATTTATAAATTGATGGTGCTGACATGTCTCAGCCCAGCTTTTGCTCGATTTTCATCAGATGTTCCTGTATCTATTGGCAAATATTTCATTAAAAAAAATTACACACCAGTGTGGCATGTTCATTTTAGCAGAAATTGGCCTTATGTCTGTAATGGAGCCTGCCCCTGATAGTTGTAAGTCCTGGCTGTGTTAGATTGGGTCACCCGATGTGATTGATCCAATTTTACAACCTTTTTTGTGATAGTTGTTAAGTAAATGCCATGGTTGTGAAGTGTTAATCAATGGTTTGCTATGGGCTTCTTTTACGGAAATAAATGGGAAGAAATGCCTGTTTTCTGCAAAACCGCCATAAAATATGGTCATGTGGATGCTGCAAATGGCCATACAATGCAATCCAGTTGCTGAGCACCCAAAATGCAGTCACATGACTGTGGAATGTATGTGGCCATCAGAATGAGTGACTAGTCAAGGACTATATGTATGCATTTTATACTTTTTTTGGGGGGGGAGTGCAAAACTGCAAAAGTTTTTTACAATTCTGAGTGATGCAATTATGCTGGGAAACATGATCTAGGTTACCTGGCTTGCAAAATCTACAGTTTGTACAAGAGGAGAGCTTTAGTGGTAAGGCATCAGATTAGAAAATAAGAGGTGGTGAGTTCAAAGTCCGCCTTCGCCATGAGAATGGGCTGGGTGACCTTGGGTCAATCACAAGAGGACAGTGAGTTCTAATTCCACCTTATGCTTGAAAGCTGGTTCTCTTTAGGTTTCCCACAGGGCTGTTGTTGTGGGAAAATTAGGAGGAGGAAGATGTGTTCTATATGTTTGTCACCTTGAGTTATTTTTCAAAATAATAATAGCAGGAAATTATAGATAGATAGATAGATAGATAGATAGATAGATAGATAGATAGATAGATAGATAGATAGATAGATAGATAGATAG
>BLBF01000058.1:21998608-22034325 GCA_015471245.1 Laticauda colubrina
TAGATAGATAGATAGATAGATAGATAGATAGATAGATAGATAGATAGGCAGGCAGGCAGGCAGGCAGGCAGGCAGGCAGGAAGAGAGAGAGATAGAATCAAACATCATTATTGGGATTTCTAATTTCCAAGAGACAATTGTTGGGGGAAAAGGAAGAATCATCTCCTGCTTGTTCACACTTCTACATTCACCCAGCTGTCCTCAGTGGCAATACATTGTTGGGCCACAGAGACTCTGGATGTTTTCTACTACAATATCCACATGCCTTGAGTATCAGCCCTATGGGTGGTGGAAACCTCTATAGGAAGACAGATGTGGAAAGGAGTCTGTTTCACTTCCCTCTGCATCCAACACAAGTTGGCATCCTTAATATTGATACTTTTCCAATTTACTCCTTGATGGTGTTATATTGATCTCATTTGTAACCCATTTGAAACGAAAGGCAACTGGTGAATAATCCTAACTACCACATGCATCATGTAGTGACTTAGCTACTATTTAGTAGAGTTAGCGTAGAATTTAGCAACTATTGAGAGTAAAGATTATACAGCACAAAAAAAAAAGAGAAAAAGAAAAAAGAGAGAAAAAAAATCCACCTTTGGATTGTAATCATTCCATATGACATCAGTTGTTGCTGTGCCTGGTATTTAAGATTTTTTGAAAAGGGCTTTGTTAATTTAAAGTCTATGTTAAATCTGGCTTTATCTATCCCCGGTGAATTTTCCATTGGCCAAACAGCTGTAGATGTTGGCCACTTCAATTGCCTTTTGGATTCACAGAAAAACTGATTATAATACTATAAACGAAGAGCCATGGTGTGTTTAATTGCTTGACTGCAGCCATGCAACCAATATTACAAAAAACCTCAATCCCAAATGCTTTGTGGGATAGCAAAATAATGATAAAATAACAGTCAATTTAAGGGAACAGAAGCTACTGTTGTGTACTTCACTTTTCTATTTCACAGTTGGAAATCTGTCTCCTGATAGCTGGCTTCCTCATCAAAAGTTCATAACTAGCTGATTAAGCTCAAGCTTTGTAATTGCCTCAATTCCTCCATCACCCCCTAAGGCACTTAAGAATGCCATTCTTTCATAATCTGGGCTCCCTGAAGCTAATGAAGAAACTGGAAGAAGATTTAATCTGGTTTTAATGCAAATGGAATCTCAGTTGAGGGAACTTGGTATGTCTAGTTTAATCTGATCTTGACATATAAGCAGTGCTGATTTTTGGAAGGGAGCTAGGTTAAGATTCAGATGGAAAACCACCAGTAAATCTGAGGAATGCAGGCTAGATTGCAAAATAAAAAAAAAAATAAAAACCACAGAAGGCAGAAATGGCAAAACTCTGACATGTGGAAACTTAATATCAGGTGCAAGAAATTAGGAGCTATAGTAGTTTAAATGATTAGAGGTTTATTGCATGCTAACACTCAAAAAGAATCCGAACTACTAATGGTCAAAGGTAATAGATAAGAGTCAACAGACTTCAAGGGAGGGCTGAACTTAGATTTCTTATGGGGGTGTAGAGACTAATGATGTGAATAGGATATGATATGATATATGATATGATGTGATGTGATATGGTGTGATATAATTAGAATAGAATACAATAGAATGGAATAGTTGGAAGGATCTTGGAGGTCATCTAATCCAATTCCCCGATTGAGTAGGAGAGTCGATACCATTTCAGACAAGTGGATCTCCAATCTCTTCTTGAAAGCCTATACAGTGATGGGACACCCACAACCTCTGAAGGCAATGCATTCCACAGATTGATTATTTGACCATTTGATTCCCATTGCTTGACCATTTCACCACTGGCTGATCCTGCCCCAGTTGTCTCCTTACAATTGCTTTGCAAAAGCAACATTTCTCCAGCTAATATTTGCTGATGCTCCTTTCTCACCTTTCTTCCATCAATCAGAGCTGGGCTATTTCATGAAATGCTTTTCCTTCCTTTCCATTTTGCACTTTAGCCTTGAGGAGGGTCCCAAGCAGAACTCTCTGCCATTCCTCCCCCCTGCACTTCCTTATTCCTACTTGCACCATTGCTCAGCATTGCTTGGGATCAACGGAAAGGCAAACAATCTCTCTAATTAGGATAAATCATCAAATTCACCCCAGGGCTCTTTACTCAAGTTGGATGCAAAATTAACAGCAAGAGGCAAGCAGGAAGGCAAGAACTGAAACTGGACTAGGAAAATTTGCTGCTGGTTTGAAAATATAATAGGCAGAAGAGATATTTGTTTGGGTGTTTTGGGAGAAAACAGATAGAAACAGACATCCACTGCTTTCCATCACTCGATTTTGTGGCCATCCTGGGTCCATTTTTCTTTCCAGCAAAAAACTAAAAACTCCTACTCTATTTTCCAAAGCACCAGAAGGCAAGACAAGAAGCAATGGGACTGCACGCAGGTGAAACCAAAGCAAGACAAACCATATTCACATGTTATGTAATACTGTATATAAAGTGAGCAAGTGTGTTGTAGAGACACATATGCAAACAAGGAAGGTGGAAGGATTGGATTCATACAACAGGGTCGAGGTAGGTCAATGAAAGAGCAATGGTTATACAGGTAGTCCTCATCTTACGACCATTTGTTTAATGACCATTCAAAGTTACAATGGCACTGTATAAAATAACTTATCATTTTTCACAATTACAGCCATGGCTTGGCAACTAGCATGTATTTATGACAATTGCAGTGTCCTGGGGTCATGTGATCACATTTGGTGACCTTCTGACAAGCAAAGTCAATGGGGAAACCAGATTCACTTAACAACCAGGTTACTAACTTAATAACTGCAGTGATTTTCATAAAACTGTGGCAAGATTGGTTTAGAAATAGGGCAAAACTCACTTCACCATTGTCTCGCTTAGTAACAGGAATTTGGGGCCCAGTTGTAAGATGAGGACTCCCTTCATTTAGCAACCATTTGAAGTCACTTATAAAGCAGAAACTTGGGTTCCCACCATTGTCACATGTCCTTTTCCTGTTGTTTGTTCTGCCACCTTCCCCTTCCTTCCTGTGTTTTCCCCTTATTTTTAGACTGTGACCCGGAGAGGGGCAGGAAGCCCAGCCTCATATTTATTTATTACTTTCCTTCCCCAATCTGCTCAGACTTGTATATCAAACTCCCTTCCAGATGATTATCACCTCCAGTCTGTAAATACATTTGATGGGGAATGGGAATAGACCGCCTTCATTGCTTCCAGTCTGTTGAAGGATTAATTCCATAGCTCTGACTTGCTAGATATTTGCAAATGTTTGTGAACAGGACTCACTGAATTGCCCAACCTTGCTTCTGGGGGATGCTGAATAAGGGTGGTCTGCAGGGAGGGGGATGAAAGGTAAAGATGGTGCCACCTGAAGGCAGGACAAGAAGCAACACATGGAAATTATTCAAGGAGAGAAGCAACCAAGGAGAAACTTCCAGACAGTGAGAACAGTTAACCAGTGGAGGGCCTTACCTCCAGAAGTTGTAGGTGTTCTATCACTGGAGGCTTTTAAGAAGAGACTGGACAGCCATTTGTCTGGAATAGTATCGGGTCTCCTGTTGGAACAGGGGTTGGACTAGAAGACCTCCAAGGCCCCTTCCCACTCTGTTATTCTGTTACTGAAGCTTTGGCCCTTTTTTTATGAGGACCAAACTTGTAAAAAGGGGTGGGACTTCAATTGCACAATCACACCTGCCATCTTTACTTTTTTGGGCATTGGTGGAGACTTTTCTGATGCCCCGGTGGGCTAGGAGAGAAGAGTCAGATTACTTTGCCAATAGTCAGTCTAGAGAAGAATAGTCAAAGACAATATCTACCTTTATTACTGCTTGGAAAACTCTTAGGGATTTTTGGAGTAAAAATAAAAATAATATTAATTTGTGATTTATGATTTTGATGATTAGATAGGATGTATTATAGAGCCAGGATGAAATATTAGAGACAGAAGTTAAAATATAATTGTACTTTTAACTGCTGTGAAGAATATCAGAAGCTACTTCTTTACAGCTTTATATCTCTTTTTTCCTACTTGCTTCTATTTTTTCCTTATTGCACTAGTTTTTTCTTTCCTTTTCCTTTTCTTTTTTCTCTATTCTATTTTAGTTTAGATTAGTTCTTATTATGTCAAAAATTTCCATTTCTTATTATGTCAAAAATTATTAAAAAGTGAGAAGAAGAGCCAAATGTTTTTTTTTACAGAACTCTGAAGGAGTAAAGGGTTGAAAGGAAAATACAAGAATTCTGGCAAATAACTCCTTTCAAATGTGAACTGCTATAGAAGTAACTCCCAGGCATTCAATTCTGGGGTTTCTCCTCCTACACATCTGTAATACCAATGTTCTGGGAAGGCAGGTCGGTCTGCACCTAGGTTTCGTTGGTTGATGGTCACCAGTTGATTACCAGCATGCATGATAAGCATGAGAATCCTCCTTGACCCCAAACCAAATGGTGTCCTCCAAGTCATCATCAATACTTGAGCCACAAAAGTGGCATTGAAATTGATGGGATGCAAAATTCTGGATTCAAAAAGCTCAACCTCTTTGCTGTCATCTTAACGGAATAAAAGAATTGGAAGGGACCTTGGAGGTCTTCAAGACCAACCCTCTGCTCAAGCAGGAGATCCTAGACCATTCCAGACAAGTGGCTGTCCAGTCTCTTCTTAAAAGCCTCCAGTGATGGAGCACCACAACTTCTGAAGGCAAGCTCCCCCACCAGTTAATTTTTCTCTCCGTTGGGATATTTCTCCTTAGTTTCTAAGTTGCTTCTTTACTTGATTAGTCTCCATCCATTGCTTCTTGTCTTACCTCGTGGTGCTTTGGAGAATAGGTTGACCCCCTTAAATATTGTGGTGGCCCCTTAAATATTGGAAAACTGCTATCCTGTCAGCACTGGAAACTTGCAGCTCAGATCAGGTAGTCCCACAACTACAGCTGTAAAGACTGATTCAAAAAAACCTCCAGGGACTAAAGTGACTGTTATGGTTTTCAATTTCTTATTTCTTTTTTAAATCATCACAAAAACTTTCACCTTTTATGAGGGTCTGGCTACTTAAAACCAATGTGACAAAAAAATCCATTTCAAGTTCAGTGGCTTGCATGTTTTCTCCCTCCCCTTCTTTGATCTCTATTCTGCCAGAAGAATATGCAGATCTTGGCCTGGATTCCTATTTTCCACAACGAGAGCATCAGCTAGCATGTGGTCTTGTTGGTGTTTCATTTTTCAGAGGGTCAGCATTTTGGGGAGAAATGTTGGGGGAGAGATGATGCCACAAAAATTAGCATAATGCAGAATAAGGCAGAGTTTTCTCTCCTGCTTCCCTCTGTCTTTCTATAGGAGAAAAATCTTTGGGGCGGAGATGCATGGCAAGTCATGAATTAGGAGAGGGTAGACAGCAATGCCCCCGTTACAACTCTGCACACTTCAACTCCCAGAATTCCTGAGCCAAGAATCAAGAGTGAACATCTGAGAGTCCAGCCAGGGAACTCTTGACCTTGGCCAGAATGTTGGTTGATACAACTCAGGAGTCGGTGCTCAGGATGTTACTAGACTTTCCATCTCACGCTAAAAGGTAGGTTTGGGAAACTCCTTCTGAAGTAAGCAGCCAACAGGATGGGCGGCGGCTGCATTTTCTCACATAGTATACTTCTAACTTATGTGGTGTTGCTGACAGGAAAAACATCTCTTGGAGATGTTGATGAAAATGTCCATGCTAGGTTTAGTCCTAGGGCAGAGGAATTCTGTTCTAAACTTCATTTATTTGCAGGCAGTCCTCAAGTTATGACTGTAATGGAGATTGCCCATTATGGTCATAAGTTGTGGCAGTTGTCAAGTAGGTCAAGCAAATGACTGAACTGAATTTATCACCTTTTTTGTGATGGTCATTAAGTGAACCAATTGTTTTCTATGGGTTCACTTTACTGGAAATTGGAACTAAATGCTAGTTTCTGGCAAAAAAAATTGTAAAATGCAGTCATGTGACCATGGGATACAACGAATGGCTGTAAACAAGCTGTAGTAATGCATTGGTTAGAATGCAGTGCTGAAGGCCAACTCTGCCTTCCACTGCCAGGAGTTCGATCCTGACCTGCTCAAAATCGACTCAGTCTTCCATCCTTCCGAGGTGGGTAAAATGTTGTTGGGGGCAATAGGCTGACTCTGTAACCTGCTTAGAGAGGACTGTAAAAACTCTTTCAAATAGTGTATAAATCTAAGCGCTATTGACATTTTCCTTCCTTCCTTCCTTCCTTCCTTCCTTCCTTCCTTCCTTCCTTCCTTCTTTTCTTCCTTCCTTCTTTCCTTCCTTCTTTCCTTCCTGCCTGCCTGCCTGCCTGCCTGCCTCTTAGAATGCAATATTGCAGTCTGACTCTGCCCATAGCCAGGAGTTCGATTCTTATCAGCTTAAGGTTTACTCAGCCTTCCATCCTTCCAAGGTGGGTAAAATGGGGACCCAGATTGTTGGGGGGGGGGGGCAAGAGGCTGACTCTGTAGATCCCTCAGAGAGGGCTGTAAAGCTCTACGAAGCGGTATATAAGTCGAAATGCTATTGCTATTGCTAAATGCAAGCTGCTTGCTAAGCACACAAAACGTGGTCATAAGTGTGGGGAGGAAGGGCAACCCTCAAAACTTTGGAATGGGGTTGTAAGTATTCCCAGGGAGATCCACCATAAATGGAAGAGTTGCTAAGCAAACAGTCGTAAGTCAAGGACTACCTGTATTAGATATCTAATGAAGCGTCTATCATCCAGGTCTTGGTTGTCCAAAAGGACAAACACAAAAAGCACTTTTTATTGTTGTTGTTTTGAAGACATTTCATTTCTCATTCAAGAAGCTTCTTCTGTTCTATCTGAATGGTGGAAAATGGAAGGATTTGTCCTTCCATTCTCCACCATTCAGTCAGAACTGAAGACGCTTCTTGAATGAGAAGCGAAACGCCTTCAAGCAAAAACAAAGAAAATCCAGTTGCTTTTTTAAAAAGCACCTTGGGGAACTACCTGTATT
Source organism: Laticauda colubrina (assembly GCA_015471245.1). Taxonomy (NCBI): domain Eukaryota; kingdom Metazoa; phylum Chordata; class Lepidosauria; order Squamata; family Elapidae; genus Laticauda; species Laticauda colubrina. The sequence continues at coordinate 22,005,608 of BLBF01000058.1, forward strand.
AGAATCATGTCCTTTTTCCAGGGAGACATCCACCTTTTACCTCCGTAGTCATTCTCACCCTTGAAACCTTTGAAGTTTTTATCAACCAGTTCCAGACAGTCTTAAAATCTGATTGCTGCAAAACTCTTGGTGCCAGAAGTAATAGTTATTGCAAGCCTGTGTCTTAGTTTAATTGTCTTTGACTGCACTGTTTTGCATCGGTTGTGCTACTATGGTTCCCTGTACAGTAATCAGGGCCCTTTGCCTGAAGTGGTTTATACATTTCATAAATAAATAACAATTGTTTGGTTAAAAGATTACCCCCGACCCCAAGTCAGCTCCATAGCTGAGGACGGACTCAACTTAGGTCTCTCTGCCGCTAGTCCAGCACCAGCCCACATTGGAATTGTAATGGGTGGGGTGTCCACAGCAGTTCACACTCATCAAGTGCTCCAGATCAGGAATGAATGAAACAGGCTGTTGACAGCAGATTGGCTGCAACACAGATTTTGTTGCTCTTTTTAGGGAAAAATGCCTTCATTCTAGAAAAGGATCCCTCCAAATAAATGTGGTTTAGGATCCAATCTGGGTCGGTCACCAGGACCAGAGAATTAGCCTTCTGAGCTTTCAGACTCGTGCTGGAGCCCATCCTCAGGGAACTTCTCTCTCACCAGAATGTCTGCTTTGGACTATTCTGAGCTGAGGACTTGACAGCATAAGGAAACAAGAGCCAGCGACTTAATAATCGTCCATCAACACCTCAATCAACAACTGAAAAGCCACACACAAAACCAGGCACCACATAAATACGATGCACCGAATAGCTCAGAGCACATGTGTTCTGCTAGAGAGAAGTTCCCTGAGGATGGGCTTCAGTCCAAGTCTGAAAGCTCGGAAAACTAAACATATGACTGACCCAGATTGGATCCTGAAACATTATCCTGGGACATGCATATTTGCCTTCTTTTGTAGTTTAGTCTGGTTAATTTCCAGTAGCAAATGTCCCACTTTGATAGCCTTTTATGATATTAAGTGCAAGTACTTCTTCTACTTAAAATCCAAGCAAGGAAAAACAATCTCACCTAGGGAAAATATTTCCCAAAGCAGCACACCGAAGGACCAGACATCACTCTGAGTTGTGTAGATTTTGTCAAAAATTGCTTCTGGAGCCATCCATTTCAGGGGCAGCCTGGCCTGGGAAAGGAAAGAAGTACAAGGTTGCTGTGTGTATCCAAGATGAGCTAGCGTCCATTGTGGTGTGTTACAGTGCAAACTCAACCCCTTTTGTACTTGCTTGTGACATTGTGATGCAAGTAAAAAAAGGTGGAACTTATGTGGCAATGCTGTGGGATGCACATCATACCATTTTCGATGGTATCTTTATGGTTAGGAAAGAAGAACCTAGTTGTGTTACCAATTTTAATTGGATATTAAATACATTGATAAAAGCATGTGTATCTTATTCAATATCACAGGGGTGAGGGAGGTGGGGAGCAGGGATGAATGACATTTGTGATTAATGCTGTCAAAAGGAGGTCAGATATCAGGGTCGAAGAACCAAGAACAACACATAGAGTTATTTCTGAGTAGTTTTCCTTATTGTTCTCCACCTATAGACAGAATCTTGCCAGACTAAAGCAACTATTTGCATAACTATGCTCTAGAGCTGCTAGAGAGGAACCATTTCAAACTTCTTCCTGCTGATCAAAATTTCCAGGCTCCTCTGTCTCTTTGTTCCATGGAAATCAGCCCCTCCCTCCTGGGAATCCACACTATGTTCCACCACATAAAGGGCACAACTGGGAAAAGGATTTTACGGCACCCAGCCCCATACTTACATCTCCTTTCCGCACATAATCAGGATCTTTGTATATATCTCTGGCCAATCCAAAATCACAAATCTTCACCACGTTGTTTTGAGAAAGAAGAATGTTCCTGGCTGCCAAATCTCTATGAATGCACTGGAATGAAAAAAGAAACAAAAGGAAATCAGGAAAAAAATGACTTTCATCACCAAGAAGATTTTCTGTGTGGGGTGATGGTCTGAAAAACATGAATAGGGTGTCTCTGACTGTTCAATTGGAGCCCTGGTCATTTTTCATGGGTGCCAGATATAAAACTGCCATATACCACCTGACACTTGGATATCATCTTGACCTTTTAGTCTCCACCTCCCTGGATGTCCCTGTATGTTTCTGCAGTCTAAAGTTCTCCAGTATGTTATGACATCTTAGAGAACTTAAGGAGGATCATCAGGAAAATTTTGACAATGAGTTTGTGGAATATCACGTGCTATATGTATGAAACATTCCAGATTTAATTGTGGAATACACTGACTCTTAATGGGTTGGTTGGATACTGTGGAACAAGTTGGTTAGGATCAGGCCTACCTACATATGGGTGTTATTTTTTGTGTAATTTTTAGCACTTCCTTGATTTCTGAATCCCTATGAAACACTAAAACCTTTCCAAGCAATGCACACTTTCAAGGGCTCCTATGATATTTCCATATAAAACAGGTTTGCATTTTGCTAATTAAATTGTTGTCACAACTTCTGAATCTCATTCCATTACATCCGCCTGATGGTTATACAATTATGTTTTCCCAATACTTGTTAGTTCTTGTCTGAATCAAAAGAATAGAACTCCATTAGTTCTTCGGCTGCTTTATTGAAATGTTGGATGGCATTTAAAAAAGATTACTCATGATGATAAAGCACTAGAAATTACAAGAGGAAAATCAGGATCATGTCCAAAATGATTCTGGATGATGACTGGCTGGATTGATATGTAATATCCCAATAAATGAATGTTGTGACTGAGATGAGGACCCAACTTGTTTTAGTTTAGGCTGGTACAGTGTTTCTCAACTTGGCTTCTTTCAAGATGTATAGGTTTCAAAGTCCTGGACTTCTTGTCAGCATTCCTGTTGCTTGGAATTGAGAGTTGAGATCCATACATCTGGAATTTTGTGATGCTCGGAAAATACCAATTTAACTTGTGTTTTGAACCCAGCCATAATTTTTGACACCTCTTGCAACAAGACTTACTTTTCTTGAGGCCAGGAACTCCATTCCTTTAGCTACCTGGAAGCTGTAGCAAATCAAGTCCTCCAAAGTCAGAGGTCGCTTGTAAAGATCTTCAGCATCTAGGAGAAAGCAAGGGATGATCTGAGCCAGAGGTGCAAAGAGATATTTTCACAGTGTAGGCTCACCTAGATAGGATGGCCAGAGTTCTGTACTGAGGTTCCTCCCAGCCATATGATTGTATGTGTCCACAAAACAGGCAAGATCAAAAGCTACAAAATCAGAAGGCCGATCTTTACTAAGAACATTGCTAAAAGGGAGGTTTTTAATTTTCCCCAAACTGTATTTGCAGGTGGATTTTCCCCTTCTGGTGTAGATCAGAAGGGGAAAACTGGAAATCCAAAGAGACCAGAAAGTGGGCAAACTTTCTGGAAATGGGAAAGAGTGCAGAGAAGAGCAACAAAGATGATTTGGGGGCTGGAGACTAAAACATATGAACAACAGTTACAAGAATTAGATATGACTAATCTAATGAAAATAAGGACCATGGTTGACATAATAGCAATCTTCCAATATTTGAAGGACTCCTAGAAAGACAAGGGGGTCAAACTATTTTCTAAAGCATCAGAAGGCAAGACTAGAAACAATGGATGGAAACTAATCAAGGAGAGAACCAACCTAGAACTAAGGAGAAACTTTCTAACAGGGAGAACAATTAACCAGTGGAATGGCTGGCCTCCAGAAGTTGTGGGTGTCCCAATACTGGAGGCTTTTAAGAAGAGACTGGACAATTGATAAGGTCTTCTGCTCCAGGATGGGATTGGACCTCCAAGATCCATCCCTTCCAATTTTATTATTCTACGTTTGATGAACCAGTAGATGTTCACTGACCTTCTTCTTCTGAATCGGAATCTGTGTAACTCTTGTCTTCAATAAATCCAGAGCTGGCAGAGCTACCCGTGCTGGCCACACTTTCCAGGCGCCTCTTAATTAGCTCTGTTAAGTCACTGATAGAGTCTTTCAATCCTTTCTCTGAGTAGTCTGAATTTTCTGGTGGCTAGAGAAGAAAAAGACCTCTTAAAGAAGCCTGTTATTATTCTTTGGCCAGGTTCAAACAACATGCTAAAAGGAGACTTGGGTTTACAAAAGAGAGTGGTTGTTTTTGCATAACATGCTACCTCCATTTAAGTAAATCATGGTTTGCTTATAGCTCATAAATCAAGCTAGCACCCTATCTTGAAACTACACTATCCATTTCAGTTGATAGGAATGTTTTCATTTGTTAGCTACAACTTAATTAGGCACAAGGGCAATATAAAAAAAATGATTATTTTTCCATTTTGAGTAAAAGTCTTCCTAGTGTCTAAAAAATGACATACATGGTTAGCTCTGGCCCATGTAACACCCCTGGTTCTATGAGATGCATTGGCTGCCAGTCTGTTTCTGGGTGCAATTCAAGTTGTTGGTGATCTCCTTTAAAGCCCTTTGTGGCATCGGTCCAGGCTACAGAGCATGCTTCCTCTGGGATCCATCAGCCCAATTATTCCAGCTGGTGGATTCCAGGAGAAGGGCCTTCTCTCCCTTGCTGCTCTTCTAAGCTTGCGTGTTTTCTTGCAAACATTTCATTACCCAAACTAGTTAGCATCATCAGTGCTATTTATTTCTCTTCTGGTGTCTTGCCAGTCTGTGTGAGAGGGGGCAGACTTTGGGATTCTTTGGTTAGGCTGTTTACTGATGGCTCTTTGGCAATTTTTTGGTTGGGGTGTTGCTTACTTGACTGTTGGTCTCAAGTTGACTGTGGAGTTAATCTATGCTGATCTGGGTGCTGATTCCTAGTGGGAGGTGCTGGAGTTCTTTTGTTCTCTTTTGGGCTGGTTGAATGTTTCGTTTGCCCAGTCTATAGAGGTTGTTAATGTCTCTGTGTCTACTGGCAGCTGATTTGTCAGAGTACCAGGCTTCTAGACATTCCCTGGCATTTTGGGACTTGGCCTGGTCTAGGAGGGTCCCATTTTCCCAACTGAAACTAGGGTTAAATCTGTCCTTGTGCTGTAAAATTAAAGAATTTTCATCATGCCTTCTGACTGCCAGTTAGTGTTTGTGGATGTGTCTGTCCCTTTGCGCCTGACCTACAAAACATCTCGCAGTCCCCAGTGTGAGGTTGATGCTGATCCTCATAACTTTGCATGAGAGCCTAAAGACCAGGCTCTGCCAGTTAGATTGGGGCTCCAATGGAGAAGCATCACAATGGAGAGGGTTGTGTCAAGTGCCAGGGAAATCAGCTCAAATGGGTATAAAATGTATTGCAAACTTAAGGTCTCTACAAGAATCTGAACTACTAACAGCCCATGAAAATTGGCAGTAGATAAGAATCAAAGGAATTCAAGGTGAGCTCTTGTGGTCAAGAAGGAATCAAGACTCATGGCATGTTTGACCCCTCCCTCGGGCTCAGCCCAGTCATCTCCTACATGTTGAGTGATTAACATCAGATCCCAAATCCCACTTCTGCCCAAAAGTGTTTGACTTTTGGTACTAACTTATGTTTTTAGTTTATATACAGGTAATCCTCAATTTACGCCACAATTGAGCCCCAAATTTATGTTAAGTGAGAAATTTTCTAAGTGAGATTTGCCTCATTTTATTACTTTTCTCACCACATTTGTTAAGTGAATCACTGCAGTTCTTAAATTAGTAACACAGCTGTTAAGTGAATTTAGTTTCCCCATTGAGCCACTGTGGTGCAGTGGTTAGAGTGCAATACTGCAGGATACTTTTGCTGACTGCCAGCTGCTTGCAATTTGGCACTTCGAATCTCACCAGGCTCAAGGTTGACTCAGCCTTCCCTCTTTCCGAAGTTGGTAAAATGAGGACCCAAATTGTTTGGGGCCACATGCTGACTTTGTAAAACACTTATAGAAAGCACTGTAAAGCAGTATATAAGGGCTATTGCTATTGCTATTGCTCTTCCTTTTCTTCCTTCCTTCCTTCCTCCCTCTCTCCCTCCCTTTTTCCCTCCACCCATCCATCCATGGTGCACAGTGATTAGAATGTAGTATTGCAGACTAACTCTCCCCACTGCCAGCAGTTCGATTTTAACCAGCTCAAAGTTGACTCAGCCTTCCATCCTTCTGAGGTGGGTAAAATGAGGACCCAGATTGTTGGGGGCAAGAGGCTGACTTTGTAAACTACTTAGAGAGGACTGTAAAGCACTATAAAGTGGTATATAAGTCTAAGTGCTAAGAGCTATTGCTATTGACTTTGCTTGTCAGAAGATCACAAAAGGGGATCATAGGATCTTGGGACACTACAATTGTCATAAATGTGAATTGTCAAGCATCTGAATGTAAATCACATGACCAAGGGGATGCTGCAATGGTCATAAGTGTGAAAAATGGTCATAAGCCACTTTTTTCAATGCTGTTGTAATTTTGAATGGTCACTATATGAACTGTTGTAAGTCAAGGACCACCTATAGTGTTTATCTTTCATGATTGTGAGCCGCCCAGAGTTACCTTGAGGTAAGATGGGTGACCAAAAGTTTTTACAAATAAATAAATTTACTCAAACACAATCCTCATGTGGACCAGAAATTAAGCTTCTTTCCGTCTGAAGTTTTTTAAAAATCAAGAAACTGGGGCACATATTTTACCTTGCATACAATGAAATCACCTCGCTTTCCCCTCAGGTAATTAGAGAGGTTTCCATACTTGCAATATTCTACAATGACCATCAGAGGACCTGCAGACAGGATCAAAACAAAGTTTACAAAATGATAATACATGGGAACATCATAGGAATAAGCAAAAGCTAGTAAACATCTCTCTTGCAAACACAGAAGGAAATGGGCAATGGATAAAAGAAGAATGAATCCAAGATCAGAAAACTGGGGCCAGGAAGTGAGAAACACACACTGGCTACTTGCCATAATTTCTGTTGAATGGGACAGACACCAGTTTTTACTTGCTGATGGGTGTTTGTGCAGATGTTACACCCCTCCCTGCTATCCCTGTTAGTGATCAAAGGTCTTACAGTTTGTCTCTCCATCCTTCTGAACATGCCTCCTTGCCCCACGAACAGCAGTTGCATGATTAATCAGCACCATTAGTTGCCATCAAAGACATCATCAATTCCATTAATCAAGAGACTAATGTTGGAGCTTGGCCCAGATAGGAGAGCTATTTAGCTTCAGCCATTACGGACGATGCTGGGTAAATCTGAAGAATCAACACTATCAGAAAATTTCTCCTTATTTCTAGGCTGAAGCTCTCCTTGTTCAGTTTCCATCCATTGTTCCTTGTCTGGCCTACAGGTGCTTTGGAAAATAGCTTGAGCCCTTCCTCTTTGGGCAAATATTGGAAGACCGCGATCCTGTCTCCCCTGGTCCTTGTCTTCACTAGACTAGCCACGGCCAGTTCCTGCAACCGTTCGTTGTATGTTTTAGCCTCCAGTCCCCAATCATCTTGGTTCCAACAGTGGAATGTTATGTAGAAAGATGCACTAGTTAAGGATCATGGGTTCTTGAAATGAGATGGTCAATGAAATGGTCAAAAAGAACAAGCCTCATTGGGGCACACCTGCAACATCACAACGCACATATAGAAGGATTGATGCTTGCATTGAAATGGCACAGTGGTGAATATTTATAGTTCACGGTTGAAATGGGTCCTTGGTGCTCTCTAAGCTTGATTGTTTTCTTGCAGGGATTTCATTACCCAAGTTAGGTAACATAATCAGTGATAGAAGGGAGTGGAGTTTGCAGAATGGATGAGAAGGAGAGAAGGAAAAGAAAGAGAAGGAGAAGATTTGTGAGATCTTTGGTGCTTTTCTGAGCAAAGCTATTTTCTTGCAGACATTTCATTTCCTAAATTAGGTAATAGCATAAGCGCAAATCCCATTCCTTACTAGCACTGATGATATTACCTAATTAGGGTAATGAAACATCTGCATGAAAACAACCAAGCTCCAAGGATGAAGGTATGATGATGCTGACTTTCCTCCCTCAGATGCTATTGCCAAAGATGCAATCTGCTCCCAAACACTTCGAATCCAGCACCAATCTTCAGTTGTGCTCAGGTTGTTTGCTTATTTGTGATGGAAAGAGCAATTCATTAAATATGTAAAGAATGATATCAAATTAATATAATCTATTTTTGTTTCTGTTTTAGTTCCCTTTTTAATTGCTCTTGACTTGTCAGAGTGTTAAAAATATTGTCCATCCTGGCTCTGAATGTTGGAACTTGGGCAACTTAGCTCTAACTTTGGGCTAGTCACTTCTCACACCTCAATTTATTATGTGGGAATAGGTGACGGTAAAATGGATAAAGAAAGGAAAGGAGCATGCTGAGCTCTTGGGAAGCAACTGAGATATAAATATAATTTTCTCTCTTCTCCTCTCGATAAGAACTTGCTTTTTCAACAGTGGTCAGCAGAGATCCAAAAATGAGCCCTTGGTGATGCCAAGATCAAAGCTAACAACATGTATTCATTCTTTATTTATTTCTATACTGCCTGGGAACATCATGACTCAGGTTGGTTTACATAATAAATCAATGCAAATGCAACTAGAGTCACAAAGGCAACCCAGGTTTACTATCTGCCCCACAATTCTTTTTGAGGAAGATGTTTTTTCTTCTACAGAAAGCAAGCAAAGTGGTGAGTCACCTCTATTCTAATAGTAAAATAAACTTCTAGAATGGGGTCATCAGGACTAAGAATCTTCCCTTCCTTGTGCTATCACCAAAATTTAGATGTCCTTTTTTGGTGTTTTCAAGTCAGTCTTGATTCCTGATGTTTTTTGCCAAGTTTTCAGAGGAGACTTTCTCTTGTCTCCTTCTTAGGGTTGAGAGAAAGTGACTGGAGCAATGTCACCCAACTGGCTTTGTATCGAAGACAGGAAAAAGGACAGAGTCTCCAGGTTTCTAGCCCAGCGCCTCAAGCTCTATACTAAATTCAATCCTCAAATTATAGCTGTCATTAACTATATGAAAATTAAAGAAATGACAGCAGGTCGCAGCCAGGAAATCCTCCTATGTACCTTAGATTAGGAGGTCCAAAAGAGGTTGATGGCAAATCCTTGCCAATCCGCTGCCAACAAAGTAACATGGTCATTCATGTCCATCTTTTCAAAATGATTGTTCAACTGCAGAGTTAACTATTTGTTTACTAAATTCGTGCAATGCCCAAATCCCAGCAAATTGTTTTTTTTTCTATCCTATCTGTATCATATCTAATCAATATTGCAAAGGGGAATCTGTAGTCACCCTGCAGTTGTATGGGAATGGATCAATCATAATAGAGCTGGAAGGGACTTTGGAGGTATTCTAATCCAATCCCCTGCTCAATCAGGAGATCCTGTACAATTTGAGAGAAGTGGCTGTCCAGTCTCTTCTTAAAAACCTCCAGTGATGGAGCAGCCACAACTTCTGAAGACAAGTCGTTCCACTGGTTAATTGTTCCCACAGTCAGGAAGTTTCTCCTTAGTTCTAAGTTGTTTCGCTCCTTGGTTATTTTCCATCCTTTCCATGTTTCTTCTCCTGTCTGTTGGTGCTTTGGAGATTGGCTTGACTCCCTCTTCTTTGTGGCAGTCCCTGAGATATTGGAATTCTGCTAACAGCCCACCTGTCACAAAGTTTTCTTCTTATAGGAGAAAAAAACTCAACTTCCTTAAATTATGTGATTTTTTTTTTGTTTTTTGTTTTGCCACTAGCAAGTTGTCCATTATCATGGACATCCGAGGTGTGCAGCCTGAGCCCTAAGGCTGCACATGAACCCTGCACTGCAAAGTCTGTGGCCAAATTGGAATTTAAAATGTGATAGGAAGGAAAATGATTAAATGCCCGGAGAATCATTTCTCCATAACCATCAAATCTACTTTATTTTCCTTACCTATTGACTCTTGCAGAATGCATCTTGCATTGCATAAGCCAAGTGCAGCCCAAGGCATGGAAAAAACCCTGCTTACCTTAACTAGCTCATATTTTGATTCTTATTCCTTTGGTTCACTCTATTTCCTCCCTTGCATTTACCCTATTTTGGTTTTTGAACGTAACTTATATAAAACTGAATGTCAATTCTTTCCCAATGTAGTGGAAATGCTTGCCTGCACAAGTTGTGGGTGCTCCAACAATGGAAGTCTTTAAGAAGAGACTGGGCAGCTCTTTGTGTGGAATATCTCTTGCTTGAGCAGTGGGTTGGGCTAGAAGACCTCCAAAATCCCTCCCGGTCCTATGATTCTACATTCTATGCCCTACCTTTCTTCTCTTCTAGAGTTACCAGCTTTGAACAAGACAAAGGAATCAATTATAGCTATGCATACAATCCATGACTCCTTTTCTTGATAGAGGGTAATTAGAGGAACTCCTCCTCCCAAGAAAAAAACACTGTTGGAAAAACAAATCAGCCCTCCAACTTGGGACATTTCTCCTGCTTACTTCCACCACCACAATGCCATTGCTTGCCACAGTTGTCTTAACTCTATCATTTTCAACAGGAAACCATATTGGGAAGAAAAAGAAGTATTATTATTACACACCTCCATTCTAGTCTAACAGTGGGCATCCCAGTTTGGTCTATTTATGGAAGTTACGATGTATTTAAAGAAATTGCATTTCAAAGAATCTGCTGTATCGAATGCAATTGTCCTGTGCCTCTTTCTCTGCAGCAGCACTTATTCAGCTAGATCTTGGCTGCATTGTGAGATATATTCATTCAGGTACAATGGGCCTCATAAATACTTTATGAATGCTTTATAAACAGCAGGGGCTGCCTTTTTATGGGCTTCTCTGACAGAAAGGTTGGTATGCATGTGCAGCAGAGAAAATATGCTTGCCTCAAAATACATGCAATTACTTAGTTTTACTAAATCTTTCAATTTCAGCTTCTTGGAGGGGATCCTGAACAAATTATTTTAATCCTAGATACAATTTTGCTTTCCAGTACAGAACAGAAAGTGCAGAACCCAATCTGTGTGAACTGGCAAAATCCTGTGTGAATCCAAATATATATCAAGGTTCACAGGATTTTGAAGACTTTTGCACTGCTATGCCATATTGTACTTTCTATATCTTAGGGAATTTTAATTTGGTGTGGGAGTGTAGTCTACAACAACTGGATGGCAGCAAATTGCTTCCCTGCCCTGTATTGCATACAAGAAACCCCTTCTGGTATAGCTGGAGGTGGTCACACCCCACCTTAATGTTGTTTAATTCATCACCTATAGGGAGAATCCTCCTTTCAATACAGGTTTGTGGACTGATTTCTAAGTCCTACATTAGTCATTTGCAGGAATTGGGTTTGGCTAGTCTTGAGAAAAAAAGGATTAGAAGGCACATGATAGTATTATTTTATTATTATATTATATATAATATATATAATATAATAATAAAAATATAATAATAATATATAATATAATAATAATATAATAAATATTATAATATTCCAGTATTTGAGAGGCTGCCATAAAGAAGAGGGGATCAACTTATTATCAGCTCTGAAGTGAAGGTGGCTTTGCCGCCTCATAATTGCCACAAACCCTGAGAGGGGGAAAAGAGGGGAAAGTAGATAGACTGCCTGACAGTCAAACAAAAAGTTTTCTTGTGGGAACCAAGGTCATCCCAACAAGTGACAGTTGAAGGAGGAGAAGAGTGGCCAATCAGTCTGACAGCTACCTTCATTGACAATATGACTGGTGACATCTGGGAAGGGAAATATTTGCTCTTTTAATTAGAGGGAAAACTGTGGGAAGTTTTAGAGTTGGTTTTCACTAGCTGTACTGATATGATGTATCCAACAAACATGTTCTTTGAGGAATTTACCTGCCTTGGAATTCTGTTTTTGTTATTTGGACCACTGACACTTATTTTCCAGAAGGCAGGACAAGAAATAATGGATTGAAACTAATCAAGGAGAAAAGCAACCTGGAATTGAAGAGAAACCTCCTAACAGCGAGGACAATTAACCAGTGGAACAGAAGTTGCCTTCAAACATTGTGCTTCATCCCTGGAAGTTTTTAAGAAGAGAAGTGGACAGCCATTTATCTGAATGATATAGGGTTTCCTGTCTGACCAAGGTTAGACTAGAGGACCTCCAAGGTCCCTTCCAACTCTATTGTGATTCTGGTTCTGATTCTCAGCCCAACCCAGCTCACAGTTGTGGGGAAAATTGTAGGAGAAAGGACCTTTGGATATGTTCATTGCCTTATTTGTAAAAATAAAGGCAGGATAGAAATAAAAATCAATAAAAATAATATGAAAGTTTGGGGTTTTGTTTCAAGTTACAGAACCAAGGAATGAGCTAACACTCACCTCCAGGCTTGGTACAAGCCCCCAGTAGGTTGACTACATTTAGATGATGTCCAATGTGGATCAGGATCTTCAGTTCTGACATCAGGGCCTTGCACTCATTGGTCGTTGCACACTCTGCTTGAGAAAGAGGACACAAGCATGTTTCTACCACAGGATATCAGCAATGGGAAGAGTCAAATCCTATTTATGTTTAAAAGGGAAGCAAACATCGCCATGGGAAAAAACAAAGTACGCCCTGATCTCTTTTAGGTCTCTGTGTATTATTTCTCATCTGATAAGGCACAATTTCCTGCCTTGATCTTCTCAAAGGTTCTTATCTGCAAGGAGAAGTTGAGCTGTTTTGGAAAACCTTTTCTGCTCCCAATTTCCTGCTAGAACAGCACAGCAGAATGTTGACCATTCGTCAACTACGGCAGTTCTAAAAGCTAAAAACTTTTTGTCCTCTAGAGGTCTACATACCATTGGAAATAATCTGGATGGATGGAGATACCCAAAACATTTAGAGACTTGGTTTTAGAGGCTGTCTTGAAGATCAGGATGATTTCCAGAACAGCCTAGATCTCCCCAGGAGATCAGAGTGTTCAACCATTCCCAAGGTGGATTGAGTCAATCTTGGTGGAAAGGAACACCAACTTCATTCATTGCTTGAATTTTATTCATTATTGCTAATTCAGTCCCATAATGGTTTACATTACAACTTGGCTTCTCTTCATTTACTTTTGAATTAAATCTCCCTCATTGCATACCATTGACATGATTAATTTCCATTCAAGTTTACAGTTCAGTACGACCATCCAGAACAACTTTGGGAGTCCACTCAAGACTTTGAGGAAAGGCTAAATACAGACTCAAGAACTGAAGTTGGGTAGATCTACTAGCAAGATATGGCCATAATTAGTGAAACTTAATTAAGCAAAGGCAGGAGCCCATTTCAAAATGGAAGCATATGAACAGTAATTGCAGGAATTGAGTATGTCTAGTCTAGTGAAAAGAAGGACTAGAAGTGACATGATAGAAGTCTTTCAATATCCAAGGGGTTGCCACAAAGAAAAGGGGGGCAACCTATTCTCCAAAGCACCAGAAAGCAAGACAAGAGACAATGGATGGAGATTAATCAAGGAGAGAAGCCACTTAAACTTAAGAGAAACTTCCTAGCAGTGAGAACAATTCACCAGTGAAACAGAAGTTGTGGGTGTTCCACCACTGGAGGCTTTTAAGAAGAAACTAGACAGCCATTTGTTTGGAGTGGTAGAGGTCTCCTGTAGTAAAAGTCCTCCAAGGTCCTTTTCTACTTTGTTATTCTGTTTTACTCCCTTGGTTTCTGGCACATTGCTTTAGCACTGTCTCTCATTCTCTTTATCTCTTTCTCTCTTTAGATGTTTCTCCTTGTCTCTCTCCTTCTCTCCATGCAGGAAGCTTAAACAGATTGTTCCTTATTTCACTTGTAGAGAAAATTGCTTTCTTGAAAGTGGCCTTTTAAATTAAACCAAAAGCAGCTGAAGAGTGCACCAATTATACACCTGTTCTTGGATTTGAAATATTAACAATAATTCTGGCAACATAATCCCATAATAGTTCAGTTTCTCACAATAAAGATTGTTCATACCGATAACTTCCAAGAAAGAGCTAGAGACAGCGGCTGCTGAGAACTACTTTTTTCCTTAGAAACATTGATCAAACAATTCATACATTTGGCAAGTTGAAGGACGACTTTTTCCAGAGTGTTCTTCCATATGGGATGATTCCAAATCATGGAGAAAAATGTGGGAAGGACTGTTGAAAATAGTGCTAAATAGAGAATAGAGAATCCTGATGCTCTTGGAAAGAAAATTGGAATGTTCAAAGAAATTTGGATTATACATAAAAGGACAACAGAATAACAGAGCTGAAAAGAGACCTTGGAGGACTTCTAGTCCAATACTCTGCTCAGGCAGTGAACCCTATGCCATTCCAAGCAACTAGTTATCCAGACTCTTCTTGAAAAGTTTCCACAACTTCTGAAGGCAAGGCATTCCACTGATTAATTGTTCTGACTGTCAGGAAATTTCGCCTTATTTCTAGATTGCTTCTCTCCTTGGTTATTTTCCATCCATTGCTTCTTGTCCTGCCTTCAAGTGCTTTGGAGAGTAGCTTGACTCCTCTTCTTTGTGACAACCTCTTAGTTATTGGATATTAGATAAGGATGAGCAGATGACTGACCAAACGTTGTGCTAACATCTAGAGGTTTTGTGTTGTGAAGCAACAGAGGGTTCACAGCAAAATGTAATTAATTGCAGTGATGAAAGAAATCAGTCCATCCCTCATCTAGTTTGACAAAAACCCACAATATATTTTAAAACCTACTATTCCAAGCAATTAATATGCTAAACAGTGTATTTATTCATCAAGTATGTAAATGTCATTAGTTGATTCCAGATAGCTCAAATCTTGTCACCAGAAAGAAAATAAATTTGTTCATGTTGGCAAGGTTTGTGCTCCTCATCCTTAACACACTTCCTTTCTTATTTCTTTAAATACTTAAGGGTAAAGGTATTTTGACTACTAGAAATTCATCCATATGAGTAGAAAAGATACATACCTTTGACTGATCATCTATCATTTACTGTTTGGGCTGCTTCCATGCTAAGCTAGATTTCTTTACAAGATCTTCTGCCTTGGGCAAGATTTGGACTAGAAGATCTCCAAGATCTCTTCCAGCCCTATGATTCTGTGATTTGCCACTAACTGCTTTAACTTGTTAATCTCTCTAACACTGAACCCCTTTCAGTCATTAAGAAACAAGAGGATATATATTCCAGCTTCACTCAGTTTGCTGAATCTCTCTATATGTTTGTTAATGCAGTATGTTGGAAATGAGGGAATAACTCTGATTGGCTGGATATATTTACAGCATCTAACCTAGCGTTTCTCAAATTTGGCAGCTTGAAGACCCGTGGACATCAACGCCCAGAATTCCCCAGCCAACCGATTCTGGGAGTTGCAGTCTACACGTCTTCAAGTTACCAAGGTTGAAAAACACTGATCTAACCTCTGGCATGCTAGAAGCTAAACTTGGATCTTGTGCATGCAGAACCTGCTTCTGTCCATTAGCTCAGGCCCACACTCATGTGCTTTGGGCAGAGAGTGTCCTCGTGAGCTTTCTAGAGAAGCTCTACCCATAGGCATCCCTAGTGGCCAACTCAACAAGGTACTTCATTTGCGCCTTTGGAGGCTGACCTGTACAGGACATCAGTGACAAGGAACCATGGCAATAGTTTCATCACGTCAGGAATTCAAAGCTAGAGGTTTCAGAGTCATCAATGGATTCAGGATCAGTTTCAATACATGTTTCAGCATCTGGCTGAGAGCAATAAAATCAGTCTTGAATCCAAATCTGCATGGATGCCATTATGGTACCTAGCATTATATCACCTGCCATCACACATTATTTACATGTTGGGTTGGGAAGAGGCAAAAAGCCATGAAGGGGAAAATTATACCAATGGGTGCTCTTAAATGGAGACCATGCTTAGAATGCTTTCTTGGCATGGTTATCATGATGAAGAGTTCGTTGTTTCTAGGAAGGTTAGAGGGTGGATGTGTCCAGTCTCAAAATATCTGAAAGCAAACTAGCTTTTCTATCTCCCTGGAATGATGTCTTCCTGACCCACCTTTTTTCTGTGTATGGTCCTTCAATTGAAGCAGCAAACCTAACAGAATAATAGAGTTGGAAGGGACCTTTGAGGTCTTCTAGTCCAACTCAAACAGGAGACCTTATATCATTCCAGACAAATGGCTGTCCAGTCTCTTCTTAAAAGCCTCCAGTGATGGAGCATCCACAACTTCTGAAGGCAAGGTTGGTTAATTGTTTTCGTTAATTGTTTTCACTGTTGGGAAATATTTAAATATCTTCTTAGTTCTATGTTGCTTCTCTACTTTCCATCCATTGTTCCTTGCCCTTCCTTCTGTTGCTTTGGAGAATAGGCTGACCCCTCATCTTTGTGGCAGCCCTTCAAATATTGGAACACTGCTATCATGTCAGCCCTTCAGTCACCTAGTATTTTTATTTATGAGAAAGTCTTGTGTAGGTTCCAAAAACACAACTGTAAATTATTTTTAAAATGTGGTAAGGCTGACGTTAGTTTCTTACATCTCCCCCCCCCCCCACTGAAAGCTACTGAAAATCTGGGATGAAGAGATTTTTTGGCATAAATGTGAGAGAAAGTGATAAGCTACTGAAATTGCTTTGAACTTTTTTTGATGAAGGAGGAAGTCATTTCTTCGTATATCTTTTTTTCCCTTTATATGACTTTTCCTTTCCTTCTTTTTTCTTTCTGTACTTTTTATTTTTTTCTTAGGTTGGATTAATTTTTTACTTTTGCATTTTTATGCTGCAAGAAAAATTCCAGTAAAGGAGAATATTTGTAGCTCAGGGTTGAAATGAGGGGTCCTTGGTGGTCTCTGAATTGTTTGTTGCAGACGTTGGTTGTTGCAGACGTTGTTTTCTTGCAGATGTTTCATGACCCAATTAGGTAACAACATAATCAGTTCTAAGGCTGACTAGCTGACTAGCATGGATGATGTTAACTAGTAATGAAATGTCTGCAAGAAAACAACCAAGCTCAGAATGCAATAGAAGTTATTATTAAAAAATGAAAGCTACTGAAAAACAATACAGCCAAATCAGGCAGGATACTCAAGGACATAACGGTAGGCACCAAAATGCCAGAGGCCATAATGCCCATTCCACTCCAGAGTTACTGTAAGGAAGAGAGAGGGAAGAATAATAAAACAAACACCATCCTTCCTTGTTCTATTTTCAACTGCAATGTTTCTGGGCCACAAGCGACACAGTTGGCTTTGGGTTTCCGAAGGAACTGTTGAAGAGTCTGAGAGAAGTGTACCTTTAAGCATTTTAACAGCCACTGTTTTGCAGGTTGAAGATTTATCTATGCCAAAAGCAGATGCTTCCACCACTTTGCCAAAAGCACCATGACCCAGAGTTTTACCTAGAGAAGCAAGAGGAAAGAGTGAGCCGGGCAGCACCCACAACCCCAGGCATTGAAGAGAAGGAAATGGGCCTGGGACAAACACTCACTGAGACCCCTCACAATGGCCAACTCGCTGAAGAACAAGAGTTACACTAAGGTTGAAGAAGTGATGGAATATAACCATTAAAGAAAGGATGCCAAAGGAGGGACAAAATGAAATGTGAATGACAAACATTTAAAAAAAAAATTAAATCATTAAACTGAATAATTGAATTGTCCTGTGGTAAGTTATCGCTCAGCGAGTTGCCCTCAGTGAGTTGTCCCATTCCGAAGCAAGTTTGGGTGTAGCAAAACCAACAGATGATCCTGCTTTGCAACATTCCAGTTCTAGCATAAAAGAAGCTTGTTCTGCAAAAACAGATTTACAAAGTGAAAAAGATTCCTCTAATTCCGCTTGTTTTGCACAATTTATTGCTTCTTCCGCCCTCCCCCCCTCTGTTTTGCAGCATTGATTCTTGCTTTTGCAGAAATAACCCTTGACATTATTTTTTTCTGAAGATGTCTCACTTTCAAATATAAATCTCTAATCATGCTGGGCTAAAGAAAATCATCCTTGTTTATTCAAAGACGGAAGGAAGGAAACATTATGATATAAACATCATTAAGATGTAAACATCATAATATCCAGGCATGACTTGCCTTTGTTCCTTTTTTTTCTTATTTTTCATGACTCTATATTTTAATTTTGAGATTGTGTTGATCATTCCCTGCTGTTGTATGCATTTTTAATAGGTTGCATAATAAAATGGATTTTAAAAAAAAATTCAGATGATTATTAGATTGTGAAAGCCAACAACACGGCAGAATGCTCTCCCCAAAATTTCTTAGGTTTTTTGCCTTTGAATATTTCTTTTTTGAAGGTTCATCAGTATATTTTGTAACCAAACAGTGAATATTTTCCAGAAAAGGAAGGGAGGAAGGGAGCAAGGAAGCTCAGAAAGATGGGTTCTGCTCCCAAAAGCCCAGCCTGTACTTTCTTTGCATTTGCAAAGAATTGCCATATTGATGTAAAAAATGCATGCAAGAGAATCCATTCCATTTGGGTTTTTTTTGCAAACTATTAAAGAATCCCGATAACATGCAGCAGAAACTCTGCACCACATGGTAGAACATATGTATAAACTGAATTTATAAACATATGAAATAATACAAAACACAGAGAGAAAAAGACACAAAATCAAAGGTTTGTACATTTCAGAGAACATAAAAACTAGAATCATTTCCAAAATTCAGAAAAGCTTGCAAAATTGTGCATTGCTGAAAAGCTTTGCATGCATCCCTCAACCTTTATTATTCAGTGAAATAATTTTGTTTTTAGTCCTCCTCTTCTTCCTCCTGATTGGTAATCAGGTAGATCTAAATTGTTTTTACATCCATTGGGAATAGTAAATTCATGGGCCAAGTATAAACATATTAAGGATGCTTAACAATGGGAAAGTATTATAGCAAGTTGACATTTCATTGAGAAGAAGTGGTTTTTTTAAAAAAACAAGAGACTGCTGGAAATGATAAAATCCCAGCATTAATCTTTGTGTTAAAATTAGTGAACCACAAATGATTGAAAAATGATTCTTAGCCTTTTGCACTCTGCAGAACATTATGGGATTTGGAGATACTTCATAAAAACTTTATGACCCATATCAGGTTCACTCTGGCTGGAAAGAATGGCTTTCGATTTATGAATACATGAATTGTTCACCAAAGTAAGAGACTGAATTTGTGCTTGAAATAGAAAACACATTGGAATCACTAAAATTTCATTGAAAAAAAGAAAAGTGGGCAATGAGGCCAGGTAGTCTTCGACTTATGACCAAAATTAAACCCAGAATTATGGTCGTCAATCATGGTGGTCATAAAGCAGGTCACCACATCAGCATGCCTGATTAATTTTGCAGAAGCCATTAAGCAAATGCCACAGTGAATGTGGATGTTAGTTTTCCTCAACGGATGCTTTTTACCTGAAAGTAAATGCTCAAAACTGGCAAAAAAAGAAAAAGAAAGAAAACCCTGGTCATGTGACCATGGGATGCTGCAAACAACCATAAATGAGAGTTGGTTGTCAAGCACCCAAAATGTAATCACATGACCGTTGTGTATGTGTGTGGTGGTGGACATCTGAACTTCTAAACTGAGTTATAAGTAGTTCGGGGGAAGATCTGTCATAACTTTGAACGGGAACTAAGCATCTGGTTGTTAAGTGAGGACTACCTATATGAAATAGATATAGGTTGTCCTTGATTTACAAAAAATTGTTTAGTGACAGTTCAAAGGTCCAATGGCACTGAAAAAAAGTGACTTACAACTGTTTTTCACACTTATGACCATCCCCATGGTCACATGAACAAAATTTAGATGCTTGGCAATTGGTTCATATTTATGACGATTGCAGTGTCCTGGGATCATGTGATCAGCTTTTTTGACTTTCTGATAAGCAAAGTCAATAAAGGAAGCCAGATTCACTCAACAACCATGTTACTAACTTTAACAATTGCAGTGATTCATTTAATAACTGTGGCAAGAAAGGTCGTAAAATGGGGCAAAATTCACTTAACAAATATCTCACTTAACCACAGAACTCTTGGGCTTAACTGTGGTTGTATGTCGAGGACTACCTGTACCTGGTCATCTCTATCTCAGTCTCCCTGCCAATCTTTAGCTCTGGCAGGGAGCATGGAAAGGAATTTTATTCCATGTCCTTCAAGGCCGAGATGAGGTCTAACAAATCTATTCTGCATGAAGCTGAAGACATCCCTCAGACAGAGACAGATGACACGGTCTCTTTCAAATGTTTTGGGATGACAATTCCCATCATCATTCATGCAAAACATCTGGAAATCATTTGGCTGACCACCTCTCCTGAAAACAATGGATCCAAATCTTTATCATTGTGCCGAATCCAATGACGTACAGATAGACTATTAGCTGTCAAATCAATCCCAGATGTGTTCAACTACAACTGCAAATTGCCAGCCAGCAGAGTTGTTAGGAATTCTTGGAAGGGAGACTTAGGCAGTAATCCAGCACTATTCAAGGTCGGGTCAAAGACAACTTGGCACAGCCAACTCATTGTGACCAAGTTACTCTCTCTGGGACAACTTGCCACAGAACTAGAGTTACACTAATACCAAGGAAATGGTGGAACGGAATCATTAAAGAAAGGATGCAAAAGGAGGGACAAAATGAAATGTGAATGACAAAAGCTAAAGTAATGTTTGAATTATTTTAAATACTTAAATTGAATTGCTGAATTGTCCCACAAGGAGTCCTCCAGGGGTGAGTTGGCTGTGGCAAGTTGGTCATGCCAAGTTGTCTCATTCCATTCAAGGTCACACCCTCCCAACACAGAAGCTTCCCAAGATCCCACGTACCCAGCCGCAGCCGATCCCTTGGGAATTCCCATTTGTTGCTGTCGTAAGGTAGACGTTCGCACTGCTCATCCAGGGGCATCTCCTCTGGGTCCATTATGATGGACAAATACCCGGTTTTAATATCGGTGGCATCCGGCTGAAAGAAAAAAAGAAACTCCCTAAGATCAGAATTGGAAGAAGATGGATGGAGCCGATGAACACAGAATGAGGTGAAAAGGCAAGAGCGTCACCCCCTCCAAAAGTTTGGAGAGATGGCTCTTCTTCCTCCTAAGAAGCAGGAAGACCATGTTCTACTCCTTTTCATTCACCAGCATTCTTTTTACAATTACATGGATGCGCAAGTACTGTATGGGCTTGCCTAGTCATCTATAGCAAGTTCAATGGATTTCCAGCCAACTGGACATGTTGGCATTCTCTTCCAGCCTTGCTTGGACTTTCACTTTCGCCCTGCTGTTGACAGAGTCAGGAATTGATTAACTCAACTGAACAAGGATTCGGAGAATGATGTGTTAGGGAAATGAATCCCTGCAAGTAGAGCTCAGAAATGACAGAGATGTACAATTCACACTTGGGAGACAATTCTCTTCCAATGTCTTCCAAAAAAGAGTTCCAAAACTTTCAGAAGTGGTACAGGTAGTCCCTGATTTATGACCACAACTGAACCCCACATTTCTGTTGCTAAATGAAATATATGTTAAGTGAAATTTGCCCCATTTTGTGACCTTTCTTACCACAGTTATTAAGTGAATCACTGCAACTGTTAAAATTAGTAATATGGTTGTTCGGTGAATCTGGCTTCCTTTATTGACTTTGCTGGTCAGAAGGTCGCAAAAGGGAATCACATAATCCCGGGACAGTGCAATCGTCATAACTATGAGTCAGTTGCCAAGAGGCCAAATTTTGATCTTGTGATCATGGGGACTCTGTAATAGCTGTAAGTGTGAAAAATGATGATGTCACTTTTTTCAGTACTGTTTTAACTTTGAAGGGCCACAAAATGAACTGTCTACAGGACTACCTGTATTTTCAAAAATGTGAGAGATGGACAAACTGCCTCTGTCTGAATCATCAAAGTAGCCATATCTTCCCACCCACCCCCAGAATCACATGATTTCGAAGCTGCCTTCAGCTGATTCTGCAGGACTAAACAGCTGTAGGTGAAGGAAGACTTTCCTCTGTCATTCGTGGCACGATAGAAATTGACTACGGAATGGCTTTCGTTCTTTCAGCATCTAAAGTGGTTCATTTCTAAGCCTAAAACATGAGGATCTCCTTACTTTTCTGAGTTTTCGTATGAAGAGGGTCAGAAGGAGCCAAAAGAGAGTGGCTGCTAAACCAGTGCAGACCAAGATGATAACTTCTATGTTGGATTTTTCTTCAGAGCCTGAAAAAGACACACATGAGAAGATTTTGACTCCAGATCCACTAAGCCACTCCATCAAGCTTCCTTTGCAATGAACCATACTTGCATTTGATAGCTTTGGGCTGTTTAACAACAGTTAAAAGTCATGAGGTTTGTACAGTGGTGGGATTCCAAAAAAATTACTACCGGTTCTGTGGGCGTGGCTTGGTGGGCATGGCAGGGGAAGGATATTCCTTCTCCACCCCACTAACCTGCTTTCCAGCTCCGTTCTCCTGTGCAGGGCAACAAAAGAAGAGCCAGCCGATCAGTTGGGAGTCAGTAGGCAAAGAATAGTCAGAGGTGGGATTGGCCGATTCTATGCACTACTCAACATTTCCGCTACTGGTTCTCCAGAACTGGTCAGAACCTGCTGAATCCCCACCTCTGCATTTGTAGTCCCAGCATAAACTGTTCGAGACAAGCCGTTTCGTCTTGCACCTCTCACCTTCTATTTTAATAAACGCTCGAGTGCTGTCTTGGCCCATCTCGTTGATCGCTTGGCATTCATAATGACCCTCATCATCCTTCTTCACTCGTTCAATCACCAAAGTGTTGTTTTCCATGGAAATTCCTGGAAGAAGGAAGGGGATGCGGGACAGAAGGGAGAAGGGAGCTTTATTTTCAATGCATCGTGTATTAGAGCAGGGGTCCCCAAACTTGCCAACTTTAAGACTCGTGGACTTCAACTCCCAGAAAGAAAGAAGCGAGAGTAGAAGCATCTGCCTCAGAAGGCTCACCTGAAGCAGGGGCAATGTGGTGGCCATTTTTCAGCCAAGCAACAGCAGGTTTGGGGATGCCATTGACTTTGCACTCCAGAACGATGGTCCCACTCACATTAACCTCCAAGTCGGTAAAGTTCTCCATAATGTAAGGCACCGTCTTAACTGCAAACAAAGGGAAAATGACAGATTTCAACACCAAAAGCTTTGCACTTCTGCGGTCACCAAGGCAACCCTGAACAAAAGAAAATAAGAAAATTATAAAGATCAAATCAACTCTGCTTGGACACTGCAGATATTTAAAAGTAAATGTTGCCTAGAAAAAAAAAAAAATTGTTACTATGAAAATGAACAAGCTCCTCCTCTTCCTCTACCACAAAAAGTTCTATAGTTATTAATCCTCAAGATTTCAAAGCTAAATACCAATTCAATTTATAATATCTGCTCAGCATCTATGCTTTTTCCTTTTCTCCCCATTAAGGAATGAAATCTGGGACCCCCATTCCCCTCTCCAATTCTGACCCCAAAAAGAACGTGTGGTGATTAAAAATTGTGGTTTTTTTTTTTAAAAAATAATGATTCATCTCAGTTTAATTGTGAACTTTCAGAATGAAAGTAACTTTACAAGGCAGGTTTTGCTTCTCCCAATTGTGTCTCTTTTCAAATGTCCTTGGTTCCCTGGGCCTTCTGATGTGCTGTTTTGTTCACCAAATTAATCCTGGTCTATCTGATTTTTTAAAACTAACATAACTGACTTACATCGTTTCATTCTAGAAAATATTCCTTTTATTTCTTTGTTCTTCACAAGTTGAAGAAATTCTATCACTTCTATTGATTTGATTCTATCTCTAGTACTAATTGCATTTGACTTCCTACCAGAAATTAATGATGGTGAATTTGGAAACCTGGCTTGATTTGTATGTTTCTGCCTAATTATCCAAACACATGGAGATAGCTAGAATTTGAGGATCAATTTTGCAAAGGCCGTGCCGTTATGTAAATAGGAATATTGCCAAAATAATAGCTGCATATAAGTTGGAATATTGCCGAAATTGCCTTGTTTGGAATTTTGCAATGCTGTAACTCAAAACTGCTCATATATAAGTCCATATTATGGAAATGTTAGAAAAAAATAGCATTCTCTTAGAGCAGAGGTCTTCAAATCTGGCAACTTTATGGACTTCAAATCCCAGAATTCCTCACCCAGCATGGCTATCTGAGGATTTCTGGGGATTGAAGTCCACAAGTCTTAGAAGTTGCCATGTTTGGAGCCCATATATTAAAGCAGAGATCTCAATTTCAGCAACTTTAAGATGTGTGGACTTCAGCTCCCAGAATTCCCCAGCCAGAATTCTGGGAGTTTAAAGTCCATACATCTTAAAGTTGCCCAGGCTGAAAAATACTGTATTAGAGAAAATATAGGCCACATGCCGGCCAAGAGAACGATGGAGCAGATATTGGCATTCTTACATTTTATGTTGAGCATGGTGCTTTTCTCCAGCTGCTTAGTGCGGTTGTGGTAGCTTGAGGCTCGGCACTTGTAAAGCCCTGCATGAGCCTGAGAGACATTATGGATGTTCAGCACTAAGGAGATGGTATAGTTGTCCACCTTCTCCTGGGTGAGAGATGTGGGGACTTCCTGCAAGGTGGGGTCATACCAGATGAGGTGATCGTAAAGGTACTTTGAGCACTTGCAGGTCATCTGGACATGACTGGTCACAATAGCCGTCATTTGGGAGTTGGCCTCCAGGCTGGACTGCATGTCTGCAAGAAACAGCAGAGAGAAGCAGGCCAATCATTTGGACCCAGATGGAGCTGAGTCAGCGGTGGGGTAAAAAAAAAAAAAAATTACTATCGGTTCTGTGGGCATGGCATGGCATGGCAGGCATGGCAGGGGAAGGATACTGCAAAATCCCCATTCCCTTCCCACCCCACTAACTTGCTTTCCAGCTCCGTCCTCCTGTGCAGGGCAACAAAAGGAGATCCAGCCAATCAGCTGGGACTCGGGAAGCAGAGAATAGATACTGATATTTGCCGGTTCTCCGAACTACTCAAAATTTCTGCTCCTGGTTCTCCAGAACTGGTCAGAATCTACTGAATACCACCTCTGATCTGAGTATATGGGGGACTTCCTTGTTTCCACCCTTGAGAAGAAGGCTTCAAAATACAGGTAGTCCTCGACTTATAACCACCATGGAGCCCAAAATGTCTATTATGCAGTGAAACATTTGCTAAATTTTTCAGTGCTGTCATAACTTTGACCAGTCACCAAATAAACTATTGTAAGTCAAGGAATACCTGAACAGTGCATGGTTGGAGAACATGTCGTGGGCACTTCCACAAAATGGTGACAAATAAGGAGGTGATTTAGCAAAAGGCTCCTCTGCATGGGAGATACAACTTCTAAAGTAAATGTTGAACTAGAGCAGCCCATTGTGTGGCCTCCAGTGGGCCTCAAGGGCTGGCTTTCAAGAGCCCCCAAACCAGAATGGGAGCCCCTGAGCAAAGAGTGTTTCCCACCCCACTCTCTACAGAAGGGAAGGACTGAGAGCAGCATTAGATGATTGGAAAGACATAGTTAACTCACTTCTGCTCACATCAGAAATGCAAAAGCAGTTGTAAAATATGGAGTGCTAATTGGTGTGGAGGCCAGAGAGGAGGAGGAGGAGGAGAGGCAAAGGAAAGAAGAGGAGAAGAAGAGGAGGGGAGAGAAAGAGGAAAAGAAGAGGAAAAGAAAAGAAGGAGGAGAGGAGAAGAAAAAGGAGAGGAGGGCATTTCTTACCTATCTGTTTACAGTATCTCTCTCTCTCTCTCTCTCTGTCTCTCTATCTTGAGTGGCACAGTAACCTAGAGGTGGAGCTCTTGCCTCACAAATAGGAGGCTGTGAGGTTTAATCCTCCTAGCAGCAGGTATTTCTCTCATTGGATTCAATTAATATTGTCTGCTGCAAACTCCAAATGGGCATCAGGAAAGGCATCCGGCCAATAAAATACTCAAGCTTCATTTGGTCCCCCCAACTGCACCCCGATGCAAGAGATCACGGGGGCATTAAAAGAAAAAAAATCTGTCTATCTGTTTGTAAAGGAGTTTTGATTGCATGATGAAAGCCACCATCTTGCCTTTTTTGACCTGCTCCCCATGAAAATCATTGCAGATTGCATTTTCTGTGCTTCCACCAGATATTCCTGGGCCTCTGGGGGTGATGCACATTCATTACCTGTGATATAGAACCTGATGCTTCTCTTTTCGATGCCCAACTTGTTGGAAGCCACACAGTAATAGATTCCGGAGATGTTGCTTGATGTCATGGTCAAAGTGCTCAAAACCTTCCAAAGGAAAAAGAAAAAAAAGAGAGGTTACTTTCCGATAAAAAATTTCCCTGTATCCACAAAAAGCTGCAGGGACATTGCTTGGTGATGTAGAACAAAACAGAGTTGGCACTTCCCTTTGCTTGCAGTCAAGACCGATTCTAAAAAAAACATTTCAAGCACTGCAGATTATTCACGAATGAAAAGTACATGTTGGACCTGAAACAGTTAATGGTATAAAGAGGGCATCAAATGGTTTATATGAGCCATGGTGGCACAGTGGTTAGAAAGCAGTACTGCAGGCTGACTCTGCCCGCTGCCAAGAGTTCAATCCTGACTGGCTCAAGGTTGATTCAGCTTTCCGTCCTTCCGAGGTCGGTAAAATGAGGAGCCAGATTGTTGGGGGCAAGAGACTCTGTTATCTGTTTAAAGAGGGCTGTAAAATATTGTGAAGCGGTATATAAGTCTAATTTGCTATTGTATAAACCTTAGTGATTTATTGAGGTAATTGCTAGACATAGCTAAACTAACATTCTTCTTAGCCTTCTGGTGTTTACTAGTATTCTGTTGTTTTCCCTTCTTACAAAATTTAGCTATATGTCCCCCAGCCCCACAAGAAAAACATTTCCTAACAGTATAGGCGGTTGAAGACAAATCCTCTTGTGATTGTTTCTTCCTCAGTTGGTTGTTTCTCACTCAGTTGGTGAGTCAGGCAAACACCTGAGCACAAACAGACCCCACCTGGTACCTCCAGCTCAAACACACCCCAACCAGGCACCCAGATGAAACCTAGCTTCCTAACAAACAATAGCCGTCCATTTTCTCGGAGCCAAGCTGCACTAAAAGCCTCCAATACAGGAAACACAATGTTGCCAGCCAATCAAGACAAAAAAAGCCACAAAATAGACAGAAGATATTAGAAACACCAATCAAGCAGAACACAGCAAACTCCAAGACCAATAAACACAGACCAAGACTCCCAACCAATCAGGATGAAGAAAAAACCATTCTGGCACAGCAGTAGGCTATCCCAAAATTTAAAACTGAAACGGCTGTGAAAGTCTGACTCACAGACGAACACAATACAGAAGCCTGATGATGGCAGATGAGATTCTGCTGAAATGTTGCTGCAACTTTAAAAGCACAACTATGATGACGTGGGAAAATACCAGAACAAAGCTGAATACCATACATGTAAGTACCCGCGAAAACTTAAGAAAACATATATATGGATGGATAGATAGATAGATAGATATCGATATCGATATCGATATGTATGTATATGTACATGCATATGCATATGTGGATTAATGAGGATTAGTGAGGATTAGCAATGATTAGCATGTGGATTAATGAGGATTAGCAATGATTCTGTTTTAGCTTCATAAACTTCTCTCAGGAGCTTTGAGTGCGGTCTTGGCAGTATTTTTCTGCTCGGTTTAACTTGTAAAATGAATTAACCCAAGGCGAAATACTGACCTGAATCATATTGATGGGCTGAAATATTAGTTTAGATCCTCTAAAAACTTTATCTCACAATCTGTTACTAAAAGTCTTAACTTCCATTTGGCTTTCGGTTTTTAACTCTCTTGTTATTTTTTGGAGTGATAACAGAGTCTACTTCTGTTTAGTATTAACATTTTTAATGCTAAAGCCATATGAGGTTAACTTCTAGATCAAAGCATTCTACCTTGAGTAGCTGGCAATGATTCTTCCTTAAAAAAAAATCAGAAATATTTGATAGGGATTGCCTTGGGAAATTTTCTGTTCCCCATGCTCCTACTTGTGGAGTTTCTGGAAGAGAAGAGCTGGCTTTTTCAGGCTCTTATTGTCATCCAAACATGAAAGCAATTACACTAATGAGGAAAAAAAACTTTCTTTTTTAGGGTTCTGATGAAAAATGCAAATTGAAGACAAATTCACATTGTAATGATTGATTCTGGCATGAGACCATTATTTGTGGAAGCGTTTTCAATCTGGGATGGCAAATTCCAGTAATTCTCACTGTGAAAAGGACAATCTGACTTGTACCTGTCTCCATTTTGTAGAAAAAGTTGGGGCAGGTTTTTGTCAATTCTACACAGCAAGATTGTTGAAGTAGCAACAGATGCGCAGAGAACTAAGCAAGAGAATGATCCTTGACATCCTCTGAATGGACATATACCCCAACCCCACCAACTCAGATCCAGGAACGCTTTTATGGCAAGAGCAAACTTTTTTGAGGGTACACAAAACAAAATCAAATTAAAAGATGGAGGAAGGAGGTCATCGAGCAAGGAGTAATTTTAAAGGAGGATATGTCTGAAGGATCTGACTTCCCGTATGCTACCTGGTGGACCCTGAATAGATTGGGAGTCAGAATGCCTCAATGTAAAACCAGTGCGCTGAAGTGGAGATTCTTGGCAGACAACAGGACACAGAGCCTGGCCCATCTTCTGGTATACTGACTACTATCAAAAACATGTACCAATAATAATCTATTTTTCTCCAATGACAAAGCCAAGAAGATGGCTTCATTCTGGAAGTTTAAAGTTTGATCAAGAAGGAAGGAAGGAAGGAAGGAAGGAAGGAAGGAAGGAAGGAAGGA
>BLBF01000058.1:22034335-22071141 GCA_015471245.1 Laticauda colubrina
GAAGGAAGGAAGGAAGGAAGGAAGGAAGGAAGGAAGGAAGGAAGGAGGATTGTTGGGGTCAAGGTTAAACCAGGATTGTTGGGGGTCAAGTTTAAACCAGCCACAAAATTTGGCTATTTGCCCAGGTTATTTCAGCACAGACTGTTTTTCTTTTAGAGAATCCAGTTGATTTATTACATTTGGCAGGCCTAATGTTTCCTACAGAATCTTGGACTGTATCTAAGACTCTCCCTTTCCTTGATTTTATCTTCACAGTGATCCTGTGAAGATTAGAGGAAAAGGAGTTGACTTCTAGATCCCCTTTTAATTTCACATCTGAGAAGAGAATGGGAGTTGGTCCTGGTACAACATTCTAAACATTTAGTAATGGTGATGGTCAACTTTTGTTTTAGTTTGGGAGAGCATTTTTTATTATTTTATTTTGCCGAGCATGGTGAAACTCTTAAAATTAGAATATCGTGCAAAAGTGCATTTATTTCAGTCATGCAACTTAAAAGGTGAACCTAATATGTGAGATAGACTCATTACATGCAAAGCAAGATAGTTCAAGCCATGATTTGTCACAATTGAGATGATTATGGCTTACAGCTCATGAAAACCCCAAATCCACCATCTCAGAAAATTAGAATATTACATGCAATCAATAAAACAGGGATTGTACATAGAACAATATCGGACCTCTGAAACGTATAAGCATGCATATGTACTCAGTCCTTGGTTTGGGCCCCTTTTGCAGCAATGACTGCCTCAGTGCGGCGTGGCATGGAAACCATCAGCCTGTGGCACTGCTGAGATGTTACGGAAGACCAAGATGCTTCAATAGCGGCCTTCAGCTCTTCTTCATTGTTCGGTCTCATGTCTCTCATCTTTCTCTTGGCAATGACCCATAGATTCTCCATGGGGTTCAGATCAGGCAAGTTTGCTGGCCAATCAAACACAGTAATCCCACAATCATTGAACCAGGTTTCGGTGCTTTTGGCAGTGTGGGCAGGTGCCAAGTCCTGCTGGAAAATGAAGTCAGCATCCCCATGAAGCTCGTCTGTGGAAGGCAGCATGAAGTGCTCCAAAATCTCCTGGTAGACGGCTGCGTTGACCCTGGACTTAATGAAGCACAGTGGACCAACACCAGCAGATGACAACACAGACTGTGGAAACTTCACACTGGACTTCAAGCATCTTGCAGTGTGTGGCTCTCCATTCTTCCTCCAGACTCTGGGTCCTTGGTTGCCAAACGAGATACAAAAGTTGCTCTCATCAGAAAAGAGGACTTTGGACCACTGAGTGACAGACCAGTTCTGGTTTTCCTTAGCCCAGGTAAGACGCTTCTGACGTTGTTTGTTGTTCAGGAGCGGCTTGACAAGAGGAATACGACATTTGAAGCCTATGTGTGGTGGCTCTTGATGCACTGACTCCAGCCTCAGTCCACTCTTTGTGAAAGTCCCCAGCACTTTTGAATGGCCTTTTCCTGACAATCCTCTCCAGGCTGCTGTCACCCCTGCTGCTTGTGCACCTTTTTCTTCCACACTTTCCCCTGCCACATAAATTTCTCTTAATGTGCTTTGATACAGCACTTGGGAAACATCCCACTTCGTTTGCAATTACCTTTTGAGGCTTTCCCTCCTTATGGAGGGTGTCAGAGATGGTTTTCTGCACAACTGTCAGGTCAGCAGTCTTTCCCATGATTGTGATTCCTACTGAACCAGACTGAGAGACCATTTAAAGGCCCAGGAATCCTTTGCAGGTGTTATGGATTAATTAGCTGATTGGAGTGGGACACTTTGGGCCTAGAATATTGAACCTTGTCACCATATTCTAATTTTCTGAGATGGTGGATTTGGGGTTTTCATGAGCTGTAAGCCATAATCATCACAATTATGACACATCATGGCTTGAACTATCTTGTTTTACATATAATGAGTCTATGTCATATATTAGGTTCACCTTTTCAGTTGCATTACTGAAATAAATGAACTTTTGCA
The DNA here is from genome assembly GCA_015471245.1 of Laticauda colubrina. Taxonomy (NCBI): domain Eukaryota; kingdom Metazoa; phylum Chordata; class Lepidosauria; order Squamata; family Elapidae; genus Laticauda; species Laticauda colubrina. Next base: position 22,036,315 of record BLBF01000058.1, read on the forward strand.
TGATATTCTAATTTTTTGAGTTTCACCTGTATTAGTTAATAGATATGTGTAAACATGATTTTTAATGCATGAAATGGATATGAATAAAAGGGAATATTCGGACAGAGACGGTAGGCATGTTGTTGCGCTTATGCACGCCCCCCTACAGGCCTCTTAGGAAAGGGGTGAGGTCAACAGTAGAAAGTCTAAGGTTAAAGTTTTTGTGGTTTGGGGAAGAAACCACAGAGTCAGATAGAGTATTCCAGACATTGACCATTCTGTTGTTGAAGTCATATTTCCTGCAATTGAGTTTTCTGTGGTTTACCCTGAGTTTGTATCTACTGTGTGCTCATATATTGTTGTGGTTGAAGTTGAAGTAGTCATTGGTGGGTAGGACATTGCAATAGATAATTTTATGTACTATTTTTAGGTTGGACTAAAGGCAGCATAGTTCTAAGTTGTCTAAGGCTAAAATTTCAAGTCTGGTGGCATAAGGTATTCTGTTATGAGTAGAAGAGTGGAGGACTCTTCTCGTGAAATATCTCTGGACTCTCTCAATTGTATTAATGTCTGATATGCAATGTGGGTTCCAGACAGATGAGCTATATTTGAGAATTGGTCTAGCAAATGTTTTGTATATTTGACTTGTTTTCCTGTTCTTGGAGCTACAATTGATACCATTATGCCCAGAAGGTGTATGAGAATGAGATTTTTAGCAATTAACCTTTTCATGGGTTCTGGCAGCTACAACTGTGCTCCTTGGCTTACAACCACAAAGCAGATTGCCAATCGTGTGTTCTCATGTGGTAGTTTTCCATTCAAGCTCCTTGTGTTCAACCAGACTTACATCCAAGTAAGTGTACAAGGGTTGCCTCCATCAAAGGAATTATTTTTGTTCATCTGTATATCTATGTGATATGATAAACTACCAACTTTGTTTATTACAAATGTCTCAGGAGTCCCTGATGGACGAGGATGTGTATGAGGTACACATAATGCTAGTCATGTCACAAGAAGGCAAAATCACAAAACTGCATCTCATATAATTTGGCCATGTCATGCAAGGAACTTCCTGGCGGAAGCAATTCCAATATGTTTAGAAAAGTTAGCAATGAAAAGAAACCAGGCCGTCAAAGAACATGGTGGCTGGACACCATCAAAGCTGACACCAGCCAGAAAAACTCAAAGAAGCAGTGCAAGATTGGAGGATGTGGGGAGACCTGGCCCATATAATTGCCAAGAGTTGGACATGACTGAATGGAAAATGCTCTTGTGAATGAGGGACTGTGAACACAGCAACTCCCTGTAGAATCTGAGAGCAGCCATGTCTCTTTCTGGGGTTATATAAAGACATGGCTGCTTTGAGCTGTCCTCCACTTGCACGCCCATGTGCAAATAACTATGTTGAAGCTCCACTTCAAAGAGCTGTACAGCCCTAGTAAGTACAGAAATAAAAATTTAAGTCATGTCACAGTGCAAAAATTCCCAGGAGATCAATTACTTCACAGCACTTAAATCTGTACAGATAAGGAATTTGAAAGCCTGACATATAAATAAGAAACAGCCATGTCTCTGTTTACTCCCAGGGTGACTTTATGATTAAAAAGAGCATAATTAATTATTGAAATGAATGTGTGGGTCAGTGTTATTTAATTTTGGCTTAGATTATTATTTCCTTGCCTCTTTGGTAGAAAAAGAAATACAGTGGTACCTCAATGCTCAACTGCTTTGAAACTAATCAAATTTGGTAACTAAGTGCATGTGGATGTGATGTGAACATTTTGTCCCAGTAGTCATCATTTATTTGGTAATGCACTCAATGCACAAACTAGAACTTGTCAGTGTTGGCTGCCTTGTGACTCACTGTTAGGGATAACATTGTTCACCCTAACTGTTTTAGGTGAAATACTAACTATGAATCATAGTTAATGTATGCAGCTTTAACTGTAAAAGAGCAATTGTGGGTGTGGTTATGAAAACCATATAAAAGTAGCAAGGCTACAGCTTGCTCTCTCTCTCTCTGGCTTTGATGATCCCTGATTACTGCTTGGAATCAAGACTGCATTGCTCGAACGGGAGAGACAACAACGGACTGATTTATGTAAACTGACAATAGGATATTCTACATGGACTTTACTAACTGAATATCCCTGAATGGACTGACTACATGGTAAATGAATATAGGACTGTTTTTGACTATGCTATAAACTTATACTGGAATAAAATATATTCTTGATAGCACAAGCGTATCTGTTATTTTTACTGTATGTTAATAAACATACAAGCTTAGCTCACTCATTTATCTGTGTGCCTATCTGACTAACGCTGCACATTCTGTTTAGCTTGCCTACCTAACCCTGGTTGGGGAACCCAGGCTTAACACTCACTATATTATTTCTTATGGGAAAAATTAGTTTGGAGCTCATCATATTTGCTACTCATTGTGTGCCTTCTGGAACCAATTAAGGATGAATCCTGAGGTACAACTTCACGTGAACCAAGTTTCCTTTCAAAGGTGCTAACTGTGGGTTTAACAAGATGGCTGCTCTCTCATCCCCCAGAGCTCCAAAACTGCCAGAGATACTGTCTTGCAAGCAAAGCAGCTGTATGGAGCATTTGTGGGCAATCTCAAGTCCTGTCCTTGTCCAGAGAGGAATTATCAAAGAAACATTCTACTTGCTGGTTTTTTATTCCATGTGGTTGTTGATTCCATTTTTTCAAGACATCTTCGGCCTCCCGTTTCTTCCTCCAAATTTTGAAATTAATTATAAGGAATTCTTCCCATGGTGAAATGCTTTTGTTTTGATTTTTTTTAAAAAAACATAAGCTTTGAAAACTTGGACGCTAGAGGGAACTAAAGATTACAATTAAAGGAGAAGAGTATATAAATTTGATTTACAATTATTGAATGAAACAAAATATTTTAACATTAGATATGCTGAAGGATATTTTGGAACAATGAACTCAAAAGTTAATTTTAATAGTGTCAACAGAGACCTTCCTCTATGGAGAGATAAAAGAGTCTAAAAAAGGAAGAGGAACATGTTCTACTTGGCAAGACTGAAACTAAGTTGAAAGTGGATATACAAATAACAGGCTACAAGAATGACATGGAAAAAGATGCTACACTTGAATACAAAAAATCTGTAGAATGGTTGCAGGAATTTGATATGTGTAGTGTGGCAAAGAGAAGGACTAGAGATGACATGATAGTCTTCCAATACCTGAGGGGCCATCATAGAGATTTGATTTAATCATAGAACTATATTTAATGTATAATACTAGAAAGTATTGTCCATTTAGGTAAACATTATAAATGTCCTGCTGAACATTTCTGGTAATTACTGCCATACTTCCTAAAACAAAAGCAGGCTGAAAATAGAATTTTGTACAGGTAGTTCTCAACTTGCAACCATCATTTAGTGATGGTTCAAAGTTTCAATGGTGCTGAAAGGTATGGCTGGTCTTCATACTTACAACTGTTCTGACACCTCTACAATCATGGAAATATAATTTGGACAGTTAGCAGTCATCATGCATTTACAATGGTTGCAGCATCCCAGGGTCACATGATTGCTATTTGCAATCTTCCCAGTCGCAAAGTCAATGGGGAAGTCAGCAGGAAATCACAAGACATAGTTACTTGATATCTCGCTTAATGACTGTAGCAAAATAGGGTCATAAGTCATGTGATTCCTCACTTAATGACCATACCACTTAACAACAAATTTTGCAGTCCCTATTGTGGTTATAAGTTGAGGACCACCCATAAAAACTTTCAGATATCATTTTGGGACCATAAAGGTTTATTTCCAAATGTAAGAAAAGTAACACTGTTCTTAGTCTTGTACTCTATATATCATTTTGAAAAGAAAATATTAGGTAACATTTCAGTTTTGATTCCTATTATTTAAAGCATGGGTTTTTTTTTTTTTTAAAGATTCCCTTCCTTTTCAAATCCTCACTTTCTTTCTCTGCATCTTCTTCTTATTAGTCAGAGGAACCCACGAACTGGAATGAAGTGACCAAATACAGATATGTTTGTTCTCCCCCCCCTTCCTGGCAATTGGCCTCCTTCCAAATAAAGTCTTATACAACAGCTACATTTTATTTTTAAGTAAGTTGAAAGGACCTTTGAGGGACCCAGAGACATTTTTGTAAATAAAGTTATTTCTAGGGACCTGTGTTTGTGCTGTGGAATGAGCCAGTTTCCCATGGACAATTGGTTTTAATTAGGAGGGTCAGACTAAATTCAAGTAGGCAGATGGCCTGGCCATGCAGGGGAGATTTCTTGGAGAGTCCCTGTCAATCAATACAGTCGGAATGGTGAGAAAGCAATGGAGACTGTAGCTCAAAAAGACCCAAGTTTAGACCCAATTGGAAGCCGAAGCTGAGAATCTGGAGGCTAAAGCATACGATGAATCGTTGTGGGAACTGGTTATGTCTAGTCTAATGAAGAGAAGGATTAGGGGGTGACATTATAACAGTCTTCCAATATTTGTGGGGCTGTCACACAAAAAAGGGAATCGATTCTCCAAAACACCTGAAGGCAGGACAAATAGCAACAGACTGAAGCTTATCAAAAAAAGATCCAACCTAGAACTAAGGAGAAATTTCCTGACAGAACAATTCATCAGTGGAATGGCTTGCCACTAGAAGTTGTGGGTGCTCCCCACAACTTTTTGAAGAAGAGACTAGACAGACATTTTTCTTGAAAGGTACAGGGTCTCTTGCTTGAGCAGTGAATTGGACTAGAAGACCTCCAAAGTCCCTTCCAATTCTATTATTCTTACTCTATTCTCCTGGGTGAATATCAGCCTCAAAGGTGCCTAAAAGCCTTTTGGAAGAATAATCTACATCATAACATTTACAAGGAACTGAACTGCTCTTTAGCATTATTTTATTCTCAGTTTTGGTGAATCTGATACCTGCAAAGTGGAGTCCTAGCCAGGAACAAAAAAATGGGAATTTGAAGAGTCCACCTAAGGGTTTTTCTTCCCTTGTGATGGATGAAAGCAGGAAAAGCAGCATTTGCATCTGTTAATCTCAACTGTAGAAGTTGTGATCAGCTCACTAAATTATATGGCTTTTAATAAAGGATTCAAAGTATTCAGGATTTAGCCTTTTAAAATTGAGTTAGTTCTAAAACTTTAACTCTTTTAATGAGATGATTATTATTGGCTGGATAAAAATTGATGATGATGATGATTTCACTGGCAACATTACAATGTGCCCTGCCTTTTGTATGATTATCTTCCCATGACATGTTAAAACTGAATTTGTGGAAGGGTTAGCATGTGTTGAGAACTCTTAAAGGACATCAATTGACCCAATCAGTTAACTCCTAAAGTGGCAGATTTAACATCTTACAGCCAACTAGGAGCCATCTGGATTTTGCTTCCAGATCTGAGAACTCCTCGTTGAACATCCAAAGTGGGCCTACAAGAGCTGTGGTGGTGCAGTGCTTAGAGCCAGTGAGGATTGAAGTGATGGCAATCTGCTGACTGCCAGCAGTTCAATCCTCACTGGCTCAAACTTGTATTTTCACTGCCCATGTGGAACTGGTGTTAAGGGGAAAATCTGCAAACAGGAACAGCTAGAAATCTGCCCCGAATGTAAATAACTAGCTGAAAAGGAACAAATAATTGAAGTTATCCAATAGGCACATAATGTACCCACTATGCTGCATTATCATTTATGGATTTATCTTGCCATAATGACCTGTAGTGGTGCACTGGTTAGAATGCAGTATTGCAGGCTAATTCAGCTCATTGCCAGCAGTTCAATTCTCACCAGCTCAAGGTTGACTCAGACTTCGATCCTTCTGAAGTCAGTAAAATGAGGACCCAGATTGTTGGGGGCCAGAGGCTGAGTCTGTAAACCAGCTGGAGAGGGCTGTAAAGCACTATGAAGCAGTATATAAATCTAAGTGTTATTGTTATTGCTACAAGGATTGTTATTGCTACATTGGCAACCAGCAGAATCTTCTATTCCCCCATGCTTTAAATAATGGGAACCCAAACTGAAATATTTAGCAGTTGCTTTGTTTTGTTTTTGTTTTGTTTTTTGTTTTGCTTTTGAAGTATGTATATTCCTACCAGCTGAAATCGATGAGACCATAACATAAGCTAAGTGATACACTGGGAATTGCTCTCCAGCAGCTCTGCGATGCAAGAGGATGGGACAGTTGAAGGAATGCAAAGTGCATGAGAAAGTGTCTGAGCCTGAGCTAATTCCAACTCCATACCACATTCCATTAAAGACTGGCTGTCAGAGCTCTGACATTTTTACTATTTTATTTGGCTAACCAAACACCAATAAAAGTATTTTTTAGGCTATGATGAGAATTGGTCTGGTTGCTGAAAGATCTATTTTTGATGGGAATGAGGAGTGTAAATGATAAACTTAGATTGCCTCTTTCATCACTAAATTGCTTGTAAAGTTGTAGAACATCATCAGAAATGTCTGGTTTCTCCAGATAGCTACAAATTTGATTATAGCTTTATTAAAAGACTGGCTTCCCTAAAGAGACTTAGTGGGAAGAAATTCAGAATACAGGCCTATGATAACTTGACTGTATTCATCTTCACTGAGAGATAAAATCAACAGTGTTCATGCAGTGGCTAAAGTCTGCAAAATGATGGGTGCAGCTGTACAATTGAAATTTTTCCTCTTTTATACTTGCATGCCAAGGAATTGGGTATTAGTTGTGATGCTGTGCCAGTCATCTTGCAGACACTGGCACACACACCTGCCCACAAAGGTGTTTATGGACACAATGATTAAAAAAATTCTTTAAAAACTAACAGGACAGTGTTAAAATCTGAAAATCTAAAAGGGTGCAGTCTCTGCACCAGTTAAATGATGGTCTATTGCTAAAGATTATTTTAGTGCATTGAATATGATCTTACAAAGAATACAGCAGTATTAAAACCAGAATCATGCCAAAAGCCTGCTGAAGGGTACTCAGCTAAATGCCTTAAAATGTATTTTGGAGAGTGCAATGCCCAGCTGGTGTGTGTGTGTGTGTGTGTGTGTATCAAAAGTGTCAAGACTGTGATGTGATAGTGTGATTGAAGCTCCTCCCCTTTTAGAATAGAGTAGAGGCAAAGAAAAGAGAAGAGAAGAGAAAAGTTGGAAGGGATCTTGGAGGTTTTCTGGTCCAACCCCTGGCTCATACAGGAGACCCTATACCATTATGGACAAATGGCTGGCCAACCTCTTCTTTGAAACCTCCAGTGATGGAGTACCCGCAACTTTTGATGGCAAATTGATGCCCTCTTCTCTGTGACAGTCCTTCAAGTATTCTAAGACTGCTATCATGCCACCCCTGGTCCTTCTCTTCCATGGACTTTTTTATATGCATTACTGTCAGAGAAGGAAACGTTCACTTTCCACTTTAAGTGACAAGATGTATTTTCTTTTTCAAGTTCAGAAATGGTGAAGTTGCCAATTGAAAATTAACCCTTCACAGGTCACAGAAATTGTATATGCCTACAGTTCTCTCTCTGTTAATCTTGTGACTTTTGTGTGATTGTGACCTTCACCTTCTCATTTTCCCTTGTTTTAGTCATGGCTTTCCTGGACTTAGAAAAGGGCAACTCTACCTTCACCAGTTCTCCATTATTGCCTATGAATTCTCCTTCCTGCTCTTCCATTGTTACTTCAAGGCATCCACAGCTTTGCAAGGTGTTTCTACCACCAGTGAAGAGATCAAGGTTCTCAGATGAAACTAAACTAAAACTGGCCTTCACCTGACCTCAAGTGTACATTGTTCAAAATTCTACATGTTTTACAAGAATAGCTTGCTTTTAGAAGTTGTGGGTGCTCCATCACTGGAGATTTTTAAGACAAGACTGGACAGCTATTTGTCTGAAATGGTATAGGGTTTCCTACTTGAGCAGGGAATTGCACTAGAAGACCTCCAAAGTTCCTTCCAACTCTCATTCTGTTATAACCTTCCTCGAGCCTTTTCTCAATTGTATGTAGGTCAGGAACTCCTGGAAATCACTTTACCTGGCCCAGTTCCTGGTGGCTATTAACTATCTCTTGACTTAAAATCCCACCAAAATATTTCTTCTGTCCTCGTTTCTATAGATTCATCTCTTTTTCTTTGCATTCTCCTATTGATTTAAAGTTTCCCTAAAGATAATAAATATTTAAAAACTTGTATCTGTATCCTGCAGGGGGAGATGCTACCATTCTCCAAAATTCCTATGTAGGTCAAGTCTTCTTTGGGTTGATCTCTAGGCCTGGTGATTTAATAGACCCAATTGTGTTGTTTTCTTGGCAACAAATACCAAACTGGTTTGCTCTCAGCTTCTCTGACAAGCTTTACTTCTCTCTTGTAGCAAAAGTCTTTGGTGATTGGTTGAATGAATGTATTTGCCACCAACTCTCAGCAACTCCATATTGGATGGTTTATATCTCCCCTCCAAAATGCTATCTTGTCATGAGCTGCTTAGCTTCTAGTGAATCAGATCAGCCAGGAGATAAATGAAATGGGTTAAGGGTTAAGTGGTTTGGTTTTAGTTCTGCTTAAAGGCCCAGTCCCACTGGCTGACGGACGCAAAACATATGCATAAAGGACACAGCGGACGAGCACAATTTGGGGAGTGGCTCCATCCGTTGTCATCCACTCCAAAAAGTGGCAAATATTTGCATAAACAGAACAGAAAAGAACGGGGAAAGAACGGACGTGGGTAGTATGTAGCGGGGATGTTAAACGGATGTTCACAGGAAGCCTAGCGGATGGAAGTGGATGGAAGCGGATGACACCTCCGAAGGGGTTATGGGGATAATTGCGAAGCGGACGCATAGCGGATGAAGCGGATGCATCACGTATGCCTAAAGGAAAGAAAGGGGATGCTGCACGGATGTATATCGGATGCAAACCGTTCACTGTGCATCCTTTCTATTTCCGTGCTACTAACGCTGTGTAGACATTCCGTGTACCTTTTGTTTCCTCCCGCTTTCCGTTTTCAGCTGCAGCGGATGTGAGTTGCGAGGATGCCCAGAGGATGCAGAGAGGATACAGCGGACGTTTAACGGATGATAAACGGACATAGAACGTTTGTTGCTCAAATGTCACGGATTTACATCGTACACAGCGGAAAGTTCATCCGCTCAAAAAGTTTTGTGCAGCTCAAAACTTCTTGCACGGATGAAATCACAGTGGATGGATGCTCGACGGATAGAGCATATGAAACACGTATGCAATGAGTACACAATGGATGCATAGAGTTTTCCAACGGATGGCAAGCTTTTTTTAACGTTTTACATCCTCTTTGCATCCATAAGTGCAGTGGGACAGGGCCTTAACACAGAAGGAATGCATATTTTGATGAGTTCTTCCTTCTCTTATCTTTTACTGATGAAGAAAAAGAAAAGAAAGTATAAAAAGAGGCTAAAAATGAAAAACGATGCAAAATCATTCCTATTTTAATCAGGATAACTCTTAATATTATTCTGAAGGAAGAAAGGAAGGGAGGGAGCAAGAAAGAAAAGAAAAGGTGGATGGATGGATGGATGGATGGGAGGAAAAAGGGGAGGGAGGAAGGAGGGGAGGGAAGAAATAAAGAATGAATGAAAAAAAGAAAGAAAAAGGGAGGCTGGGAAAGAAGAAAGAAAAGATTTGCATCCTTCACTCCTTCCCTAAAAAGGGCATTTTCCCAAGTTAGAGAAAAAGAGATTTCATTTAGTATTTATCCAGTCTCAGTTTTATCTGGGACTGTGCCACATATGTCATACCAAACATGGCTGAAAAAACTGTGTGAGGGGAGATTGGAGGCTCTGAGGCGAGCTGCCCTCTAAATCTTCAGAGGCCGTCCGAAGGACCCTTCGCTGGGAGAAAGCTCATGGCAAAAATGCTCCATGCACATTCTCAGGCTTGAGGCCAAAAGGGCTGTGAATGAGTCATGCATTTTTGGAGAGTTTTTGGACCGGGAGGGGGAAATGAGTGATGTCATGGTTCAGAATCCAGCATTCCCCAAAAGCCAGAAGAGAGCGGCCATGGATCCCAGGGCGGAAAAATTCCAGGCATGGGAAGAATTTGGTCCTGGGAAGGAGTTTGTTCCTGGGAAATTCAAGAAAGGAGAACTAGGCACATCCCATATGGTTTAAGTTTACCTTTAACATATTGCCATGAACAAGCTGCATATTTCTGATGTCCTTGATCCTGTTGGTTAAATAGGGAGTGTCGTGCCTGGCAGTTTTCTGAACTTTGATTTTCTCTCCACGTTGGTTGCACCTAGGGGGGAAGAAAAGGAAAAAGAACATTCAAATGGCTGTATCTACTCTGACCATTTCTGGCTTGCCGTATGATTTCTGGAGACTTCAGGAGCCTTCCGCAACCTCTCATCTCCCAGCTGTAGGATTGTAACTCCCATGATCCTTGGCTTTGAGGTCATACTTCTGAAGGTGTTAGCAGTCCTATAAGGTCAGGGATATCTTGAAAAGCTCGCTCGAAAGGATTCCTTCCACTGGTGGGATTCAATTTTTTTTACTACCGGTTCTGTGGATGTGGCTTAGTGGGCATGGCTTGGTGGGTATGGCAGGGGAAGGATACTACAAAATCCCCCTTCCCTCCCCACCCCACTAACCTGCTTTCCACCTCTGTTCTCCTATGCAGGGCAACCAAAGAAGATCCTGCTGATCAGCTGGGACTCACGGGGAGGCAGAGCAGAGATGGGGTTGGCGGGGCCAGTCCGAGGTGGGATTTACCAGTTTTCCGAACGACTCAAAATTTCCGCTACCGGTTCTCCAGAACTGGTCAGAACCTGCTGAATTCCACACCCATTTCAGGTGAACCTCAGGTGGCCTCAACAAATCTCAGGGAGCTAAGGACCAACTTCAGAGTACTAATGACCAGATGACTGCAAAGATTATAAATCCTTCCAATCCCTACCATTCAGACAGAACTGAGGAACTTCTTGGATGGGAAGTGAAATGCTTTCAAGAAAAAAAAAAAAACCAAAGAAAGTCCATTTGCCTTTTGAAAAGCACCTTTGAGACAGCCATGACCTGGATGGTGGGGAATCTTCATGGACACTTAGGAGAGAGCCTTAGTATTTCCTAGATTTCCAAATGGCAGCACAGATCATGGACCAGATTCTTCGGCAATTGCCTCAAACCAAAGGTTATTTTCCTTCATGATTTTCACACAGTTCTCTTTAGAGTAGTATTTGTTGTGAAAAATACAACGAAGTTACAAGAATTCCAGCAACTGAGCTATTTCCCATTTAAAACTAATCTCTAAAATACTTTTGGAGAGTTTACATTTAAAAAAAAAAATCCTTCCTACGATTTAGCAAAAAAGAGTACTGCTGATGGAGAAATTCACAGCTGGTTGTTTACATAATCGTTTTCTGAATCCTTATCAGCCTGGGAACCAATTATTACATCAAGAGTCTATTTTCATAGCTTCATAGCTGCTCATAACTGGCATTAACTTATTCATTCTTGGTTTAGATCACCACTAGCTCATCCCAAGGAGCATATAATGCAGCCATACTTGAAGAGTTTTCAAAAGTTTACATTAATGTGAACTAAGTCCACCAAGTGACTAATACATAGCAAGAACATGAGCATATCTGTGAAAGCTATTTTTTACATACAGTCACAAGTAAACAGCTAGAAGTAGATTAAATTGTACCTAAAACAAGGAATAGAAGGAAATTTCACATAGAGTGGGCAGAAAAAAAAGGCACAGTTCAACTTGAAAATAATAACAGAGTTGGAAGGGACCTTGCAGGTTTTCTAGTTCAACCAGGAGGTGACTCTATACCATTCCAGTCAAATGGCTGTCCAGTTTCTTCTTAAAACTTGCTTCCTTCATTTCATTTTATTAAAAATGATTTGAATATTGATAGTATAAATATTGAACTCTTTCATAATGGCTTCTTAGTTTTTCAACAATAAGATCTACTTTTCAGAAACTTCTGGATTCTGGGCCTATTTAATTGTTTTAAGTTCAAATGTCATGAGATAAGTCTGAATCTTTTGAACTGCAACTTAACATATGGTCCTGATCCTTTGTCCTGATATTAATCTTTATCCTGGCATTAATTAACTTGAGATGAATATCAGGTGCAAAGGATCAGGACCATTCAGTTGCAGTTCAGAAGACTTATTGCTCAAGCCTGTACAGAGGAAACTAGGCAATTAAAGTTCAGTATTAAAATGGCACCAGATAATAGTCAATGGAATTCAAAAGGAATAGGACTTGAACCGTTTGTGGCAATGCAATAACTCTAAGCTGATGACATGCTTAACTCTGCCTCCCAGCTCTGCCTGTTCTTCTCCTACAATTGCAATTTTATTGCAATTTTGCATTTCCATTGCTTACAAATGAAAATGTATTTTATGTATGTATTTATTTAATTTATTTGCCATTTATTTCATTCTGGGCAGCTCACAAACAGCTTAATAATAGTTAATATTTTATTAACAAGTATTAGAGCGCATAACATAGGACATGATGAAGGAAGGAAAATCACAAAACTGAATCTCACTTATTTTGACCATGTCATGCAGAGGAAATTCACTGCGGAGAGCAATTATGTTTGGAAGAGTTAGTGGTGAAAGGAAACCAGGCTGACAAAGAACACAATGGGTTGACACCATCAAAGCTGACAACTTCCAGATCATAGAACAACTCAAAGAAACAGTGGAAGATTGAAGAGGCTTGGCCCATAGAACCACCAAGAGTTGGACACAACTGAATGGATATCATCATCATCAACAACATAATCATCCTCATCTTCATCATTATCCTCATTATCATTATATGATATATAGATATTATTTCTATCTTTGAATTTTGGCAAACAGTGAGACTGAATAAAAATAATTTTTGAACATTATCTTCACAAGTATAAGCTTTTTGATCCATGCTTCTTCTTCCTGCAATGTACTTTTTTCAAGATCTTTTTGAATTGGGGAACTGTCCTGAAAAAAATCAGATTTGTTTTATCCTTTGCCTTTGGAATGGCAAATCAGATCAGCTGGTATTAAAACGTAGACCAGATATCTCCCTAAGCCCAAGTACACGTGCAAATGATAATACCATTTTAAAATGACATCTCTGGCAACTTTCTCCAACTTTCTCCAACTTTCTCCATGTTATCAGGGTCAAGCAAAAACGGAGCATTTCTCAGAAAAAGAGGTTCTAGGAAGCTGTGACGATACTATGTATTTCTCAGCCTATGTATAATGCAGTATACATCCAGTATACATTGACCTCTTAATTTTCATGCTACAGCTGAAACTTTTTTTTTCAGATCATGGATTTGCCAATTATGTTGAAATAAAACCACCACCCTTACAGAATGGAGTTTTTCTAGGATATGTCCAGAGATTTCCCATTGTGTGAAAATGCTGAAATCAAAGAGGAAGGGGAAGGAGATTCATGATCCAGAACATCTCAAAGAGGAGTTCCCATCTCTTCTCTGACTTTGGGGAAACTTATTTCGCTACTAATCCAAAGATCTATCAGTGGGTGAGTCTTTGAGACACTGAAGAAGCTGCAACTGCAATGTTAGACAGTGGGAAAAAGCACTAGGGGTGACATGATAGCAATGTTTCAATATTTGAGGGGCTGACACAAAGAAGAAGGGAAGGGATCAACCTATTTTCCAAAGTACCAAAAGGCAGAATAAGAAGCAATGGATAGAAACTAACCAAGGAGGGAAGCAACTAAAGGGGAAATTTCCTGACAGAACAATTAACCATTTGAACAACTTGCCTCCAGAAGTTGTGGGTGCTCTAACGCTGGAGGTTTTTAAGAAGAGAGTGGACACTGTCTTGTCTGGAATGATATAGGCCGGGTTTCCTGTTTCAGAAGGGAGTTGGCCTGGAAGACCTCCAACTCTGTTGTTTTTCTGTTATTTTTCTACAGATGTTATTTCTGTGATAGTAACTCCCCACCACCAAGAAAAACTTGTTAAAGAACATTAGTTTAGTTCTTTAATGTTCCTCCATCTGTCCTTTTCTGTTTTGTGTGGAAAACCAGACTCCTTCCAAAATTTCTTCCTTCAGCAGAGAAGGGTTAAAGTGCAGGAAGATTGTTACCTTTGGCTCCAACTGGCATTCACCAAGAGAAGTATTTTCCATTCAGGTCTGAGCCAAAGATCTCCTATGGTTGCTCTGCTAATATTTCAGCAGGAACAAAGGAAATTGCCTGTTTGTCTACAAGCAACAGGCAACATTGCATGCTTAACTCAACAAAATTCCTGTTTAGCACATTTGAGCTTCACCAGCCACCCCTTCTCTGCTCCTACAAGGTTGTCTCTTGTTAGAACCTACCAATTTATGTTTGTGTGCTGAGTGTAGGATGAAACTAAAGACAGATAACTGCTTTGAACATCACCACAAAGAGCAGAAGAGATAACGAATCTTGAGCAAATTGTCTTTGGGGCAGATCTGTGAAATGTGATGTTCAAAAGCAATGAAAACATATCTTATTGGATTCTGAGCTCGGTTATTTTCCAGCAGATATTTCTTGCAAGCTCAAAGAACACCAAGAACCTGACAGTTCCATCTTGAGTTATGTATGTTCTGTATTCTTCAAAGAATATGCTGAAAGAACATGCTGAAAGTCAGGCTCCAGCTTCTTCAATTACAGGAATCTCAGATAAGATACCTGCCTGAGCCATAGGAAGATGAAAATAGCTAAGATGTCTTCTAATCCAGCATCATGATACTCACAGTGGAAATTACATAGATGCCTCTGAGAAAGCCAAAGTAGGGCCTGAAGCCAATAGTTTGCTCTAATTGGAAGTAAAAGGTATTCAGTGAAAACTATATCTGTCTCTGGAGGCTTCCAGGACCATCATGACGAATATCTTTGATAGTCTTCTTCATGAATTTGTCTCATCAGAAGTTGTCTAAAGAAGAGGACCATACTAAGAAGAGGACCATGTCTGTATTCCCCAATCCCTTGTGTCAATTGTGTGTTAGGGGAAGATGAGGTTGTCCACTTTAAGTCCAAGTCAATATTGGTAGCCCTTTGTTGGCCTCTATATTAGATACTTCTATATTTTATCATGGTGCCCAATTCTTGCAGGTCCTAGAGAAACTACATCTTGGAGGAATCGTTCTCTCCATGTTTCTTGACTCTGCGGATTGCTACATACTAATAGTGCCACTGCCAGTCTTGAATTTCACCTTTCTGAGACAATACATCCTGTGATCTGCTCTTTCCCCAAATCATGAAAACTCTGCTAGTTCTCATCTGTTTCTGTTGCCCTTCGTACAGCACAGGCTGCATCTATTTGTTCACACTCACAAAGGGTAATAGTGTAATAATGCCTAGGCTGCTAATCTTTGTAATCCCAGAATTATAAGCTTCATAATAGATGGAGTATATCATTTTAGAGCGGAGGGGGAAATGTGGATATTATCCTGGGCTCATAGATGTAGGCGGAGGAGTCATTTCAAAAGACAGCTCATTATAGGAGCTGATTAGAGAGATTTATACATGTTATTCATGGCACTACAATGAACAAACTAGATCCCTATATCTTTTTTAGCATGTTTGGAGAGAACAGAAATGCACTGTCATTGGATTGAGGGAGAAGAAAGGACATATTAAGGTCATATTAGGCTCCTCTCTAATTTTTTGCCCATAATCCTCTGGGCCATAGAGTAGACAGGATCAAAAAAAAAAGTGATGGGGTTCCAATCATGTGATTGCAACCACCATTTTGGCTTTATGCTGATCACGCTGGATTCCACTGGCCAAAAGAGAAAGTAACTGTCACTAAAGCTTCCTAGTTGCCTCCTGTCAGAATGAGGAATTCATACTTTGGTCCCCCTAATCCAAGTCCAACACACAAACTTGCTGCACTAAAATTCTAATTTCAGCTCCATCAAGCAGGATTTAACAACTCAGAGACCATATCTGTTCTCAAAACACCACTCACTGTCTGCTGTTTGGACCTTGTTCTTCGCTTCTCAACTCAGAGAGGACAAAGCCAACTTGGTCTCTGAAGCAGCTGAGGACTCCATGAGATACTTCCAGCTGGGGCCTGTTTATTTCCTTTGAAGCAGCTGTTTCAATTGGAATCTTTCAAGAACCTCAAGACTTCCCACTGAGCTGTCAATGTTTTTTGGTAGTTGTTTATGTGGAAGAAGTTTAACTCCTTGCAGGCAGATTAGCTGGGGTAATGCCTCATTCAAAACTGGCTGTAGTTCTCGGATTTTGGTCAGCTGATGTGAGACGAGGGCATTGTGAACTTCTGTCATTTAATGGGTAAAACCCAAAAGTTCAAGGGCAGGTTCTATTGAGGGGGTGGGGCTTTGCAGTCACCTGATAATGTCCTTTTGTTGCTGAATTACTTCCCCTCAATTCAGTAAATGCAACCTATCCTGTCTTTATGGACATTTTCAACATGGCCAATGAAGAATTTGCTTACAATATTCATCAGTTCCAGAAGTTTGAAAAAATGAAGTCAAATCCATACAGGAAACATGCTTCATTATTTTCATAACTAAATGAAACCTTCATGTTTGATCAAATTCTGGGAACAACCCATAGTTATGGAATGTTTTTTATGTTGTGCTGATGGATAAATTTCTGCAACAGAAGACAAATGTCATCCTAGTTGGCTCTCTGGTGTAATGAAGGATTTGTTCTTATTATTTTAACTCACACTTCGTCTGTTATAACTTCTTCCATAGCTTAAGAGCTGAAGTAATACTATTCTATCTGAAAGCTTAAAGCTGATAGAAGAGAAAATTTGTAGCTCAGGACTGAACTGTGGGGCTCTTGTTGTTCTCTGAGCTTGGTCGTTTTCTTGCAGACATTTCATGACCTAACTAAGTAGCATCATCAGTAGTAGATGAGAATGGAGTTTGAAGAATGGAGGAGGAATTGGAGTTGGAGTTGGAATTGGAGGAGGAGGAGAACTGCAGGGTTCCTGGTACTCTATGAGCTTGGTGGGGAGTTTTTTTGAGTCATTTCCTTACCAAACTAGGCAACATTAAAAATGCTTGAAGGGAGTAGGATTTGCTCTTATTTTGATATACTAGTGGCTTGCTCTGTCAGTGTTTGTGGAAGTGTTCCTTGATTAGGCTGTGATTTACTGTTAGTTTGTTTGTCTGGTAGTTTCTTGATTGGGATATTATTTCTTGATTGTTGCTCTAGTGCTAATCTTGGTGTTAATTTCTGCTCATATGGGGGTTGATTGCTGGTGAATTTTGGTCTTTTTTCTTGGGGAAGAAGGATTACAATGTGCTTCATATTCCAAAGCCTAAAGTCTTTGATTGTCAAGAATGCCTGACCCACTTCTGTAGAATCTCAAGATTCTCTCCATTACATAGTAAGTAGCATTTCTTATATGGTTTTCTAAATCTTGAGAAGCCCATGAACACTATTTTGGAATAAGAGAGGATATAAGCAACTCCAAAGAGCAAGCAACATCATCCCACATTGATTCAATCCATGCAATTCACTCCATTTGTGCAATCATGCCACGATGCATATGACACTATTGTGGCTTTTGCTGGATATTCCACCATAGGGAAGATAAACATACAATATATATCTGACTACTTACTGGTTGTCTGCATGGTTGCAGGGCTCCCATTCCCAGTGTATGGAGGGAAGAGGCCATCCACTTGCTGTGCATTGAAGGCTCTGTTCTCTTCCTTTAGTGACCAGCTCAGTATTGGAAAAATCAATCTCCTTTTCATAAATGTGAGGTTTCTCTGAATAGGAAGAAATTAATACAGCTAGGTATGCTTTCTTGAGAAAGAAGTCATAACTATATGTGAAGCAATAAAAGACAAATGTCACACCTGCTACAACTTAAACTCCTAATTAGAAACTATCCTTGGTTCCATTTGTTGAGAAAGATATAGTTTTATTAGAAGTCAAGTGTGTTGCAATAATGCATAGCCATAACTGAGAATTGCGTGCCAAAATCCCCAAGTTCAACATTTCTCTCCCTTAATTTTCTCCCATCGCTGATCAATCAGGTTCAAGCAAGACATTTTCAGAACAGTCAGTACAAGTGTAGGCTGGTATGCAGCCGGCTTCTTTTCCCAGCTGGGGGACCTTGAGGCAGCATCATGGGGAAATTCAGTGGTTACTTCCGCTTTCTCCCATCCACCCTCCCCAGTGTGGATGTCAAACACTGACATTGCAGATTGTCAATGCATGGTAGCAAAACACAAGGAAGCATGAAGTGGCAGCTGACAACAAGAATCTTCTTAAAAATCTATTCTTTAAGACTTGTGAACTTCAACTCCCCAGCCAATTCTGTAAGTTGGTCCATGGGTCTTAGAGATGCCAAGGTTGGGCACCCTTGGTCTAGATTATAAGATGGTCTTTTTCATGTGAAATCTTCAATATTTTTCCTCTGTGTGGGCACAGTCTGCATCTCCCCTTCCCCAAATTTAAGGACTGATTCCTGCTCTCTTTTCATCTGCTACTGATTTGGAATAAAAACTATCCTCAACCTCTAGATTCAATAAAACCACCCATCTTAGTGGACTCTGGCCAGTTTACAAAACATAATTTTGTTAAGTGATTAGATGGCCTAGAATATTGGTATTTGAACATAGATCTTTGTAACATTTTTATTCTATTGTATGTTATTAATCTAGGTGAAATCTCAAAGGTGTTTTTTTCTCTAAAAGGCAACTGGACTGTTTTTTCCTTGAGGAAGTTTTTCTCTTTCTTCCTCAAGGAAAAAAAAAGAAAAAAAACCCAGCCCAGTTGCCTTTTGAAGAAAAAAGCACCTTTGAGACAATCATGTCCTGAATGACTGAGAATTTCCACAAACATCTAGTTGAAATGTGAATATATATTGCTAGTCCTTGTATGATATGCCATACACTAAAGAACAAAATATAAACTAATCCTAATGATATTATTATGGTCATACTAATGATATAAATACTAAATTAAAGCAATTAAAAACATAAGCAAGACAGAAGGCAGACAGCTCAGACTAAACAATAATTAAAATAAAGCAGGACACACACACACCCTTAAACAACACAAATGCAAAACATGTTGGCCCTCCAGATGAGTTGAATTATAAGCATAGATGCACACATCTGAACAGACCTGGTCTGCACTAAAATTTGCTCAATATGTCTTTTGTGTGTGTTACAGATTCTGTTCTACAGAGAGTTGGAAAAAATAATCTGCATTCTTTCCTTTTTTGTGTGTGATTTGCATACTCGTTCCCCAAATCTGGGCTATATTAAAACAAGTGACTCAAAATCCTTTTTGTAATGGATCAACAGGGTTATTTTAAAAAAATGTAAACTTAAAACTCGAACTTCTGTCACTAAGCAATGCCATCATTAATTGAGTTGCTTCTAATTTGATAACCCTTTTAGCCATGGTCATTAAATGAATCACATAGTAGATAAGCGAATCCAGCTCCCCCCATTAACTTTGCTTGTTGGAAGCCAGATGGAAAATTTGAAAATGGCGACCACAGGACCCTGGGATGCTGCAACCAACATAAATACAATCCCCTTACCAAGTGCCCAGATTTTAAGGGACGTTGCAACTGTTGTAAGTGAGAGGACCAATAAGAGGTTACATTTTCAGTGCCACCATAATTGAACACGAATGGACATAAGCAAGAAGTACCTGTATTCTTTGTCAGCAGCTCTTTTGCAAGTTTGATAATAAAGAAAAAGATGAATTTTGGTGAGTAAATGAATAAAATGCTGAACATTTTTGAGAGTGTTTCAGGCGATGATCAAAAATGTCCACTGCTCAGTAAAGAAACACATACAAGTAGTCCTCAACTTATAACAGTTCACTTAGGGATTGTTTGAAGTTTCAACAGTACTGAAAAAAGTGACATGACCATTCTTTACACTTATGGCTGTTGCAGCATTTCTACAGACATATGATCAAAATCCAGATGCTTGGCAATTGGTTCATATTTATGACGGTTGCAGTGTGACGTGTTCATATTTTGCGATCTTCTGACTACTAAAGTCAATGGGGAAGTCAGATTAACAACTGTTACCAATTTAACTACTGCAGTGATTCACTTTAAAGATGTTGTAAAATAGGGCAAAACTCACTTAACAAATGTCTTACTTTGCAACATAAATTCTGGGCTCAGTTGTGGTTGTAAGTCGAGGATTGCCTATACTTTGCACACCAAAAGTGCAACTTGGAGCAACCTTACTTAAAAGGTCACAAAGAAAAGAGTTTGATACGGAGGGGCAGTTTCTCTGCTCTTGCATCTCAACTCCCTTAGCCAGTCTGGAGGGATGTGAAGGTTTTGTCAGGATAATCTCATTCCAACTGCTTAGCACTGCAAGCTTAGAAGGAGAGATTAAACATATCTAGCAAAGAGAAAATATCTTTTTTTATTTGGTGGTAGGAGTGAACAGATATATTCTCTGATTGTAATAATGGATTTTTGAATTCTTTGATTGTAATAATGGATTTTTCCACTTAGCACTCAATTAAAACAATGGCTTATATGAATTGCAGATGTGCTTTTCATTACCCAATTAATTTTTTAAATGTAGATTGCATTATTAAATATTATGTGAAACCTGAAATCAGACCTAATGAATTAGGGAATAAAGTAATCACTGCTGGAGAAACAAAAGAGCAATTATTTACTCTAACCAGGAAAGATAAAGCTATCAAATACACTGTTTTCTTTAAACATACAC
Source organism: Laticauda colubrina (assembly GCA_015471245.1). Taxonomy (NCBI): domain Eukaryota; kingdom Metazoa; phylum Chordata; class Lepidosauria; order Squamata; family Elapidae; genus Laticauda; species Laticauda colubrina. Next base: position 22,056,958 of record BLBF01000058.1, read on the forward strand.
ACACATTTGCACACATAGTTGCATGACTACACAATGATGGAGGAAGTTACAAAGACAGTCTAGGAACAAGCGATGAAAGGCAGGTCTTTGGGTCAAGAAAAGAAAGTTCTCTTTGGTTGATTGTTATTGAGAACAGATTGTCTGCAATAAATCTGCAATAAAAAGGCTACTAAGGCAACCAAGTTTTCTAGCTACTTTGGTCTCATGTGCAATTAAATAGTAGCTGCCACAAAAAGGAACATTTTCAAAGTTGTTCACTCTCTGCGTAGATTACTGGAAAAAATATGAAGTGACATTATCTGGCATAGCTTAACCATGTTTAAGACTGAATTCTGCTGTTCCTTCCAAAGCACTCCTTCAAACATAGTTGTTCATCATTGCCACTCACTAGCCAACTTGTCAACTGGCTATCGATGGCACAGTTTCTTACATTTCATTCCAGTTGAGGGTGTTCTAGCAGCCTTAAGCACCATAAAGCAACTATTTTGCAAGAAAAGTTTTAAAAAGACAATTAACTGCCCTTTTAGACCCATCACCCCAAAGTTCTGGCTTTCTTCTGTTTGATGACCCTGAGTGAAACAAATTGTCATCATTCCTTTTTGCCCGGTACAGCCCATAAAGGTATAGCATGATGGAAAACCTCAGGTGAAGAGAGGATTGCAATCTTTCAGTTCTTAATTCAGCTGAAGACCCTTTGTATACATTCCAAATCAACATACTTCTAAGCACGATGATTTTGCTGCCCCAACATATCTGAGGGACACCCATTTGAAGAAGTTGTTTACCAGGATGAGGAGTAAAGACTGAGTTGTTTGATTAAATCACATCTTGTGATGGAAACGAGTGAAGAGGCAAAAACCAGAGCTGTTAAGAGGCAACTCAGCCCAGACATCATGTGAGAGAAAGAGGATGAAGACAGCTCCTTCCTAATGTTTCCCAGGGTATATTGTTGATGCAAATTTTGTCGATAGGTGTGAAACAAGAAAGGGCTCAGCTTGAAAGAATTAACAGAACAGAAGAACAGAACTGGAAGGACCTTGGAGGTCTTCTAGTACAACCCCCTACTCAGACAGGAAACCCTATATTATTTCAGACAAATAGTTGTCTCTTCTTTAACAATTCCAGTGTTGGAACAACAACTTCTGGAGGCCAGTTGTTCCACTGATTAATTGTCCTAAATGTAAGGAAATTTCTCTCAAGGTTCTCTCCTTGATTAGTTTCCATTCATTGCTTCTTGTCCTGCTTTCAGGTGCTTTGGAGAATAGCTTTTTTGTGGCAACACCTTAAATATTGGTACATTGCTATCATGTCACTCTTTGTCCTTTTTAAAATTAAACTAGACATACCCAATTCCTGCAATTGTTCTTTGTATTTTTAGCTTCCAACCTCCTAATTATCTTTGTTGCTCTTCTCTGCACTCTTTCCAGAGTCTCAACATCTTTTTTACATTGTGATGACCACTGGATACAGTATTCTTGGTTTTACCGAAGCATTAGAAAATGGTATTAACACTTCACCACAGGTCATTCTTGCTTTTAAGCCTGACACACCTCACGAGACAGCTTCTTCTATCTAAATCAAAGCCCTGAACGTTTTGGAAGCCCTCTTCCTAAGGCCCCATTTCACAGAATCCCAGACTACAAGGGCTGAAAGGGACCTTAGAGATCTTCTAGTCCAACCCTGTCCAAGGCAGGAGACCTTACATCATCCTGATCAAATGGTTGTCTGATCTTTTCTTGAAAATCTCCAGCGCTAGAGTTCCCACAACCCCTGGAGGCAAGCTATCCCACTGATTAATTTCAAACTTCTTTCAGAATCAGCGCTGAATTATTAGAAAAAAGCAGATGACAGACAGTTGTCCTGGGGTGGCTTTCAAATGTGAGCTGAATCGATGCTTCTCACGAGAGTCAGAATGCAAAGAGTTGCGGAGGGAGTTTGCTATTTTGGCCCACTTGGATTTGCATAAGAATTTGCATAAGCAGCCTTTCATGTTGTTTTTCTGAGCGTTTGTCCCCATTGTTGGAGCATCCACTTGTTTTGCACTGTGCCTTGTTCTTTCAGCTCAACTCACTAGCAGATGATGTGACAAGGAGTTTTGTTTTTCAGCTGGATGCTGATTTAGGTTAAAATTTGGGAGAGCCTGGTCCAAAGTCACCCAGGTACTTTCTGGGTCTAAGAGAGGCCTGGATCATGGAGCTCTTTGCCCCTGACCTAATCACTTAACCGCTTCAACAAACTTGCTCTCTAAAAAGCATCTTCCAATCCATGGAAGTTTGAACTGGAGATTTTTGTTAAACACATCTTTGTTATAACAAGTGAATAAAACCAGTAGAATGGCTTGCTTGAAAAAAGATGTTTCTTTTCTTAAAAAAGGTGGAATTCAACCAGTGGAACGGCTTGCCTTCAGAAGTTGTGGGAGCTCCAACACTGGAGGCTTTTTTTAAAAAAAAATAATTTTTTTAATTAGCTTTCAATAAACAAACATACACAAACAAAACACAAAACATCAAAACATAAAACTTCTTTTTGGAAAGCGGCTTAGTCCCAGGTTACATCTTTTTATACAGATATAAATTCAAAATTCATACTCACTTTTTATCCAATTTCATATCTTATTTACCATTTTACATTTTCTATATAGCTTCTCCCCTCTTTTCACTCTCTTAATTCTATTTTATTTATTTCATCTCAATTTAAATCATTATGCATATTTCTTTTGTCTGTTCTATTTCAATTTTCTATTATCTTTTCTCATTAACACAAAATTTCTCCTGTAATCACTGATTAAAGTATGACGCCTTTGAATCTTTCCCCTAAATTTAACACTTAAAATAATATATACTTTTCATTCTGATTCTGCTTAGTACATTCTAAAGCTACTTACTATATTGTAGAATAGAAAAGAATAATAAGTTTATGATATAATTAAAACAATAATCCAGAGCAAATTAAACTCTATTATTAAATCCAGTTTTCTAACATTATTTCAAATATAAATACAACAATACAATCTTGTGTACTTTTCTTTTTTAATCATATTTTTACCCAGTATCACTAAATAGATCTTGTTTCTTTACATCTTGTTTTAAATCTTTGTAACTTCTCTTCCCTTTGTCCATTCTTTTCCTCTCCAATCCGGCCTTTACTCCCTTGTCTCCTCGTATATCTTTTGTCTGTTCTATTTCAATTTTCAATTTATCTTTTCTCATTAACACAAAAATTCTCCTGTAATCACAGATTAAAGTATAACACCTTTAAATCTTTCCCCTAAATTTAACACTTAAAATAATATATACTTTTCATTCAGGTTCTGCTTAGTACATTCTGAAACTACATACTATATTATGAAATAAAAAAGAATAATAAGTTTATAATATAATTAAAACAATAATCCATAGCAAATTAAGCTCTATTATTAAATCCAATTTTCTAACATTATTTCAAATATAAATACAACAATACAATCTTATGTACTTTGCAGAATCTCTTTTTTAATCATATTTTTACCCACTATTTCTGAATAGATCTTGTTTCTTTACATCTTGTTTTAATCCTTTGTAACTTCTCTTCCCTTTTTCCCTTCCTTTCTTCTCCAGTCCTGTCTTTTTACCCCCTTGTTTCTTAATCTCCACCTTCTTGATCTCCACCTTCTTCTGTATTTCTCTTTTCTGTTGCTTTCTAACATTATATCGATTTTTCATCTTATTTTTCCCTTTTTTGGTTGTTTTTTTTAAGTCTTAAATTCTCCATTCTCTTTCCCCTCTTTCCCTTTTCTTCCCCGGCTAAAATTGTTTGTTCATTAAAGATGGCTTCTTCTTCATCCCAATCTTCTTGTTCTTGTAGTTTCTGGTAGGTATAAATTGCCATTTCTAAAAAATGGAAAACAGATCCAGAAGAGCTCTTCCCTTCTTGATCCTCTTCTTTTAGCTTTTTAAATTCAATTTTCAGTTCATCAACAAGTAGTGCCATTGTAAAAAGGTTTTTTAAACAACCCAAATAGTTTTAGTCTTTCAAATAGTAATTTCCAAAGTCCCAAAGTCACCAAGCAATCCAAATACACACAGTCTGTTTCATTTAGCACTTTCTTCTTTTTATATTTTCTCTTCCTGGGGTTATAGTTCAGTTATAAAGCTCCAGTTGAAATATATTTTTTGCAGAAGTTTTGTTACAATTTCCCTCTAATTTTGTAAATTCCAAGCAGCCTCCTCCAAGAAAATCTTAATATTAATTCTTTTCCTCTCCCTTCCCACTTATAGCAAAAAATTATTATTTTTTCAATGCTCAGAAATCTTTATTGTCCCCTTGCCTTCAATTTTCAATTTAATTACCTGCTGATGCCGAAACGAGTTTTTCCAATTTCTCCATTCATTTGCTATCACCGTAAGGAAGGAGAGTGAGAAAAAACAAACTTTCCCTTTTTACTTTCATTCGCCACTTCTTCTGTCTTCATAGGGAACAATGTATCTGTTCTTTGTAAAATAGTTTACTCCAAAACCTTGAATGTGATTGGCTAGAAAGCCAGCATAGGGATTGGTTTACTAGGAACCAATCCAAAAGAGCCGCCAAATGGCGGCAAAATCAAGTAACTGTCATTGGCTACAAGCCAGCAGGCAAGCCGTATACAAAGGCTGCCGCGGCTAGAGCCAAACTGTTCTGTTTTACAATAATTGTTGAAATAAAAACTTTTACTGTTGGAACCCGGTCTACCTCGTGTTTTTCTGGACGGAACACTGGCGACGAGGATGGGATCGTCCTAAAACATGAGACTGTGCACGCGGCAAATTGAAATCCAGGCTTGAAGCAATGGCCGGAAATAATGCACTGCCTGCACCCTTCAATCCCAATGAAGAAGATTGGGAATCCTACGTAGATTGTTTCCAAATGTACTTAGAAAGTAACGAGATGGAAGAGATCTCAGATCAGCGTAAGAGGGCTGTCTTCTTAACGCATTGCGGACCAACTGTGTTCAAGATGGCCAAAGCATTGGCGAAGCCCAGGGATGTAAAACAAATGACCTGGCCCGAACTCCAACGAATGTTAAAAGCTCACTATGCACCAATGGTGTCAAATCTCATCAAACGGCATGAATTCTACCGAAAGGACCAAAAAGAAGGTGAGACCATGGCTGATTTTGTGACAGCCCTCCGACAACTAGGGGGAGCGTGCGAGTTCCTGAACTTAGATGAAGCCAGGCGAGATCAAGTGGTATTGAGTTTAAAAGAATGTAATTTACAAAGTAAATTGCTAAATAAACCCAACATAACCATGGCTGAAGCAATCGCAGAAGCCACAGCTGCAGAAGCCACGAAAAAGTCAGTGGCCACCATGAAACAAATGAACGCAAATAACGATGAAACAAGCCTAACCAGAGGGAAGAAGCAATTTCCTGCCACTACACACCATGAAGATTTTGACGAGACATCAGAATCCGGAAAGGATGATGATGAGGTCCACCACCTGTATGCCAACAAAAAAAGACACGAAAAAAGAAACTGGCGGGAATGAGCCGGTTGAGGAGGAAACCACCCTCGAGCCGATTGCAGATTCCTCTATGCCATCTGCCGAGCTTGCAAGAAAAGGGGACACATCGAGAAGGTCTGTAGGAATCAAAAAAATAACAACCCTAACAGACGCAGTAACTCTCCCTCACAAGCTGAATCAAAACAAGCCGAGAGAAAGTGGGAGCGCAACAAACGAGCCAGTAACCGAGAAAAGACCCATCAAACTGTCACTATCGGGAGCGCTCAGACAGAAAGCGGAAAGAAAGTTAAAATCATCGTAAAAATTGAAGGTAGCCCCTGTGAGATGGAGGTCGATTCAGGGGCTGTCAATGGTGTCGTGGGACACAATCAGACAACTGGTCCCAAATATCAAACTAAAAGAACTCCAGAAACAAAAATTAACTCTGTAGGACTACCAGGGGAATTGAATCCCTGTGGTAGGTCTAGGACATTTCCGAGTCGCTTACAAGCAGCATGTTGAAGTCTTGCCTCTGACAATAGTCGACCGAGACCGACCCAGCCTTCTGGGCATTGAATAGTTCGCACCATTGGGCATCGGAATGACCAGAGTAGACCGAGTGGCCGCAACCGACTGGGAAGAAAACCTGATCCACGAGTTCCAGGACGTTTTCGATGGCACCCTAGGCAGGTATCGGGGGACCCCCATTTCCTTTAATTTAGACCCCAGGTGGCCCCTAGAAGATTAAAGGCCAGACGAGTTCCCTTTGCATTAAAAGCAAAAATAGAGGAACAATTGAATAAATTAATTGACCAAGGGGTTTTGGAACCTGTTGACCATGCTAAATGGGAGACACCAACAGTAACACCGGTTACTGAACCATGCGCTGCAACAAAGCGCATACCCGGTGCCAGTCGTACAACATTTGCTACACTCACTCAGGGGAAGAAACATTTTTGCCAAACTAGATCTAGCACAAGCTTACCAACAGCTTCCAGTAGACCCCTTAATGGCCAAGGTACAGACAATAGTTTACTCACAAAGGGGCATTCAAGTGTAACAGACTTCAATTTGGAGTGAGTGTTGCCCCAGGCGTTTTCCAAAGCCTCATGGAACGCCTATTAAATGGAATAAAAGGGGTCGTACCATATTTTGACGACGTCCTAATTTCGGCTAAAGATACGACCCAACTAGAAAAAAGACTAAGAGATGTACTAACAAAATTTAGAGAATCCAGTCTGAAAGTTAAAAAAGAAAAATGCTGTTTAATGACTGATCACGTCGAATTTCTGGGCTACTTAATTGACGGAGAGGGGATACACCCTACTGGAAAAAAAATCAAAGCCATTAAAGACGCACCACAGCCAAAAAACAAAACGGAATTGCAGGCATTTTTGGGTCTAATAAACTTCTATAGCGTATTCCTCCCCCACAAAGCAACAATAGCGGAACCATTATACCGTTTGCTGGATAAAAAAACTCATTGGACTTGGGGTCATAGAGAGCAAAAGGCATTCCAGAAAATAAAAAATTTATTAACATCAAACTCTGTTCTTATCCAGTTTAGTAACACACTTCCATTGATGGTAGCCTGTGACGCCTCACCGTTTGGAGTCGGTGTCATCCTGAGCCACCAATTGCCAGATGGGAGAGAGGCACCCGTTGCTTATTACTCAAAGACTCTGTCTAAAACAGAACGTAACTATAGTCAACTAGACAGAGAAGCCCTGGCAATCGTCGCTGGAGTGAAACGTTTTCACGAATACCTTTATGGAAGAACATTTTTGATTGTAACGGACCATAAACCGTTACTAGGAATTCTGGTGGGAAACAAGCCTACACCGAACATTTTATCCCCGTGGATGACTAGATGGTCAGAATTCTGAGCAGCATACTCTTATACATTGACACATCGACTCGAGAAGCAAATCTCCCATGCAGATGCATTAAGCAGAACACCGCTGCCGACAACGGAGGAAGACCCGGTGCCAACAATGACCACCCTGCAAATAGAGACATGCCCCGAACTACCAATATCTGCAAACGATGTCGCCAGAGCCACCGCAAAGGACCCAGTGACTGCCCGCATATTAAACTGGGTAGGTAAAGGCTGGTCGGAAAACCCCAAAACTGAAAACTTTAAACCTTTCCAGTCCAGACAAGCCGAACTCTCAATTCAAAAAGGTTGTTTATTGTGGGGTGATCGGGTAGTAATCCCTCCTAAACTACAGACTAGAGTGTTGGGTATGCTTCACGAAAGCCACCCTGGTATTGTAAAAATGAAAAACCTAGCTAGAAGGTCTGGTGGCCTGGTCTAGATAAAGACATCAAATATTGGGTTGCCACTTGCACTAAATGTTAGAAAACCAGGCCTTCCCCACCACAAGCATCCATAAGGGACTGGGAGACCCCACGAGGCCCCTGGTCTCAGATCCACATTGATTTCGCGGGTCCTACTAGGGGGCATACCTTTTTAATTGTCATAGATGCATACTCAAATTGGCTGGAGGTTGTAGTAATGTCATCTACGACAACCAAGGCGGTCATTAAACAACTTAACAAACTCTTCGCAACCCATGGATTGCTGGACGTCCTAGTGTCCAACAACGGGCCACAATTAACCGCCATCCAATTTGAACAATACCTAGCCTCCCTAGGTATACGCCATGCACTGACCGCGCCGGCTCACCCGACAGCAAATGGTAGGGCAGAGAGAATGGTCAGGTTTACGAAAGAAGGTTTAGAGAAAATGGACCTCGGGTATGTCCAGGATAAAATTAACCATCTACTCACCCTTCCAGGCGGTTCCATGGAAAAGAACTGGAGAGACAGCAACCCCATCTGAACCGATTGAAGTCTCCAGTGAAAATGAACCGCGCAAATCCAGTAGAATCAGAAGAAGCCCCACCTACCTGTGCGACTACATCACCACGTAGGACTAAACCAAGGGGGGAGGGGTGTTCTGTATAAAATAGTTTACTCCAAAACCTCGAATGTGATTGGCTAGAAAGATGGCATAGGGATTGGTTCACTAGGAACCAATCCAAAAGAGCCGCCAAAAGGCGTCAAAATCAAGTAATCGTCATTGGCTACAAACCGGTAGGCAAGCCGTATATAAAGGCTGCCGCAGCTAGAGCCAAACCATTCCATTTTACAATAATTGTTGAAATAAAGACTTTTACTGTTGGAACCCAGTCTACCTTGCGTTTTTCCGGACGGAACAGTATCTTTAATAATACTTAGTCCAGGGCATTTAAATATTAATTGTCATCCCAGTTAGCCAAAAACTTTAACTTTCTCAGCTTCCTCTTGCACATTCTCATCCGGATGAAAGCTTCTTTGTGGCAGCCATTACTGACCACCACTCCACCACTTTTGGAAAAGGGAATTAAGCCAGCTGAGGAGGGGGGTTGCGATTCCCCTGGACCCCTGCTGAGTCTCCCCTGTCTTCAGTTACCTCTACGGGGTAACTATAGCCCCCAAATCCAGCTGGATCAGGGGCAGTCCAGCGGCGAGCACAACAGGAACCACGCACGATCACGGATTCCTGCCGCCACCGAAGCCTTTGCGAGCCTTTGAAGTTTGCAAACCGGAAGACCTAGAGGCTTTTAAGACAAGACTGGACAGCCATTTGTCTGAAATGGTTTAGGCTTAAAGACCCCTAAGGAGTCTTTCAACTCATGACGTTGATGATGATGAAAATATCCTTTTCTCTAGTAGTCTGCATGTTCTCCTGGCTTTGCCAGGTAGATAAATTCTTCCCTATTTCTAACTGTTTCTCATTCTACTCAATGAAAAAGAAATTTGAAGATTCTTCTAAAATGCCTCCTCTAAAAGGAGGAGAGAATTTTTCTTCTCATCACAAATTCGTGCAAAAGGTTGAAAAACTGTTTCTGTCCTGCACTGTGTCAGATCTGCAGGTGACCCATATTGAAATGTACAGTTTTTCTCTCTTTTTTCCAGCTCATTGCCTTTGTATAAAGAACAAAAGAAACTGGGTTTTTAAGCAGGTCCTTTTCAGTATGCACAGTTGCACATGTGGCCACAATTCATGCCAAAATTTCTTTATAACTTGAGTCAGACTTGAAATTAGGCATCTCTTGATAAATTTAATGAGACAAGGACTTCAAAACAAAGTTGTTGTTTTTTTTAAATAAAAGCTTCTGTCTCACCTAGACAAACATTCCTACCTAATTGGAAGGATCTGGAACTTACTAAAATGACACCCTTGGAAAAAAAGAACTAATGAGAGGTGAATTGGCAGGGAAGCTTCTGTTGACACCAGAGTCACACATTGCTACAAATAACCTGCTTTGTTTTTAGATACACAACTTTAATTGCTCTGAAGTCTCACCCAGCCATTTAGTTCAAGCCCAGTCTCTTGAATTTCAAGCTTAGCAAAACAAATTTCAGAGCCACTTGATGAAATTCTGTTGACAGGCTCAAATGGTTGACTTGTTCCAATTCAATGTTTCCGATTGATTCAAAAAGTCAAGTTGATTATGTGTATGTTAGTTCAGCCCTGAATTGACTTGACAAAATGATCTTTTTGCCTTCCAAACTGCACCATTAATTTGATGCATCCAATTCAGTAATTGATCTGAAACATTGTTCCAATTCAGAAAGATGATCTGATCTGATTAAATCACTTTAGAAGCTTGAACCAGTTCAAATATCAAATTGACCTCTGGTGTCCTAATGATGCACAGCTTGTTTTTTTAGATGTAGATCATCTGATAACTGCAATATGGGTGAATTCACACATAGAAAAGAACAGCTACTGGATATGTTGCAATTTGGAGAGAAATAGAGTAGAATTACAGCTACTTCCATGACAGAGGCATAATGGAAAACTTTCCTGTCCAGCATTGCAAGTCTGTGTGACTCAGTTCCTATTTCTTGATCCACCCATGCAAATCTTTTATTAAATACATACAGGAAATATGTGCAGCCCATGTTCATATGTAACAATAACTCTAAATCAGTTTGTTTACAAAGTGTATGATGGTTTAATAAAAAGGCTCAATTCTGATTGTCAAGACAATGATAGTCCACCTGCATTGCAAACTTCACAACCCATTTCACTTAGTTAAAAGCTTGGGTGCAAATTGTCTCATGGTCTGATGAGTTGACCTCATGGACTTCATTGACTTCACTTGTTTGGTTGTGTATGGAATGGTATAGCAATAGCACTTAGATTTAGTGCTTTGCAGCCCTGTCTAAGCAATTTAAACATGTTGCTCCCAACAATTGCCAAGTTTGGAAGGATGGAAGGCTGAGTCAACTTTGAGCTGGTCAAGATTGAACTGAACTAGCCTGCAATGCTGCATTCTAACCACTCCTCTTAGGGTCTCCTGCTTGAGCAGGGGGTTGGACTAGAAGATCTTGAAGGTCACTTCCAGCCATGTCATTCTAGTTCTATGAAATTCAACTCCCAGAATTCCCCAGATAAAATTTTTGCCTTATGGTAAAAGAAGAACGTTTACTAAAAAGTTGACTCAGCCTTCCATCCTTCCGAGGTGGGTAAAATGAGGGCCCAGACAGTTGGGGGCCAGAGGCTGACTCTGTACACCGCTTAGAGACCAGGGATGGAAAGCACTGTGAAGAAATATATAAGTCTAAGTGCTGTTGCTATATTTAAAGCTTGGAGAATGGACAAATTTCACTATGTGGATAATTTGCATGGTTAAAGCAAACTTGAGTGGCATTTCCTAACTCTAGTTAAGCAGAGCATTATTTGCAAAAATATACACCCCTGTATTGGGAATTTCTTTTTTTAGTTTAATCCTAAAATGACTACTAGAACCTATATTTTTTCTGCCTTGATACTCTGCTCTCTCAGGCAATTCTGTTAAGTCAAAGAAATCCTTACCAAAACAGCAATTAATATTGTCTGAAGCTTCACAGCACTATAGATCCTCACAACTAACATAGATAAGAATTAAACCTTTTACAACTGAAGTGATTAAAAAGAAGGGGAAAACTAATAAAAGGAAAGAGACAGCTCTGAAATAAAGATGCTGGATTCCAAATGCAGGGTGGAAGTAAGGAAGAATGCTGTTCACCACTCTCTGGTTTGTAATTCCTTCCCAATGCAAACTAAATTTAATTTCATCAGAGTTTGATTAAATTTAATCATGACAGGCCAGGAAAGTGGAGATTCAAGAGAAACATAGTTTGGGACCAGAAATTGGCAATTCTCCCAAACAGCTGGTGAGTTTGGAGGGGAACAGAATTTTGGCACTCTGTTGATCAAATCAGTTAAGAGATAAATCATTAGAAGGTCCATGGTTTATAATGACCACTTCAACATCTATCTTAAACAACACAAGTAGTCCTCAACTTATGACCCCAATTGGAAACAGAATGCACAACTGTTGTGATGCAATTGGCATGGGATCCATGCTCATTGTCCAACCCAAAACTATGAAATGCATCATTTACATGCTCTTAGGTGTGGTGTATTGGTTGTAAAGCATGCAAGTAGAACTGAAAACAGTACTCAAGACTGGTGCGTGAGTTCCTGAAATCAGGAGACATCAGCTTTTGCTGGTTTAGCTGAGAAGTTCACCTTCAGGTACAATGTTACATGTTCCACCAACATAAAGGGAAGAGGTCAACCTATTCTCTAAAGCAGAGGTCCCCAAACTTGGCAACTTTAAGACTTGTAGACTTCAACTCCCAGAATTCTCCAGCCAGCTATGCTTGTCTTAAAGTTGCCAGTTTAAGTTTTAAAGTTGCCAAGTTTGGGGACCCCTAATCTAAAGAGTCAATCTATTTTCCAAAGCACCTGAAGGCAGGATAAGAAGCAATGGATGGAAACTAATCAAGGAGAGAAGCAACATAGAACTTAGGAGAAATTTCCTAACAGTGAAAACAATTAACCAGTGGAACAGCTGGCCTCCAGAAGTTGTGGGTGCGCTCCAACACTAGAAGTTTTTAAGAAGAGAATGGACAACCATTTGTCTGAAATAGTATGGGATTTCCTGCCTAAGCAGGGGGTTGGACTAGAAGACCTCCTAGGTTCCTTCCAACTCTGTTATTCTGAATTTCCATTGCCAAGCAAGCTTGTTCTTAAGTGAGTCGTGTCCAATTTTACTACCTTTTTGCCATGGTTATGAAGCAAAGCACTACAGTTGAATCTCATCATTAAGTGCATCCAGCTTCCCCCACTGACTTTGCTTGTCAGAAGTCAGCTGGCAAAATTGCAAAGAGTGATCACACAACCCTACAACTGTCATAAGTACAAGTCAGTTGCCAAGCCCCAGAATTTTAACCATGTGATCATGGAGATGCTGTGACAGCTGTAAATGGGATGACCAGTTCTAAGTAACTTTTTTCAGTGCCATTATTAACTTGAAACAGTCACTCTTTTGTATGTCAAGGACTTTATCTGTATAGCAGTAACTCTGATGATTAAAGTAATAATAACTCCAAGTACAGAATCCTGTAAAAATTATAAAACAAACAACAATTTCACCTAGCATAACTACATATGCTTCAGTATCTGAAAACTCTTCCATGGAACCCTAAGACTGCATGCCGGTGGTTTTATAGCATTTTATATGAACCCATGTTAAGAAATAATTTGTTAAGCTTGGATAAATGCAGCCGTCTTTTACTACTCAACTGCTTTGAAACTCATCAAATTTGGTATTCAATGCATTTTGATGGGAAAATTTTGTCCTGGTTCTCATCATTAGTTTGGTACTCAACACACAAGCCAGAACTTGCTGGCATCAGCTGCCTTATGAAAAAAAAATCTGTTTGCTGCTCATTGTTTTTGGCACTCATTGCACCTCCCAGAACCAATGAATGATGAGTACCAAGATACCACTGTGTTATACTTTTTTCTGTTGGGACTGTAAATATGGGCAAATCTTACCTTTTTCCTCCTTCTTTTACTTTCAGGGGGACGTAAGTACAGGTAGTCCTCAACTTACAACAGTTCATTTCGTGACACTTCTATATCTCTCCAAAGAGAGGTTTCTGGGCTGAGAAATTAGTTTGTCCCTAAAATTACCAGATTTTATTACATTAACTGCCGAAAGCCGTGAAGTGCTAGTTGTTGCTTGTTCATTGCCTCCTATGAGTCTTATGACTATCACATTGTTGTTTGTTTCTTATTATTTATGCTGATTTCTTATTTAGTATCTAATAAGTAATCACCATGTTGTATTATGATTTACGATGATTGTATTTTATGATTATGATCATGATTTATCAGCTTCTACACTGGAGACAAATTCCTTGGGTGTCTAATCACACTCGGACAAATAAAGTATTCAGTTCCCTTCTCTTCCAGTCCAGTCCGACAAAATTGCCATGTTTAGGGCCAAACCCTGTGCTTTGTTAGAGCCAATCCTAAGAACAGGAAAAGGCCACTGAATAGCTAAAACCAGTTTGTATCATTTCATAAAATGGTCTAATAAATTTTCCAGACAGCTTTGTTGGAAATGCTGTTATAGCATAAAAAGTCGCTGGAAAGATCTTTATAAAATTTCAGTGTATTTGTTTTAGGGTGAGAAGAAAATTCTCCTTGCTTCACTGTAAGTAGCTTTAAAGTCCCCTGTACTTGCTTTGTACTCTGGCTGGAATAACTATGTTCTCCCACGTTTCTCATTCTTGACTCCCCAGGCTATGTAGTCGCCAGCTGTTTGTTAAGATCACCTTTTGCTCTCTCTCTCTCTCTCTCTCTCTCTCTCTCTCTCTCTCTCTCTCTCT
>BLBF01000058.1:22074636-22086579 GCA_015471245.1 Laticauda colubrina
GTGTGTGTGTGTGTGTGTGTGTGTGTGTGTGTGTGTGTGTTTTCTTAGGTTTTCGCGGGTACTTACATGTGTGCTGTTTAGCTTCCTTCGGGTATTATCCCACGTCATTGTAGTTCTGTTAAAGTTGTAGCAACGTTTCAGCAGAATCTCATCTGCCATCATCAGGCTTCTGTATGGAGTTCGTATGTGGGTCAGGCTATCACAGCCGTTAGTTTTAAATTTGGGGCTAGCCTATTGCTGTGCCAGGATGTATTTTTTTTACATCCTGATTGGTTGGGAGTCTTGGTCTATGTTTATTGGACTTGGAGTTTGTTTGATTGGTGTTTCTGGTTTCTTCTGTCTGTTTTGTGGTTTCGATTGGCTGGCAACACTGTGTTCCTGTGTTGGAGGCTTTCAGTGCAGCTTAGCTTCGCGTAAAAGGACATCTGTTATCTATTAGGAAGCTAGGTTTCATTTGGGTGCCTGGTTGGGGTGTGTTTGAGCTGGAGGAATCAGAGGGAGTCTGTTTGTGCCCAGGTGTTTGCCTGGCTTGTGGCATGGAGATCTTTCTATTTGAGAGTGCAGGCTTCCAAATGATTGACAGTCTGCTGGAATCATCTCTTCTATTCATGCTTTCAGGTCTTTTTTCAATCTCTATGGCTTCTCTGATGATTCTGTGGCTGGGGTTTTCTATAGTGGCCAGGGTTTTGGTGCCATTGAAGTTGATGTTGTGACCTGTGGCTTTCATGTGTTGGACTAGTGAGGAGGTGTGTTCCAGCTTTTTTACTGAATTTTTGTGTTCATCCAGGCGGGTACTTATTCTTCTATTGGTCTCTCCAATGTATGTGGCCGGGCATGATGCACAGGGAACTTCATATATGCCTTGGTTTTCCAGGTCAGTTTTATCTTTGGGGTTTCTAAGGGTGGCTGCTATTTTTCTGTCTGTTTTACAGGCAGTCTTGATGTGATGCCTGTGTAGTATCTTACTGATTTTGTCTGTAGTACCTCTTATGTAGGGCAGGACAGCTGTTCCATAGGTCTGTTGATCTTCTAGGTCTCTATTATGTCTTGGTGTGTTTTTGTGGATCAAGCTGGTGATTTTGCTTTTGTGGAAGCCGTTGGCTGTCAGTACTTTAGTCAGGGTGCACAGTTCAGTCTTTATATGTGTCTTGTCTGCCAGGCATTTGGTTCTGGTGATTAGTGTTTTGGCCATGGAGTTTATCTGTGCTGGGTGGTGGTGGGATTGGGCGTTGAGGTAGCGGTTGGTGTGTGTTTTCTTCTGGTATATGGTGTGTCCTAGTGTGCCATCTGTTCTTTTGTAGATTAGTACATCTAGGAATGGTA
The DNA here is from genome assembly GCA_015471245.1 of Laticauda colubrina. Lineage (NCBI taxonomy): Eukaryota > Metazoa > Chordata > Lepidosauria > Squamata > Elapidae > Laticauda > Laticauda colubrina. The sequence continues at coordinate 22,075,960 of BLBF01000058.1, forward strand.
GTTGTTTGTTTATTTCTGTTTCTATGGTGAACTTGATTTTGGGGTGTGTGCTGTTTAGGTGTGTTAGGAAATTGTTTAGGTTTTCTTTTCCATGGGGTCAAATCACAAATGTATCACCGATGTATCTTGGCCATAGTTTGGGTTTGTGGGTGGCATTAGCCAGGGCTCTGGATTCAAATTCTTCCATGAACAGGTTTACAATGATGGGTAACAGTGGTGATCCCAAAGGAGCTCCTTCGATTTGCTTGTATCTTTGTCCTTTGTATATGAAATATGTGTTGGTTAAGCAGTGTTCTGTTAGTTCCGTGTGGTGTTTAGCTGGTTGGTATTTATTTTTGATGATTTCAAGAATTTCTTTTATTGGGACTTGAGTGAATAGTGAAACCACGTCAAAACTTACAAGCAGATCTTCTTGTTCTACGTGTAGATCTTTGATCATTTCTAAGAAGTGGTATGAGTTTTGTACATATGAAGCTGCGGTTTCAGCATGGGGCTGTAGTTGTTTTGCTAAGTATTTCGCTAGGTTTTGTAATGGTGCTCCTATGGAGCTGACTATGGGTCTGAGAGGTATGCCTTCTTTGTGTATTTTTGGGAGGCCGTATAGTTTGGGGCATCTGGAAGATTTTTCTCTTGGGTTGATCGTCTGTTGGATTTCTTTGCTTATGTGGTTGGTTATAATTTTCTTCTTGGTTAATTTTTCCAAATATGTGGTTGGGTCTGTGTTTATAGGTTTGTATGTGGAGTCTTGGAGTAGGTCAGTCAATTTTGTTTCGTAGTCTTTTCTATCCATTACAACTGTGGCATTCCCTTTATCTGCTGGGAGTATGATTGTGCTGTTATCATTTTTCAGGGTTTGTAACGCTTTGAATTCATCTTTCTGCAAGTTGCTTTTGGGTGGTTTGCTTGTGCATAGGATGTTGGTAACCTGGTGTCTTATTCTGTCAGCTACATCTGTATTTAATTTGGTTAGGCTGGATTCTACTGCACATATGATGGATTCTGTGGGGATTTTTTTGGGTGCTATGGCATAATTGAATCCTTTGGTTGGGACATCTGTTTCTGTTTTGGTGAGTTCTCTGTTGGAAACGTTATGTACTAATTGTGTCAGGTGTTGTTGTGAGTTGTTGGGGGTTTTCTTGTCATGTTCTAATTTCTTTAGTTTCTTTAAGAGTTTTTCATTTTTGTAAGTGGTTTCAGTTTCAGCTCTCCAAGTTGTAAGTTTTTTTATCTTATCCCAAAGTAGAGGGTGGATTTTGCTGTTCAATTCCAGGTGTAGTGCTAGTAAATTTTTGTTTTACCAATCCAATTGGAATCTCTTACTGTGGAGCTCGTTCCTGAGTAGAGCCATTTCAGTTCTTTTCAGGATACGTTTAGTAGCTGCTGTGCTGTGATGAAATGTAAATTTGAAGCAGGTTGGTGTTGCATTGTTGTCTCTGCAGCTGCGTAGGAATTTCAGGTCACATAATATTCCTGCTCTTTTAACTTCCAGCTTCTCATAGGTTTTGGTCTGGCTATTTATTTCCTCTCCGTAGAGGTCTGATATTTGTTTTTTTTTAGTTTTCGGGGGTACTGACATGAATGCAGTTCAGCTTCCTTCGGGTATTATCCCACGTCATTGTAGTGCTTTTAAAGTTGTAGCAACTTTTTCTGCTGAAACATTGGTACAACTTTAAAAGCACAACAACTTTAACAAATTTAAAAGGCTCTACTCAGGAATGAGCTCCCATAGTCAGCTCCAAAGGAGCACCACAACAAAACCTAGCTAAACACTTAGCAAAACAACTACAGCCCCATGCTGAAACCGCAGCTCCATATGTACAAAACTCATACCACTTCTTAGAAATGATCAAAGATCTACACGTGGAACAAGAAGATCTGCTTGTAAGTTTCGAAGTGGTTTCACTATTCACTCAAGTCCTGATAAAAGAAATTCTTGAAATCATCAAAAATAATTACCAACCCGCTAAACACCTCATGGAGCTAACAGAACACTGCCTAACCAACACATATTTCATATACAAAGGACAAACATACAAGCAAATTGAAGGAGCTCCTTTGGGATCACCACTGTCACCCATCATTGCAAACCTGTTCGTGGAAGAATTCGAATCCAGAGCCCTGGCTAATGCCACCCACAAGCCCAAACTATGGCTAAGATACATCGATGACACATTTGTGATTTGACCCCATGGAAAAGAAAACCTAAACAATTTCCTAACACACCTAAACAGCACACACCCCAAAATCAAGTTCACCATGGAAACGGAAATAAACAAACACTACCATTCCTAGATGTACTAATCTACAAAAGAACAGTTGGCACACTCGGACACACCATATACCAGAAGAAAACACACACCAACCGCTACCTCAACGCCCAATCCCACCACCACCCAGCACAGATAAATTCCGTAGCGAAAACACTAATCACCAGAACCAAATGCCTGGCAGACAAGACACATATAAAGACTGAACTATGCACCCTGACTGAAGTATTGACAGCCAATGGCTTCCACAAAAACAAAATTACCAACTTGATCCACAAAAACACACCAAGACATAACAGAGACCTAGAAGATCAACAGATCCATGGAACAGCTGTCCTGCCCTACATAAGAGGTACCACAGATAAAATCAGTAAGATACTACACAGGCATCACATCAAGACTGCCTTCAAAACAGACAAAAAAATAGCAGCCATCCTGAGGAACCCCAAAGACAAAACTGACCTGGAAAACCAAGGCATATACGAAATTCCCTGTACATCATGCCCGGCCACATACATTGGACAGACCAATAGAAGAATAAGTACCCGCCTAGAGGAACACAAAAATGCAGTAAAAAAGCTGGAACACACCTCCTCACTAGTCCAACACATGAAAACCACAGGTCACAACATCAACTTCAATGGCACTAAAACCCTGGCCACTATAGAAAACCCCAGCCACAGAATCATCAGAGAAGCCATAGAGATTGAAAAAAGACCTGACAGCATGAATAGAAGAGATGATTCCCCCAGACTGTCAATCATTTGGAAGCCTGCACTCTCAAATAGAAAGATCTCCATGCCACAAGCCAGGCAAACACCTGGGCAAAAACAGACTCCCTCTGATAGCTCCAACCTAACCCCCCCACCAGGCACCCAGGTGAAACCCAGCTTGCTAATGAAGAGCAGCTTGCTAATGAAGAGCAGCCGTCCCTTCACACGGAGCCAAGCTGCACTAAAAGCCTCCAACACAAGAACAGACTGTTGCCAGCCAATCAAAGCCACAAAACAGACAGAAGAAACCAGGAACACCAATCAATCAAACTCCAAGTCCAATGAAACAGGTCCAGGCTCCCAACCAATCAGAATGGACCAGCCTGAAATTTAAAACCAAAAGCTGTGAGACACACATCCATACAGAAGCCTGAAGATGGCAGATGAGATTCTGCTGAAACGTTGCTACAACTTTAACAGAACTACAATGACGTGGGATAATACCCGAAGGAAGCTAAACAGCACACATGTAAGTACCCGCGAAAACCTAAGAAAACAAATATATATATTTATAAATAATTGCTCAGACTGACTACAAACAACATCACAACACAGTCGCTCAGATGGTCCCATGGAACTTGTGTCACAACTACCATCTACCTGTAGCAAAGAACTGGTAGGATCATAAGCCTGAAAAAATGGTCAAAAATGAGCATGCAAAACTGCTGTGGGACTTCCGAATACAGACTGATAAAGTTTTGGAACACAACACCCCAGATATCACAATTGTGGAGAAGAGAAAAGTGTGGATCCTTGACATTGCCATACCTGGTGACAGCAGAATTGAGGAGAAACAACTTGAAAAAATCACCAGATATCAGGACTTGAGAACTGATCTGCAGAGACTCTGGCATAAACCAGTACAGGTGGTTCCAGTGGTACTGGGCACACTGGGTGCTGCTGTGCCTAAAGACCTAGGCAAGCACTTGAAAACAATTGGCGCTGACAAAATCACCCTTGGTCAGCTGCAGAGGGCCACTTTATTGGGATCTGCTCACATAATCCACTAATACATCCCGCAATCCTAAACACTTGGGAAGTGTTCGACTAATGATTTGTGATATGAAACCCAGCATAGTTATCTTGTTTGCTGTGTACACTGTTGTTTTTTGTGTATAATAATAATAGAAATAACAAGAACAAGAACAAGATGGTGGCCTTGGTTTGGTTGGTTGATCCCAGGAAGCCATAGGTTTATATCAGGGTATTAATAAGTTAGCAGTTTGATTTTCAGTCCCTTCCTAATTATTCCTATCATAGAATTGACTTGTGTTTTACAAAATACACACACTGGTGTTTAGAAAACTGAGAGTGTGCTGACAAGAAGGGAAAGCTAAATATATAGCAATTGTTGAAGTTCAGCCATGTGCTAACCATTAATAATAACAATCCTAATAAATAATCACCTAATAAAACTGATGTTCTATCACTCTGACATAGAACTCACTATCCCCATATTCATTTATATTAAAGCCAGTCAGATCTTTGGCAGAAAAACAAACAATCTCTGGACATTTTTTTTACATGCAGGAAGGGTTTTTTTTAGAATAATCTGCTACCAAAAATGAAACATCTGTTCTGTATTATCTCTCACTTGTCCTCTTTGCAAAGTGATATTTCTCCACAGTGCACATTATCAGCATTTCTTGAGCCAGTCATGTTTTCAATAAGTGACATCTTTACAATAATTGCAATAATGGTTCCCTAATTAATTCACCCTGCCAGACTGATGCATGACAGAAGAACAATAGGGAGTACTTGTGTGTGAAATTTCACACAAATTGGGAAGCAGCAAGCTGACAAAATCATTAAGGCCCCTGGGCTGGCTGGACCTGAGACAACACACAACCAATGTTTGTGTTGGCTGCTGGAGTTCCATGCCAAGTGTGTTTTGTTGGTCCTGTTATTTGGGAACGGTCTTATTCTTATGCTAAAGCAAACAAGCAATGATTGTGATATTTGTATTGGAGAAGTTACATTAACCATATTTTATATGCCACTGACTGATCCAAGCAACTGTTATATTGCCTAAATTGGTCCTGTAGCTAGTCAAATGGGTTTACTTGCCCACTAGCTGGTCACATTTGATGATTACATTTCAAAACACACACCTATGCTTACATGTAAGAACACTGTACAAAAGGCTGCTGTTGTTGTGCACTAAATATATTCATTTAACAGACCAACAGAATAGCAGAGTTGGAAGGGACTTTTGAGATCTTCTAGTCCAATCCCCTGCTCAGGCAGAAAACCCTATACCATACCAGACAAATGGTTGTCCAATCTCATCTTAAAAACAATCATTGTTGGAGCACCCACAAAGTCATTCAACTGACTGTTCTAACCATCAGCAAATTTTTCCTTAGTTCCAGGTTGCTTCTCTCCTTGATTTAGTTTGCATCCATTACTTCTTGTCTTGCCTTCAGCTGCTTTGGAAAATAGGTGGACGCCCTCTTCTTTGTGGCAGCCCTTCAAATACTGGAACACTGCTCTCATGACTCCCCTAGTCCTTCTTTTCACTAGACAAGACATACTCAATTCCTGCAACCATTTTTCATATGTTTCAGCCTCCAGCTCCTTAATCATCTTTGTTGGTCTTCTTTGCACTCTTTCTAGAGTTTCAGCATGTATTTTTCTGTTGTGGCAATCAAATCTGGATATAATATTGCTGTATTAACACTTCACATGATCTGGATTCTATCCCTCTGTTAATACAGCCTAGGATTGTGTTGGCTTTTTTGGCTGCTGCAACACACTGCTGGCTCATATTTAAGTGCTAGCAGTGTACTGCAACTGCCAATTTCATCAATGTTGATGAATTGCTTTACACAACCATCTCTCTTTCTCTCTGTGTCTCTTTTCCACATGTAAGTGCAAGCAGACAAACTGACATATTTTTTGCATTTCTTGAATTCTTTGTCAGTGGTTAACTGCTTCTTTTTGCTTGCTTTATTGGCACCTGAGGTGTCTGCAAAATAAGAGCCTTAGAATTGAAACCTAGGACTCTTTTTAACTGCGTTTGGAGGGCTTCAATTACTATATGTGAGTTCCATTTTGATGTTTATTAATACCCCAAGCAGATGCCCTGGTTCTACTCACACAGATGCCTGGTATAAAACTGAAACAGAGAAACCAGACTGATTCATCATCTCATCTCTTGGTAAAAAAAAGAATATCTCTCTAAATAGCTCTTGAATAAGAAGAGAAAGTTGGTGACACCCTCAGCACATGATCCTGCTGTTCCAGCACTTGAAAGGGATGCCATGGTCAAGGCAGAGTTGAAGTGACTGATTTCAATCTCATTGCACAATCTTCTCACCAGCAATCTGAAGCCCTCATAGCTCCTGGTGCTTCCATGAAAATATAAGGAAAGCCTCAGGCGAGAACTCATAAAGCATAGATTCATGGGGCTGGAAAGAACCTCTGAGAGCTTCTAGTCCAACCCCCTGCTCAAAGCAGAAGACTTTATACCATCTCAGTCAATAGTTCTCCAGTCTATTTTTGAAATTTTCCAGCGATGGAGCACTCACAACTCCAGAAGGCAAGCTATTCCATTGATTAACTGTTTACACTATCAGAAAATTTCTCCTTACTTCTAGGTTGCATCTCTCTTTAATGATCTTCCACCCACTACATCTTCTCCTGCCCTCTAGTTCTTTGGAGAGTAAGTCCCTTTCCTCTGTAATACCCCTTCCGGTATTGGAAGACAGTTATCAGGTTCCCCTTTAATCCTTTCTAAGATCTTTCCAGAAGTGGTTCTACTGTCTCTACTGAAAGGAATTCTGCCTTTGAGGAGCAGTTGGAGAATTCCTTTTGCAGAAACCATCCATACAATCTGTCTACATGCACATTTGGTAGAAAATTTTGAAAGGTCAAGAATGGACTTGCTGATGTGAGGAGCTTTCTGCTTCCAACTCATACTATTTCTGCTATTCCCATCACAGATGGTCCTTCAAATGCCCTTTTTCCTGTAATAGCATCATAGGCTATAAACAGGATGCTATTTTTGCAGTGATCTGACAGTTCTCAATTTTGTTTATGATCCAGCCTGGCGCTAGAATAGTTATGGTAGGAGTGGCAATTGTGGTAGAAACAGTGATAGAAGTTATGTTCTTATAGTACCAATCATAAGAGCATCAACCTTGAATATTAGTTCTCAGTCCATAGGCCAACTCAATATGTGGCCCTTCTGCTTCACACTTAGTCTGTCCTTGCACCCAAGAAGAAATGGAAGAAGCTAGAGACTTACCGAGGACAACAAATTGGATGGTGAGATTTTTAGAGAGACCATGCTTCGGGCTCCTCAAATACAGTGTAAAGTTCCCAGCATGCTTCGGTCTTACATCTCTGATGATTATCCTGTACCTCTCCAAATCTAAGTCATAGCAGTCATTGGCTTTGATCAGATGGCCATCTTTGTACCTTTTGGTCCAGAAAAAATGGGAATGAAAAACAGCTGAGACAAAGGGATAGAGGGCATCACATTTCAGAGCAAATTTAACTTTAAAATTTTAATTTAGAGTTAAATATTCTGGATGTTCAGGCCAGTTCAGGCCTCTCTGCCCAAGTGGAATGTTCCCCACTCATCCATCAATTGGATTGTCTCCACAGTATAATTTTCAGTACAGGTAGTCCTTGACGTACAATGATTTGTTTAGTGATGGTACAAAGTTACAACAGCATTGAAAAAGTGACTTATGACCATTTTTCACATTTATGACCTTTGCCACTTCCCCGTGGTCATATGATCAAAATTTGGATGCTTGGCAACTGACTCACATTTATGACAGTTGCAATGAATTAAGAGTTAAACTACCATGTTATTTGCAATGCAGGGATGGATAGGGACGAAAAACCGATCAATGTTACAGCATAAGCCATTTTTCTTTCTGCTCCTGTTGGCAGGGATTGAAAACTGCTGGCAATTTAGGGGAAAGGTGGTTTTGAAAAGGTGCTTTTCCATCCTTGGAGTTAAAGAGCTGGAGAGGGGAGCCAATGACTAGTGTCAGTTGCAGGATTTGGAAGACATTGCCATTTTGTGGGTCTTGCGCAGGCATGGGAGAGCCACAGAATGTCTTCCTGAAAATCCTACGTCTGGTTCCTTGGTCACTTTCTCTGTTGGTTCTATCAAATTCAGAACTCTGTTCTTAGGGAGATAAGGCCTGGAGTTTGGATATAGAAAAGCAGAGTTGGAAGGGACCTTGGAGGTCTTCTAGTCCAATCCCCTGCTCAAGTAGGAAACCCTATACCATTTTAGACAAGTGGCTATCCAGTCTTTTCTTAAGAGCCTCCAATGATGGAGGCACCCATGATTTTTGGAGACAAGCTGTTCCACTGGTTAATTGTTCTCACTGTCCAAAATTTCTCCTTAGTTCTAGGTGGCTTCTCTCCTTGATTAGTTTATTTTCATTATTTCTTGTCTTGCCTTCTGGTACGTTGGAAGAAAACCCTCTTCTTTGTGGCAGCGGTGGTATCATGTCTCCCCTTTTCACAAGACTAGACATACCCAATTCCTGCAACCATTCTTCATATGTTTTAGCCTCCAGTCCCCTAATCATCTTTGTCGTTCTTCTCTGCATTCTTTCTAGAGTCTCTACGTTTTTCTTATAATATGGTGGCTGAAACTGGATGCAATATTCCAAGTGCAAAGGCATTGCAAATGGTGTATTTGCAGTTGTTTATTTACATCTCTGTAGTCTTATGATAGTCCTATGCTTATCACCACAATTGGAACCAGGATTATCTTTGCTAAGCAAGGCAGTTTTTAAGAGACTCACGCAGTCATTAAGCAAATCTGGCTTCCCCAAATGACTTTCCTTGACTTTGCTGGAGGTCGACAAATGACCCTGGATTGCTGCAATTGACAAAAGCCAAAATTTTGATCACATGACTGTGGGGATGCTGTGATGGTCATAAGTGTGAGAATTTGCCATAAGCCAATTTCTTCACTACCACTGTAACTTTGAACCATCGTTATTGAACAATTATAAGTTGAGGACTACCTATACATAAAATGGCTAACAGACTGAATGAAAAGTTACAGTTGTAAAAAGTGACTATAGAAGATTAGTTCCAGGAAACTGTTTTCTAAGTCACGAAGAGTTCGCGCAGAAATAGCTCAGTCTGCCAAACCGATTTCTTCCAGGCTGTGGCCCTGCACATTTCATGTGATGGAAAAGAAACTGCTTTTAAAACGTTTTGCAAAGGAGAAGAACATTTTGTGAAATGGCTGAGATGAGTCATTGGCTTCTTGCGCTGAACATAGTTCTAAGCGAGCTAAGACAAAAGAGGTTGCATGCATATCCTGTCTTGTACTGATTTATAACCTGCAGGTTTATTGATTTATTTGTATCCCACCTTTCCCTGTTCCATTCCAAGGAAAATCCTCCAGAAGAACCATCTTAAGTCAGGAAGCAAATACAGCCAGAGAGAAAGGACTGTAAAAGAATAGCATGGAAACAGAAGGAAGGCAACAAATAACCTCATGAACTTGATCCTCATGAAACAATAAAGTAAACTCAAGAACAAATAAATCCTCTGGCACCCCAAATGAGTGAAGAGAAAGAAAAGCTTGTCTTGTCTTGCAAATAGATAGATTTTGGTATGAAGGTACACAAGGAGAGGCCTTATTGAATGCCATGGGTTATTGTTAAGGGTTGGGCTTGGACCAAGAAAGTCCAGATTGAAACTTTTATTCAATTATTAGCCCTCCCAGGGCAACTTTCCTCATAGATCAAATTATTTATTTATTTATTTATTTATTTTTATATATTTTGTCAAGTGATTGTAAGACAACAGGTATATGTATAAACATAGCTATGAACACATGAAATGGATACATAGAAAAATAAAAGAAACAATTGGACAGGGACGGTAGGCATGTTGGTGCTCTTATGCACGCTCCCTACAGACCTCTTAGGAAAGGGGTGAGGTCAATAGTAGAAAGTGTAAGGTTAAAGTTTTTGGGGTTTGGGGAAGAAACCACAGAGTCAGGTAGAGGCTTCCAGACATTGACCACTCTGTTGCTGAAGTTGTATTTCCTGCAATCAAGTTTGGTAAGATTAACCTTCAGTTTGTATCTATTGTGTGCTCTTGTGTTGTTATGGTTGAAGCTGAAATATTCATTGACAGGTAGGACATTGCAATGTATGATTTTATGTACTATACTTAGATAGGACTGGAGGTGACGTAGTTCTTGATTTTCTAGGTCTAGAATTTCAAGTGGTGGCATAAGGTATTCTACAATGAGTAGAGGAGTAGAGAACTCTTCTTGTGAAATATTTCTGGACTCTCTCAACTGTGTTAATATCAGATATGTTCCAGACTGATGAGCTGTATTCAAGTATTGGTCTGGCAAATGTTTTGTATGCTCTAGTTAGTAGTGTGATATTACCAGAGAAAAAGCTACCTAGGATTAGGATATAGAGATAAGCATCTCTTAATGCTTTTTTGGCTATGCAGTTACAATGGGCTCTAGTGCTAATTAGAGGAAATTATGTACAAATTATGAAAAAATAAAGAAAGAAGGAAAGAAAGAAAGAAAGAAAGAAAGAAAGAAAGAAAGAAAGAAAGAAAGAAAG
>BLBF01000058.1:22086844-22125827 GCA_015471245.1 Laticauda colubrina
AAGAAGAAGAAGAAGAAGAAGAAGAAGAAGAAGAAGAAGAAGAAGAAACAATTGCAATTATACTGCTTCCCCAAATCTGATTTTACTGCAGTTTAGGAGCTCCACCTTAGTCCTTACCAAGCCACATCTGGAGGAGGGAAAGCATCAACCTTCCAAGCCAGCTTCTGTACTTTTTGTCCTGCATTGGCCTCATAATACAGTTGTTGCCTCTTTTTGACAAAATTAATGAAAGCTTGTTCTTCAATAAATGAGAAAAAGAATAGAGTTAATTCCTTTTCAAAACCATCAGATTTTTTTTTTTTTGCTGGACATTAAAATAACACATATAAAAGAACAAATCAGAAAAGAAGACAACCAGGCAGATGTGAAATGGGAAAAACAAGAAACTGGCCATGGTTACAGATTTAAAGCATGTGAACATTTTGCATATGTGCAGTGAAATTTTATTAATTTGAGTCTGAGGTATGGTTTGATCTGAAGACAATTGTGAAGAAGATCCAATGTATGAAAGCAACAGGGACATTTTAGAAACATCCATTCTAAAGTGAAGGCAATAATAATATACAGGCACTATCTTTTCTGGACAGTATTTCTTTTAACCCTTGAATTAATGGTTTTTTTCATAGCATACAATCCATTTTTTCCTGACCCACAATTGGGTAATTATTAAAATATATCATAAACACACAGCAGCAGATGGTCCATGACCAGGAAGTGTGATTTCTGTTTGACTTCAGCTGTGAACATGATATTTTTCAAAATGACAAGACATTATGAAACAATTCTGGAATTTCTTGAAGATATTACAAGAATGAAAAGGTCTATCATTCCTTGGGTGATCTGGTACTCGTACTTCTCAACTTACGACAGTTCATTTGGAGACTGTTCAAAGTTACAACAGCCCTGAAAAAAGGGACTAATGATCACTGTTCATATTTATGACCGCTGCAGCAATGCCATGGTCATGGGATCAAAATTCAGACCCTTGGCAACTGATTCATATTAACAACCATGTTGCTAACTTAACAACTGCAATGCTCCATTTAACAACTGTAGTAAGAAAGGTTGTAAAAGGAGGCAAAACTCACTTAACAAATGTCTCAATTAGCAACATAAATTTTGTACTCAATTGCGGTCGTAAGTCAAGAGCCACCTGTACTTTCAAGTCATACATAGGTGCAACTTTGGAATATTGTGTGATATTTTCCCTGGATGGACCTCCTGACTAGATTGGGGTCTAAAACTGATGATACCATGATGAATGGCGATGCTAAACCATAGAGAAAGTGATATAAGCCAGAGTTTCCTCACCTTGGTAACTTTAAGGTATATGGACTTCAACTCCCAGAATTCCCCAGGCAGCTTTGTTGGTTGAAGAATTCTGGGAGTTGAAGTCCATACACCTTAAAGTTGCCCAGGTTGAGAAACACTGATATAAGCAATCACGAAGTTGGTGGAACAGAGGACACCAGTTATTTTTATCCATCAATGTTGACAATATTTGTTAAAAAATAAATAAACACCTCTCAACATCAAGCAACAACTTCAAGGTAAGTTAACTGAGTTGAGGAAGTTGGAAATGCTGAATCTGCTGCCTCTGGTGATGAATGAGCATTTTAAGTCATCACTGAGTTGAAAGGATTGAGAAGGGAGCTATGTTGGTTTTGCCAGGGTCTTATCAGCAAGGAAGAGTCTCCTAAAACAGTGATACCAGCAGCCTATCAATATACCAGCTTGCAGAAAAATGGCATGTTCTGACTGTATCTCTTTTGACATCTTGGTTTTCCCATTTTTGTGATCATTCTTACTGAATATTGTGACTGTAGTATTGACTTCTATGCCTCCTTTGCCCATATTGAACACTTGGCAGATGTAATGCCCTTTGTCTTCCATTGTGACATTTGGGATAGTCACACTGCTAGAGCTTTCATAGACATTCTGGTCAAACTTCTTTCCTGTCCTTAGTTCCTAGAAAAGAACAAGAGAGAGGCATAGAAAAATGTCCACCGAACTCAGTTTAAAAGGATCTCAAAAACGAAGCTATAAAGGGGAGTATCATGGTATCTTTTGCTATATGTGTGCATGGTAGGATTGATGGGAGTAGACTTCAAGAGCTGTGGTGGTGTAGTGGTTATATATTGCAGTATTGAAGACTAACTGTGCCCATTGCCAGCAGCTCAATCCTGACCAGCTCAAAGTTAACTCAGCCTTCCATCCTTCTGAGGTTAGTAAAATGAAGACCCAGTTTGCTGGAGGCAATGCTGACTCTGTAAACAGTAATGAAGCGGTATGTAAGTGCTAGTGCCAGTGCTAGTGCTAGCTAAGAGTTTTAGAAGGTGACTAGGGATTTCCTTCTTTCTGTTTTAAGGTTTAAAAGACTATACTGTACCACCAGGTATTTCAAGGAGTAATTTCCTTTTCTGGTTTCAAAAAGAGATCCAATCCTTTAAAGTGTTTTTCTATCTTTTAAGCATATTTATGTTGGGGTTATTAATCATTCTTTCCATGCTTATTTATACGGACCCAAGAATTTTCAATAGACTTGCCCTGATGTTGAAGTAGTCTTCAACTTACAACAGTTCATTTAGTGACCATTTGAAGTTACAATGAAGTTACAATGGCACTGAAAAAAGTGACATGATCGTTTTTCACAATGGTCATTTTTGACCATTGCAGCATCCCCATGGCCACATGATCAAAATTCAGACACTTGGTAATTGGTTCATATTTATGATGGTTGCATCTCCTGGGGTCATGTGATCACCTTTTGCAACCTTCTGACAAGCAAACTCAATGAAGAAGCTGTGCTCACTTAACAACTGTGTTGCTAACTTAATAACTGCAGTGATTCACTTAACAACTCTGGCAAGGGTGGTCATAAACCCTTGGACAACAAAGGGGCAAAACTCACTTCAAAAATGTCACAAATCTGGTGCTCAGTCGTGCTCATAATTCAAGGGCTACCTGTAGTGAAAGCCCCTTGGTCAACAAAGGACAGTTGAATAGTTATTTAAGAAAGCTAACAAATGTTCAGCAGATTCATTTCAGAAGAACCAAGGAAACAGATCTTGAGAAAAGAGAAAACACACTTGGAGCAGGCCAAGGTCTTCCATCAACTAAGAGACTCACCCTGTCTCTTGGAAATTTCCAAAAAAATTGTAACCGTCCATTCCAGTACAACTGCCCTTTACATTCCAACCTAAGGGTTTCTCCAACCAAGAGTTTTTGGGGAGTTGCTTTCACAACCACGTTCCAAATCCGCATCTCTAAAAGAAATAAGAAAGTCAGTGATCAAGCATCTCCTCCAGCAACATTGAGTATCACATACAGAATCAACATATTTGATGGCCCTTCAGTCGTATCTTTTAATGGAGAGCATCTAACTTTGAGGAGTGTTTATGGAGGCAAACGCATTTGAGTTCCATAACTGGAATCAGGCTTAGTGCAGAATATATAGATAGTCCTTGACTTACAACAATTTGTTTAGTGATCATTTGCAGTTACAATAGCATTGAAGTGACTTATGACCATTTTTCATAGTTATAACCGTTGCAGCATCCCCATGATCAGGTGATTTACATTCAGATGCTTGACAACTGTTTCATATTTATGACAGTTGCAATGCCCTGGGGTCCTTTTTGTGACTTTTTAACAACCGAACTCAATGGGGGTGGGGGATTGGTTGGGATTCACTTAACAAATGTGACAAGGAAATAAATGGGGGCAAAACTTGCTTAACAAATGTCTTACCTAGCGCCATCAATTTTGGGCTCAATTGTGGTCATAAGTAGAGAACTACTAGTAGTCCAGCAATGGAAAATTATGTCCTAAAAGGACATTTTCAGCACCTGGAGCAATCCACTCACCCACTTTTGAAGTCAAGTAAAGTGTCTCATATTGGGCCTCGTTGACTGTAGCAACACATTTGATCACTCTATTAAAGAACTCAGTGGAGGGTGAAGTGATTGTGAATCCTTTCTTTGGGTCCCATTCCTTCGTCTCATAGGTGAGAGGATAGGGAGATTGATGCTAAAGAAGAAAAAGCAAATATAAAGATAGTACTTTTTGTCTGAGATAAAACTACTGTCAAGACTTTCACCTACATTCAGCTTTGCTCACAATTTGAGAAAGAATAGGGGTATGGTGGCTGGAATGCAAGGGTGATGGGAATGGCATCCAAGCATCCTTGGTTCTCATGAGACATTGCTCTCCCCTCAAGGATACCCCGAGCAGTGTGATCATCTGGTTCCCATAACAAAATGAACAGAAAGAACAGAACAGAACAGAACAGAACAGAACAGAACAGAACAGAATAGAATAGAATAGAATAGAATAGAATAGAATAGAATAGAATAGAATTCTTTATTGGTCAAGTGTGATTGGACCCACAAGAAATTTGTGTTGGTGCAAATGTTCTCAGTGCACATAAAAGAAAAGAGACATTTGTCAAGAGTCAAGAATCATCAGGTACAACACTTAATAATAGTCATAGCAATAAGCAATCAAATAAGCAATCAAATCGATTTGGTGGATGTAATGGACTTTGGGTGGTCTATGTGGAAAGGAGGAGTGAATTATGTATGCTTTTGTGCAGGTAGTTCCAAGTTCTGTTCAGACCCATCTCTTGTCCCTATTTCTTCACTTAAGGAGCAATGAATCACTCATTGTAATTCTTCAATTCAATCACTGTCATCTTCAAATACAACCTCAGAGATTCTGCCTGAGATTCTGGATTAACTCTAGATTGCTGCCAATCAAGTCAAGAATACTGAATTATACTGATTAATGGATCGTATCAGTGGTGGGATTCAATTATTTTTACTACCAGTTCTGTGGGCATGGCTTGGTGGGTGTGGCAGAGGAAGGATACTGAAAAATCTCCAGTCAGAGGTGGCATTTGCCAGTTTTATTTTATTTTATTTATTTATTTTTATTTGTCAATTGCTTACAAGATAATAGATGTAAATAAAAACATAATTATGAATATATGGATACATATAAGAAAAATAAAAAATATATATAAAAGAACTATTCAAAATTTCCACTACCAGTTCTCCAGAACTGGTCAGAACCTGCTGAATGCCACCTCTGGATCGAATCAATTGCTCTGTCCAATATACCATAACCATAAACTAACCCAGTGCTTCTCAACCTTGGCCAGTTTAAGATGGGTGGATTTCAACTGCTAGAATTCCCCAGCCCTACATGTTGCACAAAGCCAACCACATGGCTAGTTTCTGGATCAATATACCCTAACACCTAGAAATTGGGAACAGTTAAGTGAGTCATAATTTTCTTAACATGGTTAAGTGTAGTGTGCAGTTATACAGTTATCATAAGCTAGCTTTCTATGATCTGAATTTATATTACTTTATTTTGGGCATCATGCGTTATTTCAAGAGAGAGTTTTAAAAGTGTATGCAGTATAGCTAGGTAAAAAAATAAATTTAAGCAGCCAAGCAACAGTATGATAGTTTTTCTTAACAGCACGAAAGGACAAGAGAAAGAACTTCTGGGTGGACCTGCATACTAGATGTCTGAACTATCTTCATCATCCTTATTAATTCTGGTTGGTGGAATGATGAACAGACATTAGTCAGTCTTCAAGTTAATCATGAGAACCTAGCCCCTCTGGTTTGTAAACCATGATTTTTTCCTTGGTGCAGGAGTCTCCCAACTTCGCAATTTAGGACTTGTAGAGTTCAGCTCCCAGAATTCTGGAAGTGGAAGTCCACAAGTCTTAAAGTTGCCAAGTTTAGAAGGCTCTGGCTTTGTGTAACAACTGTTATTTCCTTTTCCAGGATGACAATCTGCCATGAACTACAGCTTGCATATGTATCTGGACCTTGTACAAGCTTCACAAGTGCATCTTGCAAAATCTTGCCTACTGTAGAGGGACTAGCATTCTATGTTCCTGGAACAAAAAGCAGAGTTCCTCCTCAACAGTAAGGGCTATCATCGGTCAGTTTCCTGTCCCAGCTGTTTGGGCTGGAACAACAAAGATATCTGGAATCCTGCTATGTCCCTCTGTAGTTTGGTCTGCTTCATTTTCTCACTTCCAGGGTCTTCCTCCATCCTGACTTATCCTTCATGCCCTATAATGAACTTTGTCTCGCGTACCTACAAGGTCCAATCACTGCTGCCCCAAAACTATGGATGTTATCATCACTGGCCACTGAGACCTGTTCTTCCAACTTGTGTCCTTATAATCCCCTGGAAAAGACGACATGAGACAGTGCTTCATGTTAAGCCAAGCTATTCATTCTTCTATGTTGGCTGCAGCTTGAAGAGGACTTTGGATTAAAAGTTGGGGCATTGAAGCTGCAGAATAACAACCAAGCAAGCAGTGTAGTCACAAAAGTTTAATTTCTAGTCTTACAAATGTTTTCTCTTCCGGACCATACAATAGTACTATATTTCAAGGGAATAAGGGCAGAACTCCTATTTCTTTCTCTTGTAGGGAGTGGGGATAAGGTAGTGGCCTTTTATGCAAGTTGACATAGAAACCCATTTGTCTTCTGGGTATTTCTATAGGTGAGGAAAGGAAACTGTTTAGAAGCAACAGTGTGTTTTTCTTGGTTATCTCTCTCTCTCTCTCTCTCTCTCTCTCTCTCTCTCTCTCTCTCTCTCCCTCCCTCCCTCCCTCCCTCCCTCCCTCCCTCCCTCCCTCCTCTATTTCTTGTCTGTCTCTTTCTCTCACACCAGCCAGATATCTAGTTATGTGGTATTTATTTCTCTATCACTAATATTTGTCTGTCTTTCTCTCTGTCTCTCTCCCCTTCATATTTTTCTTTTGCTATAAAAATATTTTTACTGCTTTTAGATGGTAATTTCATTGTAAAAGGCAAAGAAGAGAAAATTGAATTGGCCTCATCTTCATTTTAGGATGAAGGTTATTCCTAGTTTGCAGTCAAAACGAAGATTTAGTGGATCATGCTAAAAATGATTTGTTAAGGTATCCCAAAGTGGCTGGAGTTGGCAGCATTAAACCGGAACACATTTTTGAAAAGGAAAAAAATCCCATAATCTAATGACTGAAGGAGCCCTTTCTATATGCATCCCATGTAGAAATTGGGGAAGGGCTTTGAGATTGTAAGCCTCCTTGATTTTTCTGACTCTCTCCCCATGGACGACCCTGCTCCAATAGATCCTTTTCCTATATTAATAGCATTTTTGGCAAAGTGTCATGGCAGTTTAGGGCAAACTTGAGTGATTCCGAGCAGTCTTAATTTCCTTTCTGAGGTTTCCCCAGGCCCCCTGGGGAGGAGGAATAGCCTACATGGTTTTATTCTACATTAATTTTAGATATATATTATATATGTATTGTGTGTATCTTCAAAAGCCTGAATTTCAAGCCCAGCTCTAGCACTAATCAGAATCAGCTGACATAAAGAATTAGCTTCTTTCTAGCATTAGCAACCCATTCAATTTCCCATAAATATCTAAGGAGGATAGAGTGCAGTCATTTTGGAGTATAATGGAAACATCAGAATTGTAATTTACAAGGGGCAAACTATGTTGTTTCAGAAATGTTGAAGCTGAATGGTGCTGAACATTAAAACTCTGCATTTGAGGATCTCCTGATGATCAGATTTAAAATATATCTGTACAGAAATTATATATATATATATATATATATATATATATATATATATATATATATGATGGATAGACATACACCCCCCACATTTCACATATTAAATGAAATTGCTTGTGCAATATTCAAAAGTTGTTATGAAAGGAGAAAAGGAGCCGCAGCTGATTTTACCCCAACCTTCAAAAGACCCTAGTGCTATTTTTCCTCCCTCTCTTTCCTGCCATTTTATCTATGAGTAGTTATTAAATTTGGAGGAGGATGTTCTAAATTTGTCAAACCATCAGGCTCCTTCCTTCCTTACCCCCACTTCAGTTTCCTGTGAGTAAAGGAAGCCGCCAACCCGGCTCCACACGTAGTATTTCCAGACAAGGCCAAAATAACAAGCCAGCTTTCCTTAAATGGGAACAGAAAGATGGGCGCCCAAGGTAAACACACCTCTACAGAAAGCCTTATCCGCTTTTCTGGAGATGTCTCTCAAGCCAGCGGAAGAGACCCCTTCCTTTCGGGATCTGAATGTCAGCCCCCACCCCACCCCTTCTGTCTTTTTCAAAGGAGGAAGAACAGTCTTTGGCCAAGACGTCCCAGCAGCCTAAAATGGAAATATCTACCCATCCTTCTGAAGGTCTAGGACAAGGTCCCAGTTCAAGACTGAGCAACAAATGAAAAAGGGTTGACTCGGTTCCAAAGATGGGAAAGATCAGAAACCAGGCTTCTGAACTCCTTGCCCTTTCCTCAAGAAGATGTTATCTTCAGGTTTCAGAGTGGCTGCTAAGCTGGTATTAATTCTCCATATATTTTGACAAAAGTCAATAGAGATGTTAAGCCAACACTTTCAGGAAGCCAAAGCTCTTGCTACACCAACCAAGAAGGAGAGAGAAGAAAAAAGTCAAGAATGGGTTTAATTTCAAGATTATGAAAATGTGTGTACTTCTGTGTGTGTGTGTATGTTTTGAACTGAGTACTTTGTGAAGGGAAATTGCTCTCTTTGTAAGAAGGTACTGTTTCATTAAAACTAAAGAAGTTTCTCATTCTTGCCAATTTTTATTACTTTGGTAGCTACCAAATATTATGAGTAAAATGCCACTACTGTTAACCATCAAATATTACCAGCTCCCATTACCTGTTTAGTTATACAGAGCATCAAATACCACCCCACAACAACTCTAAAACCCATGGTAAATACCAACAATCAAACACAGATGAAATGGCCATTATTAGTTTGTATTCAAGACTTTGAGATTGGCTAAAGATCATTCTATATCAAAAACAGCTTTTAAGAAGCAAAGGGTGACTTCTGGAAAAAATTTGCCTCATGAGAAGAGTATGAAGCAGCTTAATACACATAATTATACTCTTTGAAGTACAGTGGAATTCTGCTTATTTGTCAGCTTCTTTACTCCACAGAAAGAATGACTGTGAGTTAAACCTACATGATAGCAAACTCAGCTATGGTAGGACAAATTTTATGGTGGTTTTCCTAAAGCTGTTTCATAGCTAGAGGCAGAGAAAGTGCTAGTGCTGTACAGCAGTATTTTTTGGTATGTATATCTGCTTCACTTTAAAATTCCCAAGGCTGACCATCTAATCTGAGGAAGCCTCATGAGGGCTTCTCTTGAGGTTGGAGGAAAGAGGGGGAAACCAGGGAGGCTGTAGGCCACTGAGAGGACAATAGTACAACAAAAGGCACAACACTCACACACAATCCTGAGAATCATAGGGCTGGAAGGAACCTTAGAGGTCTTCTAGTCCAACACCCTGCCCAAGGCAGGAGTCCTATCCCACAAAAATGGTTGTCCAAACTTTTCTTTAAAATCTCCAGTGATGGAGCCCACACAAGGAGGCAAGCTTCTTGGACTTCCAGTTGTTCTGTTGTGGTCAAAGCGGAATCACTTCAAGCTCTCTTGTTGGAGAGTTCCAATTGGTATCGGAACCACCCTGGAGGGGTAGTGAAGAAAGGGGGAATCAGTTGGAGAGTTGAGGGGATCTCCCCTCCCTGACAAGAAAACCCCTCTCCAAAGACAAATTACAGAGGGGTCAGAAATGAAAACAGGAAGCAGTCCAGAAAATAAGACTGTGCTGGAGAGGTGAAGTTGCGAGTGGAGTGTGAACCAGGCTAAACATTTGGATATTAAGGTATCCCAGAATTAAGAAATAAAGGAACTTTTTGGATCAAAGTGCATAGAAGGGGTGACCAGAGAGAGAAAGAAGGAAATTGGAACTCATAAAACTGGCTTTGAATGTTGAAAAAAATTAATTTGGAAGTGAAAATTTAGAGGAAAATATTTGATCACAAAAGGCTTGGAAATTAAATTGGATAATTATTGGATTTTTGGCACTAAATAAGCATAAGTAAATGCTGGAATTGAATGTCAGGAAAAGAAATAATAGCTAATAACTGGAATAGTGAAATTAATAAAAGTTTTATTTAAAAAAAGAAGGAAGAAGTGAAAGAAAAGGTGGAGCATGGAAATAAGAGCACCAACTAATGGCACAGGAAAAATTTCAGTGACTTTTAAAAGTGTTTAGTCTTTTTGAAATTGACTTGGAACTTAAAAGAAAATGAGAGGAACTTCATTATAATAAAATAAAAACCCTGAAAAGTGAAACAATAGAATACTACAAAGGGTAAGACTTTTGAAGAAATTGCTTTGGAACTACCCGGTGACATTGGAAAAACGCTGGAAAAGAAACCAATCAATGACTCATGGACATTGCTTGTTGAAATTAAACATAAACAATTCTACTTGAAATAATTTACTGGACATTTGGACTGGATATAATTAAGGAATGGGAAAAAGGAGCATCCTAAAAAAGGGAAGAATTATTTGTGGAAATGAGACTGGATTTACAAGATCTGAAAGATGATGAAAGCAAATCTGGAAAAGTCCAGCGATATATTACAAAAATTAGAAATGGCAATTCAGATGGAAGAAGAACGAAGAGAACCAGAAATAAAGAGGAAACCAGCTTTGAAGATCAAATGGAACAATGAGCATTCAAACGGGGGGAAATTAAAATTAATAAGGTGGTGATAGCGAAACGGGGAATGGTTCAGAAATCTAAACAAAGGAAAGGGAAAAAGCAGAAGAGGGAATTACAGAAAAAATATCGAGAGAGGGAGGGGGATAAAATAGATGACTGCAATAAGAAATGGAGGGAAATAATAATGGGGAAAGGGGGAATTAAGAGAAAGGACCAGAAAATAAAGAGAAACAGAAAGCAAACAAGAATGAAAAGAAATTATATTGTTAGGAAGATGAGAGACAATGGGTAAAAGAATAACAGGGAAAGAGATTCTGCAAGGTAATGTCTTGTGATATATAAGAATAAGGATTTAAAAATGGATAAGATTGGAACTGATTTTTTTTTCTTTTTTCTTTTCTTTGATGATTATTGTAATACCAGATATAAATTTTATTGAAATAGACATTTGATAATCAGCAATGTGTAAAATTAAAATAAAATAATATAATGCTTTAATGTTTAAAGTGTGGCTTCACTGGTGCGCTATTAAGCAGTGCTATTACTTCCTGTGATCTTGATGCTATTTCTCTGTTAATACAGTCTTGAACCACATTGTCTTTTTTGGCAGCTGCAGCACAGTGCTGGCTCATACTTAAGCAGTGTTCCATCTAGATCCATTTCACAGGCATTACTTAGTTGCTTTATAAAGAAGAACTGAAACAATATTATTCTCCACTCTCAAGAATGTCATCCAAATTCTATTCTTTTCCAAAGAAAATTGGAAAGCAGGTTCTATTAAGTGAGAACCAATAGGAAAAAAGGGAGAGAGAAAAATTCCACATGGCATAAAATTAAAGCACCCTCATCTTAGGGCTGGTGCCTTGTATTACCTTGCCATAAAACAATTCTGCTTCTCCTTCTGTCTTTCAACAAGTGCAACTCAGGGAAGAATCATATTCTACCTCCTTCTTTTCAAGAGTACCCAGAAAATTTTCAAGAGCACCCAAAGCCATCTTGAAATCCTAATTTGGAGAAATTTTGGATTTTGCTTCAATCTAAATCATGGTTGAAGATCAGGATTCTGGTTGAGAATAATGGATCATTTCTGAGGTGGATCCCTTCTGGAATAGATTCCAGAAAATGTTCTTCCGGGGTAAAAAAAGAGCCCAGAATAAAACACAAATAGAAATTGCACTTATCTAAGAAACTCTTCAAGATATGCCCAAAATACATAATCTTCCTTTTGCTGTCATGCTTAAAATGTTTGAAAATCAACAGCTAAAAGGTGCCCATTACTGAGTAAATTAATCCCCATTTGTCCATTTATCAATAGTTACCCTTGAAAGCTAACCTATTTGATGAAGTTTGTGAGAAGATTCGGAAATAAACTAAGACAATGTAATGCTTACCAGCAGCAGCTCCGGTTTGATCTCTGGGGAAGTGACACGACATGGTACATTGATAGCTTCTGTATTGTTGTGCACATTGATGAGGTCTGGAATTTTTGGGTGGGGTTGCACAAAAGGCTGTGACTGATCTGCAGGGACAAAAAAATGGAACATCACAAGTGTGTAGAGAAGCCTGTTGAGTTGCTTGATAGAAATTACCTGCTATTCATCCTTAATTTTTATACCAAAAGTAGAATAGATTATGAGATTGTGATTCTGACTTAGATCAGCTGTTGAGGCTTAGTTAATCATTTTGGGGAGAAAACATTGGCAAAGCCAGATTCACTCTTTTTCAACTCAAATATAACACTATATTCTAATATTTACCAGCTGAAAATAGCATCTGAAACCATGGAGATATCTTATGCTAGGAAATTGATAAATGCAACCAGCTTGCAACTTAGGTCTTCAAGCAATGTTACTTTCCTTGCTTATTTTAGTTCAATTGTTTATTATAATCATACATAGAAACCATAACAAATAAAAACACTCAGTAAATATACAATTAAAAATTCTAGTATAAAATAATAACAACTAAAATCTATGATAAAATCCAGTCCATCAATTATACATGGCCTAACTATACTAAAATTACAATCCATAAAATGTGTGGCCTGTTGTCAGTTTAAAAGGGAAAGGAATGAGCAGTGCAAAGGATTTGCCACATTTGTTGTATAACATAACTATAGTGGATTAGACATGTGTTTCCGATGAATCCCCAGTGCTGCTCACAGAATCTGGCCACCTGTGCTGTAGTCATGGATTATTCATCCTTAAGCAGCCACTGAAGATACCTAGCAATTATTGGCAGAATGTGTTTTTTCCAAATCTCTCAGATCTTCAAGGAATGTTGCTTTCTTTGCTTATTTCCAATTTTTCTTGGAAAAGAGAAGGACACAATCACCCTTTCTTTGCAGGCACCTGGAACTTTCTCTCAATGTTAAAGAAAAAAAAAGGCAGTGATGAAACCAGTAGATCAGCACAATAAGACGTTTTTCACATAGGTGTTATTACAAAGACACAATCATGTTTTCAGCATCTACACTGCTGGACAGTTCCCTGATGCAACTCTACAGACAGCTTTGTCTGTTAGGGCGGAAACTACATTGAGGGGTCCTTGGTGTTCTCTGAGCTTTGATTGTTTTCTTTTTTTAATTTATTTATCTTGATTTCTCAATCGCTTACAAGATAATAGGTATAAGTATATACATAGTTATGAATACATGAAATGGGTACATATAAGAAAAATAAAAGAAACAATAGGACAGGGACGGTAGGCACGTTGGTGTGCTTATGCATGGCCCCTACAGACCTCCTGGAAAGGGGTGAGGTCAATAGTAGACAGTCTAAGGTTAAAGTTTTTGGGGTTTGGGGAACAAACTACAGAGTCAGGTAGAGTATTCCAGACATTAACCACTCTGTTGCTGAAGTCGTATTTTCTGCAATCAAGTTTGGTGCAGTTAACTTTGAGTTTGTATCTATTGTTTGCTCTTGTGTTGTTATGGTTGAAGCTGAAGTATTCATTGACAGGTAGGACATTGCAATGTATGATTTTATATAGATCGGACAGAAGGCAGCGTAGTTCTAGATTTTCTAGGTCTAGAATTTCAAGTCTGGTGGCATAAGGTATTCTGCAACAAATAGAGGAGTGGAAAACTCTTCTTGTGAAGTATTTCTGGACTTTCTTAACTGTATTAATATCAGATACATAATGTGGGTTCCAGACTGATGAGCTGTATTCGAGTATTGGTCTAGCAAATGTTTTGTATGCTCTAGTTAGTAGTGTGATATTACCAGAGAAAAAGCTGCATAGGATTAGGTTAACAACTCTTAATGCCTTTTTGGCTATGTAGTTACAGTGGGCTCTAGCACTTAGGTCATTAGAGATGAGTCCTCCAAGGTCCTTTACAGAGCTTGGATTATCAACAAGGTCTTGACTATTCAGCTTGTATTTTATTTTCTGATTTTTTTGCCAATATGTAAGACAGAACATTTATTTGTTGAGATTTGAAGTTGCCATTTGTTTGACCATTCTGATACATAGTCAAGATCTTTTTGAAGGGCAGCAGTATTGTCTGTGGTATTGAACAGCTTTACATCATCAGTGAATGCAGTTGCTCTTAATGTGATCACAGAGGTCTTTTTTGTGGAGTATGAAGAGAGTTGGTCCTAGAACATTGCCTTGAGGGACACCCAGTTATGCAGTTGTCCAGAGATTCTTGCAGATTTCATTACCCAAACTAGGTGACATCATCAGATGATATTCCCTCGTGGTAATAAAATGTCTGCAAGGAAACAACCAAGCTCAGAGAGCACCAAGGACCCCTCATTTCCACCCTGAGTTACAAATGGAATACTTTATTTAGCCAAATGTGATTAGACACACAAGGAATTTGTCTCCAATACAGAAGCTCTCAATGTACATGCATAACAAGAGAGTATAATAATTATAATAATGATACTAATAAGAGGGGGTAGTAGAAAAGATGAGAAGGATAATGGCTACTACATGGGTAAATATCCTTAGGCATAAGAAAGTTCTGTGGGAATTAGGTACTCAGCAGAGTGATGGCCCGGGGGAAAAATACTGTCCCTTATTCAGTTATTTTGGCATGCAACACCCTATAGCAATGCCTCAAAGGGAGGAATTGAAATAAGGGGAGGAATTGTGAAGGTTCTGTAGATATTTTCTCAGCCCTCTTTCTGAACCTTGCAGTATACAGGTCCTCAATAGAAGACAGGCTGGTTGCAATTGTTTTTTCTGCAGTCCTAACTATCCATTGAAGTTTGTTCCTGTCCTGTTGGGTTGCTGCATCAAACTGGAAAGTTATAGAGATACAAAAAACAGACTCAATAATTTCTTTGTAGAACTGTATCAGCAGCTCCTTGGGCAATCTGAGCTTTATGAGTTGATGCAGGAAGAACATTTTTGTTGTGCCTTTTAATGATGGTTCTAATGTTAAGCACTCATTTCAGCTCCTGGGAGATTATAGAACCAGAAACCTGAAGGATTCTTTTGCTGATACTGTGCTATATATAGTATAATACAGTAAGAGGTGGTAGGACAGGAAGGTTGTTTCTAAATATTCTTCTTAATTAAAAAAGTACATTCCAACCCAGCTTCTCTCAACTTGTGCCTTCCGGATATGTAGACATCAACTCTCATCAGCCATAGCCAGTGCAGCCAAGCTGAGAAATACATGTTGTTGTTATTGCTTTGGTTACAAGGTATTGCATTTCTCATGGGTGAGGATTGAGAATTACAGTGGTGGACTGACAAGGACACCCCATAATTGCAACCCCTTCGTTTTTAAAACTGGATTAGCTGACTTAATGGCTTACACAATATCTTACTGTCTCCCTCCTTAAAATGGAGCAATTTTTGGCAATTTCACAAATGAAATTCATTTTTGGAGTCAAAAGAGTTTGCAGAGCTAAAAAAAAAAATCTTAGCCATTTTAAGATGAATGGACTTCAGCTCCCAAAATCCCCCAGCCAGCTATGCTGGGAGTTGACATCCACCCCATACTGGATGGGGATTCTTTAGGATTCCACCCATCTTAAAGTGCCTAAGCCCTAAGATGTTTGGTTTGGCATTCCCATATGAGACTCCTTATAATTAGCACACAGTGACAATGGTTTTGCTGTAGTTTGTACTTTTAAAATTAGTCCTAGATGATGGAAGACAGATATCAAACAAACTGAGGAAATCATTGAGGCTGATCAGCATCACAAAAATTATCCTTCTCACCACTTGAGGGTGCAGTTAAGGTGAATTTACAACATTCAAGTATTGTACTTCTCTTGCTAATGGAACTCTACAAATGGTCTGTTCACTTTTACATCCAGGTTAGGGGAAATGGGGTGGGAGAAGACAAAACAGGTCAAAAAGAGTGGATATGGCTTCACCTTTATTGTTATTGAAAAAAAGGTGAAGCCATCCCCTCCCCCCTCCTCTTCATTTAATTCATGGGTGCATATCCTACCACTGTATATAATGAGCAAGAGAGGGAAAAGGAAAGAAAAAAAAAGGGAAAGGGGAAAAGGGAAAGGGAAAAGGAAAGGAAAGAAAGTGATGGAGGAAGAGGAGGAGAAACACTATGGAGAACTGTATGAAAGAAAGCCGAATTTTGAAAGTCGAATAAACAATGCAGTTTTCACAATTGCCTTCCTTCCTGATATTGTGGTGCACGTGAAATAATTTGCTTTGTAGGCACTCTCTGTTCAGAGAAACAAGGTTTAATACTGTTTTTGTGCCCTCAACCTTTGGAGACATTAACAGGAAGGGGTCCACATTGTTGCAAGGCTGAAGGCCCAGGCTGATTTTTACAGATGTAGCCAGTTCTTTAAATTAACTAAGTCTTAAGTCATTGTTTTTAGCTGGAGGTAGAACAGGGCAGGATATCTGAGTGAAAGAAGGAGGAGAGATAAGGAGAGGCAGCTTAATGGTTTCCTGACATTTTTAGCTCAAAATTACCCGCTTGGTGCTGATTTCTCACAGCAACAGGAGAGGGGTGATGAATGGCCTAGGTTTATCAGGACACCACATAAACCAAAGCATAGAAAAGCAAATAATCTGGTTGATTGTCTTTTTTTTCCTATGGGAAGTTTATCAACTCCTTCATGGAATTCACAAAATGACTCACAAAACTGAAATAGTCTAGAAACAAAATCTCTTGCTTCTGGATCTAGAATTGGCTTTAGTTAGTTACTCAAACTGCTGAACTTTTCAATCTTTTGAAAAGATGATGATGGATCCCAAACAGAAAACAGAATAAGAGATTTGGAAAAGACCTTGAAGGTCTTCTAGTCCAACCCTTATTCAAGCAGGAGTCCCTCGACCATTCCAGACAAACGGCTGTCCAGTCTCTTCTTAAAAAGCCTCCAGTGTTGGAGCAACCGCAACTTCTGGAGGCAACTTCTGTTTGATTGATCAGGAAACTTCTCCTTAAGTTGGATCACTCCTTGATTAGTTTCCATCTATTATTTCTTCTCTTGTATTCATTATTTCTTTTGGAAAATATGCCAATGCCTTCTTCTTTATGGCAGCCCCTCAAATATTGGAACAATGCTATCATGTCCCCAGCCCTTCTTTTCACTAGACTAGACATACCCAATTTCTGCAACTGTTCTTTATATATTTTTTATCCTTCAGCCCTCAATCATCTTTGTCAGTTTTCTCTGCACTCCTTCCAAAGTCTTAACATCTTTTTTATATTGTGGCGACCAAAAATGGATGCAGTATTCCAGTGGTCTCACTTAGACATTATAAACAGTAGTATCACTTCTCGTGATATTGTTTCCATCCCTCTATTTATGCAGCCAATGAATGTTTTGGCTTTTTTGGTAGCTGCAGCACACTCCTGGCCCATTTTAAGTATGAGTATAAACAATTTCTAACCTTCTAGCTCAGTGGTCCCCAAACTTGGTAACTTTAAGACTTGTGGACTTCAACTCCCAGAAAGCTATGCTAGCCAGAGAATTCTGGGAGCTGAAGTCCACAAGTCTTAAAGTTACCAAGTTTGGAGGGCTCTGTTCTAGCTCTTTCTTTTTGATACACAACTTTAAAAATGCTCTTGAAGATCATGTTAGCTATTTTCTGTCCCCCACTAGCAAGTCATGTTAGCCATGCTTGTGATTGGTCACATAATCCAAACCACCAAGAAGTCCCAAGCCAACTGCATTTGGACTGCAAACCTCCAGATGATGGCAGCTAGATGGCATCCAACCAAGTTTCAGTATCTCTTTACTGCCATTGTGATTTTTGTAATAGCTGTTGCTTTGGAACTATTATAGCTTATATTATTATAATTATAGCAGTTAGGCTCTGCCACCTTGGCAAAAGTCTGGAACCAAATAATGTTTTTGGGAAATCTCAGTGGGGCCCATTTCAGATTCAGTGTGATACAACAACTCATGCCACTCCCAGTAGGTAAAATGGTGGCATGCAGTAGTGATGGCATAGAATAGAACAGAATTCTTTTATTGGCCAAGTGTGATTGTACACACAAGGAATTTGACTTTGGTGCATATGCTCTTTGTATACATAAAAGAAAAGATACATTTGTCGAGATTCAAGAATCATCAGGTACAACACTTAATAATAGTCATTGGGTACAATAAGCAATCAAATCAGACTAGGAAACAGTCCAGGCATCCGTGGCACCTAGCGGTTTCATTCATTAGGGGAAGCGTGCAATGTCAAGATTCATATGCAAAAGGGGTGGAGTTTGCCTCATGAGATGATGATGCTTGTCACGTTATTTCCCTCCTCTGTTCCCCAACACCCCTCTCTTGTCTCTGACAAGTTTAATTTAAGGTGTCATGCAGGGGGATCTGCAGAGAATGGGTAAAAAGTCCAGACATCCTGTACATAAAACAGGCAGAGATTCAACCCTACCATTGTGGCCACCCTCTTCTCTTAGAATAATAGGGCTGGAAGGGACTAGAGTTTTTCCAATCCAATCCCTTGACCAAGGCAGGAGACATTGCACTATCTTGGTATATCTTCTTTAACCATACTCTGTGCCAGAGATAGCTCCTCTTTACTTGCGGACTTCAACTCTCAGAATTCTTGAGCCAGCCATGCTCAGGAATTCTAGGAGTTGAAGTCTGTAGGTCATAAAGGATCCATAGCTGCCCACCCCTGCTTTTTGGACACCCCATATAACACCCAAATGCATCCTAAGGAATGGAAAATGCAATAAAGCTTCTGACAGAAGAAAATGGAGAAAAACAAAATCTTCTTCTGGTCTATTTCTTTGCCCTGAAGCTGGAGAACACTTAACTTAAGTGTTTCCACACTCTTTGATGAGTCATAAGTACTATTGTCCAGCTACCACCTTGCATCGAAGCAGAAGGCCAGGCTGATTCATGCTCACTTCCTGCCCATTACCTTGTGATTCATTGACCCATTTGCTTCTGTCTCTTTCCTCTGAAGGAACCATGGGAGCTCCTTCCTGCAGGAGTCCCTTTCCTGGGACGCCTTTCAAAATTTCCCACCTGAGATGAAATGGCAACTCGGGGAGTATAACTGACGAATGAAATTTAGGGGGCCTACAGAAATAAAGGAAAGGAGACATCCTGCTTTGTGTGTCATTGAATAATGAAACTCAGTTAGTGTGTCATGATTAACTATGATTTATGGATCAAGCCACAGGGGATGGGCTGCAAACTGAGCCAAAGAATCAAGTTGATATGCTAGGATGGACAGAGGGCGAGGATGAGGAGGGTGATTTGGATTTCCTAAGGCTGTCCAGCTCCCCTAAGACTCCCAGCAGCTTATAATATGTGCAAAAACACAACTCAAAACCACAGAACAGCCTGGAGTAAAACAACTCTCCTCTCTCTCTCTCTCCAACACGTAAGAAAGATTTGTGTGACCTGCTCAGCAACAACCAAATAAATCCCATTGTGGTTTAATGGGGTGCACACATCAAGCCTATATAGCATATGTAGATCCCAGTAGTAAGCTTCATTAGTTCATCTTTCTGTGAAGTTTGAAATTTCTCCATGTCACCACATTATAAAAAAGATGTTGAGATTCAAGAATGAGTGCGGAGAACAGCAACTAAGATAATAAAGGAACTGGAGGCTAAAACATATAAAGAACAGTTGCTGGAATTAGATATGTCTAGTTTAATAAAAAGGACTAACATTCTTCTTGACATGATAGCATCTTTTAATATTTGAGGGGCATCATTGTGGACTTTTTAAAATCCCCCTCCCCCAAGCACTTTTGACTTGCAGCTTTCCTCCCCCCACTTCCAATCAATGGAAATTCTGCTGAGTGGAATTTTATCATGCTTCTGTTTCTCTCTCCCTTGCAGCCGGCTTTTATCAGTCCTCTTAAAGGAATTCAAGTCAATCTGGCATTCCTGTTTCAGGACTGGCTTCATTGGAGGAGTCTGCTTATTTATGGGCCTCACACAGGTGGGGTGGGAAAGAAAATGCTTTCCCATGAGAGTCCCAGGCTATTCTTCCCAGTGGCAGTGTGTGAGAACAATAACAAGCTGTATTTCAGCTCCACCTTGCATTTTTAGCCTGATGCTGAAGTCCCCCCATGTGCAGGTTTCAGAAGGAAGCCGCATTGCTCTGTCACAATGACCGGCTCAGCTTTTGTTTCTGTGTAGTTTTCTTGATCCGTTCAGGAGGGAATACGGAATCAGGAACCAGCCCAGAATAGGGAATTTTATTTTCCGTGCCCCAACTTGTAAATAGCGTGGCAATTTTTCTTTGAAAAGCTGCATATTTTTTTAACCTGGCCATTTGCAAACTCCCAGCGTATAATTGCAAGGCATCTACATAATTAGGTTAATTTGGAATAAATTTAAAATTAAGTCAATCTTGTTGCGGATCTGTCCACAGTTTTGAATCATTGGAATCCAGTAAGCAACTCATTGTTTTGGTGGCATGTTCTGAGAGCAAATTGGGGCTGAAGGCAACATAAGTCACCCAAAGGAAGGAAACCTATGTGCATAGATACACAGACAGGATGGGGCTTTGCATCACCCATCACTTTGGACTTGAGTGAACACACTTTTTCATGCTGCAAGAAAATGGAATGTGTTTGCACAACACGCCATAAGCATCTGCAGGACAGCAAAGAGGAGAGTGACTCCTCACATGCCCTGATGCCATTGTGCAATTCACACAAATTATATTGTTTGAGCAATGACAGTGTGTCTTCAGAAGTTGTGGATGCTCCAACACTGGAGGCTTCTAAGAAGAAACTGGACAACCATTTGTCTAAAATGGTATAGGGTCTCCTGCTCGAGCAGGGAGTGGACAAGAAAACTTCCAAGGCCCCTTTGAACTCTATTATACTGTTAGTATCTACACAACACACAACCTTCAGCTTCCTTTGCTTGTTTGTTTGTTTGTTTGTTTTCCTTTGGGCTACAGGCTGGTTTTATTTCTCCAACTTTGCTCTACCCAATGATGACAAGGATGGATGTCTCTCTCTCTCACACACACACACACATGCACATCATCCCCATTTCTGCTCCTTCAGCCCTTCCAAATGGACCAACCTTCTTGACCCGTGCTGGGTTTTAAAATGAAGACCTCCACCTGGCCTGCCTTCCTGCAAACTCCCCTTGACCTGCTAAGCCAGACAGTCTGTCTGCAAAGGCTTCAGAAAAGAAGGCAATCTCCATCTCCTTGGACTTTCCTGATATTTCACAGAGCCACCAACATTCCACAGAGCCCATCCATCCCGGGCTGGGATGGGGTGGTGGTGGTGCTTGCCATGGTTTTCTTTCCTTGAAGAAGTTGTGTATGGCTTGAAAGAGGCTAGAAGGGGAAGGAAGCAGCTTGCCTTCACAGCTCAAATATCCCACCCTGCCTTGACAATCTCCCATTTTATAAGCTGAGGGTGCTGAGTGGCCTGTCCCAGTTGCACTGTCTCCAGTAGTTTGACACCCCTGCTTTATATGAAATATAATATATGGAAATATTATTTAAATTTATTTAAATTTATATATATATGTGTATGTGTGTGTGTGTGTATGTATATGTTTTTTAAAGCTTTTGCAGGTACTTACATGTGTGCTG
This sequence comes from Laticauda colubrina, assembly GCA_015471245.1. Lineage (NCBI taxonomy): Eukaryota > Metazoa > Chordata > Lepidosauria > Squamata > Elapidae > Laticauda > Laticauda colubrina. The sequence goes on from BLBF01000058.1 coordinate 22,108,409, forward strand.
TTCAGCTTCCTTCGGGTATTATCCCACATCATTGTAGGCCAGCCTCGAATTTGAAACCAAAAGCTGTGAGACCACATCCATACAGAAGCCTGATGATGGCAGATGAGATTCTGCTGAAACGTTGCTACAACTTTGAAAGCACTACAATGATATGGGGTAATACCCGAAGGAAGCTGAACAGCACACACACACACACACACACACAACATATATATATATAATTATATAAATAACCGGCAAGATCATCAGGTGGATAATATTTCAACAAGGGAGTTCATCAGGGCTTCAGGTTCAAAAGTTGGCATTCAAAGACCAGTAGGAGCATTTAAGGTAGCATTTAAGGTAGCATCTGTCTGCACCTGGGGTTACCAGAATCAGGTTTTGATTGTATGCTACCCTTCTCTTGCTGTTATTCTAACTATGTTGTTCACTGTCTCAGTGGATTGGAACAGTCCATAAATACTCTTACTGAAGTAAAAGAGCAACTAAGATGATCAAAGGTTTGGAGACTAAAACATATGAAGAACGGCTGGAGGATTTGGGTTTGGCAACTCTAAGAAAAAAGAAGAACTAGAGGTGACATGATAGTAGTACTCCAATATTTGAGGGGCTGCCACAAAGAGGAGAGGATCAAATTATTTTCCAAAGCACCAAAAGGCAGGACAAGAAACAATGAATGGAAAACTAATCAAGGAGAGAAGCATCCTAGAAGTAATGAGAAACTTCCTAAAGTGAGAACAAATAATTAATGGAACAGCTTGCCTTCAGAAATCATGGGTGCTCCATCACTGGAAATTTGAAGAAGAGACTGGGCAGCCACTTGTCTGAAATGGTCTATGGTCTCCTGCTTGAGCAGAGGGTGGACTAAAAGACCTGCAAGGTGCCTACAAGCTCTGTTCTTTTCATATTCAAGCTGTCCAGCCCTTTCTTGGATTTGCATGGCTGTCCTTTGCAGATGATCCTGGGGGACAGAGCATGCTTGGATTCAGGAACTGGCGCTGTTTGTGCCTCTTTGTGGTGAAAGGTCTTTGAATTGGAAGTGCTCCGCCTCCCCTTCATAGACATAACTGATGCTTTTCTCTAGATGAAGTTTCCCTTGACTCTTGAGGCCATCAAAAGCCATGGGTTCAGAAGAGATTGGCTTCTGGAATGTTTTGATATCCCAAGCTAGCCTACAGTTTCCTGGGATTTCTGGATGAACTACAACTTCCATTATCCCTTCATCGTACCAGTTGGATATGGTAAAAGGCACTGTTTAACCCTTTGCTAGGATGGCAGACTGAAGAAAGTTGGATTTACTCAAAGCAATGTTGTCTCAAAACATGGACTGGCAACCCCAAGACATTTTTGGATTCCTCTGGATTTGTAGACTCCAGCGCCCCGTAAAATCTTAGCTTTTATAAATATGTCCCTTAAATTTATTTTAAATATATTTAGTATGACTTTTATAGGCTAAATTAGGAGCAGGAGGAGCCCTACCCAAAAGAGCCTTCCTATCCCTTCACATGACCATCAGGGGAAAAGATAGCAATACTTGGTTTTCTTTTCAAAGAAAAACTAAAAAAAAGAAAATGTTAATTCAAAAATCCAAGCCACATTAAAAAAAAAAAAGTATGCTGGTTGTTAAAACTTTTCAAAATCAACTAAATTCAGGTAGAAAAGCTAAGAGAGATGAGCAGACAAAAATGCCAAACTCCTGATATTCAAACCAAGGAGGAGAAAATTTACTAGGGAATTTATCTATTGACAAATCCATGATATGCCACTAAATTCTGTTCAAATGTAGTTGCCACCAGGAAGCACTGCTTCTGAACTTCTTCTCCTCCTCTTCCTCCTCCATTATTTGATTCATGGACTTCACTAAGTTTCTTTGCTCCTTGACTATAAATAAAAGTATTGATATGACTTATCATCAATAAGCTGAGTTGGACTATCACAGGAGTGTTCTCATCTAAACTGTTGAGTCCTTCCTTCACACTGGATCTGCCTAGACTTTATTCCAAAACTGCTGGCATTAGCCAGCTCCAATTTCAGGAGCTGAATTACTCAAGAGTAATGGCTACTCCTGAGGAGGCTGTCCTTTAATGGTATCTCTACATGTAACTTCCTGCTTCATTGCTTCCCTGTTCTTTCAATCAAATGGCATCAACTCTCTTGTGGGCTATGTAGACACAGCTTGAGAATGAATTTAGAGTTTATAGATTAAGACTTAGGGACATGGAGTTATTAGTGCCTCATCATTGATCTGGGAGTCTAATCAGAACTTCTTGGTGGTAGCATCTTCAATGAGATCTCATCTCTGTAAGACCTGACTCATAGTTGGAGTAAAAGGCTGAATCACTGCTTATTTCCAAGCTTAACTAGAGGAAAATTATACCCAGACATGTATTAAAAACCAGAGATTCTCTTCTGCTTGTTTCATTATCCTAAGGCTGCTGTTGTGATTTTTAAAAAGCAGTGGTCACTTTACCAGGACAAGCGAAATATTTTTAAGAATTCAAGATAGTATGCTTTTTGCTTTAAGAGCTCCTTCCCTCCTAGCCTCTGGCTAGATGGTCACAAAAAAATGGCTGGTTGAGTAGAGTCCCTGATATAAAAAGGAACAATTACAACACAGCTGCAATTTTATATGGCAGGTTTGGAAAGATTATGTATGTTGTTTTGTCTTTTAATGTTATCCCTTAAATCCAAGGACAAGATATTTATGAGCACTGAAGGAAGGCTTACATAATAAGATCAGTACAGCTTTACTCTTCAGATGCCATCAGAAGTAATTGGATTGGTCAACAACTGCCAGGGAATTTGGTTATAATTCTTTGTTCCTTAGGTCTACTGTTCTCCATAACTCAGCCTTTCCTGTTTGCTGCTGTGCTTTCATCCTGATCACATTAGTGAGGTGCGCAACATAATCAACAAACTAAAGGTGCTTTTCAAAAGGCAAACTAGACTTTCTTGGCTTTTTTCCTTGAAAATTTTTTATTTCTCATCCAAGAAGGTTCTTCAGTTCTGACTGAATAGTGTGAAATGGAAGGATTTATATTGTTGCAATCATCCGATCATTAGCACTCTGAAGGCCAGTCCTCAGCTCTCTGAGAGTTATTGAGGCCATTTGGGTGTTTAGATGTACCCTCAGCATCACCTGAACCAGAGTGCAAATGACTGTGGAATCTTCTTAGGACTGCTGAAAGGACTGTATTGTAGACTAGAGGTAGATAATGTTGTATCCCTCCCCTTCTATTGTGAGAGGGCTGCTCAATTTTAACATGGATCTTTGACCCCTCTTTCAAACCAGTGGTCCTTTCTGTCCAGAGTGTGACAAGTTCACATCAGTGCTGACCATTGAAGTCCACAGATCTTCAAGTTGCCAAGGTTGAGAAATTCTGTTCCAGATGCCAGGTAGGTGGGCTGACCCCAACAAAGTTGGACGTAAAGAGGTTGAGATAAGACAAGAATAGTATCGAACACTCCTGTAGATGTTCTCAGCCACTATGGCTGAGTTTACCCTCAGAGAAAAGGATGTAGAGTTTAAATCCTGGAGTAGACACATAGGCATGACTAGAGCCTTAGATCCTGCAGTTGCAGATCAATGTCACTTTCACAGCATCTTCCATTATCTGAGTCTAGCCCATGAAATTTTCACGACTAAGCTCCTCAATGCATGTTGGTATTCCTAAAAATCCATGGTGGGGAAGTGGTTAGAATGCAGGATTGCAGATGATTTTGCGGACCGCCAGAAATTTGATCCTGACCGGCTGAAGGATGACTCAGCCTTCCATCCTTCTGACGTCAGTAAAATGAGGATCCAGATTGTTGGGGACAAGAGGGTAACTCTGTAAACCGCTTGGAGAGAGCTGGAAAGCATTATAAAGTGCTATACAAGTCTGTGCATTTGCTAGTGTTAGAGATAGGCTGTTTGTTTTTTGTGGGTGGAGCTCTGATCCTTCAGATTTCAACTTTCACAACCTTTGCCATTGCCAAGGGCTTGGGGGGGATGGGGGGATACAAAAATTCAAGTGACAATGGTCTAATTGAAACCCTGATCTCTTCTTTACATGAGATGCATATCAAAAAGGCCTGGAACTCCTAGGCAGCTGCCATATTCATTTTTTTCACCCAAACCTATCTCTCCTTGACTATGCTATTAATAGGATTGATTGGAATTGGATATCTGCTTTGATCCTCCATGTGGTCTCCAAAAGAACCTGGTGATAGCACATTACACCAACTTCCATAACCATTCTGATTTTTTTAATGGAACATAGAATAAGGGACTTTGGATGCCTTCTAGTGACATTGCAGCACCACCAATGGCAGAAAATCTTGACTATAAAGCCGAAACAGGAGCCCTATGGAAATTTTTCTGGCCATGACATTGCCACCCAAATTGAGATCTGAATTACAGAAGACAGAATAGCAGAGCTTTAAGGGTCCTTGAAGCTATTCTAACCCTATAGCATTCCGGACAAATGGATCACCAAAACCTTCGGTGATGAGCACTCACAATACATGAAGGCAAGCCATTTTAATGATTAATTGTCCTCCCTGTCAGGAAATTTCTCCAAATCATCTTGGCTCCAATTCATCTTTTCCTTTCTCTCTGCCTTCTTCTTATCTTTCCTATGTTATCTAAATCAACAAATCAATAGCATTACCTTTAACAAAGACATATAACTTGGCTGCCAGTTCCTCCGTGAAGGGCAGGTGGTCATAAAAGCAGATGAAATAGCCGGTGTCATTGGCCACAGCTCGGTTAACTCCAATTGTGCTGCAGAAAGGCCATGGTTTCTCTGAACACTTCTGCTTGTGAATATGCCACCGCTTGCTGTGGGTGATCTGTGCATCTTCAGTTTGCCAGGTCACGCCATGTGAGCCCCTAGCAAGAGAAAGTACCATTCCATCAGTTTCAGGCATAACATAAGATGCTGCCAGGCAACTGGCCACTACCACATGGCTGTTTGCTGCCTGGCCAACAACAACCTTGGCCTGCATGAAAATCATTAAGGAGACTACACACCAGGGTAGGAAGATCAAAGGAAAATCTAAGAAAATAGGACTCTCTTACAGAAAATAATTCTGTTAATATGGAGAACAACCCATATCACACATGCTATGGTATAGACTGTGTTCTTCAGCATGCACAGAGGAAGACCTCATGCTGGGAAAGAAAACATGGCCTGATACTGGGCAAATGTCATTTAGTTTTAATCCTATTTATTCTTTTTTTTATATAAAAAAATTATTTGGGTTTTCACAAAACATAAAACAAGTAAAATTTCTTTTTTTGAGAATAGCATGGTCCCGAGTTATTACTTCTCCATACAGACACAAATTCAATTCCATATTCATCTTTGTGTTCTATTCCATATCTTATTACTATTTTAACATTTTCTCAATAATTTTCCCTTCCCTTAATTTTCTCAACCTTGCTGTTAATTATCTTATTCCTTTTTGAATTCAATGATATATATCTTTTTCTAAGTTTCAATATCTTTCTAATCATTATATTTATACTTTTGTCTGTCTTGTTTCAATTTCATATTTTCTTTTCTCATTAAACTAAATTTTCCCCTGTAGTTACTGATTGAAGTATGACACCTTTGCATCTTTTAATTTTTATCCATTCAACTCTTATTTAAATTTCAATTTATGTCTTTACAATTATAACATTCAATATAACACATAACTTCCAGTCGAATTCTGCTTGGTACATTCTTAAAATACACACTAAGTTCTTAAAGAGAAAGTATATATATTGCAATAATAAATAAAATACTTATTCTATTCCAATTCAGCTCTATCATTAATGCTAGTTATAATCTTTAACATCTTTAACATTTCTTTTCAATAGGATATCATATTTCTAGGAACACTTATAATATTTCCATAATTTTTTCATATTTCTTTCATGTTCCTCTTCATTTAAATTTTTATAACACATTAATAATAATTAAAATGTTCCCCTCCTTTCCTAATTTCATTCTCTCTTTCTCTTTATTTCATTTATTTATTAAACGTTACATTACAATGAGTATTTTATCTATCATTTTAAACACACTTGTTTTGTATTTTCAAAGTTCATTTCTATTTCTAATATAACAATACTATCTTACGTACCCTTGCAGAATCCCCCTTTCAATTAAATTTTCACCCATTATCTCTGTGTCTTCTAAATAGGCTTATACCTTTAATCCTTGTACGTTTTCCCTGTTTCTCTATATCCTGTTTCTGTCCTTTATAATTTATTTTCCTTTCCCTCTTCCCCCGCTTCTTCTCCCTTCCCTTTTTGACCCCTTCTCTAATTCTGATTCTCTCTTCTGTAATCCTCTCTCCTGTTTCTTTCTAATATTTTAATTACTTTTCAAACTATTCTTTTTTGGGGTTGTTTTTTCAAATCTTAAATTTTTCACTCTCTTTCCCCTCTTTCCTTTTATATCCCCACATAGAAATACTTGGTCATTGAAGATGGCTTCTTCTGTGTCCCACCCTTCTTGTTCAACAGGCATTTCTTGTTGTTTCTCATAGTTCTGGATCTCCATTTCTAAAAATTGAAATACGAAGCCAAAAGAACCTCTTCCTCCTTGTGCATCTTCTTTCTGTTTTTTAAGTTCCACTCTCAATTCTTCCAAGAATGATACCATTTAAAAAACTTTTAAACAACCATCCGATTAATTTTAGTCCTTTAGATCCAGTAGCCAAAAATCCAAAAATCACTAAGTAATCCAAATAATCCAAAACTGTTTCTTCTTGCTTCTTTTTTCCACTTTCTCTTCCTGGGGTTCTATTATCCTGTTACAAAGTTTCAGTTAAAATGTATCTTTTAGGAATCTTGTTAAAGTTTCACTATTAATTCCTTTCACTTCCAGGTGGTCTCCTCCATTTTTCCAGATCCCACCCTTTTGTGTTTTTTTTCCTTCTTTTAAAAGTTTTTGAGAATCCAGAAATCTTTATTATCCCTTTGACATTTTATTTTCAGCTTAAATACCTGTTTAATGTCAAAGTGGATTTTTGCTGATTTCTTGCTTAAATCTCTTAGTTGTCAATATAAGGAAGAAAAAAAAAAACCAAATCCTTTCCCTTCCCTCTCTCATTCACCGCTTCAAAATCTTCTTTGGGAGCAACATTATTCTTTATAATTCAAATTCCAGGGTACCTTATATTGTTGCTTTTTCAGTTCAACCCGGTCAGCCAAAACTTTCTCTTCTTATCTTCCTCCTGCACATTCTTTTCCAGTCGAGTTCTTCTTTGAGGTGGCCATTTCTGACCACTGCTGCAACTGCCTTTGGGAAAGGGAATAATGGCCAGCTGGGGAAGAGAGATGCAACTCTCTTCGACCCTGCTGGTGGTCTTCCCCCTCTTTACCACCTCTACGGGGTGGCTTAGCCCTGAAATCAGCCAGCTTGGAGTGCTCCAGCAGTGAGCACAGATAAAAAATGCACACGATTGTGGATTTTGGTCTGTCACCGAAGAAGCTCAAACCAGTCTCCCTGTTTTAATCCTATTTATTCTACATGCTTTTGCATATGCTACATTTTCTATGAATTATACCTATTTTATTTGCTCAGTTTTGAATGTTATATAGCTATAATTTGTAGGTGCTTCTGACATGAATAAAGAAGGGCAACATGGAAACTTAGTTTGGTGAAGACTAGGAATCAGGAAACCTCCCTTATTTGCAGAAATTGACTGGGTGACCTTGGGCCAGTCATCCCCTCTATCTAAGCCCAACCAACCTGGGGGACAAAACAGGAAGAGATAAAATACACATAATGAGTACAGAAAAGAGCAACAAAGCTGAATAGGGGGCTGGAGACTAAGACACACGAAGAACCATTGCAGGAATTGGGTATGTCTAGTCTAGTGAAAAGAAGGATTAGGAATGCTGTGATAGTAGTGTTCCAAAATTTGAGGGGCTGCCACAAAGAAAAGGAGGTTAACCTATTTTCCAAAGAGGCAGGAGAAGAAGCAAGGATGGAAACTAATCAAGGAGAGAAGCAACCTGGTAATAAGGAGAAATTTCCTAACAGTTAGAACAATCAACCACTAGAATGCCTTGCCGTCAGAAGTTGTGGTTGCTTGATCACTAGAAACTTTTAAGAAGAGATTGAACACTTATTTGCCTGGAATGGTATAGGGTCTCTTGATTGAGCAGAGGGGCTGGTTTAGAACAGCGGTTGCCAACTGGCGGCCTGCAGCCCACTGGTGGGCCGTGAGAAAATTTTGGTGGGCCGCAGAGATATCTCACCCCCAGAGCATCTCCCCCAAAGCAATTAATCCAGGCTGCGCAGAAACACAAGGCTGCTCAGCCCACATGGCCCACAGGAACCCTCCCCACCCACCCACTCACTCCTTACCTGACAAACTTGTCTGCTAAGTTGCTATTTTTCCTTTTTCAGACCATCATCTGTTCTGCTGTGCCAGGAGATTTAGATTAGCTAGGAAGCAGGAAATAGTTGGATTTCTTGCTTTCTAGTTAAGCACAGCCAAAACTCCCTTAGGACTGAAGATTTGCTTGCAAGCAAATTCAGTGCAAACTCATGACAAGCAAATTTGAGAGACTGAGCTAAGCTGATTGCAGATAGATAGGTCACTGAATGATTCTGTGAGCAACTCAATCTGCCTGCTTTGCCTGATTTTGGGTAAAAGTTGCTCTTTTTAAATAAAAAATTTAATATTTATATAAATATTTATAATATTTACATACAAGCCATGTCCAGCCATATGACCACCAAGCTACACCCACAAATTAGGCCACACCCACAGAACCAGTTAGTGGTCCCTGGGATCTAAAATTATGAGTTTGGTGGTCCCTGAGGTCCAAAAGGTTGGCGACCCCTGGTTTAGAAGACTGCCAAAGTTCCTTACAACTCTGTTGTTCTATGTTCTACATTAGGGAGAATTGTGTATGCCACTTTGAATTATACATAGTAAAGTGAAATCTAATACAAATAAATAAGCAAGTGTTGAAATTCCACATTAAAGGAAATCTGATTGAGCAGTGGAGTAAAGTTTGTGTTTGCCCATGCTTCATAGCAGGGGTATCAAACCTTGGCAACCTGTGGACTTCAACTCCCAGAATTCCCCAGCCATGCTGGGTATTTCTGGGAATTGAAGTCCACAAGCTTTAAAATTGCCAAGATTGGACATCCCTGCTTTATAGCAAAGTGATGTGTTTTCTATGTCCAGTGGAGGTTTATTGGCCACAATAGAGCCTATGCTCCCAGATATAAAACTACCTGGTGCAGAGAATTGTTTCAGTGTTTCTCCTTCTTCCTGGAGCCCCAGGAATCAAAAAAAGGTAAGAGATTATAAGGCAAGGAGGCAGGCTGTTAGGCCTGCGCAACCTTTTGGAAAACATTAGGAGAAAGTAATTCAGAGTTTCAATATTGCACTATCTGTCTTTAGAGCATTTCCTTTGCTTTCTTTTGACCAATATTTAAATGTTCCCCACTTGTATGATTCTAGCATCTTTCCCTGGCTCATCTGCTTGTCCTCTGTTCCTGTCATTTAGTCCCTGGAAAAGACATGGCTGCTTTCAAGAATGAAACACACCTGCACACTTTGAAGCCCTTTGGTGAAATGAAATGTGAACATTCCCTAGAGAATATTTTAGATCTCCCATTCCTCCTATCCTTCTTCTGTGGTCCATCAAGATATATCAGTATTAGTAGCAATTCTGCTAACCAGCTAGGAACCATTTTTAGCCTCTCCAGGCTTTCCTCCTCTGTCTTTGTAATGCTAATCACAAGTTTTCCAATAGTGTTAGTTCTATGCAAATGCAAAAGGACAATTCATACTTTATATTTAAGAATAGATGCCATCTTTCAGAGGAAGACTTTTTTTTATCTTGGTCCTGACCATGCCAAATTTTCCTCCTCTTCCTCCTTCTTCCCCCCATCCCTTTCCTTCTCCTTCAAAGCAACTGGCCAAGATGGGGATAGATACCACCTGCTGCTGTCTTCACTGAATTTTCAACCTAGAGAGTTCACAAAACACTTATGGCTCACATTGTTTGCAAAATTGATTTATTTGGCATCCAGTTGCATAATTGTATTACCCACTATCATGTTCTTTCATGTTGAAGAAGATCCTGTAAACCACCCATTTTGCTGCCACTAAATCCTGCAATCTTGTCTTCTTTCAGCAAGGGTGTCACAGGTCAGCAACTTCTCAAGCTGCTTCGGGAGATAAATTAACCTGTTCAAAGGTTCTGAGGGATTAAAGTGTGGGAGTGCAGTCTTTCTTTTCTGCAATGCAATGGGCTGTTGGGAAAGATAACCACAGCAATAACAATGTCATTCTATGGCGTTGGGTTGTGTGTGTCATAAAAGCCAGGATGGTGGCTATCACCATGCAAAATAGAATGGGAAACTTGCCATGGCCATCTTGCTGTGGTCAATTTGCCACAGCCAAGTTGCCAAGGCCAACTCGCTGTGGGACAATTCGCCACAGGACAATTCAACAATTCAATTTAATTATTTCAAATAATTAAAACATTACTTTAATTTTTGTCATTACATTTCATTTCAGCATCCTTTGGCATCCTTTCTTTATTCCATCATTTCCTCCTTTTTACTCCATCATTCCTTCAATATTACTGTAGCTCTTGTCCCACAATGAGTTGTCTCCAACAAGTTGGCCATGGCAAATTGGCTGCAGCAAATTGTAGCTCTCCCCAGTTTGTATATGCATTGCCAGGCTTTAATTGTAGGACCCTGACCGCCATCCTGGCTTTTTTAGACTGTCCTTACTCTGGACACCCCTGCACTATTAACTCTAGAGGGAAATCATGATTGCTGTCCATTGTATTGCAACAAGTTGGCTTGTTTGAAGTTGCTGGCAATGTTGCTATACAACACAGAAAGACACTGCAGGAAAAGAAATACAGTTAGTTCTTGACTTATGACAACAAGTGGTATTAGAATTTCCTTGCTAATCAAGATGGTTGTTAAATGAGTCACATCTGATTTTACAACCTCTTTTCCCCGCAGTTGTTAACTGGATCACGGCAACTGTTAAATGAATTATGCAGTTGCTAAGTGACTCTGGCTTCTGCATTGATTTTACTGACAGTTAGGAAGGTTGCAGATAGTGATCATGTTATAAATATATGATGGTTGCCAAGTCACCAAATTTTGATCCCGTGGATGCGGAGACAATTATAAAAATGAATACCAGTTGTAGGTCATTGTAAGTCACCTAGACGAGTCCCTGAAGTTTTCTTGGCAGATTTCCAATAGTGGTTAGCCTTCTTCCCAGGTCAGAGAGAAAATGACTAACCCAGGATCACCCTGACAGCTTTGACTAAGACAAGACTAAAATTCATGGCTTCCAGTTTCTAGCATGAGGCCTTCACCACACACCAAACTGACAATCACAATATTATATCTATCTTATCCCAAAATCTGTTTCAGCACTTCTTGCAAACCTTCCACCCTGCATAGACATTCTTTCATGGACTATTTTTTTTGAAGGTCAGTCTGGAACTACATTTATTTTTCCCTCTGCTCAAGATGTTTAGGGAAACTGTGAGTTTTAGGCTGATGTCTCAGATCCTAGAAGGTATTTCAGAATAACAGAATCATAGAGTTGGAAAAGGACCTTGGAGGTTTTCTAGTCCAACCCCCTGCTCGAACAGGAGGCACTATCCCATTTCAGACAAGTGGCTGTCCAGTCTTTTCTTAAAAGCTTCCAGTGATGGAATACCCACAACTTCTGAAGGCAAGCCATCCCACTGGTTGATCTCACTAACTGAGTTAATTGATCTCACTGTCAGGAAATTTCTCCTTAGTTCTAGGTTGCTTCTCTCCTTGATTAATTTCCATCTACTGTTTCTTGTCCTGCCTTTTGGTGCTTTGGAAAATAGGTTGACCGCCTCTTTGTGGCAATACCTCAGATACTGGAATACTGCTGCCATCTACCCCCTCCCCAGTCCTTTCTTTTCTCAAGATTAGCCATACCTAATTTCTGTAATATTTCAGGACAACATCTCCTGGAAAACTAAATTTCCACTTTGTTTGGAATGCCATGTATTTATTTACCTGCAAGTTATGCTGAATGAATCTCCAGTTTCCACTATAATATAGTCACGATTGATGTTCAATTCAGGTTTCATAAGCCTTTCTTGCTTCGCCAGAGCTGAGCCAGATGGAGGGAGGGTGAGGGAGAGAGGAGAGAGAAGGATTAAATGAGAGCAGTTCAATTTCAACAATTTTTGTTCCTTATTTTTCATGCTAAATAATAGTAATTACATAGTCCCATGGCTTAGTGGTTTTCTTAAAAAATTATAAAATAGAAAGTTATCCTATTTTATTGCTTGTTTATGAAAACAAAAGTAACCTTTAACATTCCTTAGTCATTCCATCCTAATTTACAGTGCGTTTCTCCAAGATAAACATCAAAAAGAATGAAATCAAAAGAATAACCTCTTCACACACTACCCTGTTTTAAAATGTCCAATTGGAATATGAATTTTCCCTTTAGTTATGTAAATTTTGCGTTGGTGATATTCCTATTGGTTAGTAACTATGGATATGCATCAGGCAATCAGATGTGGTAAATGTCATTTCACCTCACCTCACAAAAATACTAGGTGTATAACTGTTATATATAATCTGGACAGGGTTTTTTTTAATGAACATGTGAAAGTGAAACAAATTGGAAAAACTCCTACATCGTATGTCAGTTGAAATGCCTGTGGTGCAAATCCATATTTATTTTGCAATAAAAGTAGTCCTTCAGAAGAAAAAAAAGTTGGGTTGATAACATAGGTTGGTTTATGGAAGAATCTTATCTATGGTTTCCACCAAAGTCCCCACAGTTCTCCTCCTCCTCCTCCTCCTCCTCTTCCTCTTCCCAAACCCTACTCCCTTCTAACACTGATGATGTTCTCTAGTTGGGTCATGAAATGCCTGCGAGAAAAGTTAAGAGTGCACCAAAGATTCCACAGTTCAACCCTGGCCTGCAAATGTTCTCTTCTCTCAGTACCTTTTAAACATGCATTGCAGGTATGCAAAACAGTGTATGGTGTTGATTCCCTCAGTGACCTCTCTCATGGATAAACATAATATCTAGGTTTGTGTCCAGCATTTTAATCAGGGTTCAAATAATTTCACAACCGGTTCTCTGCCCAAATGATTTCTTCAAATAACTAGTTCACCAAACTGCTCAGCAAGTTAACAACCGGTTCCCCCAAAGTGGTGAGAACTGGCTGAATCCCACCACAGATTTGAATGCATCTGAACCCTCCTCCCAGCTAGATTTCCTTTTAGGTGCAAGCCAGAAGACTTTCTCTACCTTATCTGAGGTCCTCAATTTATTTTCAACTAAGCTTATTTACATTCAGTGTACAAAAACATATCCTGTTTCATGCACCACTAAAATGGGAATGCCCCTCTTGTGTGGCTCATCCTAGCTCCAATTAGATTTGCTCTGTAGAATCACCAGCACTGGAGATGGGAGTCCACTCTGAAAATATTTGCTTTTATTAGCATTATTACACGGCAGTGCTGGGCATCCCACATGGTCCGCTCTTTGCAGTCCTAACAAACCTAATGGCCCTCTTTAAATGAGGTCAGGGTGGATCAGAAATATGCTGTGTTTCCCTGAATGGTTTTGAAAGGGCCATTATGGGGACTGTAAAAATCATTTTAGGTGTTCTATCTCAGCCAGGATAATTATGACCAGTAATAAAGACTCAGCTGTACAAATGCAAGTCATAATTCTGTGGGAATGCAGGAAAAACATCCGAGCAGGCCTTTGATGTGCACATACACTCCTTTGCCATGTGATCAGAAATGTTTTTAAAAGACTTTACAAGAGAACCGAAAAAGGAGGTGAGCAGGACTAAGTTTTTCTTCAGCAGGAGGTGTGGAAGGAGTGTAAAGCATTAGTACCCCTTTACAAAGCCTTAGTAGGACCACCCTTGGAATGCTGCATCCAGTTTCAGCCACCATATTATAAGAAAAATGTAGAGACTCTGGAAAGACTGCAGAGGAGTCTGTGCCTGGACTGGGAAGGACTGCTGCCTGTGCTGCTGGACCTCCTGGTAGCCATAGCCCTGGTAGGTGAGGGCCTGTGGAAAGCCTTGGAATGGGAGGGACATCACCTGGGGTGGAGGTGGAGGAGCAGACCTGGACTGGGTAGGAGCAGGTTCCTCTGGATCTGGAGGGTTGTGAAGCAGCTCGGTGATCCGGTCCTTCACCACCTGGTACTGGTGAGGAAGGGCTTGCGGTTGGAGGATGAGGAGTCGGTGTGGACCAGCTGAGAGAGGAGATCTATGCTGGTCCGGATGGTGTCCCTGATCTCCAGCAGGACAGTGTGGCTCTGCCCCTCCTGTCTGGCTCTCAGCCTTTCTGTGGAAGTGGAGCTGGGGGTGGATGTGGGTACGGCTGTGGTGGACGCGCTGTCTCCTTTCTCCCACCGCACCAGGGAGTCCTCCACGTGCTCCACCATGGTTACAACACCTGTCCGCGGGTTCTCCGCCATGGCACGCTCCACAGAAACCTGCCTGGAGACAGGAGCTGACTCTCGGCCGGAAGAGAACTGGCTCTCAGCAGGCTGCCGGAGAGAGAGGGTTGTGAGAGGGGCTGCTCCTCGGTGGCAGACCTCACCCTCCAGGAAGCTGCACCTGGCCATGACGTAGGTCTCTCTGTCCGTCAGCTTAACCGTGGCCTGGCCAGATTTCTTCAGGTGCAGCTTCCTGTACCAGGTGTGCATGTGCTTCCACCAGTCAAGGAGCACATCCGAAGTGTAGCCCAGGTTCTCCGCCTTCTCTCTCCAAGCAGCATGCTTCTGCTTGGTGTCCCTGTAGAGACGGTGTCCCTTCCGCCACAGATACTCATTCTCTCTCAGCCACTCCAGCACTTCATCCTTGTGTTCCTCCTCAATGGAGTATTGCCTCCTCTCCCGTTGTTGCATACGCTTCTTCTTCCCTTTGGCAGGACCAGATAGGCCCTCATCAGAGGGGCTCCCAGGTAGTAGGGGCTGCTCCTCCACACCACCAGCAGCACCAGCACCAGCACCAGCAGGATCATCATCATCATCATCACCAGCAGGATCATAATCATCATAATCATCATCATCATCAGCAGCAGCAGCAGGAACATCATCATCATCAGCAGCAGCAGCAGCAGGATCATCAGCAACAGCAGCAGCAGCAGCACCAGCACCAGCACCAGCAGCACCAGCAGGACCAGGATCAGCAGCAGCAGAGTAAGCACCAGCAGCGCCAGCAAGACCAGGAGCATGAGCAAGTCCAGGAGCACGAGCAGGACGAGCAGGACCAGCAGGACGAGGAGCAGCTTCAGCAGAGTAAGCACCAGCAGAAGCACCACCGCCAGGAGCAGCTTCAGCAGAGTAAGCACCAGCAGAAGCATCACCGCCAGGAGCAGCTTCAGCAGAGTAAGCACCAGCAGAAGCACCACCGCCAGGAGCAGCGCCAGCAGAAGCTCCAGCACCAGAAGAGCGAGCCCGAGCAGCAGAAGCCCCAGCAGAAGCAGAGTCAGGGACAGGGGGCGGGAGGGTGGCCCTCTCCCTCTTGCCAGGGATGGCGACATGTTGCTGAGACTTTCGCTTCTTCCCCATGGTTGTGGGGTTGCTGGCTGGCAGGGAGGCTGGCAGGGAGGCTGGCAGGCACCAAGGCTGGCAGGAAGGCTGGCACCAAGGCTTGCACGCAGGCAGGCACCAAGGCTGGCAGGAAGGTTGCAGCAAGGCTGGCAGGCAGGCACCAAGGCTGGCAGGAAGGCTTGCAGCAAGGCTTGCAGGCAGGCATGCAGGCAGGACAGGCAAGGACTTGATGTATCCGGCAGCAGGTCTTTCCTCCGAATGGTGACCTGCTTGGGAGCTGCTTCCCTTTATATCCATGGGGCTGACGCAATGCATCCCCCCCGCATGCACAATTAACGTTAGGCTTCCGCTGTGCATCCGCTAGGCTTCCGCTCTGCATCCGCTTCATCCACTGTGCATCCGCTGTGCATCCGCTTCATCCACTCGGCGTCCACTCTGCATCCGCTCTTTCTGTTCCGCGTCTGCTTTGCTGAGGCCCCCAGGAAGCCTAGCGGATGTGCCATCCGCTCCCATCCGCTAGGCTTCCGTTCCGCATCCGCTTTCTATCCGCTCTGCGTCCTCCCCACGTCCGTTCCTTTCCGTGTTATCCGCTCTGGTTATGCACATTTTTGCCCCTTCTGAGAGCGGATAACAACGGATGGAACATTTTTTTCGTCCGTTGTGTCCTTTTTACTAATGTTTTGCATCCGTTGGGCAGTGTGACACGGCCTTAAGATACAACACCCAAATGAAAACTGGAAGAAGTGCATCTGTCTTGTATCAGTGGGGATGGAAAAATTCCCCTTATTGTGATTGTGGAGCTGATATGCAAACTAGTAAACATATTGTGCAAGATTGCCCCATGATCTCTGTTTTCTGGTTCCCTGGAAGATCTGCATGAAGGAATGCCAGAGGCAATAGGCTAAATAGCTGAACTGGACATCCAGTTAGGAGGCCCTTAGAATACCCCCATAACTTATAATTACATGGACTGTGTATATATATTTACTTCTTTCATGTTCTCATCATACGTGAAATAAATAAGTAATAAGTACAACCCACAAACACTATTGGTATTATAGAGGAAATTTCAGCAGACACTCCCAGGACCAGATATTCCTCACAAATGCTTACAATCCTGACAATAATACACTCAAGATCGCTCATAAGAGGTGGAACTTCTTGGCCAAAAGAATATACATCAGGTATAGTTGTAAAGAAGGATCTGTGTCCCTGGAGAAACTTGAACCAAACTGCAACCAGACTTTAACACGTGTGTGTGTGTGTGTTTTCCTTACTCCCCATTCCACCCTGCCAAAAAGTTGAACAAAACCATACCGGATAAATCCTCAAAAATGGGGTGTGTGTGTGAAGTAGACTGGTTTGCTCATTCTCATTTCACAATCCCAGAAAGCAGATCAGCTGGCTGTGCTTCATAAAGCAGATGATGATATGCGACACATTGAAGGAAGCCATCCAGCTTTTTGCCTGACTCTCCTCTGTTGTGGTCTGATAGCAGTATTGTTCACCAACTGGAAATTTGGCCTCAGAATAGCAATAACAGGAGCAATAACAATAGCACTTATATACTACTTCATAGTGCTTTAAGCACTCTGTGAGTGGCTGACTGTGTTGCTCCCAACAATCTGGGTCCTCATTTTACCAACCTCAGAAGGAGGGAATGCTGAATTAACCTTGAGCCCGTACTGCATTCTAGCCATTATGCCAACAGAACTCCTCCCTTTCCCTAGAGATGTGGGAAGGGAGGGAGGAAGGAAAGAAGGAAGGAAGGAAGGAAGGGAGGGAGGGAGGGAGGGAGGGAGGGAGGGAGGAAGGAAGGAAGGAAGGAAGGAAGGAAGGAAGGAAGGAAGGAAGG
>BLBF01000058.1:22125837-22148489 GCA_015471245.1 Laticauda colubrina
GAAGGAAGGAAGGAAGGAAGGAAGGAAGGAAGGAAGGAAGGAAGGAACCTGAGTTGTTCAGAGTCCTACCAAGTATTGTTTGTTTGTTTATTCAATTTCTATAGCCCCCATATGACTCTGGGTGGCTTAGAAGTGTTTCTGCAACAGAGTGTCCACAGCTGATTGACTGACAAAATGAGCATTACAACCCAGGCTCCCCATCCACCCTCTAATCCAAGAACAAAAGGGATGGCATTTGTCTCACAACCTCACATTACAGGCTCTGTCACCACTCTTAATCGATGGCAGTGGTAGTTAACCTGGTCCCTACCAACCACAACTGGGCATTCCAGCTTTCATAGTGGGTGGTAGGGGTTTTTACTACTAACAGAGATACAAAAGTGGGTGGCAGGTATAAAAAGGTTGAGTACCCCTGCTCTATGGATTGCTGTAACTTCCCAGCCTGGCCTAAGCTCTGAGACTGAGATGTACAGGCCTCCTGATTTTCCCGTGAGCATCCAAGTGGTTCTGCACCCAAGTGCTAGCCAAGCCTAACTTGTTTAGCATGCTTGCCCACCCGAGGTCAGCCAGGGGCTGGTGCCTGCGGAGACCTCAGTCTGTGAGCTATAATCTTCTCCCTACCTGTATGTCATCCAAAAGGCATTTTGGCTTCACAGCCCCCTCCAAACCAATCCTGGCTAGTGAGAATATCATGGTAATGCTTCTCAGAAAGTATGTGCCAACAGATTCATCACTGTGGGCTTCTGTGATGTACCAGCAGTGTGAAGAAAGGATCGGTCTGCCTGAACAAATCCCGCTGTAAATTTTCTGCAGCCCAACAATTGCTCTGGTGCTATCTTCACCAAAATGAATTTCCCTTTGAAAATTGAGCTCTGTCTTGTAACCCCAGACTTTATCCAAGCATGTAAAAAAAAGAGAAGACATTCCAATTGACATGATAATTACACAAAGACTGCTCTTCTGAGAGCCTCTTAGCATCAACCACCCAAGCCATAAGTCTACAGGAGATATTTCCAGCACATGTGCTTTTCAAAAACTTTAAGCAGCCACTTGATGCCAAGCACAACACAAGCAAGGCAGATGTTTATTCCTCCTCCCAAATTGCTAGATTTCAAATAGCATCTTGTGGAGAAAGCAGCCCAGGAACATGTGCTATGGAAACATGGTTCAGCCTGGAAGCACCTCAGCTGAATCTTGTTGATGATGAATGACCTGGGAAGATGGACATTCCGGCTTGGTGATCAGTAACAACAGGAGAAAAAAAAGGGTCCCAGGCAGGGGTGGGATGCTACCAATTCTGCCCGGCTCTATAGAGCCAGTAGCTCTGAAGAGCAGCAGACACCAAACCAGTTCTGTGTTTGCTGCTGTGTAGCCCACCCGCCTGCCTGGGCTCTTACCTGTCCTTTATTTCTCTTACCTGTCCTTTATTGCATGGCACAGCTGAGGTTGAAAAAGCAGGGAAAAAGAGGCTTTTTAAATGCTGTGCACCTGCGTGCTGCGCTTTTCAGCTGTCTGGGCGCCACAGTTTAAGGTTTTTTTACACATGCGTGCAGCAAAACGTAATCCAAACGTAATCAGTTCATGGTAATAATGCCAGTTGAATCCCACCCCTGGTCCCGGGACATTGACCACTGGGGCTTGGTGGTATCTGATTTCTGAATTGGCCAGGGTTGGTATAAATAATTCAAGCTGCATCTTGGAGCCTTTGGTACTCTCTGAACTTACTTGTTTGCTTGCAGGAATAGCGTTACCATACTAGGTAATAGCAATAGCACTTAGACTTATACACACTGCTTTGCGTGGTATACAGAGTCAGCCTCTTGCCCCCAACAATCTGGGTCCTCATTTTACTGACCATGGAAGGATGGAAGGCTTAGTCAACCTTGTGACTTGATAACTTGATAAAAAACATTCAGAAAAGACACATAAAACAGGATGGACCAATGACATCAGCAAGTACGGTGGGCCTAATTGGCAAAAGAAAGCTTGAGACCATATTGGTTGGAAACATGCAGAAGAAACCTTCATCCCACAGTGGATAAACCATGATGACACTAGAATGATGATGATAATGACTAGGTAACATCATCAGTGAAAGGGAATGTGGGGTTTGCTCCCTGTTAAGAGTCAGTAGCTTGTCCTGCCAGCATTGGTGAGGGTAAAGCAAATTCAAGAAAGCTAGAGAATTCTTGCTAGCTTGGCATTCAGACAAGTCAGTCATCAGGAGACACAAAAAACTAAACCACAATAAACAGCTAAGAAGGTAACAAAAAGACCACAACACATCCTCATCAACGCACAGATCAGCAGGGATTAATACTAGACAAACAAGTAAGAAACAATATCCTAATCCCACCAAGGAAAAAGCCGCACCTCATCAACTCTTGCTAGGGAATTCTGGGAGTTGAAGTCCACTTATCTTAAAGTTGCCACAGTTGAAAAACATTGATTTAGATCAGGGGTCTCCAACCTTAGCCACTTCAACACTTGTGGACTTCAACTCCCAGAATTCCTCACCCAGTTTTGCTTTGATTTCCTGGCTGAGGAATTCTGGGAGTTGAAGTCCACAAGTCTTAAAGTGGCCAAAGTTGGAGACCCCTGATTTAGATGGTCAATAGCTATATGGGGGGGGGGGGGGAGGGGGGAGGAATGGGGCTGGGTTTTGTTAGACTATCCTCCCTATTGCCTGTTATTTTTCTCTGCACTCAACTGGAATCTGGTGTGCCCTCTGCTCCTTTGTAAAATGCTTTGCCTTTTACAAATGAATCTTGTTATCCATTACAAATTTCAAGCTGGAGACAGCCAGACACTTGTAAATATGCAGCACCATGTTTAAATATTTATGTCTAAACATATTAGAGCCTCTTAATTTGCATCCTGCAATTAGAAAAAGATATGCTTGCCAATACAGATCTGCACCCCCTTCTTTTCCACCTGTTTCATTCCAAATAAAATGGTAAAGCATCCAAACCACTAAGTTTAATAGTTTTGCTGCTTTTAGAAAACATTTGTTTTCCATTACCCTGGACTTTTCTTCACTGCGTTTGCAAGATTTAATTGTGTGTGAGAATTTTGTTTGGCTCCAAATGACCCCAGTGGCTTTGGAGGACTAAAAGGAACCCTTTCTCATTCTGCACTGCTTGGCTTACAGTGTTTAAACCTCATTGCCTTTAGTATAAGAGGTCTGTGCTATACCATGTAAGACCGATGGCCATAGTTTAAAAAAATCGTGTCTTGGATCCTAGATAGAACTGGACTCAGATGGTCTTTCAAAATTCCTTTCCAAATGGATAGGCAGAGAACTGTGCAAGGCAGAACTGTGAGAGATAGAAAGAGTGCCTAGAAGAGCAATAAAGATGATTAGGGGACAGGAAACTAAACTGTACGATGGACAGTTGAAGGAACTAGGTTTAGCCAGTCTAAAAAAAAAAGAAGGCTGCGGGGGGGGGGGGGGGACATGATAGCCATCTTCCCATATTTCAAGGGCTGTCACAGAGAAGAGAGGGTCAAACTATTCTCCAAAACTATTCTGGGCCTGAGTGCATGACAAGAAATAATGGGCAGAATATCATGAAAGAAAGATCAAAGGAGAGATTTCCTATCAATACGAACAATTAACCAGGGGAACGGCCTGCCTTCAGAAGTTATGGATGATCCATCAATAGAGGTTTTTAAGCAGAGATTGGCATTTGTCTGGAATGGCATAAAGTCTCCTACCTTGAGCAAGGAGTTGTATTAGAAGACCTTTAAGGTCCCTTCTGATCCTTTTATTCTAAGTTCAAGCTGGGTCAGTGCCTGGATCCCTGATTAACTGCAAGGGTAGCCTCAATGTTAGAAAATATTTTTTTTAATTACTAAAACATATGAGGAATTATTGCAGGAATTGGGT
Source organism: Laticauda colubrina (assembly GCA_015471245.1). Taxonomy (NCBI): domain Eukaryota; kingdom Metazoa; phylum Chordata; class Lepidosauria; order Squamata; family Elapidae; genus Laticauda; species Laticauda colubrina. The sequence continues at coordinate 22,129,727 of BLBF01000058.1, forward strand.
ATGGCCAGCTAGGGAAAAGAAGGACTAGGGTGGATATGATAGCAGCATTCCAATATTTGAGGGGCTGCCATTAGAAAAGGAGGTCAACCTATTTTCCAAAGCACCAGAAGACAAGAACCAATGGATGGAAACTCATCAAGGAGAGATGCAACCTAGAACTAGAGACATTTCCCAACAGTGAGAACAATTAATCAATGGAACAACTTGCCACCAGAAGTTGTGGGTGCTTCTTTCTGGGGTTTTTAAAGAAAATACTGGACAGCCACTTGTCTGCAATTGTATCGGGTCTCCTGCTTGAGCAAGGGGTTAGATTAGAAGATTTCAAAGATTTCTTCCAACTCTGTTATTCAAAGGCGTTTGAACTTGAAAGTTGCCATCTTATAAACACTTTATATTTTCATCAGAAGTTGACATGGAAAGCAGAATCATCATACTGGAAAACCCATATCAACAGTCCCAGTCCCTTGGCTCCAGGCACCACACTAACACATTATGAGGAATGTGGCCTATTTTTTGTACACCCATTTGTTTTGTGCTGTTGTGGACAAAAGGAGCCATCTTTGCCTCTGCTTCTGTTCCAGTTAAGCTTCTGCATGTTCCTGGTAGGTTGCAGAAGAAACATTGATAATGGAATTTGAAGCCAGCTGGGAACATACACTGATGTTCCATCTGCCAACGGGATGGTTTGTAACCCATTTCCCAATAATTCTTTTTTTAAAAAACCTATTGGATTTTCCACCTTAAACAGAGCCATGGCTTTAGGCAGGTCAAAGAACAGCCATGGCTACAGAGAAAATTTAAAAAAAAGTTTTCTCTGGTAAATAACACTCAGAACAAACATCTTCCTCAACCCCAGGCTCTCCAGATGTGCTGGAGTTCAAAACTTCATCATCTCTAGCCAAGGATTCAGGGGATGATAAGAGTTCAAATCCAGCACCGTGGAAACCAACATGGATAAAGAAAGGCCTGTATGGAAAGCTTTGGTTTTTCCAACTTTGCCTTGAGATGAGCAAGAAACCAGATGCCTGGAAAAAGAAAGCAAAGATTCCCAACTTGAATGATAATAATGGGAAATATTCTGAATGCTATCAGGACTAGAGCACCATGTCAGCAGTTGACAATAGGATTTGCACCTCACACAGCATCTGCAGAGACTCCCTGCATAAATGGGGCATAGTATCCTCACCTCAGTGGGACTGTGCAGTCCCCTGTCAAACTGTAGACCATATAGTGACTGGCTGTAAGCTGAGGGCATACACCAGTCCAGTAACTGATTATTTTTAATATGAACAATGCTGCGTTTCAATGGTTAGATGGCCTAGAGTCTAGACCAGGGGTCCCCAGTCCCCAGGCTATGACCCAGAACTGGACTGCCACCCATTCAGAACCAGACCGCACAAGCAGCAAGCAAACACATGCACACAGCTCCATTTGCATGAGTGGCAGGCACTCATACGCCTGTGTCCCCATCACTCGTGCAAATGGAGCTGCACCTGCCGCTTACATGGAACAATTTCCTCTTCCCGCCCCACCAGTCTGTAAGGTGGGAAAATTTGGGGACCAATGGCCTTGACCTTGACATTAGAACATAGGTAAAACACATTTTATTGTGTTTTACCAGTCTAGGTGAAATGTTAATATGCTAGTCCATGTATGATATGCCCAGGGGTGGGATTCAAAATTTTTAACAGCCGGTTCTGTGGGCATGGCTTCGTTGATGGGCGTGGCTTTGTGGTCATGTGACTGGCTGGGCATGGCCAACTCAACATCACTCACATTGAGGCATGCATCTCCTTGCCTGGCCTTTCATGATTGTGGGATGCTGCAACAGTCGTAAGTATGAAAAATGGTCATAAGTCCCTTTTTTCAGTGCCATTGTAACTTTGAATGGTCACAAGCAAAGTACCAGCAAAGGAGGGGAAAAAAACTCCAAAGATGTCCTGCCAAGAATGTAATCAGGGTTAACGGAGAGGCAGTTTCTGTAAGCGACACCAGAATGTTTCCTTCCTGCCTTCCTTACAGGATTAGGCCAGTAATTTCTTCTAACAACCGGTTCTCCGAACTGCTTGGAATGTTAACAGCCGGTTCTAGCGAATAGGTGTGAACTGATAGAATCCCACCCCTGGATATGCCATATGCTAAATAAAACATGCAAGAAGTGTTCAAGACATGCTAATAATGCAGAAAGAAAACCGCAACAGAACTACAGTGGCCTAGGTCCATTTGGGGAGAACAGAGGCCAGCCTTTTGGAAGCATATTGGCGACAATTAGATTAAATGCTACAAGGTACAATGCTCTGCTGGGTTCTGACACAGAACTTAGCGTGACTCAAATTCAGCCACTGGGCTTTGCACTGAGCCTGCTAAGCAGACCTGCTTAGGCCAATGCTCAACAGGCTCAACTTCTGAGGCTTGAAATGCTGACAACAGGCAGGAGCTCTTCAGGCCTCCAGACCAAAGCCACCTCTCCAAATGTTCTTTGGGAACATCAGGATGCATTTTGTGCCAAGCATGTTGTTCATCTTGGGCTTCAGGGTGCTGGATTCTGTCCCAGGGATCCTCTGTGGATCCCTTTGGTGCTTTCAGCAAAGGACTTGAGCAGGGGAGCCTGACTGGAAGAGACCCACAGACAGCCTGGGTGGGGCAGCGGCAGGCGTAGAAGAGAGAAGGGAATAATTTTTCTTTTTTGCTGCGCACGGGCTAATTATTGCTCCATAAATAAGTGGCGTGTGTGGTTAATGCAAAACAGATTTTCCTCCCCAGTGTGGCCACCAGCAAAATTCTTCCCGCGCAAGTTATCAAAAACATTATGTCACAGCTGCAGAGGAGCTGAACAAACAGGGCAGAAAGCAGGGTTGTATAAGGAGACTGCAGGAAAGCTAATTTTGCAAGGGGGGAGGGGGAAACGGTGGGATGGAAATTGCTACCAAATCCAATTTCCTAAAGTATTTGCTTTGCATGCGCATCCAACTATCATGCTTGGGAGGCATTCTGAGGACAGAGCATCAAAGCAACCTGCAACATGAGAGACAGCCTTTGCTTCATCAACTCCCAACAGCTACTATTTTATTTTTGTTTCAAAGTCTGGCTGCAGCACATACGTTAGTCAGCAGGCTTCAGAGCGGTTCTTTCCTCAAATTGGATTCTACCTGTGGATGAGTGTGTAACGGAGAGCAGTTGAAAGGGGAAGATTAGACTGCCCGCTGCAAAACTTTAATGCTCACGTGCACCCAGTTCTGATAAGGAGCTCAGAATATTAGGAGCTGGAAACCGTGGAATAACTACTACTTTTACTTCTGTGTCGGAAGCACAGTGTTAAAGTGCTTCCGAGGAGAAAAGATTTGCCAGTGACATTATCATTGCCCAGGAGACATGCAGTTGGAGGCTCATTTTATGCTTCTTTCGTGACTCCATGAGTGAAATAACTGGATTTATGTATGGTTAATGATTTATGGTATGGCCAGTCTAGAGAAAAGAATGCTAGCTTTATTCTAGTATTCGAGGGGCTGCCACGCAGAAGAGGAGGGGTCAAAGAACTAGAAAGTAAGACAAGAAGCAATGGAGGGAAACTAATCAAGGGGACAAGCCACCCAGAACTAAGGAGAAATTCCCTGACAGTGAGAACAATTAATCAGTGGAACAGAAGTTATGGATGTTCCAACACTGAAGATGTTTAAAAAGAGACTGGACAGTCATTTTGTCTCAAATTGTTTGGGTTCTCCTGTGTGAGGAGGGGGTTGGACTAAGACGCCTCCAAGGTCCCTTTCAGCTGTACTCTAATTGAAGGATTTGACTGGGTTGGTACAAGATCTCCTGGCTTGATCAATGTTGGAAGAGATCTAGAAAACGTCTCAGGTCCTTTCCAACACTGTGGTTCTATGTTCTATCTTTTGGGGGTTTTTTTATAACATCTGAACTTGTTTGCCAGATACAAAACATTGTGTGCACTCTCTATAAATATGCTGTAATGATCCTATTTTCTTAAATGAAATAAAATAAATGACAACTCTGAAAAAGGGATAAGTCTGAAAGAGGTTCATAAGGATATAAAAACACAATTTATGATGTTTTTTATTTTGTTTTACCAAAGAAAATTCAAGAGTGAATCCAAGAAAACCAAGAAAAAAAAAAACCCCTTTAATTCATATCCTAATAAAACTATCTAAAATCAAACAGTGTGGGGAAAATTATTTTAAGAAAGACAATTTAATTTCCATCGTTTTTTCACATGAATGTGAGAGACTGGACGTGAAGTGGTATCATCTGTATGGTAAAAGTTAAATGGCTAAAATGAAGAGCCAAAGTGAGCTTGTGAAAAATCAATCAACCTGGAAGGCAGCTTGCTGAAATTAGGGACTGTCCTTTATAATAATAAGGATCCACCTGAAGGAAGTAGGTTGTGAGGACTCAAATTAGGAATCTACTTCAAAGGGGCACTACTTCTCTTTAATGAAGAGCATTTTATTGATTGATTGATTGATATTTTCAACCATCCAGGTCATAATTGCCCCAAAAGCACTTTTTCAGGAAGACATTTGGGTTTTCTTGCTTTTTTTCTCTTTGAAAACCTTTCACTTCTCATGCAAGAAGATCTCAAAAAACTTCTTGGATGAGAAACAAAACATTCTCAAAGAAAAAAACTCAAGAAAGTTCAATTATCTTTTGGGGGAAAAACATGTTTGATATTCTTATTTAGTGATTTATTTACTTACTTACTTATATGCTGCCTTTATTACTTCTACAAATACTCAAGGCAGCCAATATATACAACATACCTTTCTCCTCCTATTTTCTCTACAACAACCCTGTGAGGTGGGTTGGATTGAGAGAGAGAGAAAGAGGGACTGGTCCAAAGTCACCTCAACGCCTTTCATGGCTAAGGCAGGATTTGGACTGCCTCAACCACTAGACCAAACTGTCTCAAACTGTCTGATTCTTAATGTGTCATTCTCTTCTATGAATCAAAAAGGGCATAGAGTTTGCCTTGACAAACTACTTAGCAATACCCCTAATAAGCATCTTTTGGGTTTTTCTGTGCTGGAAAATGCTGAGCAAAGGCTTCAATAAATTTCCTGCCCCAAGAAGCCCTGCTCCATTCTCTCTGATATTCAGCCGCTGTGGGATGGAATGTTTTTATTCTGACAAACTTGTGGCTTTTAAATCGAGTTTGGTTACTGATGCAGAGTTCAGCAGGAGGGTACTTTTGAAAATGGGTCTACTTTTCTCTCCCACGATGCAAGGGTATCCAAGAGGGGATGGGGTGGTCAAAAAAGAAAATGGCAGATATGACCTCATGATCAAACAACTGTACATGCAGTGCCATGTATGAAGCATGTTATAAATAGGCAGGACATAATTGTGGGGCCCTGGCTGCCTTTTTGAACTCTGCAGTAGATGTTTCTACTATGACATTTAAAAAGTAAGGTAATAATTGAAGAGAATATATGTGGCTCATCGTTGAACTGTGGGTTCATTGAGATTATTAATCTAAAATAATCTGAGATTATTTTCTTGCATACATTTCATTATCCAGTTTGCAATGTGATATTGGTGCAGTTGTTCTTGGTCATTGCTTTATTAAGCTGTTGTTTCAAATATATAAGCAGAGAATAAACCCAACTCCCTTCTAACATAGATATTATTATCTAGTTAGGTAATGAAATGTCTGTGAGAAAGCAACAAAACTCAGAGAGCACCAAGGACCCCAAAAGGTAAGGGATTACCTGAAGGGAAGAAAAACAAATAATTCTTCTGACCTGCGGGCCAAACCCTATCCTATCTCTCCTTGCAATATTGTAGGGGGCCATGAATCAATTACTTCAAATTATTCACATCCCCAACTAAATGCACTAAAACATCTCTAGGGATTCATCTGCATCAGCCTTCCACAACCAGAAGTGTTGCTAAATATTGGAAGGCAATTCCTATTTTCTCAAGCTGGTGCGCCACCTTAGAACAGAGATCAGCCGTATATGGCTGACGGCACACTGTAAGACACTAATGGAGAACAACTAGAATAAACTACTACAATGGGTAAAAAAGATCTAGAATTATGGGTTAAGCTGCAACTCTCTTTATTGAGAAGGATAGTTGCTATTAAAATGACTATCTTGCCAAAATTTAAATATCAACTTCCAGGGGTGGGATTCAAATTTTTTAACAATCGGTTCTGTGGGTGTGGCTTAGTTGGTGGGCATGGCTTAGTGGTCATGTAACTGGCTGGGCGTGGCCAACTCAACATCACTCGCATCGAGGCACGCATCTCCTCGCCAGGCCTCTCAAGACTATGGGGATGCTGCAATAGTCGTAAGTGTGAAAAACGGTCATAGGTCACTTTTTTCAGTGCCACTGTAACTTTGAATGGTCACTCCACACAAGCAAAGTACCAGCAAAGGAGGGGAAAAACCTCCAGACACGTTCCTGAGACAGGAAGTCTCGTCCTGCCAAGAGTGTAATAAGGGTTAACGGAGAGGCAGTTTCTGTAAGCAACCCCAGAATGTTTCCTTCCTGCCTTCCTTACAGGATTAGGCCAGGAATTTCTTCTAACAGCCGGTTCTCTGAACTGCTTAGAATGCTAACAGCCGGTTCTAGCGAATAGGTGAGAACTGGTAGAAACCCACCCCTGTCTATTTCAGACCATACCAATAAGAATACAGAAAAATTATTTTGTAGAACTTAACAGGACTATTGCAAAATTTATCTGGCAAGGCAAAAAACCTAGAATAAATCTAAAAGCATTACAAGATATGAAGAGCAGAGATGGCATGGGACTCCTGAATTGGCAATTATACCACAGTGTAGTTTCTGTGGTATGGCTGAAAGAATGAGTGAAGTTAACCAATAAAAGAATATTAGTATTAGAAAGCCACGACCTACAGAGGGAGTTGCATGGCTTCCTGTGAGATATAGGGACTACTAAACAGAAATATTTTCACATACATTTAATCAGAGATTCCTTATTGTGTAATTGGATCAAAATTAGGAAAAAACTCTATGTAAAGATTCTGATTTGGATATCAACAATGGAAACAATGATTCACCCCAATAATTTGGACATGGATAAGATGATAAAATATAAAGATTTGCCAGATATATAAGGAAATTTGAAAACATGGCAGGACCTCCAGGAACAAGGGCTACAAATTGATTGGTGGGCTTAACTCCAAATGCAGAGTAAGTATAGACAAGATATGAAAGAATATGGAACTCATGTGAAGCTACAACAATTAGATGAAATTTTACTAGGCTCAGACAAAAAAAATATAACTAAATTTTATTATTATTTATTGGATATAGAATTAGAGGAAGAAACAGTCAAGGGTAATATAATAGCCTGGAGTCGAAACATAGGCTGTAATATCAGTTTAACAGAATGGGAGAGTCTCTGGAACAGGAATAATAAAATCACAAAATTGGCAACATACAAGGAAAATAGCTTTAAAGTGTTCTATAGATGGCGCCTGCCCCCTTCGGGACTGGCAAAAATGTACCCCAACATGAACCTGAAATGTTGGAAATGCAAAAAAAAAAAAGGACAGTACATATTACCACATGTGGTGGTCCTGCATGGAATCTCAAAAATATTGGCTGAGAATTAAAAAATGGCTGGAAGAAATCACAAATGAACAAACTGAACTGAAACCAGAATTGTTCTTATTAGGATATTTAGGGAAAAATATGCCAAAAATGTTAAATACATAATACTATATATACTGACTGCGGCCAGATTGGCCTATGTTCAATGTTGGAAACAGTCTTACACTCCATCAGAGGAATTTTTATTTGTCTGTGAAATATGGGTCAACGCATCTCTCCCTGACTCCATTACCTCAGTAAGAGACTATCATGTTTACCGATTTGATCGTGAAATCCATAGAGGAGGTAGTGTTGCTATCTTCTATAAAAAGTCCTTACATCTAAAAAACATCCAAGTTACCCAGGAGCTTGCTCTTCCTGAGACCATCGTCTGTAAACTGTCCTTAAATATCACATTTCGGTTCTTACTATGTTGCAGAGCCCCTGATTATGACATCGAACATGTAAACAAGCTAAATACACAACTAATATGGGCAGCATCCTGCCCACATGCTTTTATCTTTCTTGGTGACTTCAATCTACCTCATATTAACTGGACCCTCAATGAATGTACAACTGAACCCATACATGCAACCTTCTACTTCTGCAACAAATCTGTGACTAGAACAACTAGTAACCAACAATACTAGGCTTAACAACTGCCTCGATCTCATCTTCTGCAATAGCTTGAATTCAATTTACAGAATACAAATTAAAGAACCCTTTTCCAACAGTGACCACAACATGATTGACTTTTGTCTCAACATAAATCCACAAAAAAATCATTACAATGACAAAACCCCCAATTATAACTTCAAAAAAGGCAACTATGATCTTATAATCAACGATCTCTCTTCCCTTTATTGGCAATTTCTATTCACTGGATGCAATACTGTTGAAGACCATTACAACATATTCTTACTAGAAATCAAAACAGCCATCAAACTATATATACCAATAACAACTCCCAAAACCAGGAAAAACAGATTACCTATAATAATAAGGAAGCTTCAATCCAAAAAGAGATCACTTTGGCGAAAAAACAAATCTGGTCACGTTGCCAACTTCAAAAGCCAATACAAAAATCTATGCCACCAGATAAAAACTGAATGCACTAATTATCATATTAAACAAGAGGAAAAACCTTCTACGCACAAATTCCACCCATGCTTTCTACGATTTTGTAAACAACAAACTAAAAGACTCAAGGTCCATCCCACCCCTGAAAGGACCTAATGGCAAAGACTACAACAACAACACCATCAAAGCATTCTTTGGCACAGTATTTGTAAACAGCAATGGATCAAGCCCAGTACTTCCTAGCCAAACCACAGACAACTACAATGATCTAATACATATTGATTTTAAAGAAGACAATGTTGAAAAATCACTGCACAATCTAAAACCATCACGATCTATTGGGCCGGACGGAATATGTGCCTACTTCTTAAAATATGTGCCTACTTCTATCCACTACCACAGCTGAACCTCTAAGCATAATCTTCAAAAAATCTTTCAGGACCAGCTCCTTGCCAAAAGGAGCTGCTCCTTCACAAGCCACGGTCATCCCCATGGTCATCCCCATCTTCAAAAAGGGAGACCCCAGCCTAGCTGAAAATTACAGACCAATCTCTTTATGCTGCGTCATCTGTAAAGTCATGGAATCAATTATTAACCAATCCATTATTCTCCACTTAGAGACAAACAACCTACTCTCTAATACAGTGGTCTCCAAACTTTTTTGTACCAGGGACCAGTTTCACGCAGAAACACTTTTTCAAGGACCGGCAAAATCATTTCTTCCCCAATAATAAAGAGCTTCTTTACGATTTCTTTACTAAAAACATATTTTTATATGTATTTTAATCATGATTATTCATTCTTTGTGGCCCAGCACAAAATGATCCACGGACTGGTATCAGTCCGGGGCCCGGTGGTTGGGGAACCCTGCTCTAATAAACAATTTGGTTTCAGAAAAAAGCTATCCTGCAATCTGCAACTCTTACACTGCAAAAACATATGGACTACACACAGACAATACTGCTACCCTCCAAAAAGACCTTGACTAGGTCAATCAAATGGCAACTTCAAATCTCAACAAATAAATGCACTATCTTACATATTGGCAGAAAAAAATCAGAAAATAAAATACAAGCTAAATAGTCAAGACCTTGTTGAGGATCCAAACTTTGTCAAGGACCTTGAACTACTCATCTCAAGTGATCTAAGTGCTACAGCCCACTGTAACTACACAGCCAAAAAGGCATTAAGAATTGTTAATCTAATCCTACGTAGCTTCTTCTCTGGTAATATCACACTACTAACTAGAGCATACAAAATATTTGCTAGACCAATACTTGAATACAGCTCATCAGTCTGGAACCCACATTATGTATCTGATATTAGCACAGTTGAGAAAGTCCAGAAATATTTAACAAGAAGAGTTCTCTGCTCATTGCAGAATACCTTATGCCACCAGACTTGAAACTCTAGACCTAGAAAACCTAGAACTATGCCACCTCCAGTCCGATCTAAAGACAGTATATAAAATCATACATTGCAATGTCCACCTGTCAATGAATACTTCAGCTTCAACCGTAACAATACAAGAGCACACAATAGAGTCAAGGTTAGCCGCACCAAACTTGATTGCAGGAAATACGACTTCAGCCACAGAGGGGTCAATGTCTGGAATACTCGACCTGACTCTGAGGTTTCTTCCCCGAACCCCAAAAACTTTCACCTTAGACTGTCTACTATTGACCTCCCCCCTTTCCTAAGAGGTCTGTAGGGGGCCTGCATAAGCACATCAATGTGCCTACCATTCCTGTCCTATTGTTTTTATTTTTCTTATAAGTTTCTATCTTACGTATTCAAAACTATATTTATTCTTATATTTGTATCTTGTAAGCAATTGACAAATCGAATAAATACTAAATACTAAATTGACAATTCAATAGATAATGAGTTGTGCAAAAATGGATAAATTAACCCGAGCCCTAAAAGATAAAGAATCATCAGAGTGTTTTATGATTTGGGATTATTGTTATGAATGGAGTGAGTGAAGACAGACTATATAATAAACAGTAAAGGAAGATAAGCAGTAGTTGTAGTGAATATATATATTCGCATAAGATACCAATTGTAAATATTGCACAAAATAATGTTACAAATAGAAAACCACAATCTGTCGTTGTTGAAACTTTTTAATTTTTCTTTGATGTTGTTTGTTTTGTTTTAATTGTAAAAATCAATAAAGTTTATTTAAAAAAAAGAACAGAGATCAGCCATGACCATGATATCAAAGCTCTGCCCCTTTGTGTATTTATGCATATTAAAAATCCTTTGATTGCAAAGCTGTGGCCACTATTTTCATCGTTTGACCTCCCTCCCCCCATGGACACTCTGGTCTTAAATCAACAAATCCATAGGATGTCCATTTGAAAAGTACAAGTTGACATGTATAACCATCACAAGGACTTCATTTAGCAGAAACATACTTGGACAATCTATGACAAGAGGCCACACTAGAAACTTCTCTGCTTTGCTTGTCTTTGGCTTAGTGTGCAAATGTAACCACTGGTAGTTTGTAAATCCCAAATTGTGGTTTTAGGATTGTGTGCAGCCTGGTAATTTATTCAAGAAAACATAGTTTTGCAAACCACAGTATTAGAAAAGTACTTGTTATCTACTGTGGTCCTGAAGGACTTTGTGCAGTGGGCAATGGGACAAAGAAAGGATGCTCACAGAGCATGGATGCCAAATATGACTCTCAATTTATTTTTTTAAGTGAAATATGGAAGTGAAGAATTATATATAAGGATTCCATCAAAGTCTTTTCAGATTTCTGCAATAGGAATATATTGAAGAATGATTCAGAAACAGTTCCTTTGAGCACTTTGCAGGGGGGTCGACCTATTCTGCACATGAGGCAAGACAAGATCACTAAAGGTGGAAGATCATTAAAGAGAGATCCAACCTACAACTAAGGAGAGATTTCCTGACAGTGAGAACAAAGAACCAGTGGAACGGCTTGCCTTCAGAAAACCACCACTGGAGGTTTTCAAGAAGAGACTGGACAACCATTTATTTGTTCAGACTTGTATAGGAACTCCTGCTTGATTGGGGAGTTGGACTAGACCTTGACTTCTGTATTCTGCATTCTAATAGCAATCTCAATTGCTGAGTGATCATAGCACCAGACCCCAAAAGAAAAAGGGGGAGATATTTCTTCATGATTATCTTCTCAGTTTTAGGCAGTCCTATTATCTAATTCTTTAAAACCACTTTAAAAACTCTTGTTTTATTTTTAGAAACAAGTTTGTGGTGGAAAATTTATGCATGGTTTGAAGAAATGCTGTAATTGCTTACCAAAGCAATCTGAAAGCTTTGCTTTGGGATGGAGAGAGAAATTTGGAGACGCAAAGACACAGAGATTCTTTAAAAAGCTTCTAGTGCTACTCTCAAATATCCACAATGGTTGCAAAAATCATCTGGTCTAGTCTGAAACATCTGTGGTTGTGCTGTGGTTAGAATGCAGTATTACAAGCTAACTCAGCCACTCCAGGAGTTCGATCCTGACCAGCTCAAGGTTGACTCAGCCTTCCATCCTTCTGAAGTCAGTAAAATGAGGACACAGATTATTGGGGGCTGACTCTGTAAACTGCTTAGAGACCAGGGCTGCAAAGCACTGTGAAACGGTATATAAGTATATCAGTCTAAGTCCTATTCTTAATGCTATTGCTAATCCTGATAACCAAATCCAGAATTTAACTATGATTTGCAGAGTACTCAAAACATTTGGCAAGTAAGAGGAATATTACACAAGGATCTTGAGTTTATTCCATTAAAAAAAACCTCAACCCATAGTTTTGCCTACTTTTTGATTAATCAGGAATTCCCTTGGCTTGGGAAATGAGACTTTTTAGTCAGAGGAAAAACTGTTTTTCTTATCTGAGAACATCACAGGCTCAGCACTATGTCTATGAACTAAGTGGAGAACAAAGATTTTCCTAGCTAGGTTTTGCAGATGAAGGCTTTAAGAAATATCAAGGAATGGTTGGACATACTTTAGATAGAATTTTAAAGTTAGGGGCCAGAATGTAAGAGCAATGGCTTCAGAAAGGGGACACCACCTGGAGTAAGATTTAGTTAAGTTTCAGAAGCAACATTCATAGAATAATTCTCTCCCTTTTCTATTTCTGCCTAAACCAACCACAAATTAAAGCTGGGTGCAGATGGTGTTTCAAAATAATCTCTCATATTTGTGGGCAGAAATATTGGGAGGATCCTTTTATTGAATCTTTCCAAGAGAAAGAAAAGAAATTGTGGTTTATGTTTGTATGAATCCAACCTGTTATGGTGTATCCAGCCATTTGCAATGAAGCCAAGGAAAAAGTATATCCTTAGTGTTGGAGCTCACGGTGCCTAAGAATATAGAATAATAAGGTTGAAAGGGGTAAGTATTTCCACTGTCAGGACATTTCTCCTTAATACTATGCAGCAATACTCACGCAATATGTCTACAAAATGAGTAGAGCTTTGTTCAACACAGTTGCCTCCTCCATCTTGATCTTTCTGTCAACCACTTCCTGACAGAGGAGCCTGCAGCAGGCCTTCAGATGATACACAACCATCTTGGAAGAAACACCAATTTGAGATCTTGTCTTTATTGTTGTTACCACCTGTCCTTAAGTTACAACCTTAACTGAGCCTTGCAATTATGGTCACAAGTCGTGATGGTCATAAAGCAAGTCACCATATAACCAGACATGATGTTATGATCTTTTGGGGGGCAGTTGCTAAGTGAACCCATTGTTTGCCATGGGGTGCTTTTTTTTTTTGCAAGAAACTGGAAATAAATGCCAGATTCTAGTAAAAATGCAAATAGTGGTTATGTCACCACATAATACGATAAAAAGTCATAAATGTGAGGCAGTAGTTGAGTATGCAAAATACAGCCCTGTGACAATGGGGTGGCTGGACATTTGAACTTTGAAAACAGGTTGCAAATCCCTGGGGAGGGAGACTCCATTGTAATTTCAAATGGTTGCTAAACATCTGGTAATAAATTGAGGATTGCCTGGATCTGAATCCCATAATTTCTGACTATAAATCTAAAGTAGTGCTTCTCAAGCTCTGCAACTTTAAGCCATGTGGATTTTAACTCCCAAAATTCGAATGCAATCCTAAGTTTCATTAACAGAGGGATACAATCAAGATCAAGTGAGATACTAATACCACTGTATAAAGCCTTAAAAAGACCACACCTAGAGTACTGTATCCAGTTTTGGTCACCACACTATAAAAATATGTTGAGGCTCTAGAAAAAGAGAAGAGCAACCAGAGAAGAGCAACCAGCATGATTAGGGGACTGGAGGCTCAAACATATGATGAAGGGTTGCAGGAACTGGGCATAGCTAATCTAGTGAAAAGAAGGACCAAGGGAGACAGGATAGCATCTTCCAATATTAGAGGGATTGCCACAGAGAGGAAGGGATCAAGGTATTTTCTAAGGACAGACAAGGAATAATGGATTGAACAACTGAACAAGGAGAGATTAAACTTGGAAATCAGGAGAAACTTTCTGACAGTGAGAACAATCAACCCAAGAACAGAAGTTGCCCTCGGAAGTTGTGGGAGCGCCATCATTTGAGACCTTCAAGAAGAGACTGGACTGCCATTTGTCAGAAATGGTGTAGGGCCTCCCACTTGGGCAGGGGGTTGGACTAGATGACTTACAGGGTCCCTTCCAACTCTGATTATCTGTTAATTCCCTTGGCCAGTCAGCTGGCTGGCTGGAGGAATTCTGGGAGTTGAAGTCCACACAGCTTAAAGCTGCAGAACTTGTGAAACTCTGCTCTAAAGCATTCTGTGTTTTATTGTCATTCTTTGAAAGAATATCCTAAAATGGAATTTCCAAATCCCAAAGCTTTTTAGCACAGAAAAAGAAAATGGGACTTGATTCCCTTAATTGCATGAGGAAGATTTATCGATACTAGACAAACGAATTCCTACTCTGAGGATTTCCCCTTGGCGGTTGGCATCATGATGGGTCCAATTGTGATTTGTGATATCCGCTGCGTTGCTCAAAAGTTCACTGAGTTGTTAAAGGGTTTCCTTCAGAAAAACCTAGATTAGAAGCCAGCCAAACTTTAATCTGCATTGAGTCAGTATTGCTAAAATAAATTCAATCTCATTATTTTGAAATGGGAAAGTGGTTCCTTTAAAGACATTCCTGAAGGCAAAAAAAAAATAAAGCACTTTATACATGTTTTGCCCACCTACCAGCACTGGAATCTCATTTAAAGGTCATTCTCTTTTCCTCCTTTCAACAGCTTTCCTGATAATTTCCCTATGCAGATCATGCTTGGAAGTTGCAAAATCTCTTATTGCTGCGAATGTTTTCTCATACACAACCTGAATGTAAGAAGCATTGCATGCAAAGAATCGGCTACAGCAACCCTGCAAGAGTCTGATGTGACTTTAGACCACCTCTTCTCACTAATTTGACAAGAGGGCCATTCTGCTAGGGCCAGACTTTGAGAGTGATGGATTTCATAACACCCTAGGGTATAGATACGCAGCAAAACACAACTTGAGCAGAAAAAAGCAAGAGCAATTGGATTTATATACTGCTTCCCAGTGCTTTACAGCCCTCTCTAAATGGGTTGCAGAGTCAGCCTTTCTCCCCCCCAACAATCTGGGTCCTCATTTTACCGACCTCAGAAGGACAAAAGACTGAGTCAAACTTGAGCCGGTGAGACTCAAACTGCCGAACTATTTGCAGTGGGCAGTCAGCAGAAGGAGCCTGTAATATTGCATTCTAAAGGCAAGGAAATTCCTATACTTCCAACATCTGGAGTTTTCAGAGTTCTGTTCTGATACAGGTAATCCTCATCTTAAAACCACTGGTTTAGTGACCAAAGTTGTAACAGCACTGAAAAAAAGTGACTTATCACCGTTTTTCACACAAACAACTGTTGCAGCACTCCCATAGTCATGCGGTCAAAATTCAGACACTTAGCAACTGGTTCATATTTATGATGGTTGCTGTGCTCCAAGTTCATAGGATCCCCTTGTCTGAACTTCTAACAAACAAAGTCAAGTTGCTAGGAGATTATAGTTATTAATTTTAAGGTGATAATTAAAAATTTAAATGATTATTGTGATTTAAAGGGAAATTAATCAAATGATATACAAGGTATAGGGGTGGCACACTCTAATTCGTAATTGTAGGGGAAACTTTTTTGAAACATTTGAACTGAGATGGAATTTTTGAAATGATGAAATAAGAATATGCGATGAAATTGCAAATTTGGCAGATAAAAGTATAAAGCACAACAAATATGCAGCTATGAGAAATACTTAAAGTTAAAAGAAATAGGTTAAGAAATGAATTGAAAATGTATAAAATAAGCTTGAGGAAAGTATTTGAGAAAATTAACAGAAAATATGTAAAGTAATAGTAAAATATGAAATTAATTGTGAAAAATGAATATGTAATTCAAGTCATGTTTGTATGGAAATGTGGAAACCTGGAATCATGCTGTTCACTCAAAAAAGATGTTTTTAAAATGTGGAAAACTGAAATAATTTTTTTATTAAAAAAAAATAACAGTCATTAAGGAAGCTAGATTCACTTAGCAATTGTGTTACTAATTTGACCACTGCAGGGATTCACTTAACAACTGTGGCAAGAAAGGTCATAAAATGGGGCAAAACTCACTTAACAAATGTCTTGCTTAGCAATATAAATTTTGGGCTCAATTGTGGTCATAAGCCAAGGACTGCTTGTACTTCCAAAATCCAGAGAGTTTTCAAAGTGTTCTGTGTCTGATACTCAACTTCCAGAAGTGAAAGCCAACACTTTGATCCTTTGTAGACATGAAAGTTAGCAAAAGTATGGCAGGCTGTCTTCTGAGTTTTGGTCTAGAACTCAGTTGTCCTTTTTTATTACTATTTTGCTTTTTCTAACCATTTATCCTTGAATTTTTTAAGATTGGCTGAGTTTGTCTTGGTATTGTCATCTACCTAAGAACATTTCACAGAGACAATAATGTCTCTTTCTGATCTACAGAAGACACTTGATGCTACCTTATTTTACATTTTTTTCTCAACTTCTAAGTCTAAGCTATAGGCCTAGATTTCCTCATGGACACTCACTTAAATATGAGCCAGCAGTGTGCTGCAGCTGCCAAAAAAGTCAACATAGTCCTAGGCTGAATTAACAGAAGCAAGATCACATGAAGAGTTCATACCATTTTATAATGCCTTGCTAAGGCCGCACTTGGAATACTGTGTTCAGTTTTCATCACCATGATATAAAAAGATGTTGAGATGCTACAAAGAGTCCAGAGAAGAGTAGCAAAGGGAACTGGAGGCTAAAACATGCAAAGAAAAGTTGCAGGAATTTGGTATGTTTAGTGCAATGAAGGACTAGGGGTGACATCTTAGCAGTGTTCCAATATCTAAGGAGATGCCACAAAGAAGAGGGAGTCAATCTGTTCAATCAAAGCACCCGAGGGAAGGACAAGAATCAATGAATATCAACTAATCAAGGAGAAAAGCAACCTAGAACTAAGGAGAAATTTCCTGACAGTGAGATCAATTAATGGTTTCCCTCCAGAAGTTGTGGATTCTCCAACACTGGAGGATTAAAAGAAGAGTTTGGATAATTATTTGTCTGAAATTACATAGGGTTTCCTAAGGCGTTGCACTAGAAGACCTCCAAGGTCCCTTCCACCTCTGTTGTTCTGTTTCTGTTTCCTCCTGATCTCTCCTCTCCTTATTAACTACCTCTGTCTCTGTTTAGCTTTCTGAGATTAGCCAAAGTTGGCTAGATGTGAGAAGAGAAGGAACTTATAACGATACCTCATGGGATAATTCATTAGATCAGCTTTAAAGTCTTATGTTGGCTTTGCTGCAAAAGGCTAGGGCAGTTACTTCTTGAAAAATTGGAGCTACCAATACTATTGAGACATACCTAATCCTTCCAGAATATTTGCTTAATCTTTGTAACCAAGTTTGCGAAAGAGAGGGAGTATTTGGTGTGTGTGGGGGGGAGGTAACAGTTTTGTCCTACAAAGTTGCATTAACAGAATAATAGAGTTGGAAGGGTTGTTGGAGATCTTTTAATCCAACCCTCTGACCATGGCAAGAGCATTTATATCATCTGAACAAATGGTTGTCCAATCTTTTCTTGAAAATATCTAGGGTTGGAGTACCCACAACTTCTGGGAGCAAGCTGTTCCACTGGTTAATTGTTCTCAATGTTAGGAAATTTCTCCTTAGTTCTAGGTTGCTTCCCTCCTCGATTAGTTTCCATCTGCTGTTTCTTGTCTGCTTTTAAGTATTTCTTTCTGGCAGCCCCTCAAATATCGGAACACTGCTATCATGTCTCCTCTAGTCTTTCTTTTCACTAGACTAGACATACCAAATTCCTGTAACCATTCTTCATATATTTTAGGTCCAGCCCTTTCATAACCTTTGTTGCTCTTCTCTGTACTCTTTCCAGAGTTGCAACATCTTTTTTATATTGTGGTGACCAAAACTGGATGCAGGATTCCAAGTGTGGGCTTACCAAGGCCTTATAAAGTGATAGGGTTGGGGTTTATTTTAGTAGAAGCAGGGTAACATCTACCCTCAGCCCCAAGATCACTTTTTGCATAACAACAGCAGGCCTACTGCTTCTTTCCAAAGGAAGTTTGGAATTCAAAGGAATAATGGCCGGAATTCCTCTATCTGGGATGCCTCCTGGGCTCTGAGCCCTTCCCAACTCATCATGTTCAATCTGGGCCTCTCTTTCCTTTTGTGGAAGCAGCAATCCAGCCTTTAAAGATGCAGAATTATTTAAGATCTTGCCCTGACAGGATGCAAGTCAACCTTCTCTTTCTCCCCCTCTGCTTTCCAATTCTTTAGTGCTCAAGGAGAAACATTAACAATAAAGAATAAGGAAAATGAATCACTGCTTCTTGCCCTACATAGTAAATTTGACCTCCATGCTTTTTTTTTTTTTTAAACAACACTCAGGTTTCTAATCTAAGAAAGGAAGTGCATCAATGAGTTGATTATTCCTCTGAGGTTAATCCAATAGCTACTATTTTGAAGCTGGTTGGCTTCATTTTCCTTCCTTTCTTTACAAGAAAGAAAGAAAGAAAGAAAGAAAGAAAGAAAGAAAGAAAGAAAG
>BLBF01000058.1:22167479-22184958 GCA_015471245.1 Laticauda colubrina
AAAGAAAAAAAAAAGAAAGAAAAAAAGAAAGAAAGAAAGAAAGAAAGGGGGGCGGTGGCGGTGGGGGGTTTTCTCCCCTCCTTTTCTCCCGATGCTGCCCCAATCGCCTGGGTCTCCCGCGATCTGTGCAGCAAGCAGGGAAGAAGCCGAGAGACTTCGAAGTGGGCAGAGCCGGCGGGGCTGCCGACCTTCGCGGGGTCCCGGGCTCCTCCCGGGGAGCAGGTGTTCCTGGGACGGGAGAAGGCGGCTCTCGCCCGGCGTGGCTCGGGGCGGGGGTGGGGAGGCCCGTCCGCGACTGGCGGAGATTTTCCTCTCGGGGTTGGGGTTCACCAAGCGGAGGAGGAGGAGGAGGAGGAGGAGGAGGAGGCGCACGCCGGCCAGAGGCGACCGGGCTCTGCGGCGGCGGCGCCTTCCGAGGTCTGGAGGGGCCGGTCCGAGAGAGGCCGGGGACTGTCATTTCCCCTCGCCCCCTCCCCGCCGGAACCGGCTTGTCCCGGGATGGGGGAGACGCAGCGCTTGGACGGCCTGAGAGGGGAAGGCGGGACGTCAGCAGCCGACGGGCCGGAGAGGAGCCCCCGCCACCACCACCCCCCCCCAGCCCCCCAGCCCCGTCTCTTTTCTTCTGGCTGCGAGGGAAACCCCGCGGCTCCTTCCGGTCGCTTTTGACTTGGGGCCGCTTTGCCCTCCCGCCCCGCCCAGGCATTCACACGTTCGCGTGCAAGCCGGCTTTTGCACGGGTTTGGCTGGCGATGCCTGAACGGCGATGAGATGCGGTGGGGCGGGGGAGGGGGGGAGAGAGGAGGAGGAGGAGGAGGAGGCGGCACTCCGCCGGCTCGCCGTTCCGGATTTGGCACAAACTGGGAACGTCTCTCTCTAGAACGTCAGGTAACAAGAGTTGGAAGGGGCCTTGGAGGTCATCGGGTCCAACTCCCTGCACAAGCAGGAGGGTCTCCAGGAAGCCCTCGACTTACAGTAGTTCACGTCGGGACCTCTCAGAGTTAGACCATCCGGCACTGGAAAAAAAAAAAGTGACTTAGGACCATTGTAGCATCCCCCACAATCAGGTGGTTCCCATTTGGATGCTGGACAAGTAGTTCACACTTAGGACAGTTGTAGTGCCAGGAGGCCCTGTTGCGACCTTCTGAGGAGCAAAATCAATGGGGGGAGCCTGATCCACTTAACAAGCATGTTCCTAATTTACCAACTGTGGCAAGAAAAGTTGTAAAATGGGGGCAAAACTCACTTAACAAATGTCTCATTTAACAACATAAATTTTGGATTCAATTGTGGTCGTAAGTCAAGGACTACCTGTATACCATTCCAGACAAATGGCTGTCCAGTCTCTTCTTAAAAGCCTCCAGTGATGGAGCATCCACAACTTTCAAGGCAAGTTGTTCCACTGGTTGATTTCTCTCTCTCTCTGTCATCTATCTATCTATCATTATGATCTATCTGTCTATCTATCTTCTCTCTCTATCTCTTCCTCTTATCTCTTATCTATTTATCTATGTCTCTCTGTTTGTCTATCATCTATCAATATCTGTCTATCATCTATCTAGAAATCACTAATCTCCAAGGTCTTTGGGTGATGTACAAATAAAATTTTAATCTGAGTTTAGTTCTGAGATTTGCTGACTTTCTTTTTCTGTCTGCAAGCCTACCTCATCTGGTTGTTGTGAGGATATGCCAAATAGAAGGCCTTGCATCCTGAGACTTTGTCTTGTCAACAAAAGCCAGCATTCGCATTGGGGTCATGGGAATTGTAGTCTGAGGCACCTGCAAAGCACTGGATTGTTGCAGAGAAACAAGATAAGTTTGTGAAAATTTATCAAACGGGATGGTGGCAGTTTATGGGATTGCCATGGAGGAGGGGCTGATGATAAAAATAAAAAATATTTACGAACAGATTTCTTGGGAACAGATCTTTACTTTCAGATTTCTCTAGATAATGTATATGATGATAGTGAGCATAAGTGTGTTTTGAGGGGATGAAGTAGGAACAATACACAAGGGGTTTAAATCCCAGCAGCTCAGCTTGAATGGGATTTTCTCTGACTGTCCACAAGGAGGGAATCAAAGAAGCAAAGATGTCTATTGCAAGTCAACAACTGAAAGCCTTCCCCTTTTGATATATGTTGCGGTGCACATAAAATGGGGGTGGGATGGAGCTCCAATGGCTCTGCTCTTCCCCCATCTTCACTTTTTAAACAACCTCCCACCATACCTGCAGACACCCCTGTGGTTGCTTATCTGGTCGGAGTGCATGGTGTCACCCAGATTTCAAAATCTGAAGGAACATTGCGAGCTGATTTGTAGAAGTACCTGGCCTTTTCCCCAAAGAACTCAAGATGGAGCCCACAGCTTCTTCACCACTTTTTATCCTCCTAGGAACCATGGATGGATGGATGGATGGATGGATGGATGGATGGATGGATGGATACTGTAGGTAAAGAAAGATTATACACAAGATATAGACAGACAGGCAGGCAGGCAGATGGATGACAGGTAAGGGGGTGTGTATGTGTGTGAGAAAGGGGAGGTGGGGGTGTTATTATATTCCATCCCAAATATTATGCTATAGAACAATGAAGGACTGAATTTCATCAAGGAAAAAAAAGGATAAAAACAGAAAACAATTGAAAAAGGAATTTTATTTATTTATAAATATATTTACTTATAGATGTGGCATTCAACATCATGTTGGCAAGTCAATAAAATGCATCTTCCTCTCTCTGGCAAAGTTTCCTAAACTGTATATAACTGGGGGCCTTTTCTTTTTTCCATACCATTCTTCCCTTTTGTGGCCCTCAAATCTATAAAATAGAACATCAGCATCACTGCAGGGCAGGTTTAAAAATAACCACCAACTGAATGAACCTATCCATGTCATTCTGAGAAAAGAGAAATTGCCTAATGTGTGAGATCTCACTTCCATTTCTCCACAGATCAGTGCCTGGGTGTTATAATAGCTTTGTTGCAACACCTCCCAGGAAAGACAAAAAAAGGCTATGTCAATTTTCCACTCTCCAATCATGCTTTCCACAACACAGTTGCCAACTTTGTGTGCCTTCAGTGAAAACAGGGCAACAATTATTCATTTAGAAAAGTTGCATTGCTAGTTTACTTTTACTGGATAATCCTAGGTGACTTATGGCAACTTTCCATAAAAACGAAAATACACATATAAATCTCCAAGGACAAGCTGAACAAAGACAAGAGGGCGGGGATGTCCAGAGAAAGTTCTCTTCTTAGACCCCAACATTTGGACTTCTTTAACCGATGGGGTACAAAATATGTGCTCCCTGCTTGCCCAAGAGGGATGAGTCAATGAAATCAGGATGAGTTGGTAACCTGATCCCATACCATGAATAATAGAGTTGGAAGGGACTTTCGAGTCCACCCCTGCTCAGGCAGGAGACCCTATACCATTTTAGATAAATTATTGTCCAATCTCTTCTTAAAAACTTCCAGTGTTGGAGCATCCATAACTTCTGAAGTTCCACTGTTGCAATGCAACTTTTCTAAATTCTCTCCATGGGAAGTTTCTCCTCAATTCCAGGTTGCTTCTCTCCTTGATTAGTTTCTAACAATTGTTTCTTGCCTTCACGTGCTTTGGAGAATAGGTTGACCCCTTCCTCTTCTTTGTGGCAGCTCCTAAAATATTGGAACATGTTGCTAACATGTTGCCCCTAGTTCTTATTTTCACTAGACTGGCCATACCCAATGCCTGCAACCATTCTTCATATGTTTTAGCCTTCAGTTCTCTAATTATCTTTGTTGCTCTTTTCTGCACTCAATTTCATAATATGGTGACCAAAATTGGACGCAGGATTCTAAGTGTGGTTACTAAGGCTTTATAAAGTGATGCTAGTGAGGTACTTTTAGTGGTGGCAACCAACATCCTGAAGTGGACTCACAAACACACTAAGCACTCAACGTAGCTCACATTGTAGAGATGTGACATGTGCAGCTCTAGAATCACCCAAAACTGTAAATAACTGCTAGAACAGCGGTCGCCAACTGGTGGGCCGCGGCTCACTGTTGGTCCATGAGAAAATTTTGGTGGGCTGCAGAGAAATCTCACCCCAGAGCACGCCCCCCCCCCAAAGCAATTAATCCAGGCTGTGCAGAAACACAAGGCTGCGCTGGCCACATGGCCCATGGGAACCCTCCCCACCCACTCACTCCTTACCTGGTAAAACTTGTCTGAGTGCTAAGTTGCTATTTTTCCGACCATCATCTGTTCTGCAATGCCGGGAGATTTAGATTAGCTGGGAAGCAGGAAATGGCTGGATTTCTTGCTTTCTAGCAAGCACAGCCAAACCTCCCTAAGGACTGAAGGTTTGCTTGCAAGCAAATTCAGTGCAGACAAGCAAATTTGAGAGACTGAGCTAGCCAATGACAGATAGATTCTGTGAGCAACTCAATCTGCCTGCTTTGCCTGATTGTGGATAAAAATTACCTTTTTTAATAAAAAAATTCATTATTTACATACATGGTGTGTTGTGAGTTAATTTTGTGAGTTTGCTCGCGAGCAAATTTTATGTGAGAGACTGATAGATAGTTAGATTTCTGAATGAATCGATGATTCTGTGAGCAACTCAATCTGTCTGCCTGCTTTGCCTGATTTTGGGTAAAAGTTGCTCTTTTTTAATAAAAAAAACAATATTTATATAAATATTTATAATATTTACATACAAGCCATGCCCAGCCAGTCACATGACCACCAAACCACACCCACAAATTAGGCCATGCCCACAGAACCAGTTAGTGGTCCCTGGGTTCTAAAATTATGAGTTTGGTGGTCCCTGAGGTCCAAAAGGTTGGCGACCCCTGTGCTAGAAAATAAGGCCCAAGGGCTCTATTTTCATGGCGAGAAATGTAAAATTTGATCACTGGTTGAATTAGTTAAGTTTCCTCCATCAGTACATCAAAAGCAGAGAAACAGTAGAGGAAAGCATGGCTCAAAACTTCCTGGAAAATCACATTTTCCAGTGGGTGATTAACAAATCCAGTTGTGCATTCACACTACCTGGTAAGCTTAGTGAATGTCAACCATAGCTAGCTTTGTTTGGTTTTGATTGCACACAATCTTGCACAAACTCAGATCATTTATTATGTTTCTGAGCAAAAATATTCAACACAGTAAGCCAGTGGAGGGTGCTGTGTGTGTGATTTAGATGCACAGGTGGGTGCAATTTGATGGCTCTTTTTTGCAAATACCCAGCTTTGTGGCCAGTGATAAAAACTGGAACTGACTTAATTCTGACACAACTTGTGTCTATCTTTTATTTGTTTACGTTAAGTGTGTCTTTTCCACAAGGAGAATTCAAATTTTGTTTCTCCCAGTGTTTCTCCACCTGTTTAAAGTGCTATAGAGGTAGTCTCTAACTTAGCACCATGATTGAGCCCAACATGTCGGTTGCTAAGCAGGACATTTGTCAAGTGACTTTTGCCCCATTTTCCTTGCCACCGTTGTTCAGTGAATTCCTGCAGTTGTTAAGTTGGTAACATGGCTGTTAAATGAATCTGGCTTCCCCGTGGGTTTTGCCTGTCAGAAGGTCACAAAAGGAGATCATGTGATCCCAGGACACTGCCACCGTCATAACTATGAGATCGTTTTCAAGGGTCTGAATTTTGATTACATGGCCATGGGGTTGCTGCAACAGTTGTCCATGTGAAAAATGGACATAAGTCACTAAACAAACTGGATTGTAAGTCAAGGACTATCTGTACTAGTCGTCCCCCCTCATGACTGTGCCACTTCTCCCTGTCGAGGAGCAATTCATGCAAAACAAAAAAACAGAAAAAGGAGAGGGGAGTTGGTGTGTCATGTAACAATTCCGCTTCAGACCTGGGCTTCCAGCCCATTATAATAAAACTCTGAGTAAATAATTTCTGGGTGAGTGACTTCTTCAGATTGAATTTTAATGTTATTGTCAGTATGGGTGAGGCCAGAACAGAGGTGGTATTCAGCAGGTTTTGACCAGCTCTGGAGAACCAGTAGCGGAAATTTTGAGTAGTTCTAGAGAACCGGTCAATCCCACCTCTGATTGGCCCTGCCAACCGATCTGTTCTCTGCCTCCTGAGTCCCAGCTGATTGGCTGGGTCTCCTTTGGTTGCCCTGCATAGGAGAACGGAGCTGGAAAGCAGGTCAGTGAGGAGGGGAGAGAAGGGGGATTTTGCAGGAAGCTTCCCCCAGGAGTGGGGAGGGAATGAGGATTTTATAGTATCCTACAGAACCGGTAGTAAAAAAAAAATTGAATCCCATCACTGATCCAGAAGTAACTTTGTGGGTTGAGAAGCAGGCAGATTACTGCCTGGAAATGGCCTGAAGCTGACTCAACCGTATGCAGAAACCTTCCAATATAGTGATTTGAGAGTATTTTATCCCATGGATGAGCACGAAAAACTAGGACCAAACTGCACATGATCAAATATATTGCTACCTATTGTTAAATGGAGCATTGGTGAGTGTACCAATAGAAGAGAATATTTGCAATTCAGGGTTGAACCTCTCTCAGAGAGTGGGGTTTTTGGAGAGAAGGAGAAGCAGGGAAGAAGGAGAAAAGGACTGGGGGGGGGCTTGGTGCTCTGTGAGCTTGGTTGTTTTCTTGCAGATGCTTCATCAACAAATTAGATAATATCAGGAATGCTAGAAGGGTGCGGGGTTTCCAGAGTGGAGGGAGAAGAAGAACTGCAGTTTTTTTCGTGCAGACATTTCATTACCCAACTGGTAACATTATCAGTGCTGGAAAGGAGTGGGGTTTCTGACAACCCAAGAGAGAGAGCAGCAAAGGCCCCACAAGAGCGAACTGCTTCTTTAAATTCAGGAGGAAGAAACTGAAATTGGCAAACACAGGAAGAAAACTCAAGAGAAGAACTTGAGCAATACCCTTCACTGGATTGGCATGCCTGAGTAATTCCTGCCTGCGTGTTTGGCATCACCACAGGCATGGTGGTGGCTTCTCTTCAAAGTTGTGCTCAGAGCGTCTTTCCCCCCTTTTATACTGTATAAAGGGGTGTTGTTATCACAGCTATTAATCAAGATTTCCCGTCCTGGTGTGCCATTCTTTTAGAACGGTGGATTTCCTTGCTGGGAGTTTGAAGGGTAGGTGTAAACACAATGAAACAATGCAACTTTGATGAACAAGGAAACAAAACATGAAATGAATGGTATGGTATGGGACGATTGGCAGTGTCTGAAATTCATTGGTAGAGGCAACTGGGGAAGGACAACACTGAAAACACTGAGAACCAGAAGGAGGAGGAGCCAATCTTATTACAAAGAGGCTCGGTGTGATTTGCTGATATTTTCTTCGGGACAAATCTTGTGGGAATGCCGGCCTTAACCATGTCTACAATAAATCTGGAAAGGACACTCAGTACCACCAGAAGCCCCTCCGCCCATCCCAGCAAAATGAGAAAGTGGATGTTCCAATGCAAATTGGCGGAGAGAAATTGACTGAAGAAGACCAAAGTCTTTGTCTTGGACGTGGTGCTTGGTCTTCCAGGGCTGAGTCGGGACTCCTACAGCTGCCGTCAAAGCTTCCTCATAGGCGGTGGTGGGATTCAGCCAGTTCGCATGACTTCAGGAGAACCAGTTGTCAATTTGCTGAGCAGTTTAGTGAGATGGTTGTTGGAAGAAATCATTAGGGCAGAGAACCGGTTGTGAAATTATTTGAATCTCACCACTGCTTATAGGTAGGTAGGTAGGTAGGTAGGTAGGTAGGTAGGTAGGTAGGTAACTAGATAGGTAGGAGGAGAGGGAGAGAAAGAGAGAGGGAGTGAGAGAGAGAACAAAGAGAAACAGAAATAGCAAGTTAGAGAAACAGATAAAGAGAAAGAGAGAAAGATAAACAGAGAGAGAGAAAGACAGAAATAGAGAGACAGAGTAAGAGGGATAAAGAGAGATGGAGACAAACACAGACAGACAGATAGATCGACAGACACAGAGAGAGAGAGAGGGAGACCAAGAGAAATAGATAGAGAAAGAGAGAAAGAGAAATAAAGACAGACACAAAGACTGAGAAACAGAGAGCAAGAGAGCAAGAGAAACAGAGAGAAAGAGAGATGGATCAATTATTAATTGATTAGTCTACCTATCCTATCAATAAAATAATCTAATTCCAGGATAAAATAGATAAAAGAAAATAAAACAATATAATACACATGTGGTTCATACAAAGCATCAACATTCAGGATGCCCCACCCAATTCTGTTCACATGACCGTGGGCACATTGTGATGGTTATGTGTGAAAGGACAGGCCATAAGTCACTTTTTTCAGTGTCATTCTAACTCTGAACAGTTAATAAGTGAATGGTTGTAAGTCAAGGATTGCCTGTAGAGAAATGGATGAAAAATATATGATTTGATCCAGGGGTGGGATTCTACCAGTTCACCCCTATTCGCCAGAATGGGTTGTTTACCTTCTAAGCAGTTCGGAGAACTGCTTGTTAGAAGAAATTCCTGGCCTAATCCTGTAAGGAAGGCAGGAAGGAAACATTCTGGTGTTGCTTATAGAAACTGCCTCTCCGTTAACCCTGATTACATTCTTGGCAGGACTAGACTTCCTGTCTCAGGAACTTCTCTGGAGTTATTTTTCCCTCCTTTGCTGGTACTTTGCTTGTGTTGATTCAAACCATTCAAAGTTACAACGGCACTGAAAATTTTTTTTCACACAACTGTTGTAGCATCCCCACAGTCATGAGAGGCCAGGCGAGGAGATGCGTGCCTCTATGTGAGTGATGTTGAGTTGGCCACACCCAGACAATCACATGACCACCAAGCCACGCCCACCAACTAAGCCATGCCCACAGAACCAGTTGTTAAAAATTTGAATCCCACCCCTGATTTGATCTTATGTGCTAACTGGAAGCCCAAAAAGAAGGAGCTAATTTTGGGATGGCTTTACAAGTGGGTTTCACTGTAAATTCTACCTCACTTTACAATAATTGCAATGTAAGGGCTGCTTTATAAATTAATTAAATTAAATTAGGTTAATGAATTAATTAAATTAGATTAAAGAGAGTCACAGCAAATCTGGAAGAGGGAAAATATGCCACTGGGTTAGGCACTCTTTAATTATAATGATTAACAATGAATTAATTATCATACTCAATCCCCAATCAGGATGATTATTAAGTGTATTTATATTAATCAACTTCTAACTATTAAATAATTGTTGATGATTAATAATGCACTTAGTAATAAGTTGCTTGCTGGAGATTCAAAACTTGTCAAAGCTGACATCATATTTTGTTTTAACCACACATTTTTTTATTTGGTATCTTTATTTTTTGTAACAAAGCAATCTTTCATCTTTAAATTAGAAACATTTTAAAAAGTTAAAAATGCAAACTAAGGAAGAAAAATAAATATCAGTGCTGATATAAAAAGGGCTGTTACTTAACTTTAATGAAATAAACATCATGATTGTATTTGTTTACTCAGAGAAGATTCAGTATGGATTATTTCCAAACTGGTGTGCAAATCAGCAAATCAGCACTGGCTGAGCTTCTTTTATGAATATTTGGGTTCTGTGATCTCATTCCATTATTTTCTCTCTTTCTGATTTGTTTACATGACCTGCATACATCTCCTCAACTCCACAAAACCTCTTGCATCTGTAATATTATATATGCACCATTCATACTTGCAGGAAGTGAATTGTAGTTTGTTGGTTTTGCAACTGAAGCTAAAATATATTTTCCTTCTTTTTGCTCCAACATCAAATTTGCATCATGAATATATTAATGTAGATTTAAAATTACTTGAAGGTTATAAGGAGAGTAGAAAGTCGAAGAAATCATTAGAAGAAAAACTTTCCGTGGATGAAAAATAGTAATTTTAAAAATGACTATGTTGCCTTGCCTGATGGCTTAGATTTCCCCATCAGCAAGCATGGGAAGATGGGAATTATAGTACAAGATGGAGGTAAAATGGAAGGTTGGAGAAGGGTGAAATTTTCAAAACTGTTTAAGAATTGTCTGATATCATATGACTAACACTTCGTTGTTTGTCTTATGATTTATGTTGATTACTTTTATTTAGTATAAATAAAGTATGATTATCAGTATGGTAGTATGACTATCACCTTCTGTTTGTATCTTATAATTTATGAAGATTGTATTTTATGATTATGATAATGATTTATCACTTATTGCTTGTATATGCACTGAGAGCTTCTGCACCTGAGACAAATTCCTTGTGTATCCAATCACAGTTGGCCAATAAAAAATTCTGTTCTACTCTACTCTACACTACTCTTTTTCTATTCTATTCTACTTTACTCTAAATCAAATCAAATCAAATCAAATCAAATGTTTATTGTAAATGCACAACTTGTGTACAGTGAAATTGAAATAGGCCTCCCTTATTTCAGCCCCCCCAAAACACAACATACACCTCAATAACTCAATAAATGAAAGACATAGAATCCCTAAATCCAAATAAGTAATAACTAACACACATTCCCATATACTTATATGTATGTGACGTTATATTACACCAGTATGAACATGTTGCACATTCACTGGCCCCACAAGTCTATCATATTAAACCTCATTGTGGTGTGTGTGTTTTTCAAGATAGCGGCACAGAATTTGGGGACTCAGTTGTGGTTGTAAGTTGAGGACTACCTAAACTTACACTTCTTGCAATGACTTGGAACACATTGTGATTTGTACTCTAAAAAATTATCTCATTCTATATAAACCTGTTTAAGAATTTATTCTGTGTCTGAGGTTGTTCTTTCTGTCTTCCTTTAGCAAAGGAATATGAAAGAGACCTCTTGTTTTCCGAGTAAAATAATTATTTTTACCCCTTTTTATTTTTATTACTGTTCATCTTGATGCATGATGCTGTTTGACATAATGGTTATGCAATATTAATTAAAAATAATTGAAATACAGCCAATACACAGCAAGGTCCCCCAAAATGGTCCTTTAGGAACTGCCCAAGATGTTGATCTTATTGTTTTTGCTACTATTATTATTCATAATGCTATCAGTTAAAGTAGTATTTATTAAATTATTTTCATTTAATAAATGCTTGGAGAGTGTTTTGTTCGGAAAAACACGAGGTAGACCGGGTTCCAACAACGAAAAGTCTTTATTTACAGGAGTCAGTAAAACGGAACGGTTGGCCGACTTAGCGGCAGCCTTTTATACAGGCTAGCCTGCCGGCTTGTAACCAATGGCAGCTGATCGAATTTGCCGCCTTTTTTTACTTTATTTGGATTGGTTCTTAGTGAACCAATCCAATGCTTACTTTAGTTGACCAATCAGATTTGCATGTTTTGGAGTAACCCAATTTGCATACAGAACACCCCTCCCCCCTTGGTTCAGTCCTACGTGGTGATGTAGTCGCGCAGGTAGGTGGGGCTTTTCCTGACTCGACTGGACCTGCGCAGTTCACTTTCGGCGGAGACTTCGACCTGTTCGGATGGGGCTGCTGTGTCGTCCGTCCTTCTCTCTGGAACCGTCTGGAAGGGTGAGTCAGCCATTCTGCCGCCTGAGTTTCTTAGGCCGACGGTTTTGCCGCTCCCTCCCGTTTCCTCCGGGAAGGTCGAGCTGGCCTGGCTGTCCCCTTCCGATGGGCTCTTCGCGCAAGTCTCTTCAAACAGTGAGTCTTTTATTTGCTCTTTTTGTTTGTTAGTCTCTTTGGTTTTTGTTTGTATCGGTTCTTTATTGGTTTCTCGCATTTTCCCCCCCCCCTTTGGTTTGTCCATCACCGGCTTTTTCTATGTATGGGTGTATGTCTGTATTTCGTTCTATGTTTCGGGAACAGAGCTGGTCTATGTGCCGCTTCCATTCCCTGCCGTCGTCAATTGTTAACCGGTAGGATTTGGGGCCTGTTATTTGCGTTATTTGTCCTGGTAGCCAAACAGGGTCCCCGGTGAAGTTTTTGGTGTAAACCAACTTGCCTACTTCAAATTTCCTAAATCGTGTGGAGGAGTCAGGGGGGTTTTCTGCCGTAAAATTTGGGTGCAACCTATCAAGGTGTGATCTTAATTTCCTCCCCATGAGCAATTCTGCTGGGGATTTGTTGGTCGTGGTACTGGGTGTTATGTGTTGGAGAGTGAGCAATCGGTTTATTTTCTGTTGGACATCACCGGTTGGCCGACTTAGCGGCAGCCTTTTATACAGGCTAGCCTGCCGACTTGTAACCAATGGCAGCTGATCGAATTTGCCGCCTTTTTTACTTTATTTGGATTAGTTCTTAGTGAACCAATCCAATGCTTACTTTAGTTGACCAATCAGATTTGCATGTTTTGGAGTAACCCAATTTGCATACAGAACAGAGGGTGTCTATGAACAATCTGAAACTTCATGAACAGGTTGATAAGCTGAACTGTTTTGGGACCCCATGACTTAGATGACTAGAAATAATCAGAGGAATAGAATAAATAGAATAGAATAAATAGAATAGAATAAAAAAAGCTCAGAGCAAATTCTGTTGCGAAGTGAAACAGTTGTTAACTGAGTTCTGTCCCATTTTACAACCTTTTTGCTGCAGTTGTTAAATGAATCATTGCAATTGTTAAGTTAGTAACATGGTTGTTAAGTGAATCTGGCTTCCCCATTGACTTTGCTTGTCAGAAGGCTGCAAAAGGGGATCAGAGGACCCCGGGAGATTGAAATCATCATAAATATATGTACCAGTCACAAAATGAATGGTTGTAAACCAAGGACTGCCTGTCCAGTAAAGAAAAAGCCCACTTTAAATGCCTATGAATCTATAAAGCACGTCCATTGTGAACCTCAAATACATTCTGCATACCTTTTAAAAAATAAGCTCAGTCAAGCATTTAAAATCCAAGCATCTCTTCTACATTTTCAAAATTAAAAGTCTAAGGCAGTGAAAAACATTGGGAGCAGAAACCTGTCCTGGAAAGAAGCCAATAAATCAGATGAGATCTATAATCATTGCTACTTGTTTAATTTGACCCCTGGAAGGAAGGACAGCTGGCTGGTTGACAATGTGAACAAGACCCGTTCCCCCCAGGGTAGTAAAGATGAAGGATGATAAGAGAATTAATAATCAAATTTTAAGAAATGAAGGTTAATAAATATGAATATTGCAACATTTACTCGCAAGTCCCGACCTGTTTATTCCAACACCTGTGCTTTATGGCAAAGATTAATTCATATAATTTTTCTTTCCCTTCTCAGAAAAGTTTTAAATTGTTTAGTGCTTCTACTTTACATTCCAGTACTGACCTGAAATGTTTGCTCTGTGATACCTTGTACGTGATTGCAAAAGGGTTGAGGGAAGGATTACCTCTTTCCTGGAAAACGGATGACGTAGACTCACTGGCTGGGGTTTCACAAGAAAAAGAAAGGAAGGAGAAAATAAAAAAATCACAGCTTGTTAGCCAGTTTCCCGAGATGGAGACATTGGTTTTTTTGAAATAGTAGAAAATGCTTGTAGCTCAGGTTTTAGATTTTGGCAGTTTAGAGTTTGGTCTCCAAGCGTTTCAATTTAGTTTCTAAACTTTTCATTACCAAACTAGGTAACATCATCAGAAGAATTTTCTGGTCCTACTCTCCTTAGTTTATAAAACAATGGTTTCTTCTTCGATATGGAACCATAACCTTGTCAAAAATTTCTACCTGGAAAGTTGGTTTTTAACACTGCCACAAGCAATGGCTTCCCCCCCACCCCCCAAATTTTGAAGAAGTTTCAGAGTGATGAGCAGAGAAATCCAAAAAAGGTACAAGCACAATTTTGCTAGTAGAAGGAAATCAGGGGTTTGACCTTCACTTGATCTTGATTGTTTGTCTATGGAGACTCTCCATCCATGAATGGTCATGCCAGTCTTTGAAAGTGAAAGCAAAAGGCGTGTGAAAGGAAGACATTCTCTTAAAGGGGGCAAAGGTATGGGGAGGTCTTCTCATCAATGCTGCTCCAGTAGCAATGTTTCTCTCTGCTCAGTCACAGCCAATTTGGCATAGTGGTTAGGTTACCAAGCTAGAGTTGGATTTGTGAAAAGAAGGACAAGGGGTGACATGACAGCAGAGTTCCAATATTGGAAGGGTTACCACAAAGAAGAAGTGGGGGGAGGTTCAACCTATTTTCCAAAGCCCCTGGAAGGCAGGGCAAGAAACAATGGATGGAAACTAATCAAGGAGAGAAGCAACCTGGAATTAAGGAGAAATCCCCTGACTGTGAGAAGAGTTAAACAGTGTTACAGGATGCCTTCAGAAGTTGTGGGCGCTTCATCACAAGAGTCTTTTCAGAAGACACTTGACCATCACTTGTCTGTGTGGTATAGGGACTCCTCCTTGACCAAGGGTTTGGACTAGAAGACCTCCAAGGTCCCTTGCAACTCTGTTATTCTGCCAAAGATCCATGGAAGAATTTTAAGCTTTGATGAAGGCACAATACAAAATATAGGGTAGGAAGGCTGATCATCTCCTTGGAATTTAGCAAATATTTTACTGATCAAATTTAAATTTAAAACCAAAAATCCACAGGGGACAGATAACTGTGATTCCAACATGAGTTATCTGATGCATATCCCTAAAGCCCATGTCACACTGGCCAACGGATGCAAAAAGGACACAGCGGACAAGCAAAATGTTCCATCCGTTGTTATCCGCTCTCAAAAGGGGCAAAAATTTGCATAACCGGAGCGGATAACATGGACGCGGGGAGGACTCAGGGCGGATGCAAAGCGGATGAGGAACGGAAGCCCAGCGGATGGAAGCGGATGGGAGCGAATGGGAGTGGGTGGCACATCCGCAGGGCTTCCGGGGGGGCTCAGCAAAGCGGACGCGGAACGGAAAGAGCAGAAGCAGAGCGGACGCCGAACGGATGAAGCGGATGCACAGCGGATGCACAGTAGAAGCCTAATGGATGCCTGGCGTTAATTGCGCATGCGGGGAGGATGCATTGCGTCAGCCCCGCGGATATAACGGAAGCAGCTCGGAAGCAGGACGCCATTCAGAGAAAAGACCTGCTGCCGGACACATCGACTGCCTTGTCTGCCCTGCCTGCATGTCTTCCTGTAAGCCTTGGTGCCAGCCTTGCTACCAGTCTTGCTGCTAGCCTCCCTGCCAGCCTTGCTGCCAGCCTGCCTGCAAGCCTTGCTGCCAGCCGGTCTGCCTGCCAGCCTTGCTGCCTGCCTTCCTGCCAGCCTTGGTTCATGTCTGCCTGCCAGCCTTCCTGCCAGCCTTGG
This sequence comes from Laticauda colubrina, assembly GCA_015471245.1. Lineage (NCBI taxonomy): Eukaryota > Metazoa > Chordata > Lepidosauria > Squamata > Elapidae > Laticauda > Laticauda colubrina. The sequence goes on from BLBF01000058.1 coordinate 22,182,666, forward strand.
TGCCAGCCTTGGTGCCAGCCTCCCTGCCAGCCTTGGTGCCTGCCTTGGTTCATGTCTGCCTGCCAGCCTTGGTGCCTGCCTGCCTGCCAGCCTGCCAGCCAGCCTGCCTGCAAGCCTTGCTGCCAGCCGGTCTGCCTGCCAGCCTTGCTGCCTGCCTTCCTGCCAGCCTTGGTTCATGACTGCCTGCCAGCCTTCCTGCCAGCCTTGGTTCATGTCTGCCTGCCAACCTTCCTGCCAGCCTTGCTGCCAGCCTCCCTACCAGCCTTGGTGCCTGCCTTGATTCATGTCTGCCTGCCAGCCTTGCTGCCAGCCTCCCTGCCAACCTTCCTGCCAGCCTCCCTGCCAGCCTTTCTGCCAGCCTTGGTTCCTGCCAGCCACCCTGCCAGCCAGCAACCCCACAACCATGCGGAAGCATAGCAAGCCTCAGCCATCTGCTGGCAGCCCTTGCAAGAGGGACAGGGCTACCATCCCGCCCCCTGGCCCTCACTCTGGTTCTGCTGGGGCTTCTGCAGCACAGGCTCGCTCTTCTGGGGCTGGCGCTTCTGCTGCTTCTGCTTTTGGAGGAGCTGACGACAAGCACTCCAGCACCAGCCACCTCCACAGCACCTGCACCCTTCACCCCTGAGACTGAGCGACCAAGAGGAGTGCCAGAGACTCATTTTTGTTTTATAGCTTCTTGTTAATAAAGTCTATTTTTGATTCACACACTTGCTTCATTTCTTTTTTTTAATAAAGTCTTGCTGGAAACTGTTAGAAATGGTTTAAGCCTTTGCATGCTTGTGGGATGGGAAAAAATAGCTTTGGGATGGGTTAGGATACCTGTGGGATGGGTAATAGCTGTGGGATGGATTAGGATAGCTGTGGGATAGATAAACCTCCAGTGCAAGCATAGTGGGACTGTATGGTCCACCCTCCCAGGTGCCACACCTATGGGCCTTTATTATCAATAATAATGTAATAATTATCCACACATGTCAACATAAACACAACTCTTTATTAAACGCCCTGTTCATTGTAGGCCAACCCAACATACATGGCCCGATCTCATCCGTGTGATGAGACAGGCTGAAGGAAGCATCCATTAAGCATCTACCATCCTGTCTTGCCACTCCACTGCTCCAGCTGGGGAGTTGCACCATTGTCTCAGGAGGTTGTGCTGCTTCTTCGCTTCATTTGAGGCTCTGTTGGGGCCTTGCACATCCTCAGTGTCGATCAGGTTTCGCCCTTGCCTCCATTCCCCAGGCTCCATGACCCCACTGGCTTGTTTGAGGTCCACAAGCCTGTTCTGCAAGACTGGGTAGTGGGTGCGCATGAGATCGTGCAGGATGCAGCAAGCTTCCACGATCCTCCTCACGGTCTCTGGGCAATGCTGCATGGTGGTGAGAAGTACCTGGAACCTGTTGGCCAGGATGCCAAAGGCGTTCTCCACCACCCGCCTTGCCCTGGACAGCCTGTAGTTGAAGATCCTCTCTTCACGGGTGAGGAGTCTGGAGGTGTAGGGCTTCATGAGGTAGGTTGTGAGGGAGAAGGCATCATCCCCCATGATGAAGTAGGGCACATCTTGTGTGTCGTTGGGCAGGGGGTCTGGATCTGGGAAGCCCACGATGAGGTTGCATTCCAGCCCCTCCTTGAGGTGACTGGTGTTGTATACCTGAGCATCTGAAGATGAGCCGTTGCCTGAAGCATCGATGTACATGAACTTGTAGTCAGCATCGACCATGGCGAAGAGGATGATGCTGAAGAAGCCCTTGGAGTTGAAATAAGTGGACCCTAACTTGGCTGGAGCTTTGCAGGCCACGTGCTTCCCATCTATGGCTCCAACAGTGTGGGGGAAGTTCCACTTCTGATACCACTGCTCTGCAACTTTCTTCCATCCTTCTTCAGTGGAGGGGAACTGGAGGACCTGCTCCTTGTATTCTTCGATGATGGCCTGCACCACTTCTCTGACCACAATGCTGATGGTGTTGGATGGCACCCTCCAGCCGTTCTGCATGCTCCTGTAGGAGGTCCCTGAGGCCAGGTGGTGCAGAGTGAGTGCCACCTTGAGCCCAGGTTCCAGGCTGGGCTGGAAGCTGGTGTTTGCCTTGGTCAACCCGGGTGTCAGGCGCTGCACAACTTTGTCAAACATGGGTGGAGGCATCCTCATGAAGTTCTGGAACGCCCGAGTGTCTTCGCTCCTGAGCTCCACCATCAGCTTGTTGTACAGTCCGTACTCTGCTCTTCTGGCGAACCATCTTCGGACCCAGATGCTTCTTGCCCGCCTCTTTTTCTTCCTGTGGTAGAGTTCACAGAG